>CM059415.1:19427542-20627542 GCA_030378225.1 Knoxia roxburghii | reverse complement strand
ATGGACATGTCAACAGAACACAAAGTTGTTGATCTCAAGAATAAAATTGAGGCATCTATTGTGCTTTGGAAGAGGGAGCTTTGTGAAGAGACAGATGAAACGAAATCCAACAGCTATGTTATCATCCTTCTTAAACTTGGAACAAAAATTTGAACAAAACTAATTTTACATCTTTATTTCATATAGAAGATTTTTTTTTAAGTCAATTAACAACATCAACATTCTTTGCTGAACACACAACAGGATGTGAGATATGCTTCAGGAAAGCTATTCAAGGGTACTTGAAAGCATGACGAACACATTGATATCACGCATAGAAGATGTAACATCACTATGTGACATCACTGTGTTGCTCAAGATCTATCAATACCAGAGATTTCTCTCCATATTAAAGCTCTATTTCTTTTATTTTTTTTCCTAAAAGATATGCAGATGAAATAGAAGATGACATCGGAACCATGATTTAAGAGAACAAAACAGAAGATGGCATCAGAGCCACCCTCAAAGGATTTGGGTTTGATTTGATTTGTACATGGGGGCTAGAGGAGGGGGGGTTTCTGCCACAGAGAAGGTGATTCCGATTTGGGGTTTGAGGTTTTTGGTGGCGGGTGGAGGAGTAGATGGGAGTAGGAGATGGCCCAGGTGGTGACGAGAGGGAGAAAATGACGGAAGAAAGGCAGGGAGAGAAGTTTGAAAAAATGCAGAAAAAATTTTTCGGCTCGACTCAAATGTTGAGGAGGGAGCCGATGCTTTTTGTGACTCGTGAAAATTATTAAAACGACCCCCTTTTTGTTTGGAATAGAATGAGAACAAGGGTTCCGCAATAGAGGATCCCAAGTGCAAAAAAATACCCCTCCTTCTTCCCCAACTCTCTCTCCATTTCTTCTTGCGTCTATTTCTCCCCCACTGTCCGCCGAAACCACCACCCACCATCCTCTCCACCGCCGCACCGCACCTCACCAACTCCTCCTTGCTTCCCTAACCTCCCGGCCCTCCCTCCTTTTTCCCCTTTTGCCGAAGTCTCTCTCTACACCCGTTTCTGGCCTTTCTTATGGTTTATAGTTTAATTGTTGCTGGAATATAAGTTAGTCATTGTTTGGATTTTTAGGTGAAGAACTACATGACTGAAATTGGGGGCTGCTATAGCATTAAGGTAATTTTAAGAGTAATATTTATTCCATTTTTGCTATAGACTAATGTGTCACCCCGATTGAAATATAAAATCCGCGTTAGTATGTCCCTGTATCGCCACCTCCTCCGCCGCTCATCGGCCCCTCCCTTATCTTGTATCCACCTCCGCAACTTGTCCTTTAGCTCAAGTACCACTAGTCACATCGATCACCAGCGCAATCATGAATTTCTACCGCCGAATGAATACCTTTACTCATGGAAACCTCCAAATGATCCCGAAGAAGCTCAGTCGCAGCTCTTGCGCCTGCGGCGGGAATACGTGCGGAAGGTTAAAGCCGTTCGCAAGGAATACATTCGTGAAGTGGAGTTTCAGAAGCTCGAAAAGCAAAAGAAGGACTTAGCTAGAATGGAGGCTTTGAGGATTGCGAACGAGGAGCGGAAAGCGGCTAAGGAGGCCGAGAAGAAAGCCAGGGCAAAGGAAAGAGAAGTTGCCCAGGAGGAGTTCCGACAAGCACTTGTATGTTAAAACATTTATTTATTTTTAATCTATCGCGGTTTGCTTTCCTCCATTAATTGGTTCTGCATCTTTGTTGTAAGGTAGAACCATCTTTGTTGAGGCTTTTTGTTTTTCTGACAATGAGAATGATTTTTTAGAAAAAGTGAGTCGATATATATTAATTTCTTGGAAAGGTGATTTTTTATGCTGTAAAATGCACTTGTTGAAACTGTAACTTAGTTCTACATTGATGTGCCCAGTTTTCTTCCCCTTGTTTGTGAGCCTAAAGCAATTTGCATGTAAATTAGGGCATTTCATCTTTGACACCTATTAGAATTCTGGCTACCAGGAATATAAGCTTGCAGGTTTCCTCTAAGAACTGATACTATTAGGCAGGCTAGAAAAACCTTTTTGGATAATAATGTGGACCTCTGGATCCTGGAGTTCATGGGACTAAATGATTACGTTGTCAGTCACTTGTGTACTTCCTGGAAGGACTTTAGTCTAAGATAGCTTCTCTTGGGAGAAGCTTTTGGTACCAAAGAAACAACTCTGATAGTCAACTATGATAGTATTTCTTATTTTTCAGCTTGATTTCTAAGTTAAAAGTTCTGTTCTTGCTATTGGTTTTGTTACTCGAGCATAATGCTGAAATAGGTTCACCTGTCAGCATGTTGTGTTCCTGCTTCAGCGTTAAAGTTTTGAACCTCTTTTTCTGATTAGCTAGACCTTGGGTTTGATAAATTTGTTGAGAAGTCTTCAACTTAGGTCCTATTCTGGCATGTAGATGGTTGTAAAATTTTTCTTTTAAATACAAGGTGGGACAGTACCAAGTTCAGTTCCAGTGTTGATTTGATTTGATCATGTACGATTGATTTGATCATGTTAAAGAGATCTCTATAATCATTCCACACATGAAATAGGAATCTAAAGCACTTTTACATGTCGAGGTTATCTGCTTGAATCTTGTGCCTAGTCTCGCATGGATGTAGTTGTAACTTTTTCTTTTATAGACAATTAGTACAGTATCAAGTTTCAGTTGCAACGTAGAAGTATTGCGTCCCCTTATTCTTAAAATTTGGCTGTTGACTGTGTATGCTATTGATTTGATGATGTTAAGATCTCTAAAATCATTCCACACATAACTATGAATCTAATTCACTTTACATGTCGAGGTGTATCTGCCTGAATCTGGTTCCTGGTTCCTGATTCCTGATTCCTGATTCCTTTTCTTTAATATCTATGGAAATTACAGAGAGCATTTGATAGCATTTCAATGGTGGTAAATATTGGTTTATTCTGAAACCTACACTAACTGATGACAAACTGGTGACTGTTTTGACTGTTTTGACTGTTTTGACAGTTTTGACACTTTTCACACTGGATGCATAATAGCTTACTTCTTGTTACTGATGCATTTGATACTATTGTTGCAGTTAAAAGAAAGAGCTGAGAAACTGGAATATTGGAGGATGAGGAGTGAACAAGTTGAGGAGAAGAAAAAGGGGAAGAAGGAGCTTTTGCGCCGACAAAGTTCTGTATGGATCGATGAAGCTGAATTGGAGAAAAAGATACTGGAGACAATTGTTAATAGTATGCCCCTTTGTTGAATGCTTTAAATATTATTGCGGCCTTACCAAGAGTTTATTTCACGCACTCTAGCTAGCTCCGGCTATTTCTTCCCTACCTATATTATTTGTAACTTTTCTCTAGATGTGCCACAAAGGATTGAAGTTTATAGTATGATTTTGTTGTATTGACTTACACAGGTATCGGGTTAGAACTGAGATTAGAAGTTGCGAGAAAAATTTTTATTTGAAATTCTACCAACTTGTTAAGTCCAAGAGCCTCTTCTCCAGTCATAGCTTTCTTTGTTGCAGGCTGTTTTCAGTGAAAAATGCCATTTGGTCGAGGTCCATGAAATTTTTTGGTTGATAATGAAGGAACAGGAATAACTTGTTTCTTCCCTATTCTTTTTTTTTTTTTTTTTTTTTTTTCTTTCCCTTTTTTTTAAAAATTTTTTAAATGGAGCAAACTAGAAGTAGAATAAAAACTATGTCCAGAACCTTAAGAATGGTGCTCCGGTGATGGTGAACCCAAAAGGGAAAAAAAATAAAAATAAAAGGGCTCACCCAAGCTCAAGTGTTTTGTGGACAGTCAAACTACTAATTGTAGCACAAAAAAAAAGTAGCAAACTTATTTTTCATGTAAAAAGAAGTCATAAACTTTTAAAAAAAAAACTCTAAAAATTCAAAAACTCTTTAAAAATCTTACAAAAACTTTCCAAAATTTTCAAAAAACCTTCTAAAATCGTAGAAAAACATTCAAATACTGATTTCTTTCGAGTTGGGATAAAATCTACTTCAAGATTCACGCAAAATGGTAAGCTTTTTATATTTTTTATTATTTTTATTTACTGTCATAAAAAATCGCACATGTTTTGCGATTTTCATTAGAACAATCTCCTTCAATTGGCGAGGAACGCAATGAAAATCGCACGAGTTTTGCGATTTTTGACATGAAATTTGCAAATTGTGGCGATAATCCCAGGAAAAATTGCCAATAGTATGCGATTTTTTATGAAATAATCGCAAGTTGTGTGCGATTATTTCAGTGAAAATCGCTTAACATGTGTGATTTTTCACTGAGTACTCCCACATTGTTTGTAATTTTTTGTATAACTCTCGCACCTTGTGTGCGAGATTTTCGTGAAAAATCCCATTTTATGTGCGATTTTCCCCCATCGTATTGCCTAGTAGTGGCGATTTTTCATATGAAAATCACTCATTCATATGAAAATCACCTATCTGCTCAAATTTTTCAAAATTCTATATTTTGTATAGTTTGTAATTGTTTTCGTCATTACTTTAAATTTGTGAACTTATTAGTTTTAATTTGATTAATGACGTAGGATCCAAATGGATTTCCCGATCTTCAGAGGGATATGAGTCAAGATTTTAAGTGCCTTGGATTTTTTCCTACTGAAGAAGAAGCATATACTTATTACGCGGAGCTTGCTCTTAAATTTTGTTTCGAGCTGATTAAAGTAGGGAAGAGTAATAAGGGAAAAGGGGTCACCTATCGTTGCAACCGATTCAGAGATTCGATTGAGCAAGGGCCTCCCCCCACCAAAGGAAGAACACCAAACAGCGAAAATGTAAGTGCATGTTCAAGTTATATTGCAAGGAGGTGAAGGAAAATGGTTGGTGGGTCAAAGTAACACCGAGTGTGAAGTCAATGCACAATCACACTGCTATAGTGTATCTAGAGGGTCACAGACAGCTTAGCCGTTTGACTGATGAATCAAGAAAGGTTGCTAGAACTTTGAATAATGCAAATATGAATCCAAAAATGATTCGGAATCATCTTGCTGAGACGCATCCTGAAGATAACGTGACAGTGAGGCAACTAAACAATATGAAATATGATGACAGGAAAACAAGGTTTCAAGATAGAAATATTGGGCAGCAATTTATTCATTACGATGAGGAGAAGCGTTATTATGTAAAAGTTTTGACTGAAGAGGGCATAGATGTGATCTCACATGCATTCATAGCGCATCCAATGTCAATTCAGTTGTTGAACATATATTATTGGGTGATTGTGGTCGATGCAACATACAAGACCAACAAGTACAAGATGCCACTCTTTCAGATTATTGGTATGACTCCTTCCAATAATAATTATAATATTGCATGTGCCCTTTTGCGAAATGAGAAAAAAATTAGTTATGATTGGGTGTTTGCACAGTTGAGAGCGTTGTTGGATGCTGAAAATGTTCCTAGTGCTATTATTTCTGATCGAGAGATGAGTTTGATGTATCCTATTAGGGATAATTTTGAGATCACACCACCTGCTATGTTTGTGGCATATCGACCGTGATGTTGATAATCAGTTGAAAAAGCTTGTTGGTGAGGGTGAAAGGAAAAAAGAAATCAAAAAGCTTTGGAAGGCAATTGTTAATGTGCCAACAGTTGAAGAGTATGATTTGTTATTGCAGCTTTTGAAGGATAGTTACTTTATAGTTGCGCCTTCTGTTGTTGTCTACTTGGAGAGGACATGGCTGGTCCATAAAGAGATGATTTGTAGGGTTTGGACAAACAAAATTCTCCACTTTGGCAATACTAGTAGTAACAGAGTGGAGAGTACTCATGTTGCATTGAAGGATTGGATGAATGTTGGCACCCATTTGTTGGAGTTGAATACATAAGCTATGCTTGTATTGTACATTTTTCCGAGTAATATATTGATTTATATTTTGGTTATATTTTGTTGTGCGTGATATGTCCATTTATATTATGTAAGTAGATGATGAGGTGTCTTGTGC
This sequence comes from Knoxia roxburghii, assembly GCA_030378225.1. NCBI lineage: Eukaryota > Viridiplantae > Streptophyta > Magnoliopsida > Gentianales > Rubiaceae > Knoxia > Knoxia roxburghii. Next base: position 20,621,588 of record CM059415.1, on the reverse strand, counting down.
GACACAGTAGATCTCATCATTGGTTGAAAGACATAATATATAAATGAGGTTCGTAACCGAGACAGCTTTGGACAAACTGTCGGTTTAGATTATTATGTGATTTGGATATTTGGTTTGTCTACACTGATTGAATCATATAGATATTCCCGGGGCGTATTGAACTTGACCATTAGGAATGAATTGTCTTGTACTGATTTAATAGACAAATCGTTCTTGGTATTCTATCTCTTAATCCCTAGACTCGAGCGGGCATGAGGATTAGACATAGTATACTTTGATCTGCCAATGGGTGAAGTCAATTATGACCAATAATCTCAGTAGGTTGGGTGCGCGTGTTTAGTTGCTTGGTGTGCTGCTGTTTGTCGAAAGGAAACCATGTACCGGTGCATCCGGGGTGATGTTGCTCCCGAGATGAGCTCGTAATGTTTTTTATACTAAACCCGGCCGATGGACTTATTCCGGTATAGTAAAAAGGTTGAGTGACACTAGTCTCTGAATTAAAGAAGCTAATTAATTTTTATCAGTAAATTAATATATTAACGAGCACTATATCTTTGATGTGGGGAGATTATGAATATAAATTAATTAAGTTGTTCCGGAAGCAATTCTGGTGTAGGATGACAGTGCCAAAATTAATCTGTTAGTGGTACGATTAATTTTGTAATGGGTTAATTGAACAGGTAGAATTAATTAATGATTAATTATTCATAAGGGTTAATTGGGTAATTAACAAAGTGGAATTATTTAATTAATTCCTAAGGGTTAATTGAGTAATTAACAAAGTGAAATTATTTAATTAATTAAGTATTAAGTTTCAATTGGAATTATGAAATCCTAGAGATTGGAAATCTAGTAGAATTTGGTGTATCCTATCAAATTAGTTACCTAATTGGATTTGGAAACTAATTAATTACCTAAACCCATTAGGAAGACCAATCCTAGACCAACTTGGGGTCTCTCTTGTAACTCTATATATAGACAAGGGATTAGCTATTCAAGACACACAATTCATAAGTTTTTAAGACAAGAAAACTAGAGAGATAAAATCCTAGAGAGAGAAATTATTTTTCATCTCTCAAAGTAGGATTTTAAGAAGAAATTGCGGCTGGTTTTTCTTTAATTATTGGCCGAAATTTTGGCCTGTTCAAACCAGCAGCGCGCGTAGTTTTCTCTCTCTCCGGGCGGTGCGTTTATTGTGCGTGCCAGGTGCAGCGGTGCTGGAATTTTCTGGCAGGTGGATTGTAATGATTGCTGATCAAATTGGTTTCTAGATCGTTGCCCACACAACGTGAAATCAAAATCTTGAGTCATACAAGCGATCACCTAAGTTTACGCTTCAAAGGTATTTTCTAAAGTTCCAGTTTTAATTAGAAATTATTGTTGCGTGGTAAATCGAATAAGTGCAAACCCAGATCCTGCGCAATGTTATTTCAAAAGGGTTAGAATAGCAATTGTGCTAGCGTCTAGGCCTGGCCAGAGATTCCGATTCTGGAATGCATAGCACGAAAGTGAGTTTCTAGCTAGGCCCGGGCAGATAATCTTTTACCATTTACTTGACACGCTATTTGGTGTGATATTGACGACCATGTCAATTGCCAGTTATCACAGATCAGGTAATTTTATTAATTATTTTGATTCTCTACTTACTTTATTAATTAATTTTATTTGCTACTTAGTTTATTAATTATTTTGATTCGCTACTTATTTCATTAATTATTTTGATTCTCTACTTACTTCATTAATTAATTTGATTCGCTACTTATTTTATTAATTTAATTTATGCACTTATTACTTTATTAATGTATTTAATACGCTACATACTTTGATTCGCTACTTATTAGGGAAACGCTTGAGGCATGCATTTCCAAGAAAACAACCGCTATGTTGTGTTTTCCGTATGAATTATTGAATGATCATGTGTCGCACAATTGTTTGGAGTTGATCAGTGAACAAGTTGAAAGGATTACTAAGTTGGGCGCTGACGTAGTTGAGAGATGTGGATGCGTCTACAAGGCTACGCATGGGATTCCTTGTGCCTGTGATATATTCAAGTTAAAGAAATCAAACGACACGATCACGGGTGAAATGGTGCACGAGTTCTAGAAGAGATTGACGGTTGAAACATCTCAAGTGGATTCGAATACCATATCTGAGGAAGGCATGTTTTACATTATGTATGTCAGTTATGAAAGGATTGCCACATAGGATCTGGGTTTGCACTTGCTCAACTTACCACGCAACAAAAATTTCTAATTAAAGCGGAACCTTAGAAAGTTACCTTTGAAGCGTGCACCTGGTGATTCTCTTGTATGCCTCAAAGACTATGACCTATTGTTGTGTGGGAAACAATCTAGAAATCAATTGATCAGCAACTCACCACAATCCACCTACTGAAAAAAAAAATTCAGCACCTCCGCACCTAGCACGTACTGCAAACACACTGCCCGGAGAGAGAGAAAGCAATACACGGGGCTGCCAAAAGAGAGCAAATTTCGGCCACCTCTATGGAAAAAATCAGCCACCCCTTTGCTCTTCAAAATTCATTTTGGAGAGAGAAATTATTTTCTCTCTCTAGAATTTTATCTCTTTAGATTCTTGAATAATGAATCTCTTGAATTGTGTGTCTTGAATAGCTAATCCCTTGTCTATTTATAGAGTTACAAGAGAAACCCCAAGTTGGTTTAGGATTGGTCTTCCTAATGGGTTTAGGTAATGAATTAGTTTCCAAATCCAATTAGGCAACCAATCTGATAGGATAAACCAAATCCTACTAGATTTCGTAATCTCTAGGATTTCCTAATTCCAATTGAAACTTAAGACTTAATTAATTAATTAATTCCACTTTGTTAATTACTTAATTAACCCTTAAGAATTAATTAAATAATTCCACTTTGTTAATTACTGAATTAACCCTTAGGAATAGTTAACCAATTAATTAATTAAATCTACCTATTCAATTAACCCATTACAAAATTAATCGTACCACTAACGGATTAATTCTGACACTATCATCCTACACCAGAATTGCTTCCGGAATAACTTAATTAAATTATATTCATTAATCTCCCCGCATCAAAGATATAGTGCTCGTTAATTAAAATTATTTTACTGATAAATTAATTAATTAACTTCTTTAATTCCGAGACTAGTACCACTCGACCTTTTTATTATACCGGACAAAAGTCCACCGGCTGGGTTTAGTATAATAAACATTTCGAGCTCATCTCGGGAGCACCATCACCCCGGACGCACCGGTACATGGTTTCCTTTCGACAAGCAGCAGCACACCAACCTACCGAGACTATTGGCCACAATTGACCTCACCCATTGGCAGATCAAAGTACACTATGTCTAATCCTCATGCCCACTCGAGTCTAGGGATTAAGAGATAGAATACAAGGATCAATTTGTCTATTAAATCAGTACAAGACAAATCATTCCTAAAAGTCAAGTTCAATATGCCCCGAGCATATCTATATGATTCAATTAGTTTAGACAAATCAATTATCCGAATCACATAATAACCTAAACTGACAGTTTGCCCAAAGCTGTCTCGGTTACGAACCTCATTTATATATTATGTCTTTCAACCAATGATGAGATCTACTGTGTCGCACCAGACCCCTCATCATCTACTCACATAATATAAATGGACGATTAATGCACAACAAGATATGACTGAAACACAAATCGATATATTAAACTGGGAAAATGCACAACACAAACATATCTTATGTATTCAAATCCAAAAAGTTAGTGAATTTATAATTCATTTACATGTATTTTCATAAAGATTTTTTACATTTTATAATTTAATTTTTTGTAACAGATACTTCCGCTAGGAAATCATTCCTAAATTTGAATGCAGTCCACGTGTGGTCATGCGTGATCTGATTGTCAAGATAAACACGTCGCTGAATCCTGACAATACAAGTGTGTGCGAGCCAGCTGTCTTGGCAACATCAAAGGTCACCAATGATTACATTCATCAGTGAGGCGCGACCTGAGTGCTTACGAGAAAGGTGCACGGCGAAATAATGCATATGGGAAATCATCCAAAATATCTTTGCAATTTGAGGATGGTAAGCGTTTTGTGTCAATTAATAACAAGTTACTTTAATTTTCTAATAGACTTAAATTAAAATAATTGTTTATTTCCAAATTACAGTTAGAGAAGAAAATGAGAGCAGTCCCCTTATACCAGATTATGTCCATCCTTTCTGTACTGGCATTTTGGACGTACAGTCAGATGACAATTGTGGTTTTCGAGCTGTTGCATACGGTCTCTATGGAAATCAGGATGAATGGGGAACGGTTAGGACTGCATCTATAGAAGAGATTCTTGTGCATCCAGATATGTACAGACCACTTCTCCATGCTTGTTTACCACATAATCTTCCATTGGACACTGATCCTCTAGCTTGGGAAGTTGGCCGATTGAATAATTTTTCTTCACCATGTGCCAGTGCTTATTGGATGAGCACCCCCACGGACTTGTATGCTATTGCCACATATATAAACGCACTGGTAATACATCTCGGTCTCGCTCGTGGGGCTTGTTTCTCCATTTTACCTTTGAGGGCAGTAGGTGGTGGTGGTAGAAGACCAACTAGGCAGATAGCCATTGCCCACGTTCGTGGAAATCATTTTATACGTGTCAGTTTGACCGATGATTGCTCTGTCCCTCCATTGGCATATCTGTGGGGATATCACTGCGATGCGGTTGTGGTGGATTTTGCAACATCAGAAGAATTTAAGAACAGGCTTAACCATTGGAACATAATAAGTCCACCATGAAGTACGCTACATTATCATTGACATTTCAATTTGATTTGAATATTTATTTTGTTTTTATTTCATTATAATAGTTTTCAAATTTATTTCGTAATATGGGGTCCTATATAAAATACCATTGCATTTAAAATAAAGTCCAATAAATATAAAGTCCACACAAAATACCAAAATACCAAGCAGTCATAACTAAATAAAATATAGCATAACCAATAAGTCAAAACTAAATAAAGTCCGCACAAAATCCAAAAATACCAAAAAGTCAGTACAATACTACAATATAATACAAACCTATCACCCAGCTAAATGCCACCGATCCATCTTGGCCCTCAGCCTAGCCTTGCACTCATCCGTTTGGGGATATCCACCCTCTCTAATGATATCCGGAAACTCCTCAGATATATGCGCAAATCGGCTCACCCACTACAAATTCAACATATTTCAATTAGTAATTTCATATAATAATATCAAACTATTATTAAATAAAAAAAGAAACAACTACTTATATATTCTGTGTTGGTACGCGGCGGAACTCCACCTAAATAAGTGGGGGGCCATCAATGAATAGGTACAGGTGGGAGTGCTAGCGGTACCATGTAATGTACCGATCTGTGAAGGCGCCAGGGGAATCACAAGACTGAAAATTATCAGTACGTAACTAGAACTGCGCACCGACTGCCATAGACTCTTGGCGAACTCAAGGTCGAAATCCACATTGTAACCCCCACTATAAGGCCGATGTGCCTTCTTCGGACGAAAGATATCGAAAGGGATATCTTGCACGTACCCAAACTGTCACACACACCTATCTGGCATATAGGGCTCAACCTTGTCCCCACATGCAATCAATCCTCGGTAAGTGGTGATCGGGGTGCGTAAGTGTGGATACTGGCCATATGGGGTTCATGTCTCCTGTAATATATACAATTATATAACAAAAATTAAAAAATATTTAAAATTTAGCAAAAAATTTAATTATAAAATGTACGCAAATATTTTAACATACCTCATCGACTCTCAAGTGGTCAAGCGCATACCGATACATCTGCAGACAGGCACTTGCGCCCTGTTAGGGGCCAACAGTCCACAAAACAGCTCGCGGGGTATGTGGATCATCAAGCATAGGCACATAATGGGGTCTGAAGGTTGGAAAATACTCATATATCCATGCCTAGAGTAATGTGAGATAACTTGCCATCCCGCTGCAGCTACCTCTACCAGCCATACCTAAATGCCTATATAGGAACGCTAGTGTCGAAATACCCTAAGAATGCTGATCCACAGTATGCAATTGGCCCCTGATCTGCACGATATGATGTGGTCTAAACCTATTGGAACTCTTGTCCACAAATAAAGTAAATCCAATAGCCAACCATAACCAAGCCTCCACATCATAAGGCAAGTTCATAGTATCCATCTCAGCATGCGAGCGTCGCCTAAACACATAATCAGCCACAATCCCACCATCAGAATGCATCTCGCTCCACTCCCCATCCTGCTCAGACACCTGTAGCACGTCTCTACATAGACTCCACATAACTGACTTGGTAGTGCAATCAGCGATCATACTACCATAAACAGGTATGCGAAGTATCTCCCACACATCGTGCAAGAGTATGCTCATCTCACCAACAGGTAGGTGGAACGTGTTCGTATCGGGCTGCCAACGCTCAATGAATGCACATATGAGGGGGGCACATATGGTACTGTGCATGGAAGAAGGCAGGTGAGACAATCCGGTCGTCCTCAATAACGATTACCAATCATCAGGCATCCCCTCAAACCAAGAAACTAATCTCTCATGTACTATTGCCCTATTGTGGCACCTCAAGGCACAGTCACAATCCAAGACGTATCGACCCTCCCACGCTTATTTGTAGCTAATTGCATAAAATATTTATTATAAATAAACTAAATTAAGAAATATAAATAAAAAAATCACTACTATACTTCATATATCAGCATATAATCATATAATCAAATTACATAAATAATAAAAATCACTACTATACTTCATATATCATAACATAATCATATAATCAAATTACATAAGGCAAATAAATAAATAAACAGTAAATTAGTCATAAAATTTAAACCGACCTTGTGTGGGCTCCTGATCATGTCCTGTGGATGAGGGATTCCCCTGCCCGCCTGTGAAAGGCTGCTCCCCTCCATCAATGTCCTCATCCATCAAAAGGTGGGATGAGCTACCTCTCCTTGCTTTCTTCTTCCTATCGGAAGCAGTGGGACGCTATCGCGGGAGAGACTTCCCCCCAACCTACAACAAATTTCATGAATTTAACATTAAAACTACGAATAATAATTAAAACCATGAAAAATATTAATAATAATTAAAAATTATAAAGAACCTACTTAAAAATGAAATTGTATGAGCAAAAATCGCAACTTAGTTGCAATTTTTTCAAAAATTATCATCGGTTAACGGCGATAATTTCCAAAAAATTGCAACTAAGTTGCGCCATATCGGTGAAAAATCGCATCTAAAGTGCAATTTTTGGGAAAAATAGTGTCGGTCATTGGCTATTTTTCTTCCGAAAATTGCACCCTGATGCCGATTTTTGAGAAAAATAGTGCATGCGATCAGTGGTATTTCTCCCAAAAATCGCCTTCTGGATGCGATTTTGGGCAGACATATCACCGATCACCGGTGATAGACTGAACTATTGCCAGCGATCAGCGAGATTCGCCAACAAAATTGCCATCGGGATGCGATTTTTTAGAAAATAAATGAATTTTCTACATTTTTACCTGACTGTACAAGCCTTTCCCCTTCCCAGGACCACGTGGTGGTTCAGATCCACCCGCATCCATTGTGTGATTTTTACAGTGATTTTTGGATAGTTTGAGAGGTAAATGGTGAGAAAATCTGAAATAGAGGTTGGATTTGTATGGTTTCTCAACAGACTAAATAAATAACCCAAAAATAGAAAAATTACCTGTGAATAACACTTCGGCAGCAAAATATCGCGCCTAATGCACGATTGGTGAGTGACGAATTGACCTACTTATCCGTTTTTTCAAGGCAAATCGCACTTGATATGCAATTTGTGCCCCAAATTTTGGATTAGTGGGGCAATTTTTTGCACACCAATCGCTCATCGTCAGCGATTTTCGTCCTCCATGTTGTTATGTTTGTGCGATTTTACCTTCAATTATCACAAAATAAGTGCAATTTTTCATTGGATTTGGCACTTTCCAAGGATATTTTAGGAATTTCATCAATTTTTTTTGTGCTGCAAATAGTAAATTTGTGCTACAAATAGCTTTTCAGATATAATTTGACTGGAAAAGTATAATCTTTTATCCTACTAACACAGACAAAATTTCTTGAACAACTAGCATCCTGCAATGTTTCTTATGTTTAACATGATAATCATTCTTTTATTATGATATTTTTGTATGTTTCTTTCTCATGATAATAATCACATAAGGCATTTGATTTTTGATTTTTGATTTTTTTTACTGGAATCTTGATGTATTCCACAACAAATTAACAAAAACTCACATTTCTCTTTTTTGTTTTCTTTTGTTTTTGACAGAAATCTTCATGACTTCAACAATCAATCAATAACTCTCTCTCATCCTTCATCTACCTCACTATTCTTGTTGGAGTTGAATACATAACCTATGCTTGTATTGTACATTTTCCCAGTTAATATATCAATTTATGTTTTGGTTATATTTAGTTGTACATTGTTTGTCCATTTATATTATTTAGTTAGATAATAAGGTGTCTTGTGTGACACAGTAGATCTCATCATTGGTTAAAAGACATAATATATAAATGAGGTTTGTAACCGAGACAGCTTTGGACAAACTGTCGGTTTAGGTTATTATGTGATTCAGATAATTGGTCTGTCTAAACTAATTGAATCATATAGATATGCCCGGGGCATATTGAACTTGACCATTTGGAATGATTTGTCTTGTACTAATTTAATAGACAAATCATTCTTAATATTCTATCTCTTAATCCCCAGACTCGAGCGGGCATGAGGATTGGACATAGTGTACTTTGATCTGCCAATGAGTGGTGTCAATTGTGGCTAATAGTCTTGGTAGGTTGGGTGCGCGTGTTTAGTTACTTGGTGTGCTGCTGCTTGTTAAATGGAAACCATGTACCGGTGCGTCCGAGGTGATGGTGCTCCAGAGATGAGCTCATTATGCTTATTATACCAAACTTGGCCGGTGGACTTATGTCCGATATAGTAAAAAGGTCGAGTAGTACTAGTCTTGGAATTAAAGAAGTTAATTAATTAATTTATCTGTAAATTAATAAATTAACGAGCACTATATCTTTGATGTGGGGAGATTAAGAATAAATTAATTAGGTTGTGCCGAAAGCAATTCTGGTGTAGGATGGTAGTGCCATAATTAATCCGTTAGTGGTACGATTAATTATGTATTAGGTTATTGACAAAGGTAGATTTAATTAATTAAGTAATTAATTAATCCTTGTGTCAGTTGGTTGTGAATCATACTAGGAACTGGATTGGGGATAAGTGGATCCCTGGATCAGTTGGTTGTGAATCATATCAGGAACTGGATTGGGATAAGTGAATCCCTGTATCTATTGGATGTATATCAGTCCAGGAACAGGATTAAAGAAAACAGAAACCCAGTAGGAAGACCAATCTTAAACCAACTTGGGGTCTCTCTTGTAACTCTATATAGACAAGGGATTAGCTATTCAAGCCACACAATTCATAAGTTTTCAAAACAAGAAAACTAGAAAGATAACATCCTAGAGAGAGAAATAATTTTTCCTCTCTCCAAGTCAAATTTTTAAGCTTTTGTCCTGCCCTCTCTCTCTAAACCAGTGGCTAGGTTTTCTCTCTCCTACCGACGGCGCGTGGTTTCGAGGCGGCAGCGCGTGTGGGTTTCTCTCTCTCTGGGCGGCGCGTCGATAGTACGCGCCAGGTGCGGTGGTGCTGGAATTTTTCTGGAGGGTGGATTGTGGTGATTAGCTGATCAATTGTTCATTAGATTGTTTCCCACACAAGATACAAACAAAGTCTTGAGGCATACAAGAGAATCACCTGAGTGAACGCTTCAATAGGTAATTCTTATGCTTTCTCTTTTAATTAAGAATTTATTTGTTGCGTGATAAATCGAATAAGTACATACCAAGATCTCGCGTAATGTTATTTCAAGCAAGGGTTGGAATAGCAATTGTGCTAGCATCTAGGCTAGACCAGAGATTCCGATTTTAGAATGCATAGCACGAAAGTGAGTTTCTGGCTAGGCCCGGGCAAATAATCTTTCAATTGGTATCAGAGCGTGGTTTTTGAGTTTTGTGCTTGTTCGATTTATTACATGGTTTTATTTGTTGGTGGTTAAGAAATCTCGACTATTATGGTTACATTTGTATGGGTTTTAATTAAACTCTGGGACATGTCCGGATTTGATTTTATTATGAATGTTTGTGATAGTATAACCACGTGCTGGAAGCCGTGTAGGATTAGATCAAATCTGTAGTAGGATTTTTTCTATGTAATTTTGATTTTTTAATTTTCCTAGAAAGCTTTGTAGTCGAAGAATTAATTTTTGTAATCGAAGGCGTTATGGTGGGCAACTTGAATTCGTGGATTTTGGGTTATCGTTAATTCGTAGAAACCTAGGAAAACCCAAAATGAATTGCAAGAAGACCAAATAGACTGGGAAGAAACGAAGGAACAATCAGAGGTGGGGGTGGCGCCGGCGAGTCAAGCTGCCGCCAGCAACCTGCAGCATTGCCGCTGCGCTGCACAACAAGCAATTGCTGCACTAAGGCACGGTAACAAAGTGCGGTAGTAGCGCGCGCATCAATTGTTGTGTGCTGCTGGGCCGCGCGCACGACCCATAAAAGCTGCGCGCATGCGCGGCCCATTTTGGACACGTTTTGGCCCGTTTTTCCTCCAGATTTTGTTTTTTTGAAGTTCAGGACTCTATTCATCGAGTTACGTGACGGGATACGCGATCAAGGCAGGACATGGAAGCAATGAAAAACCATGATAGTCGGGAAATTTATTTTTCATATTTATTTCCCTTATTTATGTTTTTAAATTTTGTGCTTTAATTTTTATGCTGTATTTTAGATGCATGATTTTAAAGCATGACTGGTTTTATGTTTGCATATAACTTAGGGTTAGTTAATTACATGTTAAAACCGGAAAAACCCTCAATTTAGAAATTTAAGTGGGAGCGGGTTGGTTTAATATCCCCATGGCCACCATTACGAATTCATATGCGATGTGGGTGGACTTGCGCATTGGCATTAGGGCATTCCTCCATTCGGATGAGTCCAACCACAAGTTCGCTAGATTATGAATTTCTGAGTAAGATGACTTAGTAAGTTTAACTTGGAGAAATGCGATACCCTGTCCATCTGAAGCGCACTATCCTGAGGTAACAAACTCAATAGTTACGTAATGGCACACACTTAGTGTGTGATTTATAGTATTCCTCCCTTCGAGGTTATGCTGCTTATTCGTATGGTTTAAAGCACCGACTATTAGCTTCATTGATCAATAGATCGTTTGGTCAGATAGTGTAGTTAATGAACTTGGTTATTCTCAAACGAATGTGGGTTAGCTTAAATGTCCACAGTATCGTGGCTTGCGAGAATCCCGGTGAATGAGATGTTGGTGGATTTAAATTATTGTTTTTAGGGAAGTCAATAATTATTAGAATTTTGTCAAGTTCGAAATTCTAGATTAGATAACTAAAACGTTGTCCGTTTAATTTACAGTTTTTTGATATGGAATTCAACCCCTTAGCTACTATATTGAAAGACAACAAGTTAACTGGACCTAATTATGTCGACTGGAGTCAAAACTTAGACATTGTCCTGACGGCAGAGCAGTATAAGTTTGTGCTCCCCGAAGTATGTCCAGATGTTCCTAATGAGGACTCTCCTCAAGAGGATAGGGATGCCTATGCTAGGTGGAGAAAAGCGGATGAGATGGCGCGGTGTTACATTCTGGCCTCTGTGTCAAATATACTGCAGCATCAGCTTCATCCCATTGTCTCTGCCTTCAACATGATGGCTCACCTAAGGGAGATGTCCGCTCATCAAGGCAGGACTGCTAGGCAAGCAGCCATGAGAAAGTTGATGGACACTAAAATGGTTGAGGGCGGATCGATGAGAGATTATGTGCTTCACATGATTATTAACATCAACGAAATAGAGGTGTTGGGAGGTGAGATCGACCTAGAAAGTCAGATAGTTATCATCCTCCAAAGCTTACCCTCTAGTTTTGAGCAGTTTCGGGTCAACTATAACATGAATCAAAGAGTTTACACTCTACCCGGGTTCTTAACTCATTTGGTGTCGGCCGAAGGCATCTTCCATGAGAAGAAGCAAGCTTTGGTCACAGTGAAGTCTTCAAGTTCTTCTTCTGCGCCTAAAGGCAAGGAGAATAATAAGAAGAAGAATGCCAAGAAACTTGCTGCTAAGTCTGAAATAGCAAAGAAGAGCAAGCCCAAAGGCAAGTGCTTCATGTGCGGTGGTGCTGGAATTTTTCCGGCTGGTGGATTGTGGTGATTAGCTGATCAATTGTTTATTAGATTGTTGCCCACACAACATACGAACAAAGTCTTGAGGCATACAAGAGAATCACCTGAGTGAATGCTTCAATAAGTAATTCTTATTCTTCCGATTTTAATTAAGAATTTATTTGTTGCGTAATAAAGCGAATAAGTACATACCAAGATCCTACGTAACGTTATTTCAAGCTGAAAGGATTGCCACTTAGGATCTGGGTTTGCACTTGCTCGATTCACCACGCAACAAAAATTCCTAATTAAAGCGAAACCTTAGAAAATTACCTTTGAAGCGTGACTTGGGTGATCGCTTGTATGAATCAAGACTTGGACTTCTCGTTGTGTGGGTAACGATCTAGAAGCCAATTGATCAGTAATCAACACAACTGGAATCGCCGGAAAATTCAGCAAACTCCACCGCCTAGAGCGTGACTTTCACGCGCCGCCTGGCCCTGAGATAAACCACACGCGCCGCCGCCCCAAGCTAATAAACCAACCGCCGGTCAAATATAATAAATCTGGGCAGCCAAGCTTGTTTATGGGCAGCCGCAATTTGGTACAAAAATCCGACTTTGAGAGTTTATCTCTCTAGGATTTTATCTCTCTAGATTCTTGAATTATGAATCTATTGAATTGTATGTATTGAATAGAAAATCCCTTGTCTATTTATAGAGTTACAAGAGAGACCCCAAGTTGGTTTAGGATTGGTCTTCCTAATGGGTTTAGGTAATGAATTAGTTTCCAAATCAAATTAGGCAACCAATCTGATAGGATAAACCAAATCCTACTAGATTCCTAATCTCTAGGATTTCCTAATTCCAATTGAAACTTAAGACTTAATTAATTAATTAATTAATTTCACTTTGTTAATTACTTAATTAACCCTTAGGAATTAATTAAATAATTCAACTTTGTTAATTACTGAATTAACCCTTAGAAATAATTAACCAATTAATTAATTAAATCTACCTATTCAATTAACCCATTACAAAATTAATCGTACCACTAACGGATTAATTTTGGCACTACCATCCTACACCAGAATTGCTTCCGGAACAACTTAATTAAATTATATTCATTTATCTCTCCACATCAAAGATATAGTGCTCGTTAATATAAATTAATTTAATGATAAATTAATTAATTAACTTCTTTAATTCCGAGACTAGTACCACTCGACCTTTTTACTATACCGGACATAAGTCCACCGGCTGGGTTTAGTATAATAAACATTTTGAGCTCATCTCGGGAGCACCATCACCTCGGACGCACCGGTACATGGTTTCCTTTCGACAAGCAGCAGCACACCAAGTAACTAAACACGCGCACCCAACCCACCGAGACTATTATCCACAATTGACCTCACCCATTGGCAGATCAAAGTACACTATGTCTAATCCTCATGCCCACTTGAGTCTGGGGATTAAGAGATAAAATACAAGGAATGATTTGTCTATTAAATCAGTACAAGACAAATCATTCCTAAAAGTCAAGTTCAATATGCCCCGGGCATATCTATATGATTCAATTAGTTTAGACAAACCAATTATCTGAATCACATAATAACCTAAGCCGACAGTTTGTCCAAAACTGTCTCGGTTACGAACCTCATTTTTATATTATGTCTTTCAACCAATGATGAGATCTACTGTGTCACACCAGACACCTCATCATCTACTTACATAATATAAATGGACAATTAATGCACAACAAGATATAACCAAAACATAAATCGATATATTACAGGGAAAAAGTACAACACAAGCATAGCTTATGTATTCAATTCTAACACAAACAATGGTTAGAATAGCGATTGTGCTAGCTGTTGGAGTTGAATACATAAGCTATGCTTGTGTTGTACTTTTTCCCAGTTAATATATCGATTTATGTTTTGGTTATATTTAGTTGTGCAATTTTTTGTCCATTTATATTATGTAGTTAGATGATGAGGTGCCTTGTGTAACACAGTAGATCTCATTATTGGTTAAAAGACATAATATATAAATGAGGTTTGTAACCCAGACAATTTGGACAAACTGTCAGTTTAGGTTATTATGTGATTAGGATAATTGGTACCTGAGCCTGATTTTGGGTTTTGTGCTTGTTTGATTTATTACATGGTTTTATTTGCAGGTGGTTAAGAAATCTCGACTATTATAGTTACGTTTGTATGGGTTTTAATTAAACTCCAGGATATGCCTGGATTTGATTTTATTATTAATGTTTGTAATATTATAATCACGTGCTGGAAGCCGTGTAGGATTAGATAAAATCTGTAGTAGAATTTTTTCTATGTAATTTTGATTATTTAATTTTCCTAGAAAGCCTTGTAGTTGGAGAATTAATTTTTTGTAATCGAAGGCGTTATGGTGGACAACTTGAATTCGTGGGTTTTGGGTTATCGTTAATTCATAGAAACCCAGGAAAACCTAGAACGAATTGCAAGAAAACCAAATAGTGTGGGAAGAAGTGAAGGAGGGATCAGAGGCCAGGGGCGGCGCCAGCAAAAAATCACCGGTAACTGCTGCGCATTGCTGGACCACGCGCCTTTGGGAGTGTTGCGCGCGTGCGGCTTGTTTGGGTCACGTTTTGGCCCGTTTTTCCTCCAGATTTTGTTTTTTTGAAGTTCAAGACTCTCTCCATCGAGTTACGTGGCAGGACACGAGATCAAGGTAGAAGATGGAAGCGATTAAAACCATAATAGTCGGGAAATTTATGTTTCGTATTTATTTCCCATATTTATTGTTTTAATTTTTGTGCTTTAATTTTTATGCTGTATTTTAGATGCATGATTTTAAAGCATGCTGGTTTTATGGTTGCATATAACTTAGGGTTAGTTAATTGCATGTTAAAACCGGAAAAACCCTCAATTTGGAAATCTAAGTGGGAGCGGGTTGGTTTAATATCCTCACAGCCACCATTACGAGTTCATATGCGATGTGGGTGGGTTTGCACATTGGCATTAGGGCCTTCCTCCATTCGGATGAGTCCAACCCCGAGATCACTAGATTATGAATCTCGGAGTAAGATGACTAGAGTAAGTTTAACTAGGAGAAATGCGATACCCTCTCCATCTGAGGTGCACTATCCTGAGGTAACAAGCTCATAAGTCACGTAGTGGCACACACTTAGTGTACGATCTGCAGTATTCCTCCCATCGAGGTTATGCTGCCTATTTGTACAGCTGAAAGCACTGACTATTAGCTACATTGATCAATAGATCATTTGGTCAGATAGTGTAGTTAATGAACTTGGTTCTTCTCAAACGAATATAGGTTAGCGTAAATGTCCACACTATCATGGCTTGAAAGAATCACGGTGCATGAGATGTTGCTGGATTATAAATATTGTTTTGAGGGAAGAAAATAATTGATAGAATTTCATGTTTTCGAAATTCTAGATTTAAACACTAAAATATTGTCTCTTTATTTAATTTACAGTATTCGATATGGCATTCAACCCTTTAGCTGCTATATTGAAAGACAATAAGTTAACTGGAACTAACTATGTCGATTGGAGTCGTAACTTGGACATTGTCCTGACGGCAGAGCAGTATAAGTTTGTGCTCACCGAAGTATGTCCAGATGTGCCTAATGAGAACTCTCCTCAAGAGGATAGGGCGCGGTGCTATATTTTGGCCTCAGTGTCAAATGTGCTGCAACATCAGCTTCATCCCATGGTCTCTGCCTTCAACATGATGGCTCACCTGAGGGAGATGTTCGCTCATCAAGGCAGGACTGCTACGCAAGTAGCCATGAGAAAGTTGATGAACACTAAGAAAGTTAAGAGATCATGTGCTTCACATGATCAGTAACATCAACGAGATAGAGGTATTGGGAGGTGAAATCGACCCAGAATGTCAGATAGATATCATCCTCCAGAGCCTACCCTCTTGTTTTGAGCAGTTTTGGGTCAACTATAACATGAATCAAAGAGTTTACACTCTACCCAAGCTCTTAACTGATTTGGTGTCGGCCGAAGGCATCTTCTATGAGAAGAAGCAAGTTGTGGTCACAGCGAAAGCTTCAAGTTCTTCTTCTACGCCTAAAGAAAAGAAGAAGAAGAATAATGCCAAGAAACTTGCTGCTAAGCCAGAAATCGCAAAGAAAAGCAAGCCAAAAGCAAGTGTTTCTGGTGCGGGAAAACGGGACACTGGAAAGTGGATTGTCCAAAGCCTAAAGGTACGATAGTTTCTGCCCTAATTACTGAGACATGTTTAGCAGTGATTCTCACAGATACTTGGTGTGTGGATTCAGGCGCCAATGATCATGTTTGTAATTCTTTGCAGGGGTTCCAAGTAACCCTGAAGCTTATAGAGGGTGAGTTGGACATCTACATGGGCGACACTACGAGAGTGTCATTAAAAGTAGTGGGAGCTGTTACTTTAAATTTCAAAAGTTCTAGTTTAGAGTTAGTTAATTGTCTTTATGTACCGAGTTTTAGAAAGAACATTATTTCGGTTTCTAAACTCTTGAAGAACGGTTATAAGTTTATTTTTTCTGATGTGTCTGTATTTATTAGAAGAAATGGAAAACTTATTTGTTCTGGTTCATTGGCTAGCAATTTGTTTGTGGTTAACTCTAACTCCCCTGTTGTGCAAAATAAAGAAACAAATAGCTCTTTATCTAACATTAATAAGAGGAAGAAACCTTCTGAAATGAATCAAACCTATCTTTGGCATCTCAGGCTAGGTCATATAAACCTTAGTAGGATTCAGAGGTTGGTCAATGATGGACCTTTAGGTTCGTTAGAGATTGATAGTTATTCAACCTGCGAATCTTGCTTGAAGGGTAAGATGACCAAGAGACCTTTTAAAACAAAAGGTTATAGAGCTAAAGAAGTATTAGAGTTAATTCATTCTGACTTGTGTGGACCAATGTCGGTCCAAGCATGAGGTAGGTTTGAGTATTTCGTGACTTTCACTGATGACTACTCAAGGTACGGGTACATTTACCGAATGCGTCACAAGTCTGAGTGCTTTGGCAAGTTCAAAGAGTTTTGGACAGATGTGGAGAAACATCATGGTAAGAGTATCAAGACACTGCAGTCAGATCCTTGTGGGGAGTACCTGTCCTAATAATTTTGAGAATACCTCAGTGAGGTTGGAATTCAGTCTTAGTTGTCTGCACCTGGCACGCCACAGCAGAACGGTGTAGCAGAAAGAAGGAATCAAACTCTCATGGAAATGGTTAGGTCGATGATGAGCTATAGTGATTTGCCGAGTTTGTTTTGGGGATATGCCTTAGAAACAACAGTGTATATTCTTAATCTTGTACCATCTAAAACCGTGCCTTCAACCACATTAGAGTTGTGGAACGGGTGCAAGCCCAGTCTAAGAAATCTCAGAGTTTGGGGTTGTCCAGCACATGTGCTTAAGGCAGATGCGGCTAAGATAGATGCAATAATAGATTTGATGCTGTTTGTAGGACATCCTAGGGGAACGAAAGGTGGTCTGTTTTATAGTCCTAAGTATCAGAAGGTGGTGATTAGTACCAACACTAGATTTTTGGAGGAAGACTATATTCTAGATCACAAGCCCAAGAGTAAGATAGTACTAGAAGAGCTTAGAAGACAAACTAATAATCCTGATGCACCAGCACAAGTAGATACACCACACACTGCACAAGAGATCACAGATGATGCGTCTGCACAGGTGGTGCCTCGTTGTAGTGGGAGGGTTGTGAGATAGCCCAACAGGTTCATTGGCGTGAGAGAGGCCTCAGACCCCAGGCGCGCTTGAACCTGACCCAGTAAACTACAATGAGGCTCTCCAAGATAAAGATGCAAACTCTTGGCATGAGGCAATGATATCCGAGATGAGGTCAATAGACCACAATCAAGTCTGGGAGCTTGTGGACCTGCCTGATGGATTTAAGCCCATTGGATGCAAGTGGGTCTACAAACGTAAGAGAGGACCTGACGGAAAGGTGGAAACCTTTAAAGCTAGGTTGGTGGCGAAGGGGTACACTTAGAAAGAGGGAATCGATTATGAGGAAACCTTCTCCCCGGTAGCCATGCTTAAGTTGATCCAGATTCTCTTGGCCATAGCTGCTCATTTAGATTATGAGATATTGCATATGGATGTCAAGACAGCTTTCCTAAACGGAAGTCTTGAGGAAACCATCTTCATGCAGCAACCAGAGGGATTTGTTGAAAGTGGCCAAGAGCATAAGGTTACGGACTTAAGCAGGCATCCAGATCTTGGAACATCCGGTTTGATGAGGTAATCCAGTCCTATGGATTTACTCAGTGTCTGGATGAGCAATGTGTGTACCGTAGACGTGATAGAAACTCGGTGGTGTTTCTTGTGCTTTACGTAGATGACATTCTATTGATTGGAAACAACAAGAAAGTGTTATTAGACGTAAAGGCATAGCTGTCCAAGCAGTTTGATATGAAGGACTTAGGGGAAGTGGGACATATCCTTGGGATCAAGATAATTCGAGATCGTAGGAAACGTTCGTTACGTTCTCCTAAGCTTCATACATAGATACGATTCTGGCCCTTTTTAATATGTAGAACTCCAAGAAAGGTTTTCTACCTTTCAGACACGGAGTGCATCTGTCTAAGGAGTAGTCTCCAAAGACTGTTGAGGAGATAGAGGCCATGAAGGTTGTTCCTTATGCTTCGGCAGTAAGAAGTCTCATGCACGCCATGTTGTGTACAAGGCCTGATATCTGTTAAGCAGATATCAGCTGTTAAGCAGATATCAGAGTAACCCCGGAAAAGCTCATTTGGAGGTAGTAAAATGCATTCTCAAGTATTTGCGCAGAACGAGAGACCAAGTGCTGGTCTATCAGACGTCTGAGCTGGTACCTCGAGGTTACACAGATTCATATTTCCAAGGTGATAGGGACAAGAGCAAGTCTACCTCAGGGTATGTGTTTACTCTGGGAGGTAGAGCTATAGTTTGGTGGAGTGTGAAGCAGAAATGCATGGCGGACTCTACCATGAAGGTTGAATACGTTGCCGCATCAGAGGTAGCGAAGGAAGTAGTGTGGCTCAAGAACTTCCTAGTGGACTTATATGTGATTCCTGGTTTGCAGAAGTCTATCACGTTGTATTGTGATAACAACGGTGCAATAGCAAACTCGAAGAAACCACGAGCACACAAGGCGAGTAAACATATACAGATCAAGTACCACCTGGTATGAGACATCGTAAAGAGGGAAGACGTGGTCGTGGCTACGATACCATCAGAGGATAACCTTGCAAATCCATTCATGAAGACATAGACTTCAAAAGTCTTTGTGGCTCACGTGGAGGGCATGACAATCAGATACTTATGAGAGCCATGACAGTTTTTCTAGATATATAGTAGTAAAGAGTATAGGAGTTGTATGTAGATGTATACTTAAAGCACAGCTTCAGTATTAGTGGGAGATTGTTGGAGTTGAATACATAAGCAATTCTTGTGTTGTACTTTTTCCCAGTTAATATATCAATTTATGTTTTGGTTATATTTAGTTGTGCAATTTTTAGTCCATTTATATTATGTAGTTAGATGATGAGGTGTCTTGTGTGATACAGTAGATCTCATCATTGGTTAAATGACATAATATATAAATGAGGTTCGTAACCGAGACAGCTTTGGACAAAATGTTGGTTTAGGTTATTATATGATTCGGATAATTGGTTTGTCTAGACTGATTGAATCGTATAGTTATGCCCGGGGTTTATTGAACTTGACCATTAGGAATGATTTGTCTTGTACTGATTTAATAGACAAATTGTTCTTGGTATTCTATCTCTTAATCCCTAGACTCGAGCGGGCATGAGGATTCGACATAGTGTACTTTGATCTGCCAATGGGTGAGGTCAATTGTGGCCAATAGTCTCGGTAGGTTGGGTGCGCGTGTTTAGTTGCTTGGTGTGCTGCTTCATGTCGAAAGGAAACCATGTACCGGTGTGTCCGGGGTGATGGTGGTCCCGAGATGAGTTCGTAATGTTTATTATACTAAACCGGCAGGTGGACTTATGTCCGGTATAGTAAAAAGGTCGAGTGGTACTAGTCTCAGAATTAAAGAAGTTAATTAATTAATTTATCAGTAAATTAATATATTAACGAGCACTATATCTTTGATGTCGGGAGATTGTGAATATAAATTAATTAAGTTGTTCCGGAAGCAATTCTGGTGTAGGATGGTAGTGCCAAAATTAATTTGTTAGTGGTATGATTAATTTTGTAATAGGTTAATTGAATAGGTAGAATTAATTAATTGATTAATTATTCATAAGGGTTGATTAAGTAATTAACAAAGTAGAATTATTTATTTAATTAATTAAATCTTAAATTTCAATTAGAATTAGGAAACCCTAGAGATTAGGAATCTAGTAGGATTTGGTTTATCCTATCAGATTGGTTACCTAATTGGATTTGGAAACTAATTATCTAAACCAATTAGGAAGACCAATCCTAAACCAACTTGGGGTCTCTCTTGTAACTTTATATATAGACAAGGGATTAGCTATTCCACAAAATACAATTCATAAGTTTTCAAGACAAGAAAACTTAGAGAGAGAAAATCCTAGAGCGATAAAATTTTCTCCCTCAGAATTCAGATTTCACAGAGCTTGAAGCAGTCGAAATTTTTCTTAAATTTTGGCAGCAATATGTAGCTTTCTCTCTTTCTAGGCGGTGCGTGGATTGTACGCGCCAGGTGTAGCGGTGCTGGAATTTCTCTGGCAGGTGGATTGTGGTGATTAGCTGATCAATTGGTTGCTAGATCGTTGCCCACACAACTTGCAATCAAAGTCTTGAGGCATACAAGAGAATCACCTGAGTGTACGCTTCAATAGGTAATTCTTATATTTCTGCTTAATTAAGACTTTTTGTTGCTTGGTAAATCGAATAAGTGCAAACCCAGATCCTGCGCAATGTTATTTCAAAAGGGTTGGAATACCAATTGTGCTAGCGTCTAGGCCTGGCCAGAGATTCTGATTCTGGAATGCAAAGCACGAAAGTGAGTTTCTGGCTAGGACCAGACAGATAATCTTTCAATGTCTGGGTCTGGCCAGAGATTCCGATTCTGGAATGCATAGCACGAAAGTGAGTTTCTGGTTAGGTCCGGACAGATAATCTTTCAATTCTCACATACTAAAAGTATTTACATTAACTTTTTTGCATAAATTATTTTATTTTCTATATTCCTTATATTCAATATGATAATAATTTCTTCATTATGACTTTTTTTTGTGTGTGTTTTTTTTTTTAAATTTTTCTACATAAACTTTCAAATCTTCCTCAATCTTCATTCATCTCCATCACCATTCTCAAATACAAAAAGGTGTACATTAATAATCCCTTTTATATTTAAACATTTTTCATGGTGCAATAAATTTTGACTAAATTTTTGCTATATTGATTATATTCATCATCATTATAACTACTCATTACCATATTTTTTGTATATTTTTAATTTTTTTTCATGAATATTCGTAGCTTGAACAATTAATCAACATCATGATAACTAAATTAATTGAGAGTTGTGTTTCAGAAAAAATTAAGTGTTGGAATACAAATCAAAAGCTAGTAAATGTGGAGAACTAAAGTGACAGTAGCAACAAACATGTCACATCAATTACCATTTCCAGCAAACCGATTAGAAATGCTCCATGACCAAAAGCCTATGGCACGAAAATAAACGTGCCAATTCTCAAAAGCTCATTGGTATTTCTTCCCAAAGACCCCAAAAACAATCTGAATTGCTAAATCCCGCCCCCCATAGAATGTGCCGGGGAAGCTATTGATTTTGGAAGGAAGACCGAGACTCAAGATCAAGTTACTCGTGTTGAAATTACCATTCTGTCCTAATTTTCATACTTATTTTCTAATCTAATTTTTATTGGGCATAAATACCCAAAAGACACGACCATTAGGGCATCTTTTTGTTCACTTTTTATCTCGGCCGTTTTGTAATTATTCTTGAGTACTCTTCGAGCTAGGATTTCGCAACTACTGGGTTGTGAGTTTTGATCGATGGAGTGCTAAGCTCCATCTTAGAGAGAAAGTCCCGGATGAGCTAGTGTTGGTGGATTCAAGCATTTGCGCAACACTTTCCCTCTTGACCGTAGTCCAGCCAAGGAGACAGCCGTTCACTGGGGTTGTGCCGTCGATTTTTCGCCGCTCCTCATCGCTAAATCACACAGTAGTATTCTTATCGGTCGTCAGTACTGGGTGTTGTAATCTTTTCTGAATCCTTTGGTTATATATATATATATATATGATGGTTGTTGCTTCCTTATCGTTGGATTTTAGTACCGTGGTTGTTTTCCTTGCATGTTCATAGTTGAGACCCGCAAACTGCTAGAATAGGTTAAGACGACCCGCTGGGAACGAACCTATTATAATCCCACCTATCCACTGTTATGTAACACAACCCAAACTTAAATGGTGACCTAATCTCCTCGTCAAAATCAACCCTATTTCCTAATTTTGCTACTTTTGTGCTCTGTGAATTGTTTGCCTGTTTATGTATGTTTTCCAGTGCCTATTAATTAACAAAAAATTGAATATCGCAATGGCATAGTTGCTCTCTGTGGGATCGACACCTATTACACTTCACGACAGGGTCTTGGAATCCCTTAGTGCGGATTTTAGGTTTTTATTTTGGTGTGTTTTTCACACTCCACTCCTATATGAGCATTTGAGACTCCAGCCTTGATTACTTTAACAATTTTAAGGAAGAATATTTCAATCGCAGCATGGAAAATTAACATTTCAATTGATTTGTTTCTCCAAATCATCTTCCATTATTTCTTAAAATTACTATTAATTGTAATACACAATAAGTTAAACACTTACTCAATTTATGATTTCTTGATAAATCAATTACTTTTGAAATTTGAAAATAGGATTTGTTCATTATTTCACATGCAAATGGATATCCTCATATTTATAATAATGTTTTAAGAAATAATCATTATTACCTAATTTAATGTATTTATCCATATAATAAAAAACCTCGCCATTTTAATCAATCAATCAAATACTTTTCAATTTTGTAAATATTATTTGTTCATTATTATCTAATTAGTATTACCTTTTATCCTACTAAAAGAGAATAATTTTTAAAAATGTACTTGAACAACCAGTCCCCTTACCTGATTACGTGTCATTTAAACGGTTAACCTACGATGACATGTCAATTATTCTGAAAAATTCTTTGAAATTATTTGTATACAAGCAATACTCAATTCAATTTCACTTTTAATTACTAATAGTAAACTTATGATCAACTATCAATTCAAATTCTAAAATATAATTCTATCATTTCTTCATATATTATTTTAAAATTTTTATCTTCAACCTCAATTGTATATATCTTTCTTCACTTCCCATCAACCATTCATTCTCACACCACACCACACAGAGGCGAAATCATCAACCAAAATATATATTTATCTTTTTTTTTTTTAAAGAAATCTTACTGGCTACCACAATTCTCCTTCACCTCCCTCGCCATTCTCAAATGCCAAAGGGATTAATCTGTTATAGTGTTAATCACTTTGCACTAATTCTGTCTAATATCACTCATTATGATATGTATTGTTCTTGAAATCAATAATTGTTCATTGTTTTGTCTTTGAAGGATATCGAAATTTAGGACACGGATCCCAAATCGTCAATGTGTATATATTTTCTTTAATTTTTTTATTTTATATCTTGATTATATTCATCGTGATGATAAAGAATCATTACCATGTTTTTGTGTTTTTGTGTTATTTTTTTACAGAAATTTTCATGACTTCCACAAGAAATCAACAACTCACTCACATCATTCATCTCTCTAACTCTTCTCACGAATTCTAATTGTGGTCTTTCTCCAACTATTTTTCCATTATCTCTCAAAATTTTTATTATAATTCAAATATTAATACACATTTTTCACAAAAAAAAACTTCCCAAAATTTTTCACATTTTTCACAATATTAATACTGTTAGTTTTGAATACTTAAAAGCTTTGCTTTTATGAAAAACTATTTATCAGTTTTCATGTCGATTGTGTTTCAGTATATAATCACATGTTAAACATATTGTCCACTTATATCGTATGACCAGATGATGAGGTGTTTGGTGTGACACAATAGATCTTATCATTGGTTAAAGTCATGATATATAAATAATGCTCATAACTGAGACAGTTTGGACATACTGTCAGTTTAAGTTATTGTATGATTCTGATATTGGTTTTTTTATACTAATTGAATCATACAGATGTGCCCGGGGCATATTGAGCAGGACCGATCTAGGATCGAATTAATATGTACTGATCTTCGTAGTTAATTCGAGCCTTGTATTCTATCTCTTAATCCCTAGACTAGAGCAGACATGAGGATTAGACATAGTCTACTTTGATTTTTCAAAGAGTGCGGTCACTTGAGGCCTGTAATCTCGGTGGGTTGGGTATACATGTTTAGTTTCTTATTGTGCTATTGCTTGTCGAAAGGAAACCATGTACGGGTGCGTCCGGGGTGATGGTGCTCTCGAGATGAACTTGTAAGGATTATCACACTAAACACAGCCGGTGGACTTATGTCCGGTATAGTAATAAAGTCGAGTGATACTAGTCTCTGATGAGAAAAATTTGATTAATTAATTTATCAGTAAATTAATAAATTGACGAGCACTATATCTTTGACATGGGGAGATAAAAGAATAATTAAAAGTGGTACACAGAAACAATTTCATTTTCAGTGGTAGTTCCATAATTAATCCATTAGTGGTACAATTAATTATGTGTTGGATTAATTAACAAAGTGGATTTAATTATTTAATTAATTATCCTTGGGTCAATCGGAATTAATTAGTTTAGTAAAGACTTAATAATTAATTAAAAGTCCAACTGGAAGACCCAACTCAAAAGCCCACTAGGTCTCCCTTGAAACTCCTATAAATAGATAAGTTAACGCCTTGAAAACAAAAGAAACTTACAAGACAAGTTGTATTGCTTTTAGAGAGAGAAAGGCCTAGAGAGGGACTTGAAGAAATAGTAAAATCAAGACCCACTCGAAGTCGGCTTTAGATCTCTCTCTCTCAGACTCAAGAAGATCGGATCTATGATATTTTGGATTGGGCCTTGTTTTTTTGGCAGTTTTGGCTCAGATTTTCTGGCGACCAGCGACCGGTGGTTCAGTTTTTCCTGCCGTGTTGATTTCCTGAGGCCAAACCTTCAAGCTCAGTTTTTCGGCAGGTTTTCTTGGGTAGTTTTCACGGGTTTTGACGGATCTATCCGGTAGATAGTTGCCCACACGACTTTTGGATTTATTTTGGAGACATTCGAGGGATTTCTCGAGGGTCACGCTCAAAATGTCGAATTTTAATCTTTATGCTTTAATTTAAAGATTCAATTTTTTATGGGTAAAGTAAATCGAAAAAGTATAAGCTAGATCGGGTTCAAAGGAACTTGTACTAGTATTTGGGCTCGATCAAAAGTTTTCGATTCTGGAATGCATAGTACGAAAGTGAAATTTTTGATTTGGCTCAGACTGACTAATTCCTTCAAATACACGGTGGCGTAATCATTTGTCACATAATCTTTTTTTATCATAGTTCAAATATTAATTGTGCAATAATGTATTTTCATTAATAATTAATTTGTATTAATCGGATATAAACATTTTTCCTTAATTACTACTTTGCACATACATTCTATGTGATAAAATTAATTATTCTATTATCTCTTAAAATTTTTGTTAATCGTAATAATATTTTATATCTTGATTATGTTTATCGTGATGATGAAGACTAATTATGAGGTTTTTCTTTCTTTCTTTCTGTTTTTTTTTTTTTACAGAAATCTTCATGGCTTCCACAAGAAATCAACAACTCTTTACTATCCTTCATCTCCCTCATTCTTCTCACGAATTGCAGTTGTGGTCTTTCTCAAACTCTTCTTCTATTATCTCTTAAAATTTTTATTAATTGTAATTATATCTTGATTATCGTCATGATAAAGATTAATTATGAATTTGTCTTTTTTTTTTTACATAAATCTTCATGACTTCTACAAGAAATCAACAACTCTCTTTCTCCAACTCTTCTTCTATCATCTCTTAAAAATTTTATTAGTTGTAATATATTTTATATCTTGAATGTGTTTATCATGATCATAAAGATTATACAATAAATTTCACTAATTTCTTGAAAAAAATAATAATATGATTTTAAACAAAAATGATTATTATCTAATTTAATGTATTTATCTATAACTTTCATGGATTAAAAATAATTAATTTAATCAATCAATCAATTCCTTAGGGAGTTTTGTCAATAAATCATTGATTTTCATTTACACATATAATTTATGCACACAAGAGAAAAAAAAAAAAAAAACGTTAATAGATACATAAGTACATTAGTTGTTATTAAAAAATATTTTAATATATTTTAAATATTTTTAAATAACATAATTGAGTTAAAATATAATTATAAAATAACAATAAATACAATTATTGTGTAATATGAATTTAACTTTTGAAGATATAAAAATTAATTTAATAATGAGATGAGATGATAAGACTTTGAAGAGATAAAATTAATTAGAATGACAATAAATAATATTAAAATTTAGATAAAGATAATAAAAAATAAGTATTTATGATAAATATGAGTTTGAACACATCTATTAATCTATCTATCTATTTATCTATTAACTGTGTAACCGCTTTTATCAAATAAACCCACGATTTTTTATATGTTTCTGTATAACTTTTTTTTTTTTTTACTTTTACTTTTACAAAAAAAATTTTATGGTTACACAAACAATAAATAATTCTATTTTTATATCATCAAATTTACTAAAATATTAAATTTTTAATGTAAATTATATTTCATAATTTGAAATATACCGTAAAAATATCAATTATGTAATAATTTAATGATATTAAATTTTCATTAAACTTTCAATAATTGAAAAATTATAAACTAAAATTAATGATTTTTAATTTATGATTTTAATAACATACTTAAAATATTTTATTAATTTTTAATTTTTAATATATTACATAATAATATTATGAAAATAGTTATGCATAAATATATGAAGTTAAATAAATCTTAATTCTTAAAATATTTTTTATTAATATTTAGTTATAATTTTTTACATTGCCATTTTTCTATTAAAATGTGATCAAAATTATCTCAATTATATGAACAATTTATATGAATAAAATTCACAAATAAATTATTAATATTATAATTTACTAAAACTTTGTATAGAGATTGTTTGTAAAACGACACTACCGATTCAAAATTTATATAAAATATTATAATCTAAAATAAATAATATTAATAAATAAACTATTACTACCGTAATAACGATGTAGATAGTTTCTACAAGAACTCGCAAGGTATTTCTGTAGGTGTACGATATAATTTAGCGTGCGTTGCACGGTGGGATTACTAGTAGTACACTAAGTAGCCACTATGTGTTTTACAATATAATTCGATTTTTATTTTCATGATATAATTTTTTTTTTGTTTGGGAGAATGTCAAAATTTAAGTAATCTGTTTAATTATTGATAAACAAATAATTATTTTTATATATTTACTTTTAATTATTTCATCATTGTTATTGAAAACATGTAAAATCTTTTCATTAAAAAGTTTTTGTTAATAAATCTCATTAAAAAATTATGTAATATCCAGATAATTTAGTAAGGGTAAAAAATACTTGTAATTTAAATTAGAAGTGTATATCAAATGATTATTTCGTTAATATATATGTGAATTAGATAAGAAAGAAATAAATTAGTGAAACTTTATATTATAAAACGGTAAAGGTACTTCTTACACTCAAAATTAAGCCACTAATAAAAAACAATTCCCACTCTTCATTTACATTCTATAGTACTTAGAGGTGTCTTGACGTGACCCCAAAATATACCTTTTTATGACCCAAAATCATGCACATTTAGCTTACTTTTAGTTGGTTTTCAATGATTATTACATCATTTATGAGCATTCAATGTATTTATAGTTGGATTTGCATGATCTTGCAGTAAGAAGGCATGTTGGAGATTTTGGAAGAAGCTTAAAGACTTTTGCTGGAAAAAGGAAGAAAACACGAAGGATTGGAGTTTAAAGAGAAGAATTTGGAAAAAACACGAAATGATGAAGAGTCCGCTGGGCGCTGCTGACCTCAGTGTCCGCTCGGCGCCACCGCTTGGTCAACGTCCAGAAATCGCTACTGAAAGTCCATTTTTACCCTTTCCGTGTTTTAAATTGTATTTTTCCAATTTTAGCCTTCAGCAACCTTTTTTAATAGCCAAGACCCCTTCTAAAGACACATACTATTACACCTTAGTAGGTTTTTCTTGGTTTAGAGAGAGTAGCTTATTGAGGAAGAAACACACACTTCTTCACCTTTTTCACACACACTATAAATTCTCTTTGAACAACCATGTTCTAAGTAGATTTTAGGGAAATCTACCTTGCTAAGTGATAGGGGGTAGTGGATTTCCATAAGATATAGATCAAAACCATGGATTCAATGGAGAAGAATTGCTATTTAATGGTGAAATTCAAGAGTTGGAAGTGTTTTATCCTTAAGTGTTGAGAAAGGCCTCACCTTCTCTTGTGAATGGCATCCTTTTATATAGCTATTTGCATTTCCATGCTTGTTATGTTCTCATCTATGGTTATTCATGCATATTGTTAGGTGGGTTTCATGAAAATGAAGTAATTCTTGTCTTTTCATATTGATTTTGCTTTGGAATTGGAATATTTGTTGAATCTACTCCTTTACTTGTTTAATTGGAGAGTGCTTAACTTGTTCTAGGATTATGGGCTAGGCTAATTGAGATTTCTTGTGTTGCAAGCTTGGTTTTCTACTTGTCAATTTGTCATGTAAGTTGGTAACTTCAATTGGCTTGATGTGGTGGTTTAGAGGATTGATAGTAGAGAAGGATTAACGATCCTATTTCTATTATTGGCTATTTTAATCCTTATTGTGGAAATTCATGGAAGGTATTATCATAGAGATTACATTTGCATGTTATTTGTTTACCAATAGCCCTTTGGATCTTGATATGATGTGATTTCCCGCTTTTATCCCATTGTTATTATCTTTTCTTTTGTATATTTTCTTGCATGACTTACTTAAAATTACTATCCTACCCTTTGTTTTGTTAGCTTTTAGATCTAGAAATTGTAATAAGTAAGGATTCGAACCCAACTACACTATCAAGCAAGACAACTATCTTATGGGAATGAAAACTTAAGTACTATAGTTTTGGTATTTTAGTTTTGTTTGTTTATAAATTTATTTTGATGTGTTCGCCCTTAACTTTTACAACGACAATAGCACATGGCATCGTCGACGAAGATGGTTTATTTTGGTTGATTATTGTTGTTGGTAGTTTTGTGATTTTGCTTATTTTTGCATTTTTTGTAGTTTTTTGAGCATTTTTAAGTAATTTTCGTAGTGTAGTACTTTTTTAAAATTTTCTTTTCTTTTGTTGTTTTGAGTTATTTTCTAATAGTTTTTGTTATTTTTAGGTGTTCCGGTTTTCCTTGACTTGTAGTTGATGGTTTATGGTTGTTACTAGATCACAAGCTAGAGGAGAGTTATTTGAGCTTGGTGATAGTAGTGAGAGGGTTTTGAGAAGAAGAAATGAAGTTGAAGATCATAGAAATTTAGTGGCCCAAGGAGAAAGGAATTTTGGCTGGTACTTTGAGCCACATTTTCAAGAACCGGAGGAATTACATGGGATTGATGAGGAGACTTATCAAATTCAACCCCACTTCATCAATTTGATTCAAAATGGTTCACAATTTCAAGGACTTAAGGGTGAAGATGTTAATGCTCACTTGAGGAACTTTCTTATGTTGTGCAATACGACAAGATTGCAAGGACTTACTAGAGATAAAATGAAGAGGATTTTATTCCCTTTCTCTTTGAAGGGTAATGCAAGTACTTGGTTTAACTCCTTGGATGAGAGCACCATTCAAACTTCTGAGGAGTTGAGGAGAAAGTTCTTGTTTAAGTATTATCCTCCTCACATGATTAAAAGGTAAAGGAATGATATCTTGCAATTCAAGCAACATCTAGGAGAGTCATTTGCTGAAGCTTGGGAGAGATTTCAAGACTTATTGAGGAAGTTTCCAAATCAAACTTTTGAAAGTGGTAGTGAGTTGCAAATCTTCTATAATGGGTTGACAAGAGAGTTGGCAAACATGTTGAATGCAAGTGCCGGTGGTTGCATCAATTTCAAGACTAAGAATCAAGTTAGAAGTTGTTTGATAACATGGCACTCACATTTGGAAGGTGGCTAAGTGAATGAATGAAGCTCCTCAAGCATGTTCTATACCAAATGGTGAAGCTATTGTGACAAATAGAATTTAAAACTTAGAGGATCAAGTAGCTTTGCTTCAAGATCAATTGAAAGCTAAAGAAAAAGCAGTGTTAGCTTTCAACACTTAACAAGAAGCTCACCAAGAAAGTCAAAGCAATGAGAAATTAGAAGATGTTGGATTTATTGGCAATAATCAAGGTTTGAGAAATAATGGATATGAGAACAATTTTCAAAATCAAGGGAGACAAAATTTCAACAACTTTGGTAATGCAAATCCAGGACAAGCTTATGGTCAAAGGAATTTGAATCCAAGAATGCAAGGAAATGGGGAGACTAATCAAGTGAATTGAAATGAGGAAATGTCCGTGGGTGAACATGGAAAAAGTTTGGTAAGGATAGTTGTTATGTATTGTAGTGCATTAGAGGAACTTCAAAAGAGTATCAAAGCAATAGAAAATTCATTTGGACAATATGTTCAAAATCAAGGCAATCAAGGCAATCAAGGTCAAGGGAATTTTTCCAAGAGTGCAAATCCAAAGCCCAAGGATACCAAAAAATGCTTGGTAGTCAACTTAAGAAGTGGAAAAAGGCTCATAGAAAACAAGAAAGATGAGGACAAAAGTAAGCAAGAGATTAAGGAAGATGAGATCCCAAAGGAACTAGAGAAAGAAGATATCAATGAAGAGTTGCCACTAGATGAGGAAAATTCAGCACTTGAAAATGAGGCAAAAGAGAGAAAAAAGGCAATTTTGGAATCTCATGAGAGAGAAATAAAGGAAAGTGAGAAGTTGCTCAAGAAGAGATTGGAAGAACAGAAGGCAAATGAGCCTAGAAATATGGAGCCACCATTTCCTTGGAGGAAAGAAGTGAAGGAAGTTGATAGGAAGGTGTATCATAGGTTTTATGAGTTATTCAAGGAAATTGATATGAGGGTGTCTTTGGCTGAATTGATCATGAATGTGCCAAAATATCAAAGGTTCTTGAAAGAGTTGTTAGCCAAGAAAGAGAGGTTTAATTTAGAATCATTGGCTCTGACCAAAACAAATGTGAAGGGAATTTATTGGCAAGACTCACCTAAAAAGAAGAAAGATCTTGGAATGTACACTATAGCTTGCAAGATTGGATTGAGGTTGTTCCCTAAGGTTTTGTGTGATCCCGGAGCCGGAGAGAATTTAATGCCACTTTCTACTACCGAATCATGTGGTTTTCTTGGAGATTTAAAATCGGTCAATGTTATTTTACAAATGGCGGACTATTCTAAGGTCATCCCTAAGGGAATTATTGAGAACATATCGGTGGACGTGAATCAAATTGTATTACCGGAGGATTTTATCATTATGGATATGGAGAAAGATAAAGATGTACTCATTATTGAGGGAAGACCGTTTTTGGCAACCGGAGATGCGGTTTTGCATATAAAGAGCAAGGGGATTACATTCAAGGTTCTAGGAAAAGAGTATATCCATGGGATAGAGGTAATACAAAGGAGACCTTATGATGTCGTTATAAGAGCAATCATTTGTGATAGTGAAGATGAGGAGAGCAAGTCCTTAATCAAGAAGGATGAAAAGCCAAAAAAGGGTAATCTTGACACAAATGATGAGAGTAGAATGAAAGTCAAGAAAGAAGTGGTACTACAAAGTGAGAACAAGCTTGCTAATGAGCCTATGAAGAAACCTAAGATTTCTAAGGATGTAAGGGAAATTGAAAGTCTCATTCCAAATTACAAACAAACAAGGTGTACAACTAATTCACCTTGTTACAAGAAGAATATGGAGTTAAAAAGTAGACTTGATAAGATGCAAGAAACCTTGGAGCAATTACAATTGGAGATGACAAATAACAAGGTGAAACAAGTGAAGTTTGTCGATGAGTGACTCTAGTGACACTTCCAAGGATTTAGAAGAGATAGAGTCAAGGAGAAAAAGGGATAGACTAGGAAGGAAGAAGAGAAGATAAGCATAAGCAAAAGTTCAAAGAGATGAAAAAGAGCTTTATGGAGAATAGCTAGGGAAGTGTATATTTTGCACAAGATTCAATGAGCTTAGAGGGATCTTGAGTCCATACCTTAAGACAAGTCTAACCGGAGACTATAAAGTCCAAAGCGCTTCTTTTGAGGCAACCCAAGTATTTTCCGCACTTTTCTTTTCATTTTCTACTTTTTAGATTTTCAAATTTCTAAATTGCTAATAAGTCATGGATTTCATTGTGATTTTTGATTATGATGTTTTGGAACACATTCATGTGTTGTAAGTATATGATTTGATGCAATCAAACGGTATAAAAGTCAAGTGGAAGAAATTTTTCGAAGATCGAGGAAAAGCAGACGCCATCACCTGTGTGTCGCCGGCGTGCTGCCAGCTACAGGCATCCGCCAGGGTGCTGCCGAGATCCTATAAGCAGTATCAGCAGCACCCGTACAGTGCCACCGCAACGTCTATAACCCCTATTTATGCTTAAATGATCTAAATGAGGTACTATGGAGTTTAAAACCTCCATTTTACTTACCTAAAACTTCCAAAACTTCCAAGAGCTTAAATTAGAGTTATTTGCACCATTAATGCATTCAATTCATGAATTATGATTTTGAAATTCATCATTTTTAGTGTTTTTACCTATAACATGTTGTTCTTATGTTCTCTATAGATTTTCAAGCATTATACACATTCAAGGATCATTGGAAAGAGTATAGAGCTACCTTGTGCTTAATTTGAAAATTGGAATTCTTAAACTTGACATAATTCTATGCTATGGACGCTTAATGTGATTGAATGAACTTATAATGGTTTGAATGTATGCATTTTTCAACCTTATATGTTTTTCATGTTCTAATCTTTATATTTGTAGCTTGAATGTTATAGAACATTTATGACTTGTGCTTTAATGAATGAAAAATCTTGTATTCTCATGTTTAGATCAATCATATGTTTAATTAACATGTTTTGTGGTGCTTTATGCTTATTACTGCTACTTTAGTGAATTAAATTGGCTTATTTTAGCGTCCTACATGCGCCAAACCCAGTGAGTGCCACTGAGGTATGCTGAAGCCACTTTGTTTTTCTTTTAAAAATTCACTGATTCGTTACAATTTTCAGGACATTGTTAATTCAAGAAGTAAGAAAGAAGAAGGATGAGCTTCTATTGAAGAGAGAGGAAGCTTATAGAGTCATACACTATTGATTTTCCTCCACATTTAGTTCCTTTACGACAAGAGTTTGAGAATTTTTACCCCTATTACTTTTTTACTACATTTTGTTGATACCTATGCAATTTATATGCTTTGGTGTGTTTATTTGTTTTGGTGTGTTTTTTTTTAAGTTTTTAATGAAAGTGTAGTGATTTACAATTGGTTTTTGGCTAACATTATATAGGCATGAGCTTAATTGAGATACAAGAATTAAAGGAAAAATTGGTACCCCTTTTCCCACTTATGTTTTGTTTTGATACATAGAGGACAATGTATAACTTAAGTGTGTGTGTGTGTGTGGGTGGGGGGGGGGGGTGGAGGAAAGGGGGTGAATACAACTTGGTATTCTAAGTCTTCATTCTTGCTAATTAAGAAACTAGTAGTGAATGAGTCCATTTTGTGAATAATTTTAAAAAATTTGCTCTATTTTCGACTTTGTAAAAAATTTTCCAAACAAAATGACCTCTTCAAGCTAGTTTTGTATATTTGTATTGCATGATTGATAGAAATATGATAGAAATGGTTGAGTATTGATAGGTATGATGTGAGTTCTTAGTTGAAATTTTGAGATGTAATCACATTTCAACCCTTGATTTGAGCCTTAATTGAGCCTATCTTCTTTTGCTTGTGTGATTTGTCTTGCATGAAGGATTAAATCTAGAATTTTACTTTAGCATACATATTAAGATTTTTTACGTGTTTGTGATACATTAAAGTGATGAAGGCAATTAGTTAGCTTTTGTTTTTACCTTTTCTTTGCTTTACATTACCCGTAATCATCTTTATTCCCTTAGGAATAACCAAGTTGAGCCCTATCTTTTCATTGTTTTCTTTTTGTCCCAATAAGCCAACTTGAGTCTTTTTCTTTGTTAAACCTTGTTTTGGACCCTTAAAGAGTTTGTATGTGATTGGATGTGGAAATGAAAAATAATTTGATGGATTCTAAGTAAGTTAGTTTTCAGTTTTTAGAAGTTTGAAGAATAAGAATGGGGAAGTAAAAGACATCTAAGCCTTAAACCTCTATTATGAAAGTTCTCATGCTTATTCTAGTCCGGTCAAAAATTTTCCGTTGTGTCATCCGATTAGAAAACTTTCAACCAAACCCAAAGCACGTTCGTGCTAATCTGATTTCATCTAGAAAGATTTTGGTTCGTGCAATCTGAGGTGAAACCTTTTGGAAATCTATAATACATGATCTTGGATTACTTTAGTTCAATTTGTCACGCATAAAAAATAAATCTAATATTAAAAGCGCAAGAAAAAGATTTGACCTTTGAAGCGAGATCCTCAAGAAATCACTTGTATTCCCTGAGACAAGTCTGGACATTGTGCGGGCAATGATCTACCGAACAAATTGAATCAAACCCCGACAAAAAAGATCAGCACAAAAAAAAAAAAAAAACCAACTTTGAAAACTAGAACCACCGATCTCACTCGTCGCCACTGTGAAAGTCACGTGCCGCGCCGCCTTAGAGATCGCCACCAGTCGCTGCTCCGGAAAACCCACTGGCCGCTGCTGCTTTGGAAAAACTGCTGCCCGCCCTGTTGGTTCATGCACGCCGAGAAAGTAAGCTTCATTCTTTCTCTCTCTAATTTCTAAAGAGTTCAGCCAATTATGACTTATGTTTCTGTTCTGGGCCTGATTCTTGTGTCTTATATAGAGCTACAAAGGAAACCTTAAGTGGGTTTGAGTTAGTCATTCTTGTTGGGCTTGGGTTTTATTAGTTTCCAAATCTAAATTAGATTTCCTAATACTAATTGAACCAAGGATAATTAATTAAATAATTAAATTCACTTTGTCAATTAACCCAACACATAATTAATCGTACCACTAACGGATTAATTATGAAACTACAACTCAAACCAAAATTACTTCCATAACCACTGAATTAAATATTCTTTATCTCCCTGTGTCAAAGATTTAATACTCGTCGATTTATTAATTTACCGATAAATTAATTAATCAACTTCTTTAACAGAGTATAGTACCACTCGACCTTATTACTATACCAGACATAAGTCCACTGGCCAGATTTAGTACAATAATCTTTTTGAGCTCATCGCGATAGCACCATCACTCCGGACGCACCGGTACATAGTTTCCTTTGGACTCAGTACAGCACACCAAGTAACCAAACGCGCGCATCCAACCTACCGAGCTTATAGTCCTAAGTGATCGCACTCATTAGCAAATTAAAGCATACTACACTTAATCCTCGTGCCCATCCTCGTCTAGGGTTTATGAGAGTGAATACTATGTTCGAATTGACTACTAACGATTAGTACAAGTTAATTCAATCCTAATTGGTCATGCTCAATATGCGCTAGGCATATCTATATGATTCAATCAGTTTGGACAAACCGATTTTTTAATCACACAATGACTTAAACCGACTGTATGTCCAAACTATCTCAGTCACGAGCCTAATTTATATGTCATAACTTTAAAAAATGATGAGATTTACTGTGTCACACTAAACACCTCATCATCTAGTCATATGACATAAATGGACAACATGCATAAACACAAATAATTAATTAAAATAATTTAATCGATATAACTGGGAAATAGTTTTCATACAAGCAAAACTTTTCAGCATTGAAAACCAACAATCTCCTACTAATACCCAAAGTTGCGCTTTAAAGTACAATAAAACTGGTTTAATACGAAAACTACTGCTGCACTAACATCTAGAGAATTGTCAAGGCTCAGCTAAGTATCTAACTCCCATGTCCTCCACGTGAGCCTCTAAGACTTTTGCAGTCAATATCTTTATGAATGGATCTACAAGGTCATCTGCTGATGCTATCTTTGCTACGACCACGTCTTCCCTCTTAACGATATCTCTATCAGGTGGTACTTGCACTCTATGTGTTTGCTAGCCTTGTGGGCTCGTGGTTGCTTCAAGTTTTCTACTGCACCATTGTTGTCACAGTATACTGTGATACACTTTGGCAAACCAAAAACCACTTCTAAGTCCACTAAAAAGTTCTTGAGCCACACTGTTTCCTTTGCCGCCTCTGAGGCTGCAACATACTCAGCTTTCATGGTAAAGTCTGCCATGCATTTCTGCTTGACACTCTGCCAAACTATGGCTCCACCTCCCAAAGTAAACACAAAGCCCGAGGTAGACTTACTCTTATCCTTATCGCCTTGGAAATCTGAATCTGTGTAATCTCTAGGAACTAGCTCTTGCACCTGATAGACCAATACATGATATCTCATCCGGCGTAAATACTTGGGGTTACTCTGATATCTGCTAACCATGCCAAAATCATAGCAAATATCAGGCCTCGTACATAATATTGCATGCATGAGACTTCCTACTGCTGATGCATAAGGAACTGTCATCGTGGCTTCTATCTCTTCAACAGTCTTGGGTGACTGCTCTTTAGATAGATGCACTCCTTGTCTTAAGGTTAACAACCTTTCTTAGAGTTTTGTATGTTAAACTGAGCCAAAATTGTGTCTATGTATGAAGCCTGGGAAATCGTCAGTGAACGTTTTCTATGATCTCGAATAATCTTGATCCCAAGGATGTGTCCAGCTTCTCCCAAGTCCTTCATATCAAACTGCTTGGATAACCACATCTTTATGTCTGACAACACTTTCTTAATGTTGCCAATAAGCAGAATGTCGTCTACATAAAGTACAAGACACACCTAGTTATGATCTTAGGCATAGTTTTCAAAAAAGTAAAACATAGTGTTAATTAGATCCTAGATTTAAAGCATTTAAAGCTTATCCTCGTAGCGTAATCGGTTGCCGCACCTGGATCCTAATTGATGTTCATCCATGAATTTTGATCACCATAAAAACACTTCACCAGGAGATGCTCTCTACTCTCAAGCACTGGATTTCTCTCAGAACCGGTGCTAGCCATATGCCTGTGGAGAGAAAAAAAATTTTCTTGGAAGAATTTTTCTTTCAGTAAAATTTTTCTTTTCCAGAAAATCTGTGTGACTTTGTCTCGTAGTTTTTATAGAAATAAGACTTGAGACTTAGTCAATAAAATCAGATTAAGTAAATCTTTTAATTAATTAAATAATTAAAAGATTATTTACTTTAAGTTTTACCAAAACCCATGGATCACCCAGTGACCCATTGATCAGGCTGATGGATCAAGAACCTTAATTTGTAATTAGGTCCCTTGATTTGTCAGCTTATTCCAATTCTTACATTGTACTTAATTAACTCTTAATTAATACCACAGAAATTTTCAATAGTATTTAATCAAACTATTTAATTAAATATTATTTGTCTAAGTATAACAATTATACTTACTACAGGCAATAATACTTATTTTGTATCATTGAACTCTCTTATGTTCGATCCTGTAGGCCCATTCCAAATTGACAATGGATAAATCAATCCTATGACTACTCAATTCAGAACGCTGGGTCGAATGGTGATTCAACACAACCTTCTAATCATAGTACGTACGGTCCTCTACATTGATATCCCATTAAGCATAAGGAATGAAACCATCTTCCTTATTTAGTTAAACGTTTACTTGATCTTTTATTGACACTGATTCTATTCAAGCAAATGATAACACTTATCATTTCTCGGGCATGGCCATGCACTTCTAAGTTCACTATCAAGTGTCCATGATATCATCTCTCACTTAAGAGAGACTTGTAGTCCCATCACTTCACCTACATACCTATGTGTGACTCATAGTGTACCCAATCATACCCGTACTTGACAACCTGTTACGGTCCCGTTAGGTGTATGTCAAAGCACACTACAATTCACCTAAGACCATGTAGTGATTTTTTGTCCAAGTATCCTCGTACGAGTACTACTCAAAATAATGACTCATGATCTAAGCAATCCATGGAGTGTTTCTTTTGGTAGATCAATTTCATAAATTCAAACATGCATAAGAATATTACATTCATGAAATTAACTCATCTGATAAATCATCAATCAAACAAAAAATGTCTATATAGCCCTTGAAATGGCACATACACTAACAATCTCTCACTTGCCCTTTAAAGGGCTATGTCCTAAACATTTTAAAACCAAACTCTATTACATGTCTCTCAAACTTTGACTGTGTTAGAGCTTTTGTGAGACGATCTGCTACACTGTCATCTAACCCTATTTTGCACACTTTCACATCTCCTCGATCGATGATCTCTAGAATGAGGTGATAACGTCTGAGTATGTGTTTGGTCTACTGGTGTGACCGAGGCTCTTTTGCTTGTGCAATAGCCCCATTATTATCACAAAATAGGTCTATCAGATCTTGGATACTCGGTATCACTTCGATGTCTGACACGAACTTCCTCAACCAAACAGCTTCCTTTGCAGCATCTGATGCAGTAATGTACTCAGATTCTGTTGTAGAGTCGACTGTGGTATCTTGCTTCGAGCTTTTCCAACACACTGCACACGCCGTTCAGGCTAAACTTATAACTGATTGTGACTTCATGTCATCTTGATCTGTTTGGAAAGTGGCATCGGTGTAACCTTGTACGATGAGATATTCTTGTTCTCCATACACTAGTTTCAATTCTTTAGTTCTTCGTAAGTACTTTAGGATTGCCTTGACTGCAGTCCAATGAGCCATTTATAGATCTTCTTGGTATCTGCTAGTCATTCTTAATGCATGTGCGATATCTAGGCAGGTACATAACATGGCATACATGATAGATCCTATTGCCGAAGCATATGGGACTCTAATCATTGTTTCCCTCTCCTCTTTAGTTGAAGAACATTGGTTCTTCTTTAAGAGGAGGCCATGTCTGAATGGTACCATACTATTCTTAGAGTTAGACATACTGAATCTATTCAATATCTTGTCTATGTACCCTTATTGACTTAGTCCTATAAGCCTTTTAGACCTATCTCTATAGATCTTGATACCTACTATAATTTCGACTTCTCCTAAGTCTTTCATAGAAAATACACTCCCCAACCATTATTTGATATCTTTCAACATGGGATGTCATTTCCTATGAGGAGGATGTCGTCCATATATAGGATAAGAAAAACATTCCTACTCCCACTAACCTTCTTGTAAACACAAGGCTCATCTTCATTCTTTATGAAGCTGTAACCTTTTATTGCCTCGTCAAAATGAAGATTTCAATTTTGAGATGCTTGCTTTAGTCCGTAGATGGACCTCTGAAGCTCACACACTCGTTTAGGATGTTTTTTATCGATGTATCCCTCAGGCTGTTTTATGTAAACATCCTCGAGGCGGTTTCCATTCAGGAAATTCGTCTTAACATCCATCTGCCATATCTCATAGTCATAATATGCAGCTATGGAAAACATAGTCCTAATGGACTTGAGCATCACGATAGGGGAGAAGGTTTCATTATAGTCAATACCATGAGTCTGTCAAAATCCTTTAACCACTAGTCGCGCTTTGAAGATCCTGCCATGTTTTAACTTGAAAATTCACTTGTAATCGACAACTTTTGCCTGAGCAGGAAGGTCAATCAAAGTTCACACTTTATTGTCCCTCATGGATTGCATTTTAGACTCCATGGCTTATAGCCATTTATCTGAATCCATACTTTCTAAAACCTGTCTATAGGTCATCGGCTCATCAGGAGCCACCAAGATTAACTCTTGATCGTCATTCATGAGAAATATATCTCTTAGGTTGTCGATGAGATCTACCAGACCTTCTCAGTTCGTGTGTTGTTGGCTCAGGTTGCTTATCTTCATGAGTTTCCATGCCAACTTCCATCTGAGTTTCTGTAGATAGTCCTACACTCTCTTGTGGGTCTCGAACCTCTTCGAGTTCTATTATACTCTCACTATCTTTCTTGTACAGAAAATCTTTGTCTAAGAAAGTAGCTCCTCGAGTAACAAACACTTTGTTCTCAGTTGGGTGGTAGCTCATCGAGCAAGAAACACTTTGTTATCATTTGTCAGTTTTAGGTTCAAGCTTATTACTTTGTAAATGCTTTACATGAGCTTGACAACCCCAAACTCGTAGATAGGACATATAGGGCTTTTGTCCCATCCATACTCATATAGAGTCTTATCTACTGCCTTAGATCAAAGACGATTTAGTAAGTAGGCAGCAGAAAGGAGAACGTAACCCAAAAATGACGTAGGGAGAGTCGCTTGGCCCATCATTGATCGAACCATATCTAATAGGGTCTGATTCTTCATTTCATATACACCATTCCATTGAGATGTTCCTGGTGGAGTCAACTGTGAAATAATTCCACACTGTTTTAGATTGCCATCGAACTCATCACTTAGGTATTCACTTCCCCGATCAGAGCGAATAGCCTTAATTTTTATATCCTACTGATTCTTTACTTCGTTATTGAACTCTTTGAAATTTTCAAAAGTTTCACTTTTATACCTCATTAAGCTGACATAACCATATCTACTATAGTCATCAGTAAAAGTCATGAAGTATTCAAATTCACCTCTGCTTGTGTGCTTATTGCATCAGTATGTATTAGAGAATATAGCTCACTTGTCCTTTCCCCTTTCTTGTTGAGACTCTTTGTCATTTTTCCTTGCAAACAGTTGCACACTTGTCATATGATTCGAAATCAAATAACCCAAGCACTCTATCTTTATGAAGTCTTTGAACTCTTTTCTTATTTGCATGGCCCAAATGACAATGCCAAAGATATGTTGGACTTAAAATCAGATTTAGTTGATTTAGCTTTCTTTTCAATAGTATAGATCGATCTTTCTTGGTTCAAGTCCACGATATATAGGACGCTTCACAAATTTGCAACTCTGTATAAAATATCATTCCAATATAAAGATAAAGAATTATTACAATAATAATATGAAAACCTTTAATATCCAAACAAGAAATTGAAATAATATTTCTGCTGAAAGTAGGCATATAGTAACAATTCTCAAGTTCAATGTTTAAACCGGAAGGCAAAGATAAAGTGTAATCTCTCACTTCAACAGCAGGAACTCTTGCCCCGTTACCCACTCAGAGATTAATTTCAACTTTCCTTGTCATCCTTCTATTTATGTGTCCCCACACATTAGTACAAAGTGAGCCCCATATCCGGTATCTAAACTGAAGGATTCTTGCTTTGAATAAATAGTTTACAGTCTCTTTTCCAGTGACCCTTCTGTTTGCAGAAGAGACATGTATAATCCTTTCGAGATTTTGTCTTAGCAGGTTGAGGAGCTTGTGGTTGAGCTTTGGCAGCAGTCTTTTTTTGAGCTTTCTTTTTTTGCCCAA
Source organism: Knoxia roxburghii (assembly GCA_030378225.1). NCBI lineage: Eukaryota > Viridiplantae > Streptophyta > Magnoliopsida > Gentianales > Rubiaceae > Knoxia > Knoxia roxburghii. The sequence goes on along the minus strand of CM059415.1, from coordinate 20,579,572 downwards.
ATTTGGCCTTGCCTTTAAAATTTATCTTGTTCCTTTTATCTTTCTCTACAACCATTACTGGCGTGGCCTTCCGAAGGGTTTGCTCAGTATTTTTCAGCATCCCATGAAGCTCAGGAATGCTCCTCTCAATGTTTGTGCAATGTGTAGTTCACCACAAAATCATTGTATTCATCAGGCAGTGAGGCCAAGATGATGTCAATGGCTAACTGTTATGAGACCAAGGTCACCGAGCCTAAATCAGTCACCAAGTCAAAGAGACCCTTTGGTAGAGATAGATGGGTGTTTGACAAGAGCAAGGAGAAAAAAGGCTACTCAAGCCCTCAATGTCTTAACCCAGAAATTCCTAACTCAAGAGCTTGTCCTTCTAGACAAGTACCCGATCAAAGAGGTTACGGAATTGAGTATTTGCCCCTAAGTCTTTCCTATTTTATTTTGTTTTCTTGGAATTAATTAATTTAATTTAATTATTTATAAACAAATAATCTATTTTATTTTCTAAGTGGCTGAATTTTCTTGTATTGTGACCTTGAATTATTCAGGCCTTGTACTAATATTTATTTAGCCTTGTTAGCATTGGAGTAGCCCACATGGTGCAGATTTGACTAAGCAAAGTAGTTTGGAAGCCCACAAATTAAAGCAAAGCACACAAGCCCAGAAGTTTTGGAGCAGCCAGCTTTATTTATTAATGAAGCAAAGTGGATCGGGCCACAATTTTGGAAGGACACAAATTGAAGCAAGCCTTTGGAGCAGTCCAGATTTTTCCCAAATTAATTGGGCCAGCTGAAACCAATTCATAAAGATCATTCCAAATCAGCCCATTAGCAAATTAGCAGCTGGAGTATTTTTACATATCAGCCGAGAATATTGATGGATGAATTTTTGACCAAATCTGTCCACCATTTCAGCCGAAAGAACAAGTCAAGAATCTTTAAGTTTGTTGGTTTTCAAATCAGCTAAGGAAAATCCATGGCTGAGAATTTTTTTTGTTTTTTTGAATTTGAAAAAAATGAAAATGAGAGTTAGACTTCAATAGTGACTAAATTAGGGTTTGAGGATTAATTTGTAAAAAAAAGGTCATTCCTTCTCCTATAAATAGAGAAGGAATTCAGCCATTTTATGCATGATTTGAATAGCCAAGAACAAGTTTTCTCTCAAAGCTTTGAATCATCATTTTGCATTTATTATTAACTCGGGTAGAAAAGCTAGTGTAGTTGCTTCCTTAGGTTCTTCCTTTTGAAGGCCTCATCCCTCTACCACCACAAAGTTCCACCTCCTTGAAAGCACTAGATTAGGGACCTAATGATCTTCCTCAACCCCTCAACAAGAATGCAGCCATAGTTTCCTGTCGTTATTCCAAAATCCAAGCCACTAAAAAGCCTCGTCACAGTTGGACCTCTGCCGGAATTCTAATTGTGTGGAAGGATCATATCATTAACTCTCTTGCAAGAGGCACATTTAATCGCTCTAGGGTACCAATATACCCTTTTATATTGTTTAAATGCGTGCTTACTGACGAACTCTTCTCCATCTTCAACGAGATCAATGCTTTGATCGTAACGAACCTTTTGTTACGAGCTTGTTCATGGAACATCTCCGTCAGTGACTCATAAATCCAGAACACTTCCAAATTCATGAACTTCTTTTGAAGCTTGCCTGTCATAGACGCGAGAATCAAACATGTCACATCATTGGATTCACTTTTCAGCTTATCCCATGCTAGCTGAACATCAGCGGTGGCATTTTGTGGTGGTTCAGGTAAAGCAGTCTCTAAGACATATAGCTTCCTTTTTTGTTTTAGAACAATTTTCAAATTTCTTTCCTAGTCTAAGAAAATTGGACCAACAAGTTTGTCTTTATACAAAATACTTCTTAGAGTGAAGTTTGAGACAACATTAGTGCTAGATGATGCCATTTCTACAAAAGAATAAATGAAAAATATTAGGATGAGTTTTAAAACCATTTTTCATAATAGCCAAAACTGAAATCCCAAACAATTTTGTGTTGGTGCTAGATTGTGGGCTGAAAATCCACAATGAGTCAAACCCCAGTCTTGCTTTGGCAAGTATTGTAAGGATCTGGCCCTTTTGGTAGGCAATGTTCAAATCACATCTCATGCAACTTAACACTTTCCAATTACATCACTATGCAACTTTTCGGTGATAGGATGATCATTCTAAATTTTTTACACCATTCTATCATTGAAAAACCAATCCTAGTCACTTATCGAGTTAAACTAGGACCGATTTCCCTAAGTCAAACCATCCCTCAAAGCATCACATCAATAAATACCCAAACAGTTTTTCCACATAGTGGTAGTGAGTAAACTTGGGCACCTATTATGTGACAACTCGCCTCACGAAGAAAACCTGAGGCCCTTGGGCTCTCCAAGTCCATCAGACGCTTGACGCTTTGGCGAGCCTCCAAGTATGGAAGCAATTTATAACTTAGGTTTTTAGGGATTTAGTTTGAACTGCTTAACATGCATTTCGTTTTCATCATTCACAATAACATATATGAAATATATTTAAAGCGAATAAAATAAAATGAATTGGGCTCTAATCTATTACAAGACTTTTTAAAATATTTGTCTTCATTTGGTCCTTCATTTTTGGGCTTCCGTTCCTAGGCTCCACCTTGGACATCTTTGGAATTACATAAATTTGGGCATATCTAATTCTATTCTATTACATAGGATTTAATAGGCTCGCAGGCCCATTTTAATTGGCTTGCAGGCCCCAAATTAAAATAATTTAAAGCCCAATTCATGCATAAAAAATAAATAAGAATGCAAGTGCTTCATACAAGCCCATTTTAATTAAGCCGAATAATTTTAAAGGATTGTGTAACTATTATACTATTAAAATTGATCGTGTCATGATAAATTTTAATCAATCCTATGTTCATACATTTGGTCAAAATGATGCATGAACATTTTTTCACATGATTATGTTGAAAGATTGCCACAGGATCTAGGTTTGCACTTATTCAATTTACCACGCAACAAAAATTTCTAATTAAAAGCGGAACCTTAGAAAAGTACCTTTGAAGTGTGCACTCAGGTGATTCTCTTGTATGCCTCAAGATTTTGACTTCACGTTGTGTGGGCAATGAACTAGAAATCAATCGATCAGCTCATCACCGCAATCCACCTGCTAGAAAATTCTAGCACTGCTGCACCTGGCACGTACTGTAAACGCACCGCCTGGAAAGAGAGAAAGCTACACGCAGCTGGCAAAAACAGGCCAAGAATTTCGGCTAATAAAAACAAAACCAGCTGCAAATCTTTCTTGAAAATCCGACTTGGAGGGAGAAAATTTTCACTCTCTAGGATTTTCTCTCTCTAGATTCTTGAATTCTGAATCTATTGAATTGTGTCTTGAATAACTAATCCCTTGTCTATATATAGAGTTACAAGAGAGACCCCAAGTTGGTTTAGAATTGGTCTTCCTACTTGGTTTCTGTTTTCCTTCAATCCTATTCCTGGACTGATACACATCCAACTGCCACAGGGATTCACTTATCCCAATCCAGTTCCTGGGATGATTCACAACCAACTAATACAAGGATTAACTTATCCCAAACTAGTACCTGGTATGATTCACAACCAACTGATACAGGTATTCACTTATCCCAAACCAGTTCCTGGTATGATTCACAACCAACTGACACAAGGATTAATTAATTACTTAATTAATTAAATCTACCTTTGTCAACAACCCAATACATAATTAATCGTACCACTAACGGATTAATTATGACACTACCATCCTACACCAGAATTGCTTCCGAAACAACTTAATTAAATTATATTCATAATCTCCCCACATCAAAGATATAGTACTCGTTAATATATTAATTTACTGATAAATTAATTAATTAACCTTTTAATTTCGAGACTAGTACTACTCGACTTTTTTACTATACCGGACATAAGTCCACCGGCCGGGTTTAGTATAATAAACTTGATGAGCTCATCTCGGGAGCACCATCACCCCGGACGCACCTGTACATGGTTTTCTTTCGACAAGCAGCAACACACCAAGTAACTAAACACGTGCACCCAACCTACCGAGACTATTGGCCACAATTGACCTCACCCTTTGGCAGATCAAAGTACACTATGTCTAATCCTCATGCCCCCTTGAGTCTAGGGATTAAGAGATAGAATACCAAGAACGATTTGTCTATTAAATCAGTATAAGACAAATAATTCTTAATGGTCAAGTTCAATACGCCCCGAGCATATCTATATGATTCAATTAGTTTAGACAAACCAATTATTCGAATCACATAATTACCTAAACCAACAGTTTGTCAAAAGCTGTCTCGATTACGAACCTCATTTATATATTATGTCTTTCTACCAATGATGAGATCTACTGTGTCACACAAGACACCTCATCATCTACTTACATAATACAAATGGACATATCATGCACAACAAGATATAACCAAAACATCAATCGATATATTAATGAAAAAAAGTACAATACAAGCATAGCTTATGTATTCAACTCCAACAATCTCCAACTAATACTTAACGTGTGCTTTAAGTATACAACTACATACAACTCCTATACATTATGCTGCTATATATCTAGAAAAATTGTCAAGGCTCTCCTAAGTATCTGATTCCCATGCCCTCCACGTGAGCCTCAAAGACATTCGAAGTCAATATTTTCGTGAACAGATCTGTAAGGTTATCCTCTGAGGCTATCTTAGCCACGACCACGTCTTTCCTCTTTACAATGTCTTGTATCAGGTGGTACTTGCACTGTATATGTTTACTCGCCTTGTGGGCTCGTGGTTCCTTCGAGTTTGCTACTCCACCATTGTTATCACAATAAACCGTGATAGACTTCTGCAAACCACGAATCACATCTACATCCACTAGGAATTTTTTGAGCCATACTGCTTCTTTCGCTACCTCTGATTCGGCAACGTACTCAGCCTCCATGGTAGAGTCTGGCACGCATTTCTGCTTGACACTCCGCCAAACTATGCCTCCACCTCCCAGAGTAAACACATACCCTGAGGTAGACTTGCTCTTGTCCCTATCGCCTTGGAAATCTGAATCTGTGTAACCTCAGGGTACCAGCTCAGCCGCCTGATAGACCAGAACTTGGTCCCTCGCTCTGTGCAGATACTTGAGAATGCATTTTACTGCCTCCCAATGAGTTTTCCCGGGGTTACTCTGATATCTGCTTACCATGCCAACGGCATAACAGATATCAGGTCTCGTACACAACATGGCATACATGAGACTTCCTACTGCCAAAGCATAAGGAACTGTCTTCATGGCCTCTATCTCCTCAACAGTCTTAGGGGATTGTTCCTTAGATAGATACACTCCATGTCTGAAAGGTAGAAAACCTTTCTTGGAGTTCTGTGTGTTAAAATGGGCCAGAATCGTATCTATGTACGAAGCTTGGGAGAGCGTTAATGAATGTTTCCTACGATCTCGAATTATCTTGATCCCAAGGATATGTCCCGCTTCCCCTAAGTCCTTTATATCAAACTACTTGGATAGCCATGCTTTTACATCTGATAACACATTCTTGTTGTTTCCAATCAATAGAATGTCATCTATGTAAAGCACAAGAAACACCACTGAGTTTCCATCACGTCTGCGATACACACATTGCTCATCTGGACACTGAGTAAATCCGAAGGACTGGATTTCCTTATCAAACTGAATGTTCCAAGATCTGGATGCCTGCTTGAGTCTGTAAATGGACCCCTTAAGCCTGCAAACCTTATGCTATTGGGCTTTTTCAATGAATCCCTCTGGTTGCTGCATAAAGATGGTTTCCTCAAGACTTCCGTTTAGGAAAGCTGTCTTGACATCTATCTACCAAATCTCATAGTCTAAATGAGCAGCTATGGCCAAGAGAATCAGGATCGACTTAAGCATGGCTACCGGGGAGAAGGTTTCCTCATAATCGATTCACTCTTTCTGAGTATACCCCTTTTGCCACCAGCCTAGCTTTAAATGTTTCCACCTTCCCGTCAGGTCATTTCTTACGTTTGTAGACCCACTAACATCCAATGGGCTTGAACCCATCTGGCAGGTCCACAAGTTCCCAGACTTGATTGTGGTCCATTGACCCCATCTCGGATATCATTGCTTTACACCAAGACTCTACATCTTTATCTCGAAGAGCCTCATTGTAGTTAATCGGGTCAGGTTCAGGCACGCCTGGGACTAGGTCTGAGGCCTCTCCCACACCAATGAACCTATCGGGCTGTCTCACAACCCTCCCACTACGACGAGGCACCACCTGTGTAGGCTCATTATCTGTGATCTCATGTGCAGTGTGTGGTGTATCTACTTGTGCAGGTGCATCAGGATTAGTAGTTTTCGTCTAAGCTCTTCTAGTACTATCTTACTCTTGGGATTGTGGTCTAAGACATAGTCATTTTCTAAAAATCTAGCGTTGGCACTAACCACCACCTTCTGATCTTTAGGACTATAAAACAGACCACCTTTCGTTCCCCTAGGATATCCTACAAACAGTAATAATTCAGTTCTCGTATCTAACTTAGCCATATCTGCCTTAAGCACATGTGTTGGGTAACCCCAAATTTTGAGATGTCTTAGACTGGGCTTACGCCCATTCCACTACTCCAATGGGGTTGAAGGCAGAGTTTAAGATGGTACAAGATTAAGAATATACATCGCCGTTTCTAAGGCATATCCCCATAACGAACTTGGAAAATCAATATAGCTCATCATAGACCTAACCATTTCTATGAGAGTCTGATTCCTCCTTTCTGCTACACCGTTCTGCTGTGGCATGCTAGGTGCAGACAACTGAGACTGAATTCCGACCTCACTGAGGTATTCTCGAAATCCATGGGATAGGTACTCCCCACCACGATCTGAATGTATTATCTTGATACTCTTACCATGATGCTTCTCCACATCTGCCCAAAACTCTTTGAACTTGCCAAAACATTCGAACTTGTGACGCATTAGGTAAATGTACCAGTACCTTGAGTAGTCATCCGTGAACGTCACGAAATACTCGAACCCACCTCGTGCCTAGACCGTCATTGGTCCACACAAGTCAGAATGAATCAAATCTAATACTTTCTTAGCTCTATAACCCTTTGCCTTAAAAGGTCTCTTGGTCATCTTACCTTCTAAGCAAGATTCGCAGGTTGCATAACTGTCAATCTCTAATGAACCTAAAGGTCCATCATTGACCAACCTCTGAATCCTACTAAGGTTTATATGACCTAGCCTGAGATGCCAAAGATAGGTTTGATTCATTTTAGAAGGTTTCTTTCTCTTATTAATGTTAGATAAAGAGCTATATGTTTCTGTCTTTTGCACAACGAGGAAATAGAGTTAACCACAAATAAATTGTCAACCAATGAACCAGAACAAATAACTTTCCCAATTCTTCTAATAAATATAGACTCATCAGAAAAAACAAACTTATAACCATTCTTCAAGAGTTTATAAACCGAAATAAGGTTCTTTCTAAAACTCGATACATAATCTAAATGAGCATCTATAGCCAAGAGAATCCGGATTGACTTAAGCATAGCTACCGGGGAAAAGTTTTCTGCATAATCGATACATTGTTTCTGAATATACCCCTTCGTCACAAGCCTAGCTTTAAGGTTTTAACCTTCCTGTTGGGTCCTCTCTAGCATTTATATAGACCCACTTGTACCAATTGGTCAAAAACTATCAGGCAAGCCTATAAGCTCCCAGACTTGATTAGAGTTCATTGACCCTATCTCAGACAACATTGCTTTTTGCCAATATCTGTATTTTTATCTCGGAGTGCCTCATCATAGTTTACTGGGTCTGGTTCATATGCACCAGAGATCAAATCCAAAGATTCTCCCAAACCTAGGAACCTGTCAGGCTGTCTCAACACCCTTCTACTACGACGACGTACCACTGGTGCAGGCGCATTCTTTGTGACAGGTTGTGCAGTATCTTGTGGTGTATCTACTTGTACTGGTGGCGTGAAAGTTATGGGTTTTCCTCTAAGTTCCTCTAGTATGAGCTTACTACTGGGCTTGTGATATAAAACATAATCCTCCTCAAGAAATCTGGCATTATTGCTAACTATCACCTTCTTATCTTTAGGACTATAAAATAAACCACCTTTCGTTCCTTTGGGATATCCTACAAACAACATTACTTCTATTCTTGAATCTAACTTACCCGCATCCACCTTGAGCACATGTACTGGACAACCCCAAATTCTGATGTAGCTCAGACTAGGCTTGTGCTCCGTCCACAACTCCACAACGGATTTAAATGGTACAAGGTTCAGAATGTAAGTTGTTGTTTCTAAGGAAAATCCCCAAAACAAATTTGGCAACTCACTATAACTCATCATCGATCTAACCATTTCCATAAGAGTTCTATTTCTTCTCTCTGTTACACCATTCTGCTGGGGTGTGCCAGGTGCAGACAACTGGGACTGAATTCCCACTTCTAACAAGTAGTCCCTAAATTCACCTACAAGATATTCATCACCATGATCTGATCACAGTGTCTTGATACTCTTACCATGATGTTTCTCTAAATCTACCTGAAACTCTTTGATTTTGTCAAAGCACTCAGACTTGTGGCGTATCAAGTAAATGTACCCGTATCTCCAGTAGTCATCTGTGAACATCAAAAAATACTCAAAACCACATCTTGCTTGAATTGACATAGGTCCACAAAAGTCAGAATGAACCAGCTCTAACACTTATTTGGCCCTATACCCCTTCGCATTAAAAGGACTCTTGGTCATCTTACCTTCCAAACAGGATTCGCAGGTCGAGTATTTGTCAACCTCCAACGAACCTAAAGGTCCATCAGGGACCAACCTTTGAATCCTACTAACGTTAATGTGACCAAGTCTAAGGTGCCAAAGATATGTTTGGTTCATCTCAGAAGGTTTTCTCCTTTTATTATGGTTTAATGATGTATGTATTGCCATTGCATGATTAGCAGGAGAAGTTGGTTTTAAAAGAAACAAATTGTCAACTAATGTACCAGAACAAATAAGTTTCTCATTCTTTCTAACAGACACAGATTAATCAGAAAAAATAAACTTATAACCATTCTTTAGAAGTTTAGAAATTAAAACAAGGTTCTTTCTAAAACTAGGAATATAAAGACAATTATTTAAAACTAAGTTGTGATTTTTGAATCTAAGCTCTATTTCTCCCACTGCAACAATTGACACTTTCATAGTGTCGCCCAAGTAGACTTTTATTTTGCCTTGTCTAAGCTTTCGGGTTACCTGAAATCCCTACAAAGAATTACAAACATGATCAGTGCTGTCTGAATCCACACATCAGGTATCTGTGAGAATCACCGCTAAACATGTATAAGTAATTAAGACAGAAACAATTGTACATTTTTTCTTTGGACAATCCAACTTCCAATGTCCCGTCTTACCGTACTTGAAGCCTTTTGGCTTCTCTTCTTTGCAATGTCTGGCTTAGGCACATGATTGACAGTCTTTCCCTTGGACTTCTTCTTCCTCTTATTAGCTTTAGGCACAGAGGATGAACTTAAAGCCTTGATTATGACTAAAGCTTGCTTTTTCTCTTGAAAAAGACCTTCAACCGACACCAACGCAGCTAAGAGGTCGTATAGAAAACTCCCTGATTCATATTACAGTTCAGCTAAAACTGCTCAAAGCTCTTAGGCAAGCTCTGGAGAATGATATCAATCTGGGTTTCACCATCGATCTCACCTCATAATACCTTAATCTCATTGATATTACTAATCATTTCGAGCATGTGATCCTTCACATATGAGCCCTCAGCCATCTTGCTAGTCATAAGCTTTCTCATAGCCACTTGTCTAGCTGCTATGCCTTGATGATTGAACATCTCCCTCATATTAGCCATCATGTCAAAAGCAGAGATTATTGACTGATGCTGATGTTGCAGCACATTCGACATAGAAGCCAGAATGTAACACTACACCATCTCATCAGCCTTCTTCCACCTCTGATAGGTTTCTCTTTGTTTTGGAGTTGGCTCGTCATTAGGCGTGTCTGGGCACACCTCAGTGAGCACAAACTGGTACTGCTTAGCCGTTAGGACAATCTCAAAATTACGTTTCCAATCGATACAATTTTGACCAGTTAACTTGTTCTCTTTTAGTATAACAGACAATGGATTAAATGTCATATCGATAACTAAAAATTAAAAAAATAGAAAAAGGTTTAGTATATTGTTTCTAAAATATTGATTCTCTCAAAACAATAAAAGTAAATTCACTGACATCTCATCCACCGAGATTCGCACAAGCTATGATATTTTTTACGTTTACGCTAGTCCACATTTGTTCGAGAAGAACCTAGTCCATTAATCTCATTATCTGACCAAACGACCTATTGACCAATGAGACTAATAGTCAGTGCTTTTAGCCGTACATAAAAGCAGTGTTAGCTTGTTAGGAGGAATACTAAAAATTGTACACTAAGTGTGTGCCATCACGTGACTTCTAATTTCATTACCTCGGATAATGCGCATCAGTTAGAGAGTGTATCACGCTTCTCCATTTGAATTCACTTTACTCATCGTATTAAAAATTCAATCTAGTGATTCTATAGATGTAACTCATCCGTTATGGAAGAAGACCCTAATGCCAACGCGCAAGTCAACCCACATCACTTATGAATCTGTAATGGAGGCCATGGGATTATTTACCAATCCACTCCCACTTAGATTCTTAAACCGAGGGTTTTTCTTGTTTTAACATGCCATTAACTATCCTAAATTATACGCATTCTAAAACCTATGTTTTAATCATGCATTACAACTAAATCATAAATTAAAACATACAAACATGCAATTAAAAGCAATAAATATGAGAAATAAATAAGTAAATAAATTTCACAACTATTATGATTTTAAATCTGCATGCCACTTCCATCTGTTGCTTTGTTTGCGTGTCCCATCACGTCAATCTGATGGATTGAGTCTTGGTCCTGAAAATCTCGAAGCAACCCGAAAAACAATTCAGAACTGCCCTAAAAAAGGGACCCCACAGCAGCACCATGAGGCACCTCAGCGAGAACGCGAGCTCGCGGTCGATAAAATCTGCCAGCGCAGCAAATTAGACCAGCACGTCGATGCACGCGCCTGGTGACCCACGCGTCAGAGGGGCTGCTGTAGGCGGTGACCGGTCGGCGTCGTCGCTGATGCATGTCACTACTTACTCTCGCCTGACCCGGGTTTTCTCGATTTTCTACACAATCCTTGGATCACCCAAACTGCGTTAAACCAAAACCCATGAATTCAAGTTGAACACAACGTATTCGAATTACATATTTTCCTAAATACAAGGTTTGATTTTTCTAGGAAAATAAAATCGAAAAATTACATACAAAAAATTCTACTACAGATTTAATCTAATCCTACCCAACTTCTAGCTCGTGGTGATTACTATTACAAAACATTCATATAAAAAAACCAACCCAGACAAATCCCGGGGTTTCATAAAATATAAACGCATTAAACCAAAATAGCTGGGACTAAAAATCAACCACCTGCATAAAACCATATATTTCAAATTAAACAAAAAGTAATAGAGAACCTCGCTCTGATACTAATTGAAATTTCTTGCGCTTATTCTAGTTCGGTAAAAAATTTTCATTTGTGTAATCCGATTATAAAACTTTTAACCAAACCTAAAACAAGTTCGTACTAATCTGATTTAATCTAGAAAGATTTTGGTTCGTGCAATCCAAAGTGAAACCTTTCAGAAATCTATAGAACAAGATCTTGGATTACTTTAGTTCAATTTGTCACGCATACAAAAAAAATCTGATATTAAAAGAGGAAGAAAAATATTTGACCTTGGAAGCTCAAGAAATCATTTGTATTCTCTGAGACAAGTTCAGACGTTGTGTGGGCAATAATCTACCGAACAAATTGAATCAAACCCCTACAGAAAAGATCAGAACAAAAAAACCAGCTTTGCAACCTAGAACTGCCGCTGGAGCCGTCGCGGATCTCACACACTGCCATCGTGAAAGTCATGCGCCGCCGCTGCCTTAGAGATCACCGCCTATCGCTGCTCCAGAAAACCCACAAGCCGCCACTACTTTAGAAAAGCTGTTGCCTACCGCTGCTAGTTCACGCACGCCGAGAAGGTAAGTTTCCTTCTTTCTCTCTCTAGTTTCTAAAGATTTCTGCCAATTATGAGTTCTGTCTCTGTTCTAGAACTGATTCATGTGTCTTTTATAGAGCTACAAGGGAGACCTTAAGTGGGCTGGAGTTAGACCTTCTTGTTGGGCTTGGTTTTATTAGTTTCCAAATTTCAATTAGATTTCCTAATACTAATTGACCCAAGGATAATTAATTAAATCTACTTTTTCAATTATCCAAACACATAATTAATCGTATTACTAACGGATTAATTATGGAATTATCGCTCAAATTGACATTGCTCCCGGAACCACTAAATTAAATATTCTTTATCTGACCATGTCAAAGATTTAATTCTCGTCGATTTATTAATTTACTGATAAATTAATTAATCAACTTCTTTAACCGAGATTAGCATCACTCGACCTTATTACTGTACTGGACATAAGTCCCCTGGCTAGATTTAGTACAGCAATCTTTTCGAGTTCATCTCGAGAACACCATCACCCCAGACGCACCGGTACACAATCTCCTTTTGACTCGTGACAGCAGACCAAGTAACCAAATGCGCACATCCAAACCTACCGAGCTTATAGGCCTTAAGTGACCGCACTCATTGGTACATTAAAACACACTACGCTCAATCCTCATGCCCATCCTCATCTATAGATTAAGAGACTAAATACTAGGTTCAAATTAACTAGTAATGATCAGTACAAGTTAATTCAATCCTAATTGGTCATACTTGGTATGTCCAAACTGTCTTAGTCACGAGCCTAATTTATATGTCATTACTTTAACCAATGATGAGATCTACTGTGTCACACCAAACACCTCATCATCTAGTCATATGCATAAACGCAAATAATTAACTAAAACAATTTAATCGATATAACCGGGAAATAGTTTTCCATACAAGCAAAGCTTTTAAGTATTCAAAACTAACATATTAGTAGTAGAAGAATCCAAGTAGAAGAAGCTGATGAAGCATTCTAACCAATGCAAATTTCTTTACAATAACTCCAATTTTCAAGCCTTGATATTTTTTTGTCCTTAGCCAATTTTCTTAGCCCCGTTTAACCCTAATAAATGATGTCTTATATTCGCAATAGGCGGGTAATGAGGTGATCTGGAGTCAAGCTTATGGTTGAAGATCTTTCATGCAATTGACTTGAGCAATATTGAATATTTTAAAGCCTATAAACTTTGAGCGTTATTAAGTGTATCCTTGATAGTGAGGTGATGAGGTCAATTGGTGTTGATTGAGAATTCATATAATGCTTGTCTTGCTTAGTTATGGAAGTTGTATGAGATAATGAGTGGAAAGTGAGTGCATGTTTTTCATGTTTAGCTTGAAAAGCGGAGAAAAAATCATCTTAGAGCTAACTTATTTTATTTTGGACTCACTTTCTATTAGTTTTCTTGTTTAGTTTGCTTGAGGACAAGCAAAGTCTTAAGTGTGGGGGTGTCCTGATGTGACTCCAAAAATATACCTTTTTATGACACAAAATCATGCATATTTAGCTTACTTTTAGTTCGTTTTCAATAAATATGATATCTTTTATGAGCTTTCAATGTATTTATAGTTGGATTTGCATGATCTTGTAGTAAGAAGGCATGTTAGAGATTTTGGAACAAACTTAAAGACATTTGCTGGAAAAAGGAAAGAAACACGAAGGATTAGAGCTTAAAGAGAATAATTTGGAAAAAGTGCAAAATGATGAAGAGTTCGAGATCAGCGTCCACTGGGCGCCACCGCCTGGAAATCACTACTAAAAGTCCATTCTATTTCACCTTAGTAGGTTTTTCTTGTTTTAGAGAGAGTAGCTTAATGAGGAAGAAACACACACTTCTTCACCTTTTTCACACACACACTATGAATTATCTTAGAACAACCATTTCTAAGTATATTCTAGGGAAATCTACCCTTCTAAGTGAAAGGGGGTAGTGGATTTTCATAAGATGTAGATCAAAACAATGGATTCAATGGAGAATAATTGCTCTTTAATGGTGAAATTCAAAGGTTGGAAGTGTTTTATCCTTAAGTGTTGAGAAAGGTCTCACTTTCTTTTGTGAATGTCATCCTTTTATGTAGCAATACATATTTCCGTGCTTATTATGTTCTCATCTATGGTTATTCTTGCATTTTGTTAAGTGGGTTTCATGCAAATGAAGTAATTATTGTATTTTCATATTGATGTTGCTTTGGAATTGGAATATTTGTTGAATCTACTCTATTGTTTGTTTAATTGAAGAGTGCTTAACCAGTTCTAGGCATATGGGCTAGGCTAATTGAGATTTCTTATGTTGTAAGCTTGGTTGTCTACTTGTCCATTTGTCATGTAAGTTGGTAACTTCAATTGGCTTGATGTGGTGGTTTAGAGGATTGATAGTAGAGTAGGATTGACAACCATGTTTCTATTATTCGCTCTTTTAGTCCTTCTTGTGAAAATTCATGGAAGGTATTATCATAGTGATTACATTTGCATGTTATTTGCTTACCAATAGCCCTTTGGATCTTAAAATGGTGTTATTTCCCGCTTTTATCCCATTGTTATTATCTTTTCTTTTGTATATTTTCTTGCATGACTTACTTGAAATTACTATCCTACCCTTTATGTTGTTTGCTTTTAGATCTAGAAACTACTAGAAATTGTAGTAAGTTGGGACTCAAACCCAACTACACTATCAAGCAAGACAACTATCTTATGGGAACGAAACCTTAAGTACTATAATTTTGGTATTTTAGTTTTGTTTGTTTATAAATTTATTTTGAAGTGTTCGCCCTTAACTTTTACAACGACAATAGCACGCCATGTCCCAAAACAAACCCTAAATAAGCTCATATCGTGGAGTTAATAACAAATAAAGCTCTGTTTCAAGTCTTGCAGGATGCTCTCTAAATCTGAATAACCAATAGATGTTTTAGCTGTAGTTTAAAGAACATATGAGAAATTATGGAGGTCAACAATGACCTTGTTTTTTAAGAATCTTAAAGGTAAAAATGAAATTGAAATCTCATTGTGGAATTGTGGTGCGTGGAAAACGCACCAACCAAAAAAAAATCCATACTCCCCATTTTGGGATCCAAAACCCGTATACTATTTAAGATATCGAACCTATAGGGAGTAAATTGAGACTTCTTGCGTTAATCATAAAATGCACACAAGTAGAAACTAGAGCAATATTAATGAAACTAATAAACATAAAACAACAACAATTGAAAATTTGTAAATTGATATGAGGAATGAGAGAATTTTAAACACCATCACTATAAGCTACGTGACGAGTCCATATTAATTCAATTGATTTCTCATGGGTTCTCTCACCGGTCCGTCAACTTTCTACGTTCTAACAATCAATTTGTTATTCTCTAGGAGGAAACACTGGACTACTACTCTCTAGTAGACAACTCAATTGGTAATCCAATGAACGTAACACATACACTTCTGATCAAGAATGAAAGAGAAAGGATCCGATTGATAAAGCAAAAGACTACACGCATGGAAATCAACACGAACCAATATGTACATATCTAAAGGAATTTGGGCCCATATACACACAATGAACATAAAACAGCACCACACATTGGATTCCTACATTACTACTGAAGATCAGCCACACTTCTGGTGTAGGCGACGCGTCGTGACGACTGCGCAAGGAACAAGCTCCAATGGTGTGTTGTGATGCCTGATTCTACAGAAACTCAAGAGATTCAGGGTGAAATTCCCACGAGTGGCTTAAAACTACATAGTTCTACGCTCGAATGCCATTAACCCTGAAAACCTAGCACTACAATGACTGTAAACACAAGGACAGTTCGGTCAAGCTTCAGGAGTAAGAATGAACAAAAAATACCGTAAAGGATTTGTTTTCATATATTTATACAAGCCATGATAATTTAGTAAATAAGTTAAAACTTCTGGGGTAAGCTTGGAAATTGAACCGAAAGTCAACTGTATCTGGACTGACTTTCTTCATTGTGAGACTTCAGTATTTTGGGTTCCAAATCTTCTCCTTTTCAGCAAGAACTTAGTCCGAATCATCCCATTTCAGCAGTTTCATTATCCCAACTGCAATTCACGAGAATATACCATAAAAAATTGAAATTCCACAACTAGAGTCAAAACTCTAGTGAAAACCAATGCAAACATAGATGAAATGCTATCAAAATAGAGATGAACTGGGTTCACATTACTCCCCCACACTAAGAATCTTGCTTGTCCTCAACCAAAGGTGAAAGAAACTGCAATGAATCCATCATAACTGATTTAAAATATTGGCTCCAGTGGATTGAACTTTCCCACGTGCAGCATTTTAAAACATGCAAGAATAAAGCGAATGGTATGTAATTGATTAAACTCATTTTATGCATATTTTTTGCATGTTTTAGCACTATTTTAAGCTTCCCATGGAAAGATTCTTAATCTTTTTATGTGGAAAAATACTAGTTACAGCTTCAATTGTGTTAATTGCAGTGAAATATGGATGGAATGGAGACCATAGAAAATTGCACTTTGGACTTAGCAGGAGCAGAGCTAGGGGTTATCAAGCTAGGAGAAAGACACGGCACGTATACAAAAACTTCAATTAAGGGTGAGATTCACAAAGTCAAGTGAAATCCAGCGTTTGGTGAAAGCGAGCTGAAAACATCCAGCTCATGACATCGTTCACTGGACGTGACAAAGGCAAAATGAAATTAACACTAAGCTGAAGCAGTAGATGAAAGAGAGATCACGGCTCACGGACTACAGCTTCTCTGGAAGGTGACAACGTGACAACCAGCAAAAGCTAGAGTCATATGAACGTAAGAAGATGATGGATGGAGACTTGTGGAGTAGGGTCCTTCGCTTGTAGACCCATATCATCTAATTTTGCTGGGGCAGTGGCCAATTCATTAAGCTCTATCATGTCTCTATCATCATCAACCTCGGCTTCATAAACAACATCTGCCCAGTTCACTCTCGGATTCTCTTGTTTTGTTTTCATGGGTGTCTTTCCTCACCTTAAAATAGAACAAATAACAACTAAAAGAGAGGAAAGGCACTCAGTATAGTGCTGAGTTAGAGTTCCTCGCCTGCGTCTTCGACTCCGACTGTTGCCGACATTACAAGTAGACCCCGACGACGGGGGTTGGGTCCACCTGGCACATGTAATAGGAAATTACCAGAAGGACAGTTAATACATCAGCACGAGCTAAGGCCAGGACCAAATGAGACAAATAGTACACCATCACGAGCTATGATCTTGCCCGAGGAGACAATAGTACGCCGACATGGGAGAAACATGCTAAAGAAGGACGACCAGTACAGTGTTGTAGGTTAATTTAACTGCCTCTAAACAATGCAGGAGCTTTTACGACTGTGTGTCAGAGGCTCCCCTCTGAAGATGCCAGCTCTCATGCCTTGGCCCCAAAGCAACTCTGAAATTCTCAAAATAGCCATCTTACATTACTTCATTAGATTTTCTCTATAAATAGCAGTAGTATACTCCAAACTCCATACAAGAAATAGTAGGGAGTAAAGAGTTGTAGAAGTATGAGTTCAGAGTTTTTTTTCTCTTGTAATTCGTTACTTGGGTTGTTTTATCCGAAACTCATTTTTCTTTCTCTTTATTCATCATTTCCTTTTTATTTGAGTGTTGCTAAGAATCGATGAGGCTCTAAGTATCTTGAGAGGATTTTCACGAAGCTAACGAGTTAGAGGCAAGGTGAAAGCGCCATGTACAAGATGTGCACTAAAGAAGATTTAATAAGTGTGAACCACATGCTTATACCTTAAGTCTAGCATGCATCATTCACTGCATTTAGAATGATGTGTGACTGTTTCCTCTTCCGTCTGATTGGTGGACTATACTGCTATCAAATCTGTTGAGCACATCTTGTACTTGAGCTTTCACTGATTTCATTTATGGAGAGTGTTATAGCTTAGGTTCTCTAGTTCGGCCACTGATTGAGTATGGAGTGAGGTGCTGAAGATTTCAGTCTAAATAATGCCAATACATCATGCCATTAAGTTGTTAGGGTGAAACGGGATTGGATGCTTGTATCGAGATCTTAATTGATGATACCTTAGCAGCTTTAGGTTTTGTTAACCCTAGAGTGAAGTAAGGTTGGATGCCTGTAGGGAAATCTTAATTGATAATACCTTATTAGCATTAGGTTCTATTTCATTCAGGTCCTGGTATAAAGTTGTCATGGTGAAGAGGTCAGTCCCCTTGAGATAGGACTTGCCTAGGTGAGTGTTTAGAGTGAACAATGACTACATGGTTAGGTGGTAGGGTGACCATAGAGTAAGTGATACGAGTGTTGAAAGATTATCTGCCCCGACCTAGCCAGAAACTCACTTTCGTGTTATGCATTCCAGAATCGGAATCTCTGGCCAGGCCTAGACGCTAGCACAATTGCTATTCCAACCCTTTTGAAATAACATTGCGCAGGATCTGAGTTTGCACTTATTCGATTTACCACGCAACAAAAATTCTTAATTAAAGCGGAAACATAAGAATTACCTATTAAAGCGTACACTCAGGTGATTCTCTTGTATGCCTCAAGACTTTGCTTGTATGCTGTGTGGGCAGTAATCTAACGAGCAATTGATCAGCTAATCACCATAATCCACTTACCAGAAAAAATCCAGCACCACCGCACTTGGAACGTGTACTACATGCGCCCCTTGGGAGGAGAAAGAAAGCCACGTGCCGCTGCCAAAATATGAAAAATCCAGCTGGTCAAATAGGCTTGAGAAATCTGAAATTAGTGAGAGAAAATATTTCTCTCTCTAGTTATCTTGTCTTGAAAACTTATGAATGTATATTGTGGAATAGCTAATCCCTTGTCTATATATAGAGTTACAAGAGAGACCCCAAGTTGGTTTACTATTGGTATTCCTAATGGGTTTAGGTAATTAATTAGTTTCCAAATCCAATTAGGTAAATAATCTGATCGGATAAACCAAATCCTACTAGATTCCTAATCTCTAGGATTTTCTAATTCTAATTTAAACTTAAGATTTAATTAATTAATTAATTAATTTCACTTTGTTAATTACTTAATTAACCCTTAGGAATAATTAATCAATTAATTAATTCTACCTATTCAATTAACCCATTACAAAATTAATCGTACCACTAACGGATTAATTTTGGCACTACCATCTTACACCAGAATTACTTCCGGAACAACTTAATTAATTTATATTCATAATCTCCCCACATCAAAGATATAGTGCTCGTTAATATATTAATTTATTGATAAATTAATTAATTAACTTCTTTAATTCTGAGACTAGTACCACTCGACCTTTTTACTATACCGGACATAAGTCCACCAGCCGGGTTTAGTATAATAAACATTATAGCTCATCTCGGGAGCACCATCACCCTGGACGCACCGGTACATGGTTTCCTTTCGACAAGCAGTAGCACACCAAGCAACTAAACACGTGCACCCACCCAACCTACCGAGACTATTGGCCACAACTGACCTCATCCATTGGCAAATCAAAGTACACTATGTCTAATCCTCATGTCCGCTCGAGTCTAGGGATTAAGAAATAGAATACCAAGAATGATTTGTCTATTAAATCAGTACAAGACTTAATACTTTCATCCAGAAAGTAGCAATGAAAACTTGTAGGCAAGATAAGATGCTGAGAGATCTTACAAAAAATAGAAAATTGTTAGGATCATTTTGTGACCAATTTGGTTTACCAAGTTGTTCTAAAAAGAAGAAAAATAAACCTGATCCTCAAAAATATAGGTCAGGACCTCAAAGCAAACCTTTTCATAGAAAGAAAAGATATTCTAAGTTTCAAAGAAAGAGTCCAGTAGAACAAACTAATAAGCCTAGAGACTTATCTAAGGTAGTTTGTTATAAGTGTCAGAAACCTGGTCATGTAGCTAGGTATTGTAGATTAAACAGAAAAATTCAAGCCTTGAATTTACAAGAAGAGATCACTAATCAGCTTAATCAGCTTCTTGTAGGATCCGAAGCTGATACCGATACAGAATCAAGTGATGATAATTACATCCAGCAATTTCAGCAGGATGATATTAATTCACTATGATCAGACGATGACATAATCGAGGGTCATTATATTAATGTTCTCACTAAAGAACAGGATCTCCTTTTAGAAATAATAGAAGGGTTAGAAGATCCAAACCAACAAAAAATTTATTTGAACCAATTTAGACAAACTCTGAGGGAAAAACCATCTACTTCCGCCATACCTAACCCCATAGGAAGTCACCCAAAATTGCTTAATACTTATAACCTTACAGAGATCCTTAATAGGTTCCCAAAAAAGACTCCTAGTCCCATTTCCATTAGTGATTTACAGAAAGAATTGACCTTAGCCAAGGACGAAATTAGAGAAATAAAAGCTAAGCAAGATCTTCATAGTTTGCTGATACAGAACCTAATAGACAGTCAAACTTTAAAACCTGTATTGGAAAAGGAAGAAGAATCCTTCATTGGAGATGAGATACCTCAACTTAATTCTATAACCACCTTCCAAAGGCATGATGTTAGGATAAAGTTGGTAGTAAAAAAATGTTTTGTCCTAGAAACAGATGCATTATGGGACACAGGAGCCGATTTTAGCTGTATACAAGAAGGACTTTTGTCTATAAATAGACAAAGAAAGACCAAAGGGAGGTACACTTCATTTTCCTTCCTAATTCTCATCCTTACTCTCTCTCTAAACCCATTTTCTCCTCCTCCTCTCTCTAAAACAACTCTTCTCCTTCTCTTACTCATCCCAACTCTTCTCCTTCTGGTATCAAAGCCAGAAAGGAGGTTGGTCCCCTTAAAGATTAGAGAATAACGGAACTAAATACAGAATGGAAAGTGGGTCGCAGACGGACTGCCACTATAATATAGAAATAAAAGTTAGATTGTTAGTAGTGCAGAAATATAAATGTTAGATGCAAGAAAATAAAAGTTAAAAGTTAGAAGTTAGATGCATCAAAGAAATAATATAAATTATGAATTCAAATTAAGACATAATAGTTTACAATCAAAACTCCAAAATAGTTCAATGCTTTGGGTACATTACTTACTTATACAATCTCCAAAGCTTAGGTACAAAAGATGAAAAATATATCTAAGAAGGTGAAGGGGGAAAAGAAGCTATATTATTTGGATACAATAGAAAGGAAAAGATTTACAACTAAGAAATGGTTGTAAGAGAAAAGAAAAGAAAGGAAAGGGAAAAAGTACTAGAAGAAAAGAAAGAGAGAAGTATGAAAAGTAAAGGGAGTGGAGAGAGTTGAGAGGATTGAGAGGAGTAGAAGAAGTTGGGAGAGTTGAGAGGATTCTAAAAAGATTAGAGAGAGTTGGGATGAGTAAGAGAAGGAGAAGAGTTGTTTTAGAGAGAGGAGGAGGAGAAAATGGGTTTAGAGAGAGAGTAAGGATGAGAATTAGGTGTTGGTGTATATGCCCTAATGAGGGCTATTTATGTAAATAAACTTTGAGGGTTATTTATGTAAATAAGACATTTGTCGTTTGATTGATTATTTATCTGATGAGTTAATTTCATGAAATTATATTCTTGTGCATATTGAATTTCATGAAAACGATCCGCCAAAAGAAACACTCCATGGACTGTTAGATCATGAGTGATTCTTTTGAGTAGTACTCGTACGAGGATCCTTAGACCAGAAATCACTGCATAGTCTTAGGTGAATTAGAGTGTGCTTTGACATATGCCTAACGGGACCGTAACAGGTTGCCAAGTACGGGTATGAATGGGTACACTATGAGTCACGCTAAGGTATGTAGGTGAAGTGATGGAACTACAAGTCTCTCTTAAATGAGAGATGATATCTTGGCCACTTGATAGTGAACTGAGAAGTGCATGGCCGTGCCCAAGAAATGATAAGGGTTATCATTTGCTTGATTAAGTTCAGTGTCACTAAGAGATCAACTAAAACGTTTAGCTATATAAGGATGATTGGTTCCATGCCTTATGCTAAACTGGATATCAGTGTAGAGGACATTACGTAGTATACTCGGAAGGTTGTGTTGAATCCCCATTCGACCCTCCGTTCTGAATTGTGTAGTCATTATGTCTTGCTAGAGACCACTAATGATTTATGGATTAATTAATGAGATTAATTTATTCATTGTCAATTTGGAATGGACCTACAGGATCGCACATAAGTGAGTTCGATGATTCAGAATTAATTAAATTGCCTGTTCTAAGTATAAGAGTTATACTTAAATAGATAATATTTAATTAAATGGTTTAATTAAATATTATTGAAGAGTTTTATGGTATTAATTAAAAGTTAATTAACTACCTGGGAAGAATTGAGTTGAGCTGATAAATCAAGGGACCTAATTGTGAATTAAGGTTCTTGACCCATCAGCCTGATCCATGGATCAATGGGTTGATCCATGGTGTTGGTAAAACCCAACTCAGTAAATAATTAATTAATTATTATTAATTATTATTTATAATTAATTAAAACAGATACTTCTCAAATCAGAGAAGTATCTGGAGTCTGTTAAAAACGTTTTAACAGACTCAGTTTTAAATAAACGTTTGAAAATTTTTAAAAACAATCAGACTTGAGAAAAAAAAAGGGGACGTTCTTCCAAAACCATTCTTCCCAGAGAGAAAAACGGTTTCTCTTAAAACAGGAAATTTTGGGGCTAGCACCGGTGCTGAGAGAACTCCAGTGCAAGAACGTAGAGGCAATTCGCTTGAATTGTTCGGTGGTGGTGAACGCAATCTTCCCAAAGGATCCAGGCGACTGCACAACCGATTACGCGTCAAGGGTAAGACCCGAATCCTTAATGTTTAGGAATTCTGTCATTTAATTTAGAATTAAATGCCTAAACACAATCCAACAGTGGTATCAGAGCCTGGTTAATTGTTTTAATTAAAAATATTTTAATTAAAATTGGGTATAAGTTTTTTTTTTTTTTTCTTGAAAAACAGTTTTAAAGAAAAAAAAAAATTGTTGCTGGGTAAGGTCGCCGGATTCTGGGAAATCTTCGCCGGAAAGTTTTTCGGCCGGCCGGAAGTTCGCCAGAAAAACGCAAAATGCTCAAAACTGTTTTTTTTTTTGCCTGAATTTTTGTGCGTTTTGTTCTTTCCTTCATGGGAAACTATTTCGGGCTTGTTTCATTTCAAAACGATTGTTGAATGGTTGGTTTGTTGGAAAAATATTTCTGGGTTCACGGTTTTGGAAAAACGAGTTGAAGCAATCTGGGTTTGGTTTTGTTTCGAAACTAGTCGAAAAAATGAGTTCTTCGAAAGAGTTTTTGGCTGCTACTGTTCGATTAATAGGTCTGGCCGGGAAAGCGGGATTGCCGGAATAGTTCTGGTCGTTCTATTGTTTTTCTCGGGAGTCAACAGTCGATCTGAATTCCAGGATCGCGATTTGAGTTCGCGGTTGTGGTCGAATCCTGCTTCGATCGGCGGCCAGAAGCGTTCTGGCCATTGAACGGAGACCGTCGCTGCAAGTGTGCAGCCCCGGGGAAGACAATCGGCGACGAAAACGAGACCGGCGAAAATAGTTGGGGAAGAAGATGTTGGCGGCGGCTGGGGGTGAAGCCCTAGGGGCTAATTTTACTAAAATACCCCGCCGCCCCAACAAACCCTAAGCAGCAAATGTTTTAAAATTGTTTTAAAAAATTGCAAAACAACCCCAGAAGTTTTAAACTTTAAAACCCTAGCCCGAGGATTTTGTGAAATTACAGATTGGCCTCAAAATTTTCAAAAAAAAAACCTTAATTTTTTGAATTTTAAAATTTGATAATATTTTAATTTATAATTTAGGATAAATTAAAAGATATTATCAGATTTTTAAAGATAAGATTATATTAAGATTTAATTCTTATCCTATAGAATTTGAACATTTAGAATTTTGAATAATTATCTTAATGAGATTAGGATAATTAGAAATATTTAAATTTTAAAATTAGAAAAATTATCTTAATAAAATTAGATAATTAAATGAATAAATAAATAATTAATTAATTAATAAGATTAGTTAATTAATTATTATGTTTTTGTTATTCATTTTCAAATAATGTGTTATTTATTTAAAGTGTTTAAATAATTGCACGCATTATTGGTATGACCATGCATCATTCGATTAAAATGAATGAATATGGGATTGATTAAAATTGATCATGACACGATCAATTTTGATAGTGTAAGAGTTACACAATCCCTAATTAAATGATTCGGCCTAATAAAATTGGCTTGTATGAAGCATATGCAATTGTGTGTTTTTCTATGCATGAATTGGGCTTAAAATTTATTATTTAAATTTTTGGGCCTGCGAGCCATTTTAAAATTGGGCCTGCGTGCCTATTAAATAATTATGTAATAGTTAGGCCCAAAAGGAGGTTCCAAAGGAGTCCATGGTGGAGCCCAGGAACGGAAGCCCAAAATGAAGGCCCAAAAGAAGGTTTTTTGTTAAAAGGCCCTGTAATAGATTAGAGCCCAATTCATCGCATTTTCGCAATTTTATGTTTTGTGAATGAATGAAAACGACAATGCATGTTAAGCCGATCAAACTAAAATCCCAAAAACCCGAGTTGATTTTGCTTCCATACTTAGGGGCCCGCTTGAGCGTTGAACGTCTGGTGGACTTGGAGAGCCCAAGGGCCTCAGGTTTTCTTCGTGCGGCTGGTTGTCACATAATAGTGCCCAACTTTATCACTACCATTAATGAGTGGAAAAACTGTTTGGGTATTAGATGCTCGACTTTATCACTACCACTTGTTATGGAAAAACTGTGTGGGTGTCTATTGATGTGATGCCTTGAGGGATGGTTTAACTTGGGAAAATTAATCCTAGCTTGACCCGATAAGTTGACTAGGGATTAATTTTGCAAAGATAGGATGATGTCAAACATTTGGAATGTTCATCCTATCACCGAAAAGTTGCATAGTGATGCAATTGGAAATCGTTAAATTACATAGGGATGTGATTTGAACGTTGCCTACCAAAAGAGCCCAATCCCTACGATACTTGCCAAAGCAAGATTGGGGTTGATTCTTTGTGGGTTTTCGGCCCACAATCTAAGCACCAACACAAAATTGTTTGGGATTTCAATTTTGGCTATTGTGGAAAATATTTTAAAACTCATTCTAATATTTTGCATTTTCTTTTGTAGAAATGGCATCTACTAGCACTAATACATCTAATCTCACTCTAAGAAGCATTTTGGACAAAGAAAAGCTTGTTGGTCCAAACTTCTTAGATTGGGAAAGAAACTTGAGAATCGTTCTCAAACAAGAAAGGAAGCTAAATATCTTAGACGCTGTTTTACCTGAACCACCAGTAAATGCTACGACTACTGTTCAACGAGCATGGGAAAAGCTGAAAAGCGATTCCGATGACGTGACATGTCTGATGCTCGCGACTATGTCAGGCGAGCTTCAGAAACAATTCATGAATTCGGAAGCGTTCCAAATTTATGTGTCACTAACGGAAATGTTCCGTGAACAAGCCCGTAACGAAAGGTTCGTTACGATAAAAGCATTGATCTCGTGCAAGATGGCGAAGGGTTCGTCAGTAAGCACGCATTTGATCAAGATGAAGGGGTATATTGATACCCTAGAGAGATTAAATGCACCTCTTTCTAGAGAGTTAGCCATTGACATCATCTTGGCTTCACTGCCTGATGATTACAATGACTTTGTGGTAAACTACAACATGCATAACATGGAGAGGACGATTCCTGAGCTCCATGGAATGCTTAAAAATACTGAGCAAACCCTTCGGAAGGCAACGCCAGTACTTGTTGTGGAAAAAGGTAAGGGCAACAAGAGAAAGTTTAAAGGCAAGGCAAAAGTTGCTGAAAACAAGAAGCCTCGCAGTAAGACTGCTCCTAAGGCTCAGCCTCAAACTCCCCCTGCTAAGAAAAATGCTCAGAAGGATGCAGTATGTTTCCATTGCAATCAGAAGGGGCATTGGAGAAGAAACTGCAAGCTGTTTCTTGAAGAGAAGAAACAGAATCCTTCGGCTTCCGGTATCTTTGTTATTGAAATTAATCTTTCTATGTCCACCTCATAGGTATTAGATACCGGATGTGGGGCTCACATTTGTACTAATGTGCAGGGACTGAGCAATAGAAGGATGACAAAGAAAGGCGAAGTAGATCTCCGAGTGGGCAACGGGGCAAGAGTTGCAGCCGTTGAAGTTGGAGATTACATTTTGTCTTTGCCTTCCGGTTTAAACATTGTTTTAGAGAATTGTTATTATGTACCTACTATGAGTAGGAATATTATTTCAATTTCTTGCTTGGATATCAAAGGATTTCGTTTTATTATTGGTAATAAATCGTTGTCTTTATATCAAAAAGATGTTTTATATGGAGTTGCAAATTTGTGCAATGGCCTATATATCTTGGATTTGACCCAAGAGAAACCGGTATATAACATTGAAAAGAAAGCCAAATTAATTCAATCTGATTTAAGTCCTACATATCTGTGGCACTGTCGTCTAGGCCATGCAAATGAGAAGCGAGTTCAAAGACTTCATAAAGATGGAGTGCTTGGTTCATTTGATTTCGAATCATATGACACATGTGAACCCTGTTTGCAAGGCAAAATGACGAAGAGTCCTTTCAGTAAGAAAGGCGAGAGGACTAGTGAGCTATTGGCACTAATACATACAGATGTATGTGGACCGATGAGCACACAAGCCAGAGGTGGATTTGAATACTTCGTGACTTTTACCGATGACTATAGTAGATATGGTTATGTCTACGTAATGAGGTATAAAAGTGAAACTTTTGAAAAGTTCAAAGAGTTTAAAAATGAAGTAGAAAATCAGTTAAATAGAAGGATTAAGGCTATTCGCTCCGATCGGGAAGGTGAATACCTTAATGATGAGTTCGATGGCTATCTAAAACAGTGTGGAATTGTTTCACAGCTGACTCCACCAGGAACACCTCAATGGAATGGTGTATCCGAGTGGAGGAATCGGACCTTATTAGATATGGTTTGATCTATGA
The DNA here is from genome assembly GCA_030378225.1 of Knoxia roxburghii. Taxonomy (NCBI): domain Eukaryota; kingdom Viridiplantae; phylum Streptophyta; class Magnoliopsida; order Gentianales; family Rubiaceae; genus Knoxia; species Knoxia roxburghii. The sequence continues at coordinate 20,552,461 of CM059415.1, read as the reverse complement.
TGAGCCAAGCGACTCTCCCTATGTCCTTTTGGGGTTATGCCCTCCTTTCAGCTGCCTACTTACTAAATCGTATTCCATCTAAGGCAGTAGATAAGACTCCATATGAGATGTGGGTCAAAAACCCTATATGTCATATCTACGAGTTTGGGGTTGTCAAGCTCATGTAAAGCATTTACAAAGTAGTAAGCTTGAACCTAAAACTGACAAATGCCTGTTTGTGGGATATCCTAAGGAAACTAAAGGATATCAATTCTACAATCCAACTGAGAACAAAGTGTTTGTTGCTCGAGGAGCCACTTTCTTAGAGAAAGATTTTCTCTACAAGAAAGATAGTGGGAGTAGAATAGAACTCGGAGAAGTTCCAGAACCACAAGAGAATGTAGAACGATCTATAGAAATTGAGATTGAAGTTGACATGGGAACTCATGAAGATGAGCAGCCTGAGTCAACAACACAAGAACCTAGAAGGTCTAGTAGATCTCGTCATGTACCTGAGAGATACGGATTTCTTGTAACTGACGATCAAGATTTGATCTTGGTGGACTCTAATGAGCCCGTGAACTACAAACAGGTTTTAGAAAGTCCAGATTCAGATAAATGGCTACAAGCAATGGAATCTGAAATGCAATCCATGAGGGACAATAAAGTTTGGACTTTGATTGATCCTCCTGTTCAGGCAAAGGTTGTCGATTGCAAGTGGATTTTCAAGTTAAAACCTGGCGGGATCTTCAAGGTACGACTAGTGGTTAAAGTTTTCAGACAGACTCATGGTATAGACTATGATGAAACCTTCTCCCCTGTCGTGATGCTCAAGTCCATTCGGACTATGCTCGCCATAGCTGCATATTATGACTATGAGATATGGCAGATGGATGTTAAGATGGCTTTCCTGAATGGAAACCTACTCGAGGATGTTTATATGAAACAACCCGAGGGATACATCGATCAAGAGCATCCAAATCGTGTATGCAAGCTTCAGAGGTCCATCTACGGACTAAAGCAAGCATCTCGGAGTTGGAATCTTTGTTTTGACGAGGCAGTAAAAGGTTACGGCTTCATAAAGAACGAAGATGAGCCTTGTGTTTACAAGAAGGTTAGTGGGAGCAAGATAGTTTTCCTTGTCCTATATGTGGACGACATCCTACTCATAGGAAATGACATTCCCATGATGAAAGACATCAAACAATGGTTGGGGACTGTATTTTCTATGAAAGACTTAGGAGAAGCCGAAATGATACTAGGTATCATGATCTATAGAGATAGGTCAAAAAGGCTTCTAGGACTAAGTCAAGAAGGGTACATAGACAAAATATTGAAGAGGTTCAATATGTCTAACTCCAAAAATGGTAAGGTACCATTTAGACATGGCCTTCTCTTGAAGAAGAACCAAGGTCCTTCAACAAGAGAGGAGAGGGATACAATGAGTAGAGTACCATATGCTTCGGCAATAGGATCTATCATGTATGCCATGTTATGTACCCGCCCGGATGTCGCACATGCACTGAGCATGACTAGCAGATACCAACAAGATCCAGGAACAGATCATTGGACTGCAGTCAAAGCAATCCTAAAGTACTTGCGAAGGACTAAAGGATTGATGCTAGTGTATGGAGGACAAGAACAGCTCATCGTACAAGGTTACGCTGATGCTGCTTTCCAAACAGATCAAGATGACATGAAGTCACAATCAGGTTACGTGTTTAGTCTGAATGGTGGTGCAATAAGTTGGAAAAGCTCAAAGCAAGATACAACAGCCGATTCTACAACAGAGTCTGAGTACATTGCTGCATCCGATGCTGCAAAGGAAGCTGTTTGGTTAAGAAAGTTCATGTCAGACATCGGAGTGATACCGAGTATCCAAGATCCGATAGAACTTTTCTGTGACAATAACGGGGCCATCGCACAAGCTAAGGAGCCTCGGTCACACCAGAAAACCAAACATATACTCAGAAGGTTTCACCTCATCCGAGAGATCATTGATCGAGGAGATGTGAAAGTGTGCAAAATAGGGTCAGACGACAATGTAGCAGATCCTCTCACAAAAGCTCTACCGCAGTCAAAGTTTGATAGACATGTAATAGAGCTTGGTCTTAAACAGTTTAGGACATAGCCCTTCAACGGGCAAGTGGGAGATTGTTGGTGTATATGCCCTAATGAGGGCTATTTATGTAAATAAACTTTGAGGGTTATTAATGTAAATAAGACATTTGTCGTTTGATTGATTATTTATCTGATGAGTTAATTTCATGAAATTATATTCTTGTGCATATTGAATTTCATGAAAACGATCCGCCAAAAGAAACACTCCATGGACTGTTAGATCATGAGTGATTCTTTTGAGTAGTACTCGTACGAGGATCCTTAGACCAGAAATCACTGCATAGTTTTAGGTGAATTAGAGTGTGCTTTGACATATGCCTAACGGGACCGTAACAGGTTGCCAAGTACGGGTATGATTGGGTACACTATGAGTCACGCTAAGGTATGTAGGTGAAGTGATGGGACTACAAGTCTCTCTTAAATGAGAGATGATATCTTGGCCACTTGATAGTGAACTGAGAAGTGCATGGCCGTGCCCAAGAAATGATAAGGGTTATCATTTGCTTGATTAAGTTCAGTGTCACTAAGAGATCAAGTAAAACGTTTAGCTATATAAGGATGATTGGTTCCATGCCTTATGCTAAACTGGATATCAGTGTAGAGGACATTACGTAGTATACTCGGAAGGTTGTGTTGAATCCCCATTCGACCCTCCGTTCTGAATTGTGTAGTCATTATGTCTTGCTAGAGACCACTAATGATTTATGGATTAATTAATGAGATTAATTTATTCATTATCAATTTGGAATGGACCTACAGGATCGCACATAAGTGAGTTCGATGATTCAGAATTAATTAAATTGCCTGTTCTAAGTATAAGAGTTATACTTAAATAGATAATATTTAATTAAATGGTTTAATTAAATATTATTGAAGAGTTTTATGGTATTAATTAAAAGTTAATTAATTACCTGGGAAGAATTGAGTTGAGCTGATAAATCAAGGGACCTAATTGTGAATCAAGGTTCTTGACCCATCAGCCTGATCCATGGATCAATGGGTTGATCCATGGTGTTGGTAAAACCCAACTCAGTAAATAATTAATTAATTATTATTAATTATTATTTATAATTAATTAAAACAGATACTTCTCAAATCAGAGAAGTATCTGGAGTCTGTTAAAAACGTTTTAACAGACTCAGTTTTAAATAAACGTTTGAAAATTTTTAAAAACAATCAGACTTGAGAAAAAAAAAGGGGACGTTCTTCCAAAACCATTCTTCCCAGAGAGAAAAACGTTTTCTCTTAAAACTGTTGGTGTATATGCCCTAATGAGGGCTATTTATGTAAATAAACTTTGAGGGTTATTTATGTAAATAAGACATTTGTCGTTTGATTGATTATTTATCTGATGAGTTAATTTCATGAAATTATATTCTTGTGCATATTGAATTTTATGAAATCGATCCGCCAAAAATAAACACTCCATGGACTGTTAGATCATGAGTGATTCTTTTGAGTAGTACTCGTACGAGGATCCTTAGACCAGAAATCACTGCATAGTCTTAGGTGAATTAGAGTGTGCTTTGACATATGCCTAACGGGACCGTAACAGGTTGCCAAGTACGGGTATGATTGGGTACACTATGAGTCACGCTAGGGTATGTAGGTGAAGTGATGGGACTACAAGTCTCTCTTAAATGAGAGATGATATCTTGGCCGCTTGATAGTGAACTGAGAAGTGCATGGTCGTGCCCAAGAAATGATAAGGGTTATCATTTGCTTGATTAAGTTCAGTGTCACTAAGAGATCAAGTAAAACGTTTAGCTATATATAAGGATGATTGGTTCCATGCCTTATGCTAAACTGGATATCAGTGTAGAGGACATTACGTAGTATACTCGGAAGGTTGTGTTGAATCACCATTCGACCCTCCGTTCTGAATTGTGTAGTCATTCTGTCTTGCTAGAGACCACTAATGATTTATGGATTAATTAATGAGATTAATTTATTCATTGTCAATTTGGAATGGACCTACAGGATCGTACATAAGTGAGTTCGATGATTCAGAATTAATTAAATTGTCTGTTCTAAGTATAAGAGTTATACTTAAATAGATAATATTTAATTAAATGGTTTAATTAAATATTATTGAAGAGTTTTATGGTATTAATTAAAAGTTAATTAATTACCTGGGAAGAATTGAGTTGAGCTGATAAATCAAGGGACCTAATTGTGAATTAAGGTTCTTGACCCATCAGCCTGATCCATGGATCAATGGGTTGATCCATGGTGTTGGTTAAACCCAACTCAGTAAATAATTAATTAATTATTATTAATTATTATTTATAATTAATTAAAACAGATACTTCTCAAATCAGAGAAGTATCTAGAGTCTGTTAAAAATGTTTTAACAGACTCAGTTTTAAATATACGTTTGAAAAAAAAATTTTTAAGTGACAATCAGACTTCAGAAAAAAGCACGTTCTTCCAAAAACTATTCTTCCCAGATAGAAAAAAGTTTTCTCTTAAAACAGGCAAATTTTGGGGCTAGCACCGGTTCTGAGAGAACTCCAGTGCAAGAACGTAGAGGCAATTCGCTTGAATTGTTCTTTGGTGGTGAACGTAATCTTCCCAAAGGATCCAGGCGACTGCACAACCGATTACGCGTCGAGGGTAAGACCCGAATCCTTTAGTGTTTAGGAATTCCGCCATTTAATTTAGAATTAAATGCCTAAACACAATCCAACAGTGGTATCAGAGCCTGGTTAATTGTTTTAATTAAAAATGTTTTAAGTAAAAAAAATTGGGTATAAGTTTTTTTTCTTGAAAAACAGTTTTAAAGAAAAAAAAACGTTGCTGGGAATGGTCGCCGGTTTTTCTGGGTAAGGTCGCCGGAGCGATTTTCGGGCCGGCCGGAGGTTCGCCGGAAAAACGAAAAGTGCTCAAAAATTGGTTTTGGCCTGAATTTTTCTGTGCTTTTTGTTCTTTTATTAATGGGGAACGATTTTATGTTGATTGGGTTGTCAAAAACGTTTTGATTGCAAAGATTTTGGAAGAATTTTTGGGTTGTTGTTTTTGTTTGGCTTGTCGGAAAAAGGGAAGACTTTCACCTTGTGTTGGTTAAAATATTGGGCTGTTTTGCTTCTGGGTTTTTGTCGCAGGGACACGCCGGAATCAATGCCGGGTTTTGGAAATCGTTTCCAAACGGTTTTGAGGCTAAATCACTGGAAAAACGTGGCCACCGAAAAGTTATGTAGCGGGTTTCGTCGGTTGATGAACTGCCGAGGTGGGCCTCGATTTGATCGGGGTCGAACCGGGGCAAAGAGACGACGTCCGGCGCTGTGATCAGCGCCGGAAAAAGGCGAAGTGTTCGCCGGAAAACCCGAGCAGCGACGCCGACTGAAAATCGGGGAAGAAGAAGGAGGCGGCGGGGGGCTGGTGCCCTAATTGGGCTGAAATGACCAGTTTGCCCCCGCCGCACTCCAAAAATCCCGAAACTGCCAAAGCTTTCAAAATTGTTTTAAAATTTGCAAAACAACCCCAGAAGTTTTAAACCTTAAAACCCTAGCCCGGAAAATTTTGTTAATTACAGATTTGCCCTAAAATTTTCAGAAAAACCTTAATTTTTCTGAATTTTAAAATTTGATAAAATTTTAATTTATGATTTAGGATAAATTAAAAGATATTATCAGATTTTAAATTACGATAAGATAGGATTAGATTTAGATTTAATTCTTATCCTATAGAATTTTAAAATTTAGAATTTTGAATAATTATCTTAATGAGATTAGGATAATTAGAAATATTTAAATTTTAAAATTAGAAAGATTATCTTAATAAAATTAGATAATTAGATGAATAAATAAATAATTAATTAATTAAGATTAGTTAATTAATTATTATGTTTTATTTATTTATTCATTTTTCGAAATAATGTGTTATTTGTTTAAAATGTTTAAATAATTGCACACATTATTGGTATGACCATGCATCATTCGATTAAAATAAATGAATATGGGATTGATTAAAATTGATCATGACACGATCAATTTTAATAGTGTAAGAGTTACACAATCCCTAATTAAATAATTCGGCTTAATAAAATTGGCTTGTATGAAGCATATGCATTTGTGTGTTTTTTTATGCATGAATTGGGCTTAAAATTTATTATTCAAATTTTGGGCCTGCGAGCCATTTTATAATTGGGCCTGCGTGCCTATTAAATGATTATGTAATAGTTAGGCCCAAAAGGAGGTTCCAAAGAAGACCATGGTGGAGCCCAGGAACGGAAGCCCAAATGGAGGCCCAAAAGAGTTTTTTTTTTAAAAAAAAAAAAGGCCCTGTAATAGATTAGAGCCCAATTCATTGCATTTCTGCAATTTTATGTTTTGTGAATGAATGAAAACGAAAATGCATGTTAAGCCGATCAAACTTAAATCCCAAAAACCCAAGATTTTTGCTTCCATACTTGAGGGCCCGCTTGAGCGTTGAACGTCTGATGGACTTGGAGAGCCCAAGGGCCTCAGGTTTTCTTCGTGCGGCGGGTTGTTGCATAATAGTGCCCAACTTTATCACTACCATTAATGAGTGGAAAAACTGTTTGGGTATTAGATGCTCGACTTTATCACTACCACTTGTTACGGAAAAACTATGTGGGTGTCTATTGATGTGATGCCTTGAGGGATGGTTTAACTTGGGAAAATTAATCCTAGCTTGACCCGATAAGTTGACTAGGGATTAATTTTGCAAAGATAGGATGGTGTCAAACATTTGGAATGTTCATCCTATCACCGAAAAGTTGCATAGTGATGCAATTGGAAATCGTTAAATTACATAGGGATGTGATTTGAACGTTGCCTACCAAAAGAGCCCAATCCCTACGATACTTGCCAAAGCAAGACTGGGGTTGATTCTTTGTGGATTTTCGGCCCACAATCTAGCACCAACACAAAATTGTTTGGGATTTCAATTTTGGCTATTGTGGAAAATATTTTAAAACTCATTCTAATATTTTGCATTTTCTTTTGTAGAAATGACATCTACTAGCACTAATACATCTAATCTCACTCTAAGAAGCATTTTGGACAAAGAAAAACTTGTTGGTCGGAACTTCTTAGATTGGGAAAGAAACTTGAGAATTGTTCTCAAACAAGAAAGGAAGCTTAATATCTTAGACGCTGCTTTACCTGAACCACCTATAAATGCTACGGCTACTGTTCAACGAGCATGGGAAAAGCTGAAAAGCGATTCTGATGACGTGACATGTCTGATGCTCACGACTATGTCAGGCGAGCTTCAGAAACAATTCATGAATTCGGAAGCGTTCCAAATTTATGTGTCACTAACGGAAATGTTCCGTGAACAAGCCCGTAACGAAAGGTTCGTTACGATAAAAGCACTGATCTCGTGCAAGATGGCGAAGGGTTCGTCAGTAAGCACACATTTGATCAAGATGAAGGGGTATATTGATACCCTAGAAAGATTAAATGCACCTCTTTCTAGAGAGTTAGCCATTGACATCATCTTGGCTTCACTGCCTGATGATTACAATGACTTTGTGGTGAACTACAACATGCATAACATGGAGAGGACGATTCCTGAGCTCCATGGAATGCTTAAAAATACTGAGCAAACCCTTCGGAAGGCAACGCCAGTACTTGTTGTGGAAAAGGGTAAGGGCAACAAGAGAAAGTTTAAAGGCAAGGCAAAAGTTGCTGAAAACAAGAAGCCTCGCAGTAAGACTGCTCCTAAGGCTCAGCCTCAAACTCCTCCTGCTAAGAAAAATGCTCAGAATGACGCAGTATGTTTCCATTGCAATCAGAAGGGGCATTGGAGAAGAAACTGCAAGCTGTTTCTTGAAGAGAAGAAACAGAATCCTTCGGCTTCATGTATCTTTGTTATTGAAATTAATCTTTCTATGTCCACCTCATGGGTATTAGATACCGGATGTGGGGCTCACATTTGTACTGATGTGCAGGGACTGAGCAATAAAAGGATGACAAAGAAAGGCGAAGTAGATCTCCGAGTAGGCAACGGGGCAAGAGTTGCAGCCGTTGAAGTTGGAGATTACATTTTGTCTTTGCCTTCCGGTTTAAACATTGTTTTAGAGAATTGTTATTATGTACCTACTATGAGTAGGAATATTATTTCAATTTCTTGCTTGGATATCAAAGGTTTTCGTTTTATTATTGGTAATAAATCGTTGTCTTTATATCAAAAAGATGTTTTATATGGAGTTGCAAATTTGTGCAATGGCTTATATATCTTGGATTTGACCCAAGAGAAACCGGTATATAACATTGAAAAGAAAGCCAAATTAATTCAATCTGATTTAAGTCCAACATATCTGTGGCACTGTCGTCTAGGCCATGCAAATGAGAAGCGAGTTCAAAGACTTCATAAGGATGGAGTGCTTGGTTCATTTGATTTCGAATCATATGACACATGTGAACCCTGTTTGCAAGGCAAAATGACGAAGAGTCCTTTCAGCAAGAAAGGCGAGAGGACTAGTGAGCTATTGGCACTAATACATACAGATGTATGTGGACCGATGAGCACACAAGCCAGAGGTGGATTTGAATACTTCGTGACTTTTACCGATGACTATAGTAGATATGGTTATGTCTACGTAATGAGGTATAAAAATGAAACTTTTGAAAAGTTCAAAGAGTTTAAAAACGAAGTAGAAAATCAATTAGATAGAAGGATTAAGGCTATTCGCTCCGATCGGGGAGGTGAATACCTTAGTGATGAGTTCGATGGCTATCTAAAACAGTGTGGAATTGTTTCACAGCTGACTCCACCAGGAACACCTCAATGGAATGGTGTATCCGAGATGAGGAATCGGACTTTATTAGATATGGTTCGATCTATGATGGGCCAAGCGACTCTCCCTATGTCCTTTTGGGGTTATGCCCTCCTTTCAGCTGCCTACTTACTAAATCGTATTCCATCTAAGGCAGTGGATAAGACTCCATATGAGATGTGGACGGGTCAAAAACCCTATATGTCATATCTACGAGTTTGGGGTTGTCAAGCTCATGTAAAGCGTTTACAAAGTAGTAAGCTTGAACCTAAAACTGACAAATGCCTGTTTGTGGGATATCCTAAGGAAACTAAAGGATATCAATTCTGCAATCCAACTGAGAACAAAGTGTTTGTTGCTCGAGGAGCCACTTTCTTAGAGAAAGATTTTCTCTACAAGAAAGATAGTGGGAGTAGAATAGAACTCGGAGAAGTTCCAGAACCACAAGAGAATGTAGAACGATCTACAGAAACTGAGATAGAAGTTGACATGGGAACTCATGAAGATGAGCAGCCTGAGTCAACAACACAAGAACCTAGAAGGTCTAGTAGATCTCGTCATGAACCTGAGAGATACGGATTTCTCGTAACTGACGATCAAGATTTGATCTTGGTGGACTCTAATGAGCCCGTGAACTACAAACAGGTTTTAGAAAGTCCAGATTCAGATAAATGGCTACAAGCAATGGAATCTGAAATGCAATCTATGAGGGACAATAAAGTTTGGACTTTGATTGATCCTCCTGTTCAGGCAAAGGTTGTCGATTGCAAGTGGATTTTCAAGTTAAAACCTGGCGGGATCTTCAAGGCACGACTAGTGGCTAAAGGTTTCAGACAGACTCATGGTATAGACTATGATGAAACCTTCTCCCCTGTCGTGATGCTCAAGTCCATTCGGACTATGCTCGCTATAGCTGCATATTATGACTATGAGATATGGCAGATGGATGTTAAGACGGCTTTCCTGAATGGAAACCTACTCGAGGATGTTTATATGAAACAACCCCAGGGATACATCGATCAAGAGCATCCAAATCGTGTATGCAAGCTTCAGAGGTCCATCTACGGACTAAAGCAAGCATCTCAGAGTTGGAATCTTCGTTTTGACGAGGCAGTAAAAGGTTACGGCTTCATAAAGAACGAAGATGAGCCTTGTGTTTACAAGAAGGTTAGTGGGAGCAAGATAGTTTTCCTTGTCCTATATGTGGACGACATCCTACTCATAGGAAATGACATTCCCATGATGAAAGACATCAAACAATGGTTGGGGACTGTATTTTCTATGAAAGACTTAGGAGAAGCCGAAATGATACTAGGTATCAAGATCTATAGAGATAGGTCAAAAAGGCTTCTAGGACTAAGTCAAGAAGGGTACATAGACAAGATATTGAAAAGATTCAATATGTCTAACTCCAAAAATGGTAAGGTACCATTTAGACATGGCCTTCTCTTGAAGAAGAACCAAGGTCCTTCAACAAGAGAGGAGAGGGATACAATGAGTAGAGTTCCATATGCTTCGACAATAGGATCTATCATGTATGCCATGTTGTGTACCCGCCCGGATGTCGCACATGCACTGAGCATGACTAGCAGATACCAACAAGATCCAGGAACAGATCATTGGACTGCAGTCAAAGCAATCCTAAAGTACTTGCGAAGGACTAAAGGATTGATGCTAGTGTATGGAGGACAAGAACAGCTCATCGTACAAGGTTACGCTGATGCTGCTTTCCAAACAGATCAAGATGACATGAAGTCACAATCAGGCTACGTGTTTAGTCTGAATGGTGGTGCAATAAGTTGGAAAAGCTCAAAGCAAGATACAACAGCCGATTCTACAACAGAGTCTGAGTACATTGCTGTATCTGATGCTGCAAAGGAAGCTGTTGGGTTAAGAAAGTTCGTGTCAGACATCGGAGTGATACCGAGTATCCAAGATCCGATAGAACTTTTCTGTGACAATAACGGGGCCATCGCACAAGCTAAGGAGCCTCGGTCACACAAGAAAACCAAACATATACTCAGAAGGTTTCACCTCATCCGAGAGATCATTGATCGAGGAGATGTGAAAGTGTGCAAAATAGGGTCAGACGACAATGTAGCAGATCCTCTCACAAAAGCTCTACCACAGTCAAAGTTTGATAGACATGTAATAGAGCTTGGTCTTAAACAGTTTAGGACATAGCCCTTCAACGGGCAAGTGGGAGATTGTTGGTGTATATGCCCTAATGAGGGCTATTTATGTAAATAAACTTTGAGGGTTATTTATGTAAATAAGACATTTGTCGTTTGATTGATTATTTATCTAATGAGTTAATTTCATGAAATTATATTCTTGTGCATATTGAATTTTATGAAATCGATCCACCAAAAAGAAACACTCCATGGACTGTTAGATCATGAGTGATTCTTTTGAGTAGTACTCGTACGAGGATCCTTAGACCAGAAATCACTGCATAGTCTTAGGTGAATTAGAGTGTGCTTTGACATATGCCTAACGGGACCGTAACAGGTTGCCAAGTACGGGTATGATTGGGTACACTATGAGACACGCTAAGGTATGTAGGTGAAGTGATGGGACTACAAGTCTCTCTTAAATGAGAGATGATATCTTGGCCGCTTGATAGTGAACTGAGAAGTGCATGGCCGTGCCCAAGAAATGATAAGGGTTATCATTTACTTGATTAAGTTCAGTGTCAGTAAGAGATCAAGTAAAACATTTAGCTATATATAAGGATGATTGGTTCCATGCCTTATGCTAAACTGGATATCAGTGTAGAGGACATTACGTAGTATACTCGGAAGGTTGTGTTGAATCACCATTCGACCCTCCGTTCTGAATTGTGTAGTCATTATGTCTTGCTAGAGACCACTAATGATTTATGGATTAATTAATGAGATTAATTTATTCATTGTCAATTTGGAATGGACCTACAGGATCGCACATAAGTGAGTTCGATGTTTCAGAATTAATTAAATTGCCTGTTCTAAGTGTAAGAGTTATACTTAAATAGATAATATTTAATTAAATGGTTTAATTAAATATTATTGAAGAGTTTTATGGTATTAATTAAAAGTTAATTAATTACCTGGGAAGAATTGAGTTGAGCTGATAAATCAAGGGACCTAATTGTGAATTAAGGTTCTTGACCCATCGGCCTGATCCATTAATTAATTATTATTAATTATTATTTATAATTAATTAAAACAGATACTTCTCAAGGAGTCTGTTAAAAACGTTTTAACAGACTCAGTTTTAAATATACGTTTGAAAAAAAATTTTAAGGGACAATCAGACTTCAGAAATTAAAAAGCACGTTCTTCCAAAAACTATTCTTCCCAGAGAGAAAAACGTTTTCTCTTAAAACAGGCAAATTTTGGGGCTAGCACCGGTTCTGAGAGAACTCCAGTGCAAGAACGTAGAGGCAATTCGCTTGAATTGTTCTTTGGTGGTGAACGTAATCTTCCCAAAGGATCCAGGTGACTGCACAACCGATTACGCGTCGAGGGTAAGACCCGAATCCTTTAGTGTTTAGGAATTCCGCCATTTAATTTAGAATTAAATGCCTAAACACAATCCAACAGTTGGCGGTAAAGAAACCATGATTGAAAGGATGGCCGGAGTGCCAATGACAAAGTTATGCGATCGACGGACTACGTGGTGAAGATTTGGCAGTGGTGGGGCTATCATCGATTCAACTGCAACACTCTTGCTGAATAGAGTATACTAGATTTTCAAGAATGCTTTCATCACCGACGAGATTTTTAGAAGATTTGGGTGTGGGCTGTTTTTGGTGGGGAGGTGAACTGTCTTTTGAAAGGGTATTAGATATTATGAAGCAGCAGAAATGATCTGATCTACGCTTGCGTTCGATCTGATCTACGCTTGATTTTGATCTAATATCATTAGATATTATGAAGTGACAGAAATGATCTGATCTACGCTTGCGTTTGATCGGATCTATGCTTGCGTTTGATCTGATCTCCATGCTGAAAATTATTTGGTGTTGTTAGTTGCTTTAGTATTATTTATGCTGAGCTGGACTAATAATTAGCTTCTTTGATACGCAAGTTGGAAGCGATTGTTAGTCTTGGGATATATATACTTTTGTACAGAAACAGTTTTCAGTTTTTTGATATACAAAAATATAGAGAAAAGCTTTCACAAAACTCTCGCTTCTTCTTCTTCTGGAATTCTGGAAATCGCTTTTCCAGGGTTTCTTGCTTGATTCATTTTTGCTTTCTTTTATGGTATCAAAGCTCGTTTTTGCATTCCGGTAATAACCTGATTATTACTACCGGTCAAATGGATGATCAATCGGTTCTTGGAGAAGATCTGGACTCTGATGAGTTTTTTCCCGATGAGCAGCTGATGACGAACGAAGAACTGGAGGAACAGCTACTCCTTCATAATTCGGATTATCCTGGCATGCTTTTGGTGTCACAGCAGCTGAATGAAAACAATTACCTGATGTGGAGCACAGCTATGGCGGGAGCTCTGGAAGTTAAGAATAAACAGAGCTTCATCGATGGTTCTTTTCCACAACCGCCGGCAAATTCCCCAAATTACCGTAAATGGAGGAGAGTTAACACTCTTGTGGTGTCTTGGATACATGCGGCAATTTCCAAAGAGCTGGTGAATCAATTTATGTACATCAGCGAGGCGAAGCATTTGTGGAGCGAAATCAAGGACAGGTTTGGAGTTTCGAATCTGTCACTTTTATTCCAACTTAAAAGAGAATTGTCTACTGCTAGGCAAGGAGCACTTCATATTACACAATATTATGGTAGAATTAAGGAATTGAGAGATCGAATTGATCAACTTAGGCCTAGTGTTGTTAGAGTTCACATAGCTAAGAAATTGCTGAATGCTGAAAGTCGTTCTGTTGAATACAAGAGAGGTGTTAGAGATGTATTAACTGCAGTGACTAAGGCAGTAGCTGAAAGAGAACATGAGGATCAGTGTATGGAGTTTCTGATGGGACTGAATGCTGAGTATGATGTTGAAAAGAACCATGTCCTTTTAATGGATCAATTACCTACAATGAGTAGAGTTTATTCTATAATGCTTAAATCTGAGGGACATAGACAAGTTAGTCATGATAGTAGGTTGAACCTGGAGAATTCTGCTTCTTGTTCTACAATGAATGTCAAAGAATAGTCAGTGAATTTCAAAGAAGAAGGAAATAAATTCATGAGTAAGGCTGAGAAGGCACAGTTATTCTGCACACACTGCAAAAGGAAAGGTCACTCAGTAGACAAGTGTTTTAAATTGCATGGTTACCCTGATTGGTGGGAGGCAAGAAAGAAGAAGTCCAAAGTAAACTGTGCTGCAATTGCAGAGACTCCTCTGGAAATAGAATCAGAAGATGTAGCATGGAATAAAGCACTGTCAATTGCTATTAAAAAAGGAATGGAAGCATTGCAGGGAAGCAGGACTAAAAATGCTGCAGCTGCAATGAACTGTGTGGAATTCACTGATTTTGCAGGTACTGCTTTTACCTCTAATATGTTTAGTGCTTTGTCTATTAATAATTGTGTGGAGCACTGTACTTGGATTGTGGACACAGGTGCCACCTGTCAAATGATTGGCAATAAACACATGTTAGTGAATGTTAGAAAACTGGCCAAATCTATCTTTGTTTCCTTTCCTGATGGTAGAAAACAGATTGTAGAAAGCCTTGGAGATTGTCCTTTATCTAATAACCTTGTCTTGAAAGATGTTTTGTATCTGCCTTCTTTCAAGAATAACTTGATTTCAGTGCATAAATTGACTGAAGATTCCAACTGTTTTTGTGTCTTTGCAAAAAATGGCTGCTGGCTGCAGGACCTGGCAACTAATGAGGTTCTAGCAGTTGGAAAAGTAGCAAATCACCTTTACACCTTCAATAAAGATTCATTTCATTCAAGTGTTTTTTTCAATCCTCCAGAATCAACAAATTCCAAGATTCTGGCTTCTCTGAATAAGACTCGGGACTTTGCTTCAGTCTTGAATTGCAAGTTTACTTCAGCTTGTAATAGTTCTTTTTCTCATAAAGTACCTTGGCATAGTAGGTTGGGGCATCCTTCGGATGTTGTAATTGATCATTTAGCAGATGTTTTGCCTTGTTTTAAAGGACATCAAGAAACAGATTCCTGTGTAATTTGCCCTTTGGCAAAGAAAACTCGACAACCTTTCTTTCCTAGTAAATCCAGTACTGATTCTGTGATGTCAAAGTTGCATATGGATCTTTGGGGTCCTTTTAACATTCCTACTTTAAACAATTCACAATACTTCTTGACTATTGTTGATGATTTTAGCAGAGCAACTTGGACATATTTTGTTAAATTCAAGTCTGAAGTACCATCTTTAGTGCAACACATTATTCTTCAGTTGGAAAATCAGTTCAATACCAAAGTAAAAATCTTGCAAACAGACAATGGTTCTGAGTTCATTAACTCTATTTGTCAGAAATTTCTATCTGATTCTGGAATCATTCACCATAAAAGTTGTGCATATACTCCTCAACAAAATGGAGTAGTGGAAAGAAAACATCGACATTTGCTTCTTCAAGTAGCTAGAGCCTTGCTGTTTCAATCCAAACTTCCTAAAAAATTATGGGGAGAAGCACTTTTGACTGCAACTTACTTGATCAATAGATTGCCTTCTCAAGCTCTTTTATGGAAATCACCATTTGAGATTTTATTTCAGAAATCACCTGAGTACAGCCATCTTAGAACTTTTGGTTGTCTTTGTTTTGTGTTAGATAAAACACCACAAAGGGACAAACTTGATCCTAGATCTATTCAGGGGCTTTTCTTGGGATATCCTTCAGATCATAAAGGATATAAAGTCTTCATACCTCTCAGAACAAAACAGTGATTTCCAGAGATGTTGTGTTTCATGAGTTTACATTCCCTGGTTCTAAAATCTCTACAATAAACACAAGTCTTGATCCTAGTCATGTTATACCTAGTTATGGTTCTTTATTTCCAGAATCAGATCTTGTTGACATATCAGATCAAAGTCAGCACAGATCAGATCAAAGTCAGCACAGATCAGATCTTCCTTCTGCACTTCATTCTGACCCTTGTTCACCTCTGATTACTTCTGAATCACAAAATTCTGATTCTTTCTCTCTTCTTCCACCTAGTCCTCTTTCAGGTCAGTCTGACCATTTTGTATTACCTGAGCCTTCAAGGCATAGTACTCAAAATCATTAAAAACCTTTCTGGATGAAAGACTTTGTGGTCAATCATTCATTAGTGTCAGTTTCTCACTTATGTGTGTTTGATGCTAATCATGTACAGTTTGTGACAAATTTGTCCATTCTTCAAGAACCTGCTTTATATAATCAGGCAAGTACTAGTTCTGAGTGGGTTGATGCAATGGATAAAGAACTGCAAGCCCTAGAGGATAATGGTACTTGGGAGATTACCAATTTACCTGCTGGGAAAGTTCCTGTTGGCTGCCGATGGATCTATAAGATCAAACATAGATCAGATGGAACTATTGATAGATATAAAGCCAGGTTAGTGGCTAAGGGATATAATCAAAAGCAAGGTGAAGATTACACTGAGGTTTTTCTCTCTAGTGGCCAAAATTGTTACAGTTAGGTTGTTCATTGCTGTAGCTGTAGGAAATAAATGGCCTTTGATGCAGATAGATGTGAATAATGCCTTTCTTCATGGTTTCTTGGATGAAGAGGTATACATGTTACCCCCTCCTGGTTATACAAAGGCAAATGCTGGTCAAGTTTGTAGATTAAAGAGGTCCTTGTATGGGTTGAAACAAGCCTCTAGGCAGTGGAACATTGAATTCACTAAAGCAGTGGTTCAATATGGCTTTCAGCAGGCAGAGCATGATCATTGCCTTTTTTATCTTCACAAGGGTTCAACTTGTGTTTATTTGTTGGTTTATGTTGATGACATCCTCCTTACAGGATCAGATGAATCTGAGATTGAAAATATTAAGTCCTTTCTGCATTCAACTTTTACAATCAAGGATCTTGGTCAGGCTAGATACTTCTTGGGGATGGAGTTAACAAGAACTGCAGAAGGTATTCTTATCAATCAAAGGAAGTTTGCTCTTGACATACTCAAGGATGTTGGTATGTTGGATTGTACTACAGCTGCAACACCTTTTCCTCCTGGTTTGAGGTTTGAAGCAACAGACAAGGATGATTCTCATCTACTTGAGAATCCAGAAAGGTACAGAAGACTTGTAGGAAGGTTACTGTATCTTGGTTTTACTCGACCAGATTTGGCATTCCCAGTTCAGCAGTTAAGTCAGTTCATGCATACTCCACACATGTCTCATTGGAACGCTGCACTGCATGTCTTGCGGTTTTTACTGGGATCAGTGGGAAGAGGTTTATATTACTCCAGTACCAATACATTTCAACTTCAGGCTTACAGTGATGCAGATTGGGGCACATGTAAGTCCACTAGGAGATCTATAACAGGCTATGGGATTTTTCTTGGAGGAGCTTTGGTTTCTTGGAAGTCCAAGAAGCAATCCACCATTGTTTGTTCAACTGCCAAGGCTGAATATAGAGCCATGGCTACTACAGTGAGGGAAATTCAGTGGTTAGATTATATGCTGAAGATTTTTCAAGTTCCAGTAGTTCATCCAATTTCTTTTTTCTGTGACAACCGGGCTGCAATTTACATTGCAGAGAACCCGGTATTCCAAGAAAGAACTAAACATCTCGAAATTGATTGCCATGTGTGTCGAGCAGCTCTTAAAACTGGACTCATCCAGTTGCAGCATGTGTGTTCAAAGGATCAAGTGGCTGACTTGTTTACCAAATCTGTTTCTACTGTAGTTTTTCAGCATTTAACATCCAAGCTGCAGCTTATGGAAGCTGAGCTTGAGGAGGGGCTATTAGATATTATGAAGCATCATAAATGATCTGATGTACGCTTGCGTTTGATCTGATCTCATTAGATATTATGAAGCAGCAGAAATGATCTGATCTACGCTTGCGTTTGATCTGATCTATGCTTGCGTTTGATCTGATCTCCAGGCTGAAAATTATTTGGTGTTGTTAGTTGCTTTAGTATTATTTATGCTGAGCTGGACTAATAATTAGCTTCTTTGATACGCAAGTTGGAAGCGGTTGTTAGTCTTGGGATATATATACTTTTGTACAGAAACAGTTTTCAGTTTTTTGATATACAAAAATATAGAGAAAAACTTTCACAAAACTCTCGCTTCATCTTCTTCTGGAATTCTGGAAACCGCTTTTCCAGGGTTTCTTACTTGATTCATTTTTGCTTTCTTTTAAAGGTGGCGGAGGTAGAGGCGTTAAGAAATAAGAGAGGAAGAAGAAGGTAAAAAAATAAATTTTTTATTTAAGTCCTTGTCAAACAAAAATTTTACTCAAAAGATCTTTGACTAGGACCAAAAGTAGCACTACAAAAAAGCGATTCGACTAAAAATTAATTAATAAAACAATTACTTCGTAAGTATGTACATTTAATTTTCAAACAAATTAAAATTTCTTAAACTTCATTTTTAACATTTTAACCTCATAATTCTTAGGATAGTCGGCATGTACATTAAATTTTGTCCTGAATTACTCGTCCCTTGTTATTTTGGTCCAAGTAAAAATATAAAAAATCACATTGAAAATATTAAATTCTTTTTTAGTTTTTAGCTAGGCATAATAGATGCTCTTGGAAAAAATTAGTTGCCCTTCTTATTCATTGCCCAAAATTGATAGTACAAGACATAACGAGAAAAGACTCAAAGCACAAAATACAAAACACGAACTCATTCCACATAGGATACATGTCTCCCATTTTCAAAGATAGCATGATCTCTAGAGCATTCAGCACCTTTCAATCCATTAGTCTTTTCATTCAAATGAAACAAGAAAACATGGGGAGTTGACTTGAGAAAAGCCTTATGAGCTCATTCAGTGACGCTTCTTTCCTGTCGCTACTTCCCAAGATTGCAAGACGTGATTCACTATTTCCTCAACTCCAACACCATGCTTGACCTGCATGTGAAAGAATTTGTACTGTTAACAGGAAAATATCACAGTCCAAAGCAAAATGCTTGGCCAGGTCATAGATTTTTCAACTAAAGTTATGCTCTCCTTCAGTTGATCAATCCCAACAGTAAAGAGCAAGGAGCCAATTCTCACAACTCTAGAAATGCTGCAACTTTTATTTTACTATTGCCATTACAAAATTGGAGTCAATGCTTCAAACATGTAATCCACACTTTGACACCTGAGATTCCGTGACGAGTAGATGCTTCCACAGGAACATAATCGATTTTCCAGTTAAATGCATTACGGCATGTTTTTGCATACTTTCCTCATTCAGTTCTAGCTACGCGTGGAAAATAGTTACTAAAAAGGAGCCCTAACGTTGCTTACCTAGAAAGCCACATCTATTTTTTAATGAAAGATACTCACACAGTCTCACTTAACCTACAAATAGTTGTGATGAACACAAGTGTATCAAATTTCTCGGAGAATTCCTTTGCTTCAAACCAGCCAATTGGCTCTAATTCTAAATGCCATACTAATGCGTCTATAAGTCTGCCATGCACGACCAAACCACCTTAAACATGTTTCTTTCACTTTCTCCCTATTAGAATTCCTCAGCTTTCTTTCTAATGCATTCAGTTTAGTGTTATCCCAATATCCTCATTTCTACAGCTCTCATTTTTTTGTTCAAACTTGTAGACTTAAATCCAAATAAAGGGGAATTCGATGCTACTTGTCCTAATTATATTTTACCATCTGTTCCCTTGAATCTCGAATATCATAGAAAGCTGAGGAAATCATTACAGAAAAATTCAGGCAAAAATGACCAATAATCAACAAATGCTATCAGAATAATACTGAGGGAAAATATAATATGAATATATGATCAAAACATCTTTGAAATAAATGAAATGGGGATGCAATCAAACTACCACCTAGACCTGCATAAATTGTATCCAGTAAGATAGCATACATAAATATCAATCAGATACTAGAACAACTTTATGCTTTTCAAAGGATCATCAAAATTGGACAGAAATAACTTGTAAAAATATTTACAAAAAATTCACTGCCATCAGGGCACTAAACTAACCTGAGCAAACACAAATGGGCCGCCATCCCGCATTCGTAGTGCATCACGTTCCATGACAGATAGATCAGCTCCAACTGCTTGTGCTAGATCAGTTTTATTAATTACCTAGAATAATTACGTGAAAAGGTTAAATGCATTCCCCACTCCTACCATACAGGTATTGACAAACAGATATAATACAGATTCTAAGAGAGTACACTGCTGATGTAGCAAATTAATTACATACAAGGAGGTCAGCTTGGGTAATGCCAGGACCTCCTTTTCGAGGAATTTTATCACCGGCAGACACGTCAATTATGTAAATAATGTAATCAGCCAGTTCTCTGCTAAAGTTGGCAGCTAGATTGTCTGCATCCAGAAAAAATAGAAAAAATTACATATCTTGCTTTTCTATTTAAAAAACTCATTGAAAAAGTGCACTTGTTCAAGATTACCTCCACCAGATTCACAGAGGAGAATATCTGCTTTGAATAAATTAGAAAGCTCCTCAAGAGGGCCAAGATTGATGCTAATATCCTCCCTAATGGCTGCATGAGGACAGCCTCCAGTTTCTACAGCACGAATCCTCTCTTCAGGAAGTGCTCCATGCTTTATTAGAAACTCACCATCTTCTTTCGTGAATATGTCGTTTGTTACCTATAAAGGACATGCTTGAAGTGATTTTTTCATGAAGTAGCCCAAACAGTTGATAACGATAACACAAAGCTACTATAATCCTTGCATGCAATTCGATAACTGCCCACTGTGCATCCAACAACAACAGAAGATACAAATTACTTATTTCCCAAAAATTTTATAATTTGCAGCATCGGTCTGAAAGACAACAAAAAAATAAGCCTTTATTCCATTATATGGGGTCGACATCAGTGAGTAGGGAAAAACAAAAGCTACAACTCCAAGACTGCTGGTGAGAAAGTAGCAGTCTTTGCATTTTCTTTAAGAGTTTTGATGTGCTTAACCTCATTCAGCTACAACGGAGCAAGATGACTTGAAGATCTCATTTCTCAACCTTCTTATCCAACAATAAGTTCTCCAATTCCCAACCTTTCTACTTTCCGAAAAAAAACAAATCTGATTCTACAAAGGGTCCCAACCCTGAAAAACTTCAAATAATAATAGACTAAGTGTTATCCATTTCATCACTATCACGTGTGAGCTTGAATTAAATACTTTAATAGTGTTCTGAAATGGTTACCTTTAGGTTCTAGAATTTGAACAAGTGACAGAGAAAACTCAAAACAAGGAGCAACATGAATTGAAACTGGGAAGAAGTCAAAGAGAACATCATAAATTTTTTCTTCCCCAAAAGTATGATTGTAATACAAAATGAACACAGAAATAAAAAATAACAGGACTCAACATAGATGACTTTTAACAAAATACACAATCCACATCAGATAAAGTAAACATTTTGTAAAACGTTTATTACAAACAAGATAACACTTTTGGTCCTAGATTGTACACAATAGGAGTAAACATTTATGCAACCAAAAGCATGAAAGAAAATGGGAATACATTTTAAGTTTTAATGTTACTTTCTTGAATCTATGTAAAGAAGTTAGTGTGTATCCATCTACCTTTAGAACATCCATATTAAAAAATTCCAAGGTTTGTTTTGAAGGAACAAGGCAAGGACAACAGTGGGATGATTTTTATTTTTAAAGCACTTTTATTAAACTAGTTAAAGTACAGTGATCCTTTACAGTAGTGAAGGCAAAATTATGCCTCATCTTTTCAGCAATTAGCATCTGAAGAATTTGATAGGAAGGACTGAAATTTGAGTAAACTGGTCAAAATTTTGTCCACAATGTATGCGGAAGAATCTCTATTCTGCAGTGCGATTCTTGAAGATGATATTCAAGACTAGAATGCTTTATTTGCATGGTTGTAAATGTCTAATATGTGAAGGGTTGTGTGCAGCACATTTCTGTCCTCTATTCATAAATAATATGAGCATAAATGATAATTCTCAACGAATGACGAGATAATACAAAACCTAAGACCACCCATTGCCCATGTTATTTGTTTATCTCGGTGTCAGGTGTTTGTAAATAAGAAGCATGCAAGTAGAATGATTTAAGACAACTCCCTCTAACATTTGCTGATTCTCATCACAACCTATATTATGCAACAATCCTATGACATGAAACATAATGGCAGAAATCAGAGAAAGTCCAAAATGAGAAATAATACTTACAGCAGCTAGACTGTACTTGTCCCTCAAGAATTTGCATAAAGCCAACATTAGTGCTGTTTTCCTTCAATTACAAAATCTCAACAGTTAATTTAATAAAGTAGCCAGTATTACTAGATTAAAGTATTAAACCAATATACTAATTTCACTAACAGCCTTAAAATATTCAACAAATTTCAGCAACAACCTATGAATATTTGTGTACTCTTGTTGAAGACAAATAATACAATAACTGAATAAAGTAGAAAATAACAAATCAGAACTTGAGACAAACAATGTTACATTATCCTAACACACCGTTTCATCGACAAATTTAAACAGTGCAAATACAGTCGATTGATGATTACAATGCCTTTCAGAAAGTATGGTGCGAAATAGGATCTATAAACACTTTTAACACCTCTTCGTTTTGAATACGAAGTCATCAAACTAGCATGCGTTTCAGAAAGGAACGAGTAATATAGGATCTATAGGCACTTTTAAAACCTCTTTGTTTGAAAACAAATTCATTAAAACTAAAATATACAGCATAGTTCCAATAGGAAAATTTTCACATTCTGTGTAACAGATTGATTATTTTTCTCCATACTCTACTGCAAAGTTCTTTGATTATCAAAATTCTAATGATATCACAACATAACCCAAGCAAGTGTAAATTGATAGTGTGGGGTTCACTTCTGCAGAAAAACTTTCATTTATCTCTTAAATACATATGGTATGAAAAACATCAAAGTAGTCAATTATTGCAACTGGAACTAGGTCAATAGGAAAGGAAGGAACAATTTTAGGGCTAAAAGCACACATAAACACACGAATATGAATGTCAGTAAAATAGATACGCACACACATTCATCTACACAAGAACGGCGAAGACCAATATATTAAAAAATGGAATCTGAAGGGAAAATAAAGTATACCCAGTACCAACTGGACCACCAATACCAACTGTGAAGGCTCTTTCATTGAAATCCCGGTCAGTCAAGGGGCGTGCTCTTCTGCTAAAATAGCCAGGTGAGTAAATTGGTTCGTGAGAATGAGGTGCCAATCCATCATGGCTATGGTACTTCTTCCCATCTGGGCCAACCCATGAAGTTGCTTTCGAATCCCTGTTACATATGGCAAAAAAAATAAAGCTCAATACAACTCTAAAATCGAAGATGAACCTAGTACTAATAATATCAACAAAAAAAATAATTATTTTCCAGGAAATTTACTCATGCTCATGGTGGTGATGGTGGTGATGGTCATGGTGGTGATCATGGTGGTCATGGATTTGATTATCCTGGGAAGCCATTTTGACTAGCAAGAATCTGTGGGTTGCTGCTGCCTCAAAATTTGGTCAGAACAGATACTAAGCTGTTTTTAAGCAGCTCCTACACTCAGTTACTGTTAACTGTGGCAACTCGGTTAATGATTGCAAAAGTAAAAATTTATTCCCCCGCTGGTACATTGTGTTTGGTACTGCTATTGATCTTTCCTCTTCTGACACTTTTGCCCTTAATTTTAAAAAAAATACCCACTCACACTACTTTTTTTCGCTCGTTTCCCCCTTAATTCTCACTTTCCAGGTTAGTCAAGGGTATTTTTATCTGAAATAATTATAATTGTCAAAAAAATTAAAGTGAGACTAGTATTGGTTCGAAATAAAAAGAGTGACCAAAATCGAAATAACTCCTGTTAAGAGGGATCAAAAAT
This sequence comes from Knoxia roxburghii, assembly GCA_030378225.1. NCBI lineage: Eukaryota > Viridiplantae > Streptophyta > Magnoliopsida > Gentianales > Rubiaceae > Knoxia > Knoxia roxburghii. Next base: position 20,528,649 of record CM059415.1, on the reverse strand, counting down.
AGATTTAAACTAATATAATTAATGTAATAATTTATAATTTATGATATACATATTTTAATCATAATTAAAATTTTAATTATTTAATTTTATAAAATAAAAAATTCAGACTATTTATATGTTAATTATTAAAATTTTATATTATGTATGCGGGTGGTGAAACAATTATGCGATTTCTTCCTCGAGAGAGAAATTCGAGTAAAGTAACACCACAATAATAACCACGTATTATTGATAAAGTTGATTTTGAAGTCTTCAATTGCATAATCTTTATCCTTGCAAGGTGGGATAGATGGCTCAGGATCTCCTACACCACTCCATGTTTCACTCTATGTACCACTCATTAAAATTGTAATTAAAGTAATTAAAAATTATGAACAGTTATTAAGGTTTTAATGGGTGGTACATGGAGTGAAACATAGAGTGGTGCAGGAGATCCCGAGCCGGGATAGAGAGTTACATTAGAGTTAAGCGTTACTCACCCTCTCTTATCTTCTAATGTGGGATAAGGAGTTACATTACTTAATACTTGGCATCATTAAAAATTAAAGAAATACCAAGTGTGTACCTCCTTGTTCCAACCAACCTCTCTCTCTCTCTCTCTCTCTCTCTCTCTCTCTCTCAAGCTTGAAGTCTTATTGACCGTTGGGAGGAAGTTTCCTATGTGATGAACTTAGTAACACACTAATGGACTTCCCAAGGGGTAAAATTCATCTATAAAGGATTTACAAAACCCCTTTGAGTGGCCATGACTCAAATAAAATGAAACAAGCAAAACTAGCTAAACTTAACCTAATGGCCGAGAAACATAAACCTATAAAATAAATTAAAATACTTAGATGATGGATTCTATGATATATAAGATATTTAATAGAAGGATCAACATCTCTTGACAACATTCTTGGCCATACAAGAAATTTTAAATAAGTCATTTGTGAACTTATTTAATTTGATGGACCTAGCCTTGTCCATGGGAAAATCCTTAATGGGCTCTTAAATCTTGTGTGGCCTAATTGATTTTATATTTGATCTTATGCTCCCAAAGGGATTTACTATTTGTATAACAAAAAATAGGGCAAGATTACATTTATATCTTTTGCACCAAAATACTTCAAAAACTCTTGAACTAAAATTCTTCCAAAATCTTACAAACAAATTCAAATCTTCAATCCAAAGAAATCTTTCACTACACAAATGTTGGGGCAATCGTCTTCTTCAATATTAGCTCGAGATTTATCAAGAAATGGTAAGTTTTCTACCCGTTTTGTCTAATTTTTTTGACTGCCCGACGTTAAAAGACTATGGATTAGCGTTAGAAATAGGTAGAAACGCCAAATTGTTATGTTTTATCCATGGCTCGCTCGTAGATTTGTAATTTTTTTTATATACTGAATGTTTAATTTGTAGCGTTTTTACATACCGAATGTGTAAATTATAGCATTTTTTATATACTAAATGTGTAAATTATAGCATTTTTATATACTAAATGTGTAAGTTGTAGTGTTTTTATATACTGAATGAGTAAATTGTAGCGTTTTGTATATACTGAATGTGTAATTAGTAGCGTTTTGTATATACCAAATGTATAAGTTGTACCCTTTTTTATATATTGAATGTGAAATTTGTAGCATTTTAGCATATTTTTGTATGTGAAATTTGTAGCGTTTTAACCTGTTTGTGTATAAATTTTGTAGCATTTTAGCATATTGGTATGTGAAATTTGTAGCATTTTATCCTGTTGGTGTATAAAATTTGTAGTGTTTTAGCATATTGGAATATAAAATTTGTAGCGTTTTTGACAAGTTTATGTAAATCTGGTGACGTTTTATGTATATTTAGGTGCATTTCTAGCATTACTAATCTAATATTGTGATCGTTTCAATTTATGTGTTTAATTATATAAGAAGAAGATCGGGAGATGAGTATGCAGGAGGATCAGGAGAAGGATGAGGATGAGGAGGATGAGTAGAAGGGTGAGAAACAAGATATTTGAGCAGATTTGAATGGATATTTTCATATTGATAGAGATTTTGAAAGTGTCACAGAGGCATTTAAATTTTGCAAGCCAATAGCTAATAGACTCAAGTTCTTGCTTATGAAGACAAGGGGAAATGGCTTAACGTATTACTTCAGGTGCGGCCGATGGAAAGATCCATCGAAGGAGCCTCTCCCCACCATACGGATGAATACCAAAAGGTGCGAATGTAAATGCCCCTTCAAGTTAACTGTTAAGAATGTTGTTGTTGAGCGTTACCATGTGCTTCCAACGCCAGGGCCAATGTCCACGCACAATCATACTGGTATGAATACCTTACGTTATTGCTTTGATATAGTAATTTTATTGATATTTATCATTTACGTTTATTACTATTATAAAATTTTCATGTATAGTGCATCCATATGGGCACAGACAGCTGAGCCATTTTACGGAAGCTTCAAGGGCTGAGGCTGAACGCATGCTTTTTGACGTGACTCCAAAATATACCTTTTTATGACCCAAATTCATGCATGTTTAGCTTACTTTTAGTTGGTTTTCAATGAATATGACATTTTATGAGCTTTCAATGCATTTGTAGTTAGATTTGCATGATTTTGTAATAAAAAGGCACTTTGGAGATTTTGGATGAAACTTAAAGACTTTTGCTGGAAAAAGGAAGAAATCACACAAGAATGAAGCTTAAAGAGAAGAGTTTCGAAGCAGCGTGAATTGAAGAGGATTATGAATCCGACGTCCACTTAGCGCTGGCCCCTGGTCGCCGCCAACACTGGCGTCCACACGGCACCAATGTCTGACCGTCGCTGACCTCGGCGTCACCACGGCGCCACCGCCTGATCGTCGCCCGAAAAACCACTGTTGAAGTTCCAAATTTACCCTTGGTATGAATTTTCTTATGCAATACCAATTTTAGCCCTCTGGACCTTTCTTAGTGACCAATGAAGGAACTAGTTGGTTCGGGCCCAATCAAAAATTTCACTTTCGTGCTATGCATTCTAGAATTGGAAACTTTCGAAATAGCCCAAACATTAGTACAAGTTACTTTGAACTCGATCTAGCTTATACTTGTTCGATTTACTTAACCCATAACAAAATGAATCTTTAATTTAATGCGGGAAGGTAAAAGATTCGACCTTTGATGCGAGTCCCTCAAGAAATTGTTAGATTTGAATACGTAAGCTATGCTTGTATTATACTATTTCCCAGTTAATATATCGATTGTATGTTTTGGTTTATATGTTGTGCATATGTCGTCCATATATATTATATAATTAGATGATAGGATGTCTGGTGTGACACAGTAGATCTCATCATTAGTTAAAAGACATAATATATAAATAAGGTTCATAACCGAGACAATTTCAGACACGCTGTCGGTTTAGGTTATTATGTGATTTGGATAATTGGTTTGTCTAAACTAATTGAATCATATAGATATGCCCAGGGCATATTAAACTTGGCCATTTATGATGAATTGTCTGATACTGATTTAATAGACAATTCGTTCATTCTATTCTATCTCTTAATCCATAGACTAGAGCAGGCATGAGGATTATACATATTGTACTTTGATCTGCCAATGAGTGAGGTCATATGTGGCCAATAATCTCGGTAGGTTGGGTGCACGTGTTTAGTTGCTTGGTGTGTTGTTGCTTGTTGAAAGGAAACCATGTACCGGTGCGTCCGGGGTGATGGTGCTCCCGAGATGAGCTCGTTATGTTTATTATACTAAACCCGGCCGGTGGACTTATGTCTGGTATAGTCAAAAGGTCGAGTGGTACTAATCTTGGATTATAAGAAGTTAATTAATTAATTTATCAGTAAATTAATAAATTAACGAGCACTAAATCTTTGATGTGGGGAGATTAAAGAATAATTAATTTAGTTATTCCGGAAGCAATTTTAGTGTAGGATGATAGTGCCATTGTTAATCCGTTAGTAGTACGATTAATTATGTATTGGGTTATTGACAAATGTAGATTTAATTAATTAAGTAATAATTAATCATTGAGTCAATTGGTTGTGAATCAGACCAGGAACTGGATTGGGGATAAGTGAATCCCTGTATCAGTTGGATGTGAATTAGTCTAGGAACTGGATTGAAGGAAAACAGAACCTCAGTAGGAAGACCAATCCTAAACCAACTTGGGGTCTCTGTTGTAACCCTATATATAGACAAGGGATTAGTAATTCAAGACACACAATTCATAAGTTTTTAAGACAAGAAAACTAGAGAGAGAAATCAAATTTTCTTCTCTCAAAAACATTTTTTCTTCCCTTCATGCGGCTGCTTAGTTCCCGAAGTGTAGCACCGACATTTTGGATTTATTCCGGGTCAAGCTGGTTGCGCGTGGGATCAAAAAGGGTAGCGCGTGGATAGGGGCGGTGGCGCGTGAGCTATACACGCAGGCGAGGCGGTTGCTGGATTTTTCTGGCGACTCAATTGTGTTGGATTGTTGATCGTTGGTTCATTGCCCAGACAACGTTCGAACCTGTCTTGAGTCATACAAGCCATCACCTGAGTTTATGCTTCAAGAGGTATTTCTAAACTTTCGCTTTAATTAGAAATTATTTGTTGCGTGATAAATTAAATAAATGCAAGCCAAGATCCTGCTCAATGTTATTTCAAGCAAGGATTGGAATAGCGATTGTGGTAGAGTCTAGGCCTGGTCAAGAATTCTGATTCTGGAATGCATAGCACGAAAGTGAATTTTTGACCGGGTCCGGACAGATAATCTTTCAGAAATAAACTTGAGAAAGATAAAGATCCAATCTTTGAAGCTTCTCCCGCAAGAAATCCCTTGAATGCCTCCAAGATAATTCGGAAACCGTGTGGGTGATTATCTACCGAATAGATCTCGCAAAACCCGTGAAGAAACCCAAAAGAAACACCCTAAAAAGATTAGATCTGCACAAAATAAAAAGAATCCACCAGACCGCCACAAAAGCCTGCCGCACCGCCGCGAGAAACCTGCTGGACCACCGCGAAGGAATCGCTGGACGCCGCAAGATGATTGCCGGGCTGCTACTCACTCGCCGGAAAAAGAAGGGCTCGCCGGAATCCTTTGGGCTGAACTTTTTCAGAGAAATTGAGATCTAAGGCTGACTTCGAGTGGGTCTCAATTTAACTATTTCTTTGAATCCCTCTCTAAAACTTTCTCTCTCTAAAGAAAAATTACTTGTCTTGCAAGTTTCTCATGTTTCTTAAGGTGCAAGCGTATCTATTTATAGGGAGTTTCAAGGGAGATCTGGTGGGCTTTTGAGTTGGGCCTCGTTGTTGGACTTTTAATTAATTCTTAAGTCTTCACTACACATAATTAATTCCAATCGACCCAAGGATGTTTAATTAATCAAAACCCACTTCGTTAATTGATCCAAGGATAATTAATTAAATAATTAAATCCACTTTGTCAATTTACTCAAGTTAATTAAGTAATTAATTAAGTTCACTTTGTCAAATAATCCAACACATAATTAATCATACCACTAACGGATTAATTATGGAAATACCGCTCAAAAGGAAATTGCTTCCGGGTACCCTTTTGATTATTCTTTTATCTCCTCATGTCAAAGATATAGTACTAGTCAATTTATTGAGTTACTGATAAATTAATTAATCGACTTCTTATCATCTGAGATTAGTACCACTCGAATTTATTACTGTACCGAACATAAGTCCACCGGCCGGGTTTAGTATAATAATCTTTACAAGCTCATCTCGAGAGCACCATCACCCCGGACGCACCGGTATATGGTTTCCTTTCGACAAGCAAAGACACAATAAGAAATCAAACACGTATACCCAACTTATCGAGATCTAGGCCCAATTGACCGCACTCTTTGGCAAATCAAAGTACACTATGTCTGATCCTCATGCCCGCTCTAATCTAGGGATTAAGAGATAGAATACAAGGCTCGAATTAACTACGAAGATCAGTACAAGTTAATTTGATCCTAGATCAGTCTTGCTCAATATGCCCCGTCACATCCGTATGACTCAATTAGTCTAGACAAACTAATTTCCTAATCATACAATAACTTAAACCGATAGTAAGTCCAAACTGTCTCAGTTACGAGCATTATTTATATATCATGACTTTCTAATGATGAGATCTAGTGTGTTACACTAAACACCTCATCATCTAGTCATATGATATAAGTGGACAACATATAATTATATATTGAAACACAATCGATATGAAAACGAGAAATAGTTTTTCATACAAGCAAAGCTTTTAAGTATTCAAAACTAACAGCCAAAACTTCTTGTAAAGACATAGTAGATCACATACAACACACCTTAAGTGTGTTTTTCATAATTTAGATAGTTTAGAGAGTTTTGCTTAGGGAGGAAGAAACACACACTTTCTCATCTTTTCACACACACACACCTATGAATTCTCTTAGAACACTCATGTTCTAAGTAGATTCAAGGGAAATCTACCCTTCTAAGTGATAGGGGGTAGTGGATTTACATAGATGTGGGCAAAGACAATGGTTGTAGTGATGATTTTGTGTTTTAATATGGTGGAGATGTTAAGGATTGCTGAGTTATCTTACATTTTGGATGCTAAGGCCTCACCTTTCTTATTCGTCTAACTATTCTGAGATATTGTTACTACTCCCATGTGGTTTTTGTTCCATTCTTTTGTTATTCATGCTTATTGTTAAGTGGGTTTCATGCAATGAATGAATAACTCCCGTTTTTGGACATTTTTTTTATCTTGTCGTCGATCTCTATGTTGAATATACTTTATTGCTGAGATTCATTATTGATTATCTATTTTGAGGAACATGTGGTGATAGATAGTGTTATCTTGTGATATAAGTTTCATTGTTTTGTCGAACAAAGTGGTCTTAGATTGGATTGATTTTACTCGATCTTATTGCGGTAAAGTAGATGATTGATAATAGATAGGATTGACGACCCTATTTCTATTATTGGCTAGTTCTAGTCTGAAAATCAACAACACAACCTAAGAGGGGGGTGAATTAGGTTGTTTAAAAAATTTACTTAAAAATTAGCAAATCTTAAAATAATTTCTTTTCAAAATAAACAATGACTATCTATGTGTATAAAACAAATAACAAATAAGTCAAAATTAAAAAAAGATGAAAACAAGAACAATAAGATTAGTCAACAATATAAAAGTATACAAGGAAACAAAAAATTGTTAAATAATCAAATTAAAATAAAGGTTAAGTATGTGACTTGAAATTAAATAATTTAAAATAAAACTCAAGTATTGACTTGATTAAGGACAATTCTTGAAATTAAATAATTTAAAATAAAATTCAAGTATTGACTTGATTAAGGACAAGTCCTTGACTTGATAAGGACAAGTCTAGACTTGATTAAAGACAAGTCTAAGATAAAGTAAATACTTAATTAAAGAAAGCTAGACTTGAAATAAGGACATGTCTTGAATAAAATCTTGAAATTAAAAATGTAAGACTTGAATTGAACAAGTCTAATGTTGATGTTTTATTATGCAAGAAATGTATAAGAGAAAGTGTGGATGCAAAATGTAATGCAATGAAAGAGACAAGATTTTTAAAGTGGTTCAAACTTATAACCCCCTTACAAGCTCTACATGCACTCCCCAATTTCTAAAATTGAGGCCTTTCCTATTTCTTTCTCAAAGAAACAAAAATTCCTTAAGGTGGAATTCAAACCTTTACAAATCTCCCAAGAACAACTTAGTAACTTTACTAAGAGGTTCTTCACTACTCTGCCTCTACCTTGTTCTTGACTGGCAACCTCTTACTTTGAAAAACAATAAAACCTTTTTTTTTTTTTTTGTGAAGTTTTTATGGTTTACAAGTGGCAAGGTTCTAGTCTAAGATTGACACTTTGAAAAATTACTAGAACACTTTGAAAAATAACTAGAACTTGAAAGTAAAATTTGAAAATGAGCATTTAAAAACTTGAGAGAATTTGAAAATAATAACAATGGCTTGATAGCTTGTTCTTTTTTTTGAATGTCTTCACCCATGGTCTCTATTTATAGGCAAATTTGGACTCCAATTCAAACGCTTGAATTTTGGTTCCAAAGGTGATTTGACATAGTCTGAATTTCCTTCAACTTTTTCAACTTCTTTAAGCTGTTTTTGACTTTTGTGTCAAAAATCAATTGTATATTTTCTCTTAGCTTTCCAAGACCATCAAAATCAGTCAATTTGGACATTTGTAAGTCAAGTTACATCTAATTTACTAAACTATGGCATTGTAGTGACATAGTTTTTTTTCGTCTATTTTCACCAAAATTGCATTGGAATTTCACATTGACTATTAGACACCATTTTTTAGATTATTGAAAGAGGTTTTCAAAACATCCAAAATCTTAATTTTTGGCTGAGTGAAACGAAAGTTATGCTCATTTGAAGATGAATGTATCAATCTGAAAATTTGCACTTTCTACAAAAAATAATTTTAAACAATTTGAAAAATTATTACTTTCACAAATTTGTTTTGTTATTATTAAAACCAAGATTGAAACACATAAATTCAACATAGTCCTTATTGATTCGGTGACAACGGTATTAATGAAATGTTCTTAAACAATTGCATGATAATTTACTTAGCAATAGCCACTTGGATCTTAGTTGTGGTATGATTTTTCGCCTTTTATCCATATTATCTTATTTTCTTTATTTTGTTATTTTGCATGATTTTACCAAACCACTATCTTATTTTTACTTTCTTAGACTCTTAGTTATCAAAACTACTATAAATTGTAGTAAGTAAGGACTCGGACCCAACAACCACTTCACTTGATACCACAAATTTCATAGGAATGAAATCTAAAATACTATAGTTTTAGTGTTTTGTTTTGTTTTACTATAGATTTTATTTTTGTGTGTTCACCTAAAACTTTTTACAACGACAAGAGCACGTCACTTTCGTTCAATGTGAGGCCGAAGAGTGTTTGGGAAGTTATTAATAAACAGTTTCCCAATGACAATGTAGACATCAGGAAGGTTTACAATCTGAAAGAATATATGAAGAAAGCTGGGTTGTAAGGTAGAAATATTGGGCAGCAATTTTTGCATTTGGCTCGTGAGAAGAAGTATTTTGTTGAGATTGACACAGATGATGCCACTAATGCGATCACACATGCATTCATTGCGCATCCAACATCAATTCAGTTGTTCAACATATGGTATTGGGTGGTCGTGGTTGATTCAACATAAAAGACCAACAAGTACAAAATGCTCGTCATTGAGATTATTGTTATGACTCCTACCAATAAGAATTTCAATATTGCATTTTGTCATTGTTAAAAATGAGACAAAAGAAACTTATAATTGGGTGATGAAGAACTTGAGGGACTTGTTGCCCAGTAATTTGGCACCAAGTGTTGTTGTCTCATATATGGAGTTGGGTCTGTTGCAGCCTACTAAGGATCATTTTCCAGCTTGCCAGCAATTGTTATGTAGGTTGCATATTGAGCGCGATGTTGCGAATTGGTTGGAAACAAATGTTGGGAGAAGAAATTTAGACTTGGCTAGTGATATCTATACTAACAGGTGGAAGAAAATTATTATGGCCCCAACAGTTGAAGAGTATAACCTCTTATTGCAGCAATTCAAGGTTAAATACTCTATACTAGAGCCAAAAGCTGTTGAATATTTGGAGGATACATGGTTCATTTACAAGGAGAAATTTTTCGGGTCTGGACAGATCAATTTCAACACTTTGGGAATACTGCAACTAGCAGGGTTCAGGTTTTTTATGCTGCAATGAAATATTGGCTGCATTCTTCCACTAATTCTCTTGACACGTTATTCACTAAGATCGACTTCCATCTCATACATATGCTCTCTCACATCGGGTAACTTTCATCATTTATTTGATTTTTTATTTTTTTCACTGTTTTAATATTTTATTTTTAGTAATTTTTTGACTTCTATTTGAAAAAATAACAGTGAATCGCTCGAGTCTTTTACTGCCACGACACAAACTATATGATGGGATTTTCGTACTGTTACTTAAAGAAGTATGTGTCACACCACTGTCTAAAGTTGGTCAGAAAACAAGTTGAAAAGAAGGATAGGTTGGCCAGCGACGTGCTCGATAAGTGTTGATGCGTGTGCAAGATGACACTTGGGATTCCGTGTGCTTGTGATATATACAAAGCACAGGAATCGACGGATGATCAATTGCCCCCATGTGTACATTGAAGGAAAACTGAACAAGCCCGGGCTAAATCGAAAACCTCACTTTCGTGCAATGCATTCCAGAATCGGAAGCTTTCGACCAAGCTCAGGCTCAAATTAGTTTACCCATGAACGGATCTTGGCTTATACTTATTTAATTTATTAATCGGGACACAAAAAATTAAATCTTTAATAAAAGCGGAATTTAAAGATTCTACCTTTTGTAGCGAAGTCCCTTGCCTAAAGAAAAACCAAATATTTGAGCGAATTCCAATAGAAAATCCACTAGATTACTCCATAGAACTTCGAATATTGTGTGGGCAATAATCTATCGAAGCTTACTTGCTTAGCCCACGAGGAAATCTCTCTAAAACTGGACTCAAACAAATCAAAAACTGATCACAAAACTCAACCCACAAAAATCCTGCTGATGCTGCCCAAAAGCTGTTGCCTTTAAATATAAACACCACTCCGACAGCAGGAATTCGAACTGCCCAGTCGTGATCTAGACAGCCCAAGCTTCGGATCACCAAGAAGAGATCAACGAAGCCCAGGCCGAATCAAACGCACTAGACAGCAGCAAAAACCTGGTGCCAGAAATCCATGAAAAAACCCGCTACAGCCCCTTTGTGCGAGAGAAGAAAAAACTGGACAGTAGTTTTGCGTGGCAACCCCTTTGCGCGAGAGAAGAAAAAACTGGGCAGAATGAAAACCCAAGTGTAGAGCTGTGATCTTTGATTTGAATCCAGTCAAGAGCAAGTGAGAAATCTGGTTTGTTTTTGAGAAAGAATTGTTGAAGAAAAAATTCTCTCTCTTAAACATTCTCACTCAAGAAAGCAAGAATGAATTGTCTTGCAAGACTTCCTTAGGTTTTCTTGGGCTTCAAGTCTTCTATTTATAGGAGCTCTAATGGAGACCTAATGGGCTCTCGAGTTAGGCCTTTTAATTTGACTTTCGTTGACCACTAAGTCTTTCCCAACTAGTCAACTCCAATCGACCCATTTGAATTAATTTATTAAACCCACTTTGTTAATTTAATTTAATCGAACCCTTAGAATTAATTAATTCAAATAGAATTAATTTCTTAATTCACTTTGTCGATTAAATATTAATTAAACCTTTTGGATTAATTAATTCACCTTGTCGATTAGTCAAATGCATAATTAGTCGTGCCACTATCGGACCAATTATGGAACTACCGCTCGAAAACGACTTTACATCACGCCATTATATTTTATTCTATCTCCCCACATTAAAGATCTAGTGCTCGTCGGTTTATCAATTTACTGACAAATTAATTCACCAACTTCTTGATTTCTGAGATTAGTACCACTCGTCCTTTTATTATACCGAACATAAAGTTCATCGGCCGGGTTTAGTATAATAGACTTTACGAGCTCATCTCGGGAGCACCATCAACCCGGCGAACCGGTACATGGATTCCTCCGACTAGCAACAGCACGTAAGAAGCTAAACACCGCATACCCAACCTACCGAGGTATAGGCCTCAATCGACCGCACTCTTTGGCAAATCAAAGCATACGATATCCAACCCTCACGCTTGTCCCAATCTCGGGATTGAGAGACGGAATACTAGGACCGAATTGACTACGTCGATCAGTATAAGTCAATTCTATCCAAACTGGTCGTGCTCAATATGCCCCGGGCATATCTGTGTGATTTAAACTAGTTTAGATAAACTAATTTCCAAACCACACGATAACCTATACCGATAGTATGTTCAGACTATCTCGGTTACGAGCATATTTTTTATATATCAATACTTTAACCAATAACGGTATCTACTGTGTCTGTCCACACCCCGTTATCTAGTTCTATGATATAAAGGAACAAATTTATACCGAAACAAAATGATATGTCAATTGTGGATATTAATTTTTGATACAAGTCATAGCTTTTCTGTATTCAAAACTAACAATGAGTTTTGGTAGAGATTGACCATTGTATCATCTCAAAGGGATTCCAATACCATGAATAAGGACATCAGGGATTTTCTATATATGTAAGTCAATATATTATTTTTTATAAATTGTTTTGATTTAATATATTTGATTTTTAAGGTTTTTCAATGAGGAAGTCATTCCTACAGTCAATACCAGTCCGTCATTCTTGGCGGTAGGCATAATATGGCGTATGTAGAAGAGATACACCCTGATAGGTCTAGTGTTTCCGAGCTACATGTTGAGGGGCCCCAGAGGGAGCGGCCACCGCATAGATTACACCATTTAGTGATGCGCGAGTGGAGTGCACGAGAGAAAACGACATGTCCCCCACGTGGTAGGGGTCGTTCAAATTCAGCCGGGCGCTCAACTGGGAAGGGACTCTCTTGCAATCCAAGAGGTATTAGTCGGTAGGAACTAAGCCTTCAGTTCTCTCTTCATCACATCCTAATTCCCAATCCGTAGTAAAGGCTCATCTGTCACTCTAGACCGCCACCAGAGCTTCGCATCCCCAGTCAAATACATGGACGCAAAGTTGATTTGTTGTGCCTCTGCCACCTTATGGGTCTGGAAATACTGTTCAATGTCCCACAAAAATTTCTCAAGTTCTTAGAACTTCTGTTCCCAGCAAATCCTTTCAGTTCCAGCACTTTGAAATCCCTCCCAAATGAAGAAGTTCGGCTCTCAACTGGACAAGCACCGACCACCTTCTTCAGCAATGCCACATCTTCCATCACCCTTTGTAACTCGGAAAGATCATCTTCAATTCCTTCCCATGAAACTGTAACGTCAAGCCTTCTAGTGAGGACCACAATGTCTTGTTTAACCGACTCCAAAGCATCAGAAAGCAATTGAGGAGGAGAAGAACTAGTAAAAGCTGCACCAACCGAAACCCGTCTCTCCAGATCTTGAGTTCTAGTTGTCAAAGACTCAAGAGATCTTCTCAAATCATTGATAGAAGCCATGAAATTTACTGTCTCATCATCAGTGCCCAGAAGACGAAGCAAAGACTTAATTTGGGACTCAATCCGGCCAACTCTATCCCCTAAAGGATTCAGCATCTTCAAGCACTTAAACAGCACCCAATATCCACCTGCAACAGCGAAAGCCAAGACCAAAGTTCCAACTTTGCCTCTGATACCAAAATTGTCACACCCTCAAAGGCCTTTCCATGAGAATTGAAACGGAAGTTAGCAAATATGAAATAACCAGACGGATTTAGAAGTTAAGGAAAACAAAGCAAGCAAGTTTACAGCCCAATGTCAACCTTTGTATTAAACTCATAAACAAAGGAACTCTCAATGAAGGCTCAACACAAAACTCACCCAGAAATGATCTAAGGTGGTTTGCTGGCTCAACAAAGCTTAAATATGCAACAATTGACTGAATTGGACGGTTAAAACTGCCACCAAGAGCCATCAGGCTTGCAAGCCCAAAAAGAAAAACAACTACCCACCAAGACAAGGCTTAGACAAGTTCAGTTAAGTGTAGTAACTGCCGAATCACATGTCATCCTTCTAACTTTCCAGGTCTTCCCATGCAAACTGTCCAAGGAGATTTAGACACCTCACGTAAATCCCCCATGCAATCCTATGCAACCATGCAAGAACTCACGATGCAATGGTAAAGGCTGAAGTCTTTAGCACATAACCCAAAACATAGCCCTCCAACATGGAAATAATGTTCCGTTTATGTTGGTTTAACGGAAAATGACATCAAATAAATAAGGGGCTAGCAGTAGGCATCCTCAATGTTGATGTAGGATTTTTTTTTTTTTTTTAATTGTGAAATAAAAAAATATTGATGGCAAAAAGGGGAGGGGTGGGGGTGGCCCACCTGAGGAAAAGAAAAGGAAAGAAACCGCGTTTGAGAGAGGAAAAAAAAAACACTGCGTCTAAGAGAGGAAAAAAATAAAGGGGAAAAAACCCACAAATGCTCGAATGAGAAGGAAAAAAAAAAAAAGAAAAGAAAAAGAGTAAAACTCTCGCGCATCGCCAAACAAAACAAAAATTACTATTTGGGTTGTGTATTAATTGGAATAAAATATCAAAAAATAGTGTCCCAGTTGAACACAATATAATAATTGAATTTTCATATATTTTAAGTGACTTTCAAATATTTTAAGTAATTTTTTTCTCCCATTTTCAATTTTTTTTTTGTCTGTTATATATATTTTTTATTATCATTATGATATGTATTTCATAATGAAAAAAGTTTTAAAGCATTTTATTTTGAAAAAAATTAAATAAAAAAATCTAAATGCCGAAATGATTGCAAATAAAATAATGTTCAGGAAGAATTGTGTAAAAAAGAACTGAATGCAATACATGTAGAATATGTCATGCATTGTTTTGTGGATTTTGGGTTTATGTCAGGAATAAAGTATTAGTGTTAATGTTTGTTAATTAAATCAGTATATACTTGTATTGGAGTACAATATACGAACTGTTGAGTAATCTGATCATTTCATCTTCCCTAATTTCAGTTACCATTGATTAAGTTGAGGAAGTATGCTAATATCCTATTTGCTTTGTTATTTGTGCTCTTTCAGGTGCAGATATAAAAATATCCACTTCCCGGGGGATGTTAGGAAATGGCTAGATCATGACATTCAAGAAATAGCCTTTACACGAAATGTGCTAGTTTCGTAGACGGTCATGGCCTCTTTTCTCTGTACCCAAAAAGAAATAAAAATGCCCACTTGTGGTGATTCGACTAAATACGAGCTTTTCATCCCAAAGAGTTTCCGCCATCAAATATTCTGATATCCATCTTGATGCCCTGTACATCTGTACATGAATTGCGCTAAAGAAAAGTTGATAAATATTTCCAATTCAGTATCATCAGTTAAACTTGAAAAGCCATCAAAACTGCTCCAAGGGGGGAAAACGAGCAGTAAATATTCCCTTCTACTGTTCTGCCTTTGCTCCAGCAGCTTCAGTAGAAGGCGTCGTTGGCTCTCTGGTCCAACCGGGCCGAGGTTGAGGCTTTCTGAAGTACTTGGCCAGGAAGGCTTCAGCCTTGTCAGGATACTTTCCTCTGATGAAGTTCTCCAGACTTTTCCGGTACGAGAAGTCCTGCTTGTGCTCATCAGTAGAGACCACATAGAAGCACCTTGTATCCTGGAAATTCACGTGCTTACTAACCTGTGTCAAGTAAAACCCCACCTCAGATTAGAAGCAATATTCGACTACCAGGAAGGAATGTGTGGAATCACACCACTTCAAAAGCATTACACCAAGTTAGCCAGCTCCAAAACTTGAAGCATTATTCTCATTGATAGTTCAAACTTTACAGAAAATAACCCTACTGCTGAAAGATCCATGTCAGATAAAATCCAATGTAAGGGAAGATGCATAAATAAATAACTGAACTGATCATAGCTTCAACAGATCATATTTTCTGTTTCCCTAGCCCTCCTTGCCTCCATTAGACCTAAATACTCTAATGCCATCAATTGAAAATATATTCTCAATGCAGTAAATGTCATCGCTCAACAACCTTTTTGCTCACTATCCAGATAACTCAGTTAGAGTCGGTAGTTAATCTTGTATGATTCACACAATCCCCACTCAAGGGTTCTGGAATCTAAAATGAGAATAACACCCATACTTACTCCCACGTTAAGTAGTACACATCTATTGTATTGACTTGACTCTCTTCATATGTCCAAATGCTGTGATAATAAATTAATTAAGCTACCCTACACAGAAGAAAGTAATGAAAAAAAGAAAAATGGAACAGCAGCCTGCACATGCCCAGAAAGCATAAAAACAATTGTTCAGAAACAGATGCAGGCTTTTATAATTCGCAAATTCAGTACTACTACTGCAATAAGAAACTCTTAACTCCCAGCTAACAACTAAATTTGATGTAAATATTAACATTCAATTAGTACAAAGCAGAGGCATATATGATTTAGTTTATACAGAGGTAATACAACTTAGCATAAGATGGCTTAATGTAATTCACGAGGTCATAACCATATGCTTAAGCTTCTGCCCGTCAGAACATCAACCTAAGTGTGACTCCCGAAACCCTAACCACAATCATCACCCCAAAAAAAATAACAAAGGAATAATAAGAGGAAAAACAAGAAATATAGAAAACATAGGTCGTGACTAGTTTCAGAAATCAAACATTACAAGATAATCAATACAAGTTACAATAACCTTTCAGACTGTAAACTAATACAAGATAGTAGACAAAATTTATTTTTTGACAGTAATGGATATTTTAATACAATATTGTCAATTGTCAAGATATTGGCCCTTTATTTTCAATGCATTTTACAAATAAAAAAAAAAAAGATGGAGGATCATTGGCATAAGATACTGGACAAAAAATTTATTTTTGACAGTACAATGGATATTTTAATACAATATTGCCAACTGTCAAGGGCCCTTTATTTTCAATGCATTTTAAAAATATAAATGAAACCAAATAAAAAAAATAATAACTAAAAGATGGGAGGATCTTTGGCATACCATGATATATTGGATTCCAGCTCCAATCTTCAATGCTTTATCCGGATGGTAATTGAGAACATTATCGGCTATATATGACTGATCATCAGCAGATAAAGGATCACCATCATTGTACCTTTAACCAAAGTCAGAAACTCAATATCAGTTCATAGGAGACAAAAACATTTCAAATTGAAAAGTAATTGGACAAGTATATTCAATAGTTAGTTTTACATTTGATAGGACGATGCTTGTCCTGAAATTTCAACCCGACATTCACTTAAAAACCAGAAAGAATAGGTCTTTATCCTTGGGGAAAGCATTACGTATAATGGATATGCAATAGGATTTGCTACCTAGTAAATCCTTCTGAACTTTTCAGCACAAGGAATACAGCAGTGCAAACACGATCGGAAGGATTGTCAAAACTTCTCTATCATGTCACCGATGCACAAAACCACTAATTGTGAACTTCGTGAAAAGGGAGAAGTGGCATAAACAAAATTCTCAGCACTACGATACTATCTTTTCCATAGTAGCATTGGTTAGTTCTGGATGTGACTTTACAGGCCTCTGCCACAATCTTCTTCATGAAAACTAAACTAACATCTCTTCCCTAGTGAATCCATCCCTATTCTACTTAACTTTAGATTATAAATGGATTTTAACTTAGTTTCTAAGAGATTAATGTTCTTTTATGTTTTTTATTGAAGGGAAGTCAGAGGTAAGTAGAAATGGCCAAGAGTTTCGAAGTGCAAATTTCAAAGTGTGCAATGCATCCATGTAGAGGCAAAATCTAAAGCTATCAAAAATCCAATTTGAAAATTCTGGGATAACTAAAATTTTGAACACGAGGCTACAATTTTGATGTTCAACACTTAGCCTATCCCAATCAATTCAAGGGTCAAAATTGAGTTATAAACACTGAAATCTCAAGTACGTGTTAAGGTTGATAAACCGGTCATGTTGCTACAGAAAGTCAAGAGGAAAAGTTACAAACTCTGTAAAGAACACAGCCTAAATCTGCTTTCATAGGGTTCAAAATGATGCTTGAAGTTGAGCATCATACAATCCACTGCACAAAAACTCAAAGAGTCATGGTTAAGTTACACCAAGAACCTACTGTGACTCACACAGCCTAAATCTGCTTTCATAGGGTTCAAAATGATGCTTGAAGTTGAGCATCATACAATCCACTGCACAAAAACTCAAAGAGTCATGCTTAAGTTACACCAAGAACCTACTGTGACTCACATCTGGCCGAACTCAACATGGTGCGACTTCAGCATAGGTGACAGAAGCTCAATTCTTTTGTTATTTAAGTTCAGAGAAAACACTATTTTTCCCTTCTGACCCCGACAAACTTGAACCCCATGTTATTAAAGTTCACAGAAAACTTTTACTCATTTTAGCATTCTTAGAGTAAAAGTGTGCAAAGAGAGATACTAGTTTTTGTGCTTTGTTTTCAATACTGTTTGGCACACATCACTTTCCCATGATGAACTTCAACATCCAATCTCAGTAATACTCAACTTTGACCAATTCAGATTACCTAGCTTTAGTATCTCTAATAGATATGTTAAATTTATTCTGTACAGTAGTACTGTGTTTCTTTTTTAAGATATTGTGGAATTGCATGGTTTATGCCTCTGTTGCCCACTAGGAGCTTACACTTGCAATCCTAAGTGGCATAATTAATACTGAGCACTATCATGTACGTAGTTTTCACCAGCACACACTGAGTGGCATGGTTAATGCTTCTCACAAAGTTTTTGGAAGATTTTGGTTCTTGTCCCCCTTTCCACTGTAACCATTGCTTTTATGAATAATAAATGGGTAGGTTCCAATGCTAAACCCACTTTTCTTTCACGAAAAGAAGAGTCCCCTTCTTTTCATTGAAATGAACGTTCTAGTATGAGAAAATGAACCCCAATCAAAACAAACTCAAACACCATGAAGGGTAAAATGAAAAAGAATGAATGAATAGACAGAACCACGAAACATTGGCTTTGAATTCGTAGGTTGACCCTGAAAAATCATATTTGCTTTCTTTAATCAACATGACTTTAGGACACAATCGTACCAGAAGAATGTAAATAGTCACTTACCCTGATTGATGCATTATTCTTCTGATATTCTGCATCATCTGCTCAGCATCTGAAAGAACATCTTCTTCCTCCGCCGTGAAAAGGTCAAGCCGCTGCTTTGTTAGAGTGAAAATTCCACTTGCCTTAGAATTGTCAACAGCCTTATTAGGGTAGTTTCTTTTGTTTTTCCATTCTCCATGACTTGCATCCCCTTTTGACCATTTCCGCCCCCATTGAGATTGTGCTTCTCGCTTGCCGCCCCAAGTATGATCTGAGTTCCTACCAGACACTTCTTCGACCTTTTGCCGCCAGGCAGATGATTGTCCTGATTGCTTGTCAATGCTCTGAGTTTCCTCTGTGCCACATTCATCATGATTAGGAGAACTTTGAAGTACCTTGTTAAACAAGCTATCTTCCTTACTTACTTGAACACCACCCCAACTGGAGCCACCTGAACCCGATGCAGCTCCATGAGCTCCACCAGTTTGGCCTTTATCAATTTTCTTGTCCCATCCTCCAACAGGTTTGACAGTTGAAGGTGAATTTTGTTCAGAATCAAAACTGTTCCCCCAAGCAGAAGCAGTACCCGATTGCTTGCCGCTTGGAGGTTTCTCTGTGCCCCATTCACCATATTTTGAAGACTTTTGTTCAAGCACCTCAGGAGCTACTGGTTCCCAATTGGACCAGGTTGCAGCTCCACCTTTCGCATTCCCTGGTGCTTTATCAGAGGCAGCTTCCCACTTGCAACTGCCTTTGACAGCATGCAATGAATCGGAGTCGGATCCCGTCTTTTTTTCCATCGCAGAAGAACCTGACTGCTTCCAGCTTTTTTCAGTTCTTCCTGCATTCCATTGACTGAGAGAATCTGAAGACCCCACTTGCTTACATGGAGGTTCCTCCGTGCCCCATTCATCATATTTGGAAGAATTTTGTTCCACAGCAACTGGACCCCAACTGGACCAAGTGGCATGTGATGCTGCTTCACCTATTCCATCGCCTTGTGCTTTGTTGGAAGCAGCCTCCCACTTGCAACTTCCTTTGACAGCATTCATCAATTCAGAGTCAGATCCAGTCTTTTTTCCCCAGGCAGAAGAACCTGACAGCTTCAAGCTATTTTCAGTTTCTTTAGCGTTCCATTGACTTTGAGAATCTGAAGATTCCAATTTCTTGCTTATACTTAGAGGTTCCTCTGTGCTCCATTCACCATGCTTGGAAGAATTTGGTTCAAAAGCCTCTGCAGCTGCTGGACCCCAACTGGACCAAGTGGTGTTTGATGCTTCTCCACCTATACCGTTGCCCTGTGCTTTATAAGAGGTAGCATCCCACTTGCAACTGCCCTTGACAACATTCGACAAATCAGAGTCCGATCCAATCTTTTTTCCCCTCACAGAAGAACCTGACTGCTTCCATCCTTTTTCAGTTTCTTCCGCATTCCATTGACTCTGAGAATCTTGTTTCACTATATTAGAGAGACTCGTTTCCTCGCCCACTGCAGCATTACCCCAAGCAGACCAAGCTGAATCTGATGATGCTGTGGTTCCCCCATTACTTTGGCCTTTTTTGGCCTGTTCCCAACCACCACTTGACGCAGCGGTTTGAGGTGCATGCCTCGTCCAATCCCGATCACCTGAGTCACCCGCGTGACATAGTTCATTTGCAAACCTGTCATCAAGCTCAAGTGTATCTTCAAAAGTGGGCTTGCCGGAGTCTCGCACAGGAGAGAGGTCATAACCCATTACTTCATCATCTAGATCAAGATTTTCAACTTCGGCACCAAGACAAGCTGTGCTTGTTTCTTCTCCAGAAGAGCCACCTCTAACCAGCTGGAGAAAATCATATACATCCAATCCATCCGCTTCACTGAGCTCAACCTAGATATCCAGGTTTGATAGATCAGTTGGTTTCTCAAAACTAAGACTAACATACACAATCCAAAATAGTTTACTAGACCTGTCAAAAATCAGTTTTATTAACCAACAAAAAAAGGATGCAAAGATACATGACTCTCTTAGTCCACACATACATATACTCCCTCAGAGGTAGTATCTGTAAGGAATCCAGCCCATCTTGCAAAGTAACCAGACATATCGCCGATTTTGCTCAGTATGCAAGAAAGGAAGGGTAGAGTGATACAAACCTTTCTCGTGTCTAGAAGAATGTCAAACGCAGATCCGGTGCCCACAGCTACCTGCTTACCCCAGGAACAAGAGCCTACAACACTCGACAGAGAATCGACATGGCGCTTTTCAGCAGCTCTTTCAAAACATTTCCTTGGAGCCTGGTAAGTTTAAATGAAAACAACTAGTAAAACACGTGCTATGGAAAGGGATAAATGTACCATCTTCTGAAGAAATGGAGAGACATGCTTCTTACAGACAATGTTGCTTCCATAAAAGGGACTTGCACATTTAGAGAATTTGATAAAGCTTTTATACCGCCAATGTTGAAGCCAATCAGATTACCAGAATATGTCATGCTATTAGCCAATAGTACAAGATGGTCCTTGAGCACACCTCTTGTAACCATCATAACTGACGTTGAGAGGCGCTGTAAAGAAGCCCACATTTCAAAGAATAAATGGCCGAGTAAATAAAATATAGTAAAGAAAGATCTAAATAGGTAATTAACAGAATATCTGAAACAAAATGTATCAATTGCCTGAGTTCTTTAAAGGAAGAGAGCAAGTATCATCACACACCATGTAGACATTGAACCATGGGATAACTAAAAGAACTGTGCATCGAAAAGTTGCCCCAAAAAAAGGTACCACGGAGAAAAAAGTTCAAGATCATCATAAGCAACACATACAATTATTTCATCACAAACATTAAAAATTTTGATGTTACAATCAGTGAAAAATAATAAACCAGCTCATGCAGTTAATGTTTCATAACAAAATCTAGTTATAGATCTCCGCTAAGCATCCTGATTAGCAGTTCAAATCTTTTTATTTTGAACTTTTCTGATCTGGTTTTCAAATTCTCCAGATACAATTATTTCATCGCAAAAATTAAAGTTTTTTGAACTTATAATCAATGAAAAATAAAAAACCAGCGCATGCAGTAAATGTTTTGCAAGATCTAGTTATAGAGCTCTGCAAAGGATCCCAATAGCAGTTCAAATCTTTTCATGTTTAATGTTTTCCCATCTCCTTTTCAAATTCAACATGAAAGTTGTTTTACCTTTCTGATCAACTCAGTCAGCAGCAATAATGCCTTTGTTCCAGACCCTCAATTCTCAAAGCATTCATCAATGAGGAACGAAAGTAAACTATGCAGATAATGGTTACCTTGAAAACAAATAAGCTCCAGTAAACCAAGAATGTACATGCATATTCAAGTCAAAAGGTGGTGACTATCCCCTTTCCTATGCCCCCACCCTCTCATCCACCCTTCCAAAACAAACTCATAAATAAAACTAAACTAGCCAAATTTTTGAAATTCAAGAACTTCTTCAAATGGGTGCAAAACAGGACAGCCCATATCCAAAAGCAAGGAACGCACTCACTAGAATTACCCAGGCCAACTGATACCACCAGCCATGGTTAATCTTCAATTACATAAGCAATACGTTCAAGCAAAGATATATTTAGTTTCCAATAGACATTTATAATATAACCAAATCCATACAGGATACGCACACAAGAGTTTTACCAAGTGAGACTCAAATGTTTGGGCCATTATAATATACTCCCTCCGTCCCAGAAAAATAGTTATGTTAGTTGAACAAAAAGAGTACAACAAACATGACTATTTTTTTTGGGAACAACAATGGAGGTGGTATAACAATATGAGAATAACAATGGATAGGAGAGAAACTTAAGAGCACCTGGACAGCTTGTTCAAAAGCACAAGAAATTCCAAGTAATTCTTGAACTTGTTTAATAGCATATGGAATAGAGCGGTCTGTGTCGATCAAATGCATGACAGGAAGACAGGAATCCATCAGAATCCTCCAAGAATCACCAGTCTGTTTCACAGAATGCTTCTCAAGAACAACATCCAAAGCCAGTTCACCCTTTTGGCTCCGGCATGGGCTTCTTATCCAAGTTGGTGCATCAGGGTTAACCCAGATTATGTCAACTGTAGAGACCCTTGGATCACCTGCCATTGACCAAAAGTAGAGTCAAACAAGATGTATGATTTTTGTGTAGAAATAAATAATAGTGTTTTCTTTGAGTCGAGGAAAAAAGAAAATAGATGTACGGAAGGAACATTGAAGCAGTTTTCATACACCACAGGGTTCTGAATAAAAAAGAGAAATATATCCACACACACAATGTAGAAGCCACATAACAAGGATTTTTTAACTAATGAAAGCTTGTCTCGGACAAAAAGAACCCATGAGAAGAATGCAAACGCTTCTTAGAAGAATGCAAAACACTTCTGTCTGAACACAAGTTTGGAAAGCAGTTGTAAAAGAAAATAATAATAAAAAAAATTAACTAGAAACTATCTTTCACTGGAATAAATGAGGTGGTTTTATATTTGCATTTATTATTATAGTAAACGAGCAAGGAAGCAGAACCTGATTTTCCATTTCAAGACTACCAACAAGGTGTCTCCCCAAAAGCGCCATCTTGTTCGACTAATTACCTCATAAGCCACAGATGTTTTGCTTCTTCAAATTCAATGCTTTATTAAAGTAGGGAAGAAAGTCACAAAAACAAGGGAACAGAATCTGTCCAGTGATTTTCTGTCTTCTGAATGACCATATCACCATAATTCCATCATGTTCGACCATTTACCACAAAAATTATTGATGCTTGGTTACTGCATGGAATTTGAGGCAACATAACTTAATAGCATTCAAGCCTCATTATTATTCTCAAAAGTATCAATCGTTTCAGGCAGAACTCAAGCATAACCATTACTGGTCCATAACAAGCTAACGTGATTTAGCCATGTCTATCACCAATTTCCCATTAAAACTGAAGATTGGAAAATTAGTTTTCAACTTAAAGTTCACATTGATCATATTAATATGCATAACGGGATCTTGTGGTGGCCAGAGATACTAATAAATTCTTCTTCAAGGCTAGTAGAGCACAGTTGACTGTGTTGTTGATTCTCCCTATAAAATGTTTTTACTGCTCAAGTTACAAGAATAAAAAGAAATGAAGCAGCCTCAAAATCAAGATGAAAAGGTGATGAGATTTCAGGAAACAAAGATAAGAAATCATGGAACTTTGTTTCTAAATATGGGACACCTAAAAAAATGAGCCATATTTTTGGTTCCACAGTGTAATATGTTGAGGCAACAAAGCCTATAAGAAAGCCAACATCCAACGAACACAATAACAGTTTCATGGCACTGGAAATGCAACAATTTTAATTAGAAGAAAAACATTTTCTTGAAGATGCTTCAGCTTGCAATATCTAATTCACATATATTGCATGCAACAAATTAGTCATAATGCATCACCAAAGCAATAGTGATCAAACTTCGTTCGTAAAGGTAACCACACATGAGAACCAGGTCTTATACAGTTATACAAGCAACTGTCACCTCAGGGCCTCAGGGGTTGCGAGGTGATAAGAAAGCATGATGAAATTAATCAACACCAGGTTCAAATCCCCACCAGGTGATCCCCCGCCATCACTTTGCAAAAAAGCTGGATGTTAAAAGATTCCCCTCAAATAATTAGAAGATTTTTGTGCATTCAAATAAAGGAGAGATTTGCCTAGCAGTAAGACGTGCTAGGCTTTAACGAACAGGTTCAACAGCAGAAAATGCCTCTTACAAAAGGTAAAGCTCCCTATGTCAGGCTTTAGTGACCTGAACTTTTCCAGACCCTGCACATGCAGGGGTGTTGACGCACCAGCCCTTTATTTTGTGCATTAGAATACAAATTTCCTAAAAAAACAACTATGACCATTTAAAAAATAATAATAATTCATACTACTCTGACAATAAACATCTTTATCAGGCTTAGAATCTGTGATTACTGTGAAAAAAACTGAAAATTTTAACTGGGCACCAACAACAAACAAGTGAAAAGGAGTTCCTTGAATGAAAAATAAAATTTGGAAATACGAGATTGGTATCATAACCACCTCAATAACCAGATAGATGATATACTAAAGAGTTTAACCATAGTAAGGTTTGTCTCTGTATATGATTATAGCTAAATACCCACGGCAAGGCCGAAATTTTAGAACCTGTCACTTCCTACTTTTCTCAGATTAAGGAACCTAAGTGCTCGCATGAGCTGTCTCTGATTGGAAAAAGTCACGAAATTATCTTCATCTCAAGAATGAGTCAACGGCAAAATAACAAAATAAAAATACAATTGAAAATGAATAGTTTAGCCAATTAAAAGGCCACACCATGAAGTTGGCTATGAAATGAAAAATAAAACAGAAAAACACCTTTTATAACTGTTTCCAGTATAGGTGGGCAAATCTCTTCAGCAAGATCATGAGATCTTTGTTCCAAATGATCACCACCAGTTGTTCCTTGCAAGATGGTCAAGCATGGCATCGAATTACTCTTGGATGATTGCTGGAAAGAACAAGATTCACTGCAAACAAGTAATAAATCTTATACGCATACAATATTTGCAATTGCTGAAAGTGCTGTACCATAATTCCAAGTGTGTAGGATATTGAATTCAGAGTAGACAGGAATTTCATAAGAGAACTCTATGTTTAATGTACAATTTAGTTGGTATTACTACTCCCTCTGCCACCACAGAACAGTTGCACTTAACACTTTGAGACGAGATAATCATGTCCAGATGAGGTGGATACAGATGAATTTCCAATATGGCAATTGAGTTTAAATTTAACTGTGCATTGGTTTTGGTGAAAAGTAACTCTTTCAAAAGGTAGGGGAAGTTATTGTATACATTAAAATGTGACTCTGCTATTGGCACAAGGTAGTTCTAATCATTCATTGACAGGAAAATGTAACAAGGTATTCCAATTTAGTTGTGGCTCTATGTTCTGTCTTGACTAACCTGACTTGTACAGTAACTTTCCTGAACAGTGGGGCAGTCTTTTTCCTCTTCTGCAATGAACTAATCATATCTTCACATTTTGATAGAATTTCATTCATGGTAATATTAGAGCTTTTCATCAGTGCCTATAAAATCAACAAGACGCAGGAATTAGCCACCCAGTCAAGGACCTAAACGCAATACAATAACTTAGCCACTTTTCTAGTAATTTTCAAAGGAACAAACACCTTGTCGAGATGAATATGACCCACAAGACCATTATCAACATCAGAGCTGTCATCTAATAATTGTTCTCTGTACCTGAAAAATTGAAAAAAAAAATAACAATAATAATAATTATAATAACCAAGATAAGAAACAATACAGCATGTCTCTTGTTAGTGATAGCCCGGAAAAATTGTAGGTGTGGACACAAAAGAGAACTGTAGAAAACATAATCGGCCCAATGAAGCTTTGTCTAAAGACACCACCTCATAGCGTTCAAGGAATTAGAAAAACAATAACCCACTGACCAGTAACAGTTACTGGCTCAGTTGATGAGGGACAATTAGTAGATTTTGAATAGCCCTTAAACATATTGAACACTAGGGTACCTTTACAAGCCAACTTGATAATTACTCAACAATTGCATATCAAAAGATTTCCCCAGGTTACATTAATTACATCACAGAATGAAACAGACAAGCATGCCACGAAAAAATTAAAAATAAAAATAGACACATATGCCAAGAAGCCACTGATTTTTCTGCTTCAAAATCAACCATCCTTTTTGGAACTTTTGGGATGCTATACTGCCAAAAAGAAATGCGTGATAATTTTTCAGCATACAATAAATGAACCATAGATGTCCATGCAACCACAAACAATCTTATATAACATCAACAAACTTGAAGTCCAGCAACTGCAGATATTTGAGAAGAAAGAGAAGGTAGAAAGAAAAGTCAAGGAAGGCATACTCAATGAGAAGTTCTGTTGCAGCATCCTTAAGGTTGACCTTTTTCAACTGATTTTTGACAGCATATGCAGCATTTTCTCTGCAATATTTCCTTCCACAACCACAATCTTTAAGATAAAGGATAACACGGCGGTCAGAAACATCATTTTTGAAATTGACCGGACAAAGCAGTATTTCCTGAGATCAGAAAGAACAGAGGTGCATTAATGCCAGATCAGAAAAGAAATGAGCACTGAAACATTTTAAAATAATTTACCTTCATCATCTCCCAAGAAGAATTGCTGCTAGGTGAAGAATCCAGGACTGCCTTGTATGCAGGATTAGACATTGCTGTTGCCGCCAGCACCCCAACAGGTTCACCAGCAACAAATTCATTATTGAATGTATATTCGTTGGTTCCATACTCAAACTGAATGACAGAATTAGCACACACGTTTCTCACTGTGCCGTCATAGCAAATAACAACATCACGCAGAATGGCCATAAGATTCTTAAATAAAGTTCCAGGTTCTGTTAACCCCCTAGATGAACGGACAATAACTTCTCTACTAGATATTGAGTGAACCATCTCTTGATACGGGTCCAGTCCATGAAAGAGACAGCTCCTAACTAATCCAAATTCCTCAGAAGGATAATTGTCACTAGATGGATATTTTCTTTGAAAGAGCAGCCCAATGTCACATAATAACGTCTTGGAATAAAATTGTCCCTTGTCTGACAACTGCATTCCCAAGAACCCAATTTGTTGGACCACCTTACTGAGAGCAGACTCACTTTTAGAATCAATCAAAAAACCCACAGCAGATGACTTTAGCAACATATTTGATACATCCAATCTTACTCCTCGTAAATAGTTGTTCATCTCTAATTGTAGTGACTCACTATGAGATGATCGTATTTGATAAAGCAATGGTGAGATCTTTGTCAAGCTTTCTTGAACATGCTCAATGAATGCCTTTGGAATGTAGAAGTCCTCCAAACAAACACTAAACCCTTCAGAATGCAGACTTTCCATCAGCAAAGGTGTCAAAGAATTGAAAAAGCTGACCACCTCCTTTGGACCCTTTGAAAATAAGATAGAGGTAACTATATCGGTGAAAGTAGACTGTACCAAATCCCTGTTAAAATCGAATTTCACCAATTCATTTTTATGAGTTAAGTACCTCTCACCACTACACCCAAAGGAAGGAGGTAATGCAGCCTGTAACATCTGCAAAACTGTCCAGAGAGAGCCAGCACGGGAGTACTTTACCACAGCCGGCTTAGGAAATAAAGGCCGGGCAAACATCATCAGTTGTTGAGCATTTATTCTACCAAAGAAATACTTTCTGAACATTAATTTAAGTGACAATAAGGAATCAGTTGCCAGTTGCAAGTTGAAATTCCCTGTGTGAGAGCTGAGTAACTGTTTTTCAACTGAAAATAACTCGAACACTTCTGCTCTTGCTGCTAGGGATTGAGGATAAAACAAATGGATACAATCCCCATCAAAATCAGCGCTGAGAGGACCACATATAAGGGGATTGATCTTCACCGTGTGGTCATCATGAATATAAACCGACAATCCTTGCAAAGAATGCTTGTGGGTTGTCGGTGGCCTATTGATGAAAACCATGTCCCCATTCATAATCCTTCTGTGGACAACTTGTCCAAGTCTCAGAAATGTGTGGCCTTTGGATCCTTCTCTAAGGGAATATGTCGACATCCCATCTCTATATGTCAAACACAATTTTTCATCAACTAATTTTTGGAGGTAGTTCATGTTGTGCTGACTGACTCTCTCTTCAAAGGTTATCTTCTGAGCTATTTCCATGGGCAAACCGATTTCATTGACCCCAATATATGGGTCCCCAGTGATAACACTCCGAGATGAAAAACCAGAACTCTTCCTAATAAATAAGGTTTTCATCTTCTCCAACCATGCTTTAGTAGATGAAGTATTTGAGTCCTTGTGGACTCCAAACCGACTATCAACATCTCGAGAAGCCTAGGAGAGAGTTCAGGGAAACGGAGCATGAAGAAAATTTTGCAAATGTACCAATAACATGCAAAAGATATCTGAATTACTTGCCAAATATAAGAGAAGCACAGTTACAGTATAACTTCACAAAAAAACACAACATTATTCAGATAAAACATGTCCTAATAGAAGGTAATTCTTACTTAAATTGCTTTATTACCTTGCCAGTGCCACGAAACTGAAAATACTGTGCAACATCAGCTTGTAAGTCGTTAGCTTCAATCTGATGGGACTCAAAATTTGGCATCCCGGACCTTGAATGCTTAATATTTTCAACTTTGTGCAGCACCTTCTTCAGCAAAGATATAGAATGGTCCTGCAGCACAATGCCAACATGATTCACATAAAGGCTCATTAAAAAGAGTCATTGAGAATCCTTGATTAAGATCAGTCAGCCTGCTAACCCTAGACATAATGTTTGTCCCATCAGAAATATCAGGCACCGACAAGCAGTTTGGGGGGACTGGCAAGTACTGAAGAATATATCCTTCTTGAGGAAAGTACCCTTTAGCCGAAAGCTTCTTTCTTGTGTCACCGGGTATTTTTCTGAGAATTACCATCACCTGATGGAAGCCGGAAAAATGTCAGATGAAGTAAAAATGCACTCAAATTAAAAGGTTTAAATTAACAAAAAAAAAAATCAAGATGGAAGCATAGTCAAATGTTTAATTGTATACAAGCGGAAAAGTTCGATGAGCTCTCCCACATATTTCTAAAGCGGGCTGTATCCACCTGGAATCATGCTGATGAGAATTTCAAGTTCTGAAATGAAACAACAATCCCCAGATATATGCAAACACATCTACATCCATCAGGAATGAAAACTATGCAAATAAGCACACAACTAGAAATAAATTCCAGGGTAGACACCTCTTGCATATGGTAGTACTCATATGTTCTAGCAACGAAAAATCAAATGTACTTCCTGTCCAACTGATAGGATGACAGAAAGAAGAAAAGGGAAGAAAACTCAAGTGCTTTCAGATGATTGTGTTGTGATTGCATCTTCTCTTCACGCCACCAAAAGCAGCTGAACATCAGTGATCTCCAATGGACATCCAAGATACAGCATACATAAATGTATGTTCAACATTTGGCAAAAACAATGAAGGCAGAAGGAATTTGGAAAAAAAAAAAAAAACAACTATCCCTCACTTTTTGCATTACCATATGAATCCAACATTGCCAAATAGGTGATCCAATCCATGAGAATTACAATCAAAATGTCTCTAAAGAACAGAACTCTCAACAACCCAACGCAGGAGCCACTCTGGGTTCCCCTCAAGCTTTCAAAAGAACTTCCAGGAGCTACTTAGGAATTAGATTTTCCTCTCCACTGTCAATGATCACGGCTGATGCCGCTGATCCTTCGTCTTCCAATCATCATTGAAATTGACGAGAAATTGGGAGTTGAAATCCTCAATCAGCAGCACGAAAGGATCCCAAGGAAAATAAAAAGAAAACAATAATTAATGTACTCTAATTATTGGAGGATTGTACAACATCACAATAATGATGTGTAAAAACGGCTGATGCATAGGATATTTTCAAGACAAGGTCAGATTGTAATTGAGATTGCAGATTTAAGTTTTAGGCCTTAACAAAAAGTCAATAGGACATGAAACCATTTACGTTGTTCTCCTGAATCTCCTATTCCACAATCCAGAAAACCCAAGTTCTTTTCCTATTCCGTAATCACTAATAAAGCATGCTGTTTTGAGGATGTTAAAATTTGCATGTCCTTCTACCATGCCTACCTGCGACAGTTACCATGATCTCAGGATACCAAAAACCTTGTGTTTGGACCACTAGAAACTGCCCAAATGCTTTAGTCATTTAGAATAAATAACACTAAGCCTTCCCCCAAAATGTACAGTCAGTTATATCGATCATATCTCGCCATCTTGTTTTATGAAAACACATTTTATTTTTTAGGTATAGATATATCAAGTCTTTGCTAATAGTTTCTTTCCAACTCATTTCTGATGTCTTTCCCACACCCCCAGTAATTGGCATCCATTTCAGTTTTGGAAACTTCACCTTTCCTAAAACTGCTTTCTTACACCAAAACCAAATAAGACCTTAAACTAAATAACTCATCACCAAAATAGGAAAAACTAAGTTTCAGGAAATTCCTGCAATGCAGCCAATTACTAAATATCCCTAATTACTAAAGCCATGGAAACGGTAAATAATAGTCCTATGAACTAGGACCTAAGTAAAACTGACTTTGTTAAGCTATTCAAAGAGTTTCTTCTTTCGGATCCTGGAAATTTTGGCACAATTAAGGAAATTCTTAATAATTGATTTCCCTGTCCACGTCAATAATCTTATATAATCTATCTGCACGCATGGGACTGAATGAAACAGATCAACAGCTTACAGCAAGACACTTGGCTGGTTCAAGTGTTGCCACGCAGGATGAGCTAATGACATTCTAACCTTGAAGATACATTCCACTTCGCCTACATGCTAAATCCCCTGTTGCCTGGAAGTAACAATAACCTTGACTATATCCAAAGGCTTAAAGAGTTGGGAGTTCAACCGACTTCGAGAATTGAACACCAGATCGGAACAGTCCCTGCTTTTGCTCAAGGTAAGAGGAATACTTCTCCTTGCTTCCCTAGTGGAGAACCAGGTAGGGGAGTTCATTATTCAGGTGAAACCAATAACCTGCCTGAAGCATAAGGAATCTAGTCGGTGAATGGATGCACCCAAGTGATTAGTCAGTTCAGTGGTCCGGATATGATTGTAGTGATTTTCATTCAGGGACCACCCAAACCCTGAATAGCCTGCATATGAATTTCTATATTATTTATACAATATTATTATATCTCCTAAAACTCATTAATTCCTAATGTTTTCTTTTTGGAGACATTAAACAAAGCCCGCACCTCTTATCTCGATTGAGACTGCTCCCTCAGCTGGTCATACCAAACCACCAACTACCTCTCTTCCCTTAAGTGTTCTTCTCTCATTATTTTATGCTATTGGTTAAAGAAAACCGTTACCTCTCTGAGCATCTCCAGCCACTGCCAAAAATTGAAGTTCTGTCCTCCTTCAGTCAATCAAACAAACTGCACATTTCAATTCTCCTTTTCGTATTTTCTTAACTTGTTTCTCTTTTTCCTAGTAAATTAATATTATAGCTTCAGCTGTAAAAATTAAGTAGTGCTCAAATAATTTATTTCTGGTGCTGTGAAAAATTGTGTAGAGATGATTTATTTTTCTAAATCAATGGCTGCTGCTGTTTGTCTTTCTTCCCCATCCAAGGTGGCATTGATTTTTCCGGAAAAAGGAATGTGCAACAACCCGTAGAGAATTCCCCAGCACTTTGCAGCCTCAATCTTGATTATTTTGAGAAGC
Source organism: Knoxia roxburghii (assembly GCA_030378225.1). NCBI lineage: Eukaryota > Viridiplantae > Streptophyta > Magnoliopsida > Gentianales > Rubiaceae > Knoxia > Knoxia roxburghii. The sequence goes on along the minus strand of CM059415.1, from coordinate 20,496,680 downwards.
ATGGAATTGGTATTGCGGCTGCAGATGCGGCATTCATGAAATCAGGTTAGGTCTAGGGCTTGGTGACAGGTTGTTCACATCAGATCAGGAAAAAAATAGATTTGGCTATTCAGAGTAGGCCAAACCTTAATTATAATTAGGTTATTCGGTTTGCTGTTCCGATGGATTTTCTGAAGTATCAAAGCCGAAAAACCCGAACCAAATAACCCAAAAAGTCATTCACCTACCCAAATGAACCCCCTACCGGATCATGGCTTTCAATCATCCTAAAAAGACAATAGCTTGGCTGTAACAAAAGAATGTGAAAAGAGCAATCCTCGGGCATTCTATCGGAGGTGATATGCTGATGAAGAACCAGCAATGTACCTATTTCTATCACAATGTGAAAGTCCCTTTGTCCATTGAGTGCCATCCAGCTCAAAAGTTGAGGAAATAAAAGATTGGAGACAAAGCAACATGGTTCAAACACGAATAGTTTTTGCATACAGGGTTTGTAGCTTGATGATCGTTGATGATGGGAGCTGGTAGATTCCAGTTCCACAGGAAACAATATACAAGTTAAAACTACCAACAGAAAGGTATCCTCACTCAGTCACCCTTACAAGTACCCTGGTTCAACATGGTTTTAATACTGTTCTTATGGATGAATGTCATATATTTTGGGCCGACCTTGGTCATATGAATATTACATGAAGCATCTACCAACTCAAAATATTAATCCATTTCAAAAAGATGCGAAGGAATTTACAATGCTCCAAATGAAAAAAGATGAAGTTTTGAGCTGCATTACGCAGAAGCCTCCCTAACATCAATATGGCTTCTTTTAACTCTTCAAGAGCCAAGGTTTTTTTTCCAACCCTGGGAGAACTGAGGCAGGAGAGAGACATCTGGATATCAGAAATAATTAGGAAAATCTTTTTTACGGAGAGTTTGACATTTTTTTGAAGTTTTCAGTATTTCGAAAGTTTCTAAAATGGAGTTGTTATGGAAATAGGAAACTTAGACTGTAGGTATCTTATATGTGAAAAAGAAAGTTTCGGGAGTAATGTCGTGATTTTCTTTTTCATTATTTTGGAATAAAATTCATAGAAAGCTCTGGTTTTTCCTAAATCCTAAAATTGGTTTCCATTTTTCCTCTCTTTTGTAGTCTTCCTGAATTTTGTGCAGTCAATGGGATAAAGGCTTAGGTTTTGTGGCTGTACATATTGAACTGGTGCATCTGAAGGTCTTATGTGCACAAATCCAAGCCACCTTAAGCATGTTTTCCAATTTTCTCACCCCCTGGGGCTATCCCCACTGTCTCTAATACATTCATTTCTTACTAGGAACATTACCAATCCAGACCAGAGGAAATTATTTTTCCAAATATCCAGCAAACCAATTGGTCTGAACAAGCTCTTAAGTTCCATTATTCATGGCACAAAATTCACGACTTTATAAATTTACTCTCAACAATACAAGACAAATCATTCTAAGGCAATATAGTATTAGTTTTTCACAAAAATAATAGTTAAAGGCTTAAGATTCTATACAAGTAGCTCAAATTCAACAGACCATATACATAATGAAATAAGCCGTCAACCACTTGGACATAATAGAGGTAACATAAGCAAGACAGTGTGACCATGGTTAAGCAGACCCAAAGTTTTGTAGCGGACAAACCTCAGATGGAAGCAATGGTCGACGATTCTTAGTACCGTAGAGAAATCCATACTTGCCCAGGAAATTCCAGAAATTTTCTTCAACTCTCTTTCTTGATGGTACTTTCAGCATCAGGTAGCACGCGCCATCTTCAGTTTTCACTTCATCAACAGTAACTTGGGAAGCTTCCTAGAAGACATAAAGGGTAAGATGATAAGGGAGAAGAGAACAAGCCATGTAAATAAATGGCTATCAATCCAGTAGACAAGCATAAAAGTTCCTGACACCAGTACGAAGTGCAGTAGCAAGAAAGAGGGGATAAAGTAAATAAGACTTTAATCAATCTGATTCATTTTAGTTATACATCCATAACTCACCACTAGTGGAGATCACAAATCCAACAAAATCCTTCCCAGCATAATAAATGAAGATATCAGTAAGGTATTGGACTATATCAACTTCAAAAGAGACAACCATGATGCCTCCATTTACAGACTGGATAGCAAAAGAAGTTTTGTCTTTGCATCTTTTACCATTTTGATATTTACCTCACAACACGAAAACATCCGTTCAATCACGCCAACAGTCTTTGTCTGGATCTGCAGGTATAAGATAAAGCATATCAATACTTAAATGACAATATGATGCAAATCGTCATATGGAAAATAAACCGACAGAAAGAAAAACCAAAGAAGAATCTTGAGTTATCACTTTACTTTTGTTCTCATATAAAAATAAAACAAACACTATAGTCGTGTTATAATATCAATTAGAACAGTGCTACAACAACTTGAGGGACAGATATAATTCAGTAATCAGAAGCCTAAGCACACAAATTTAAATTTTCAGCATTAGTATTGAACAAGTATGCATGAAAAGCGTAGTAAATGATTAACAGAAACTGAAACCAAATAGTAACAGAAACTGAAATCAAATAGTAACAGAAACTGAAATCAAATAGTAATAGTCTTGACACGAAGCAGATCCCACTGCTAGACAAAAACCAGACATGAAAAGCAAATTCAAACAGATAATCATATTAAGATCGATCTCAAGAATTAGTTCTACAGATGAAGAAAGTTTATTCAACAATTAATCTGACCAAAAGATGTTATACCTTCCTGTTCTTAAGTTTCAGGCACTTCAAGCACAGTAAACTCAACATGCGCTTTAACTCGCCAACATGGTCCGGGTGATATATTGGAATTGGTAATTCAATGTACCCAAAATGACCTGAGGGGAGTAATAATCAGATGAGTAAAAGAGGATTTCTAACCGTAATAAATGACAGCTTGAAGAACCAATATGTTGACACATACCTTCACACTGGCCAGGTTCAGAGGTACCACAGGATTCACACTTTCCAACTTCAAGCGGCAAGCCAAGAAAGGGATTTGAGAGTTGGCTAGCATGGGTGATGGAACAATCACTGACAGATGATTTACACTGACCAAAAAATAAAGGATAGTTGCTTTGTTATATCCGGTAATCTCATCAAGCACATTAAATTTTCTAAAGAAAACCTCAAAAGCAATAGAAGCAAATAAAGTAAGCTAAACATGATGCATAAGGACATACTACAGTAAGAAAGTTCCCATGATTATCTGTTCAGGTAGATAAGCATGACAACAAACAGAAGAACATAGAACAACCTTAAATCGGAAATGAGTTTGAGGTGAAGAAAGAAAATGATCTGAACTAAAACTGAAATGACAAACTTGCGATCCAGCCACCAAAGAATTTCATTACTCACGATTTCTGTCGGTGTTGCTAAACTGAAGGTGATTCCAATAATTTTCCCACCCAATGCACTTGAGGATGTGCTCTCTTCCATACTTTTAACAAAACCTGAAAAAAGAACCAAAAGATAAAAATCCAAGAAAAAGGAAGCCAAATTAAAATAAGCAAAGATGAATACCTTTGTAAGATGACTTAGTAGCCTACCTGGCTGTTAGTTTTAGATTTTGAGTTAATAAAATTCTTTCAATCCCGAATACATGTGAAATTGGAGTTAATCCCTTTTGAGTTCATCTACGTGCATGGAACACCATAAAAATATTAAATGTGCTCCCAAACAAGGTTAGCAACAGGAGAATACTACCGCCATGGCTTTAAGAATGTAGTGGTGTACTACTCAAAGGTACAATGCTGCAGAATCTGAATCATAGGTATCCGACCATGGAAAGATAACAAATGCAAAAGTAAAATTTACTGTACAGATATGTGCTTCAGTTAAGAGGAAAATCAGATGGTTGACTGATAGGACAGAATTTTAATTCTGAAGCATCAGATGTTTTGGGTAAGAAGTGAGTCAAAAAGTTCAACACTGTAGCAACAGGATTATAAACATATGTACAATGACACGATTTTTAACATTACAGAAGTCCAAATCACTGCTGAAAGAAAAACAAACTTTCTTATTATTAAATTAGAAACAAGTCCAAACAAGAAAATGATTTTCTAAACAGCTAAACATACTCACTTGATGATTATTGGAATATGGCAAAAATACAGGAACAATTCATATACACTCTTTGGGGTATAAGATACAGCTACTGAAGCAAGTCAGCAAAAAGCATTCAAACTTGAATGGGGAGAACAAGAGTTTAGAGGTAAAGGTAAATCCAAAGAAATTAAATTGTGGAAAAAGGAGGGAAAGAGAAATTCAGCATGTAAAAATGATGCATAAACCATTCATAATTCAGAGGAAAAATAAGAAATTGCTTCAAACTGTAAGTACTTTTAAAATTTTTTTGGGGCAAACTACATCCACCTCCCCAGAGGTTTGTGTCAACTACAGCAAGAACCCTCATGTTTCACAAAACTACCAAGACCCCCCTTGACACATAGGTCAGAAAAGAGGAAAATAAAGGAAATGACGAATGACTAAAAAGTACTCCATTGACTTCTGTATTTAAAAACAACTGAAGCCAATATCTCCACCACCACCATGCATTAGCAGCACCACCGATGTCGGCAACACGACCACGGAATTACAGAATTAATATAAAACCATGGTTTTCCCGTTTTCACATTGCAACAGTTGCAGCTAAAATTAACCCACCCCTGCTCAATTTTCATGTAAATTAAACCAATCACGCTTGAGTTTCAACACTCCAGAGCAATTATAAAAAATTTCTCAAATCAAAACTCAATCAGCTAACCATTAATTTTTGCTCTGAATTGCCGAAGCTCCGAAATTTGCAAGCTCTTGTTATCTACTAATTTCCGCTCAAAGACACTGGGACTAAGCTCCGGGTATTGAAAGAATCCAGTCCACTCGTACCTCCCTTCCTCTTCCCCCTTTGTTGTGATGGTAGCAACCCAAACTTATATCTCTATGATTTAACTTAGCTTTTAGCACATTATAATCAATTATCCCGTTAGTCTCCTAATTTCCTAGGGTAAGCCTCATTCCGGCATCTAGGAATGATAAATAACCCTTATTCGGACTTAGATGGTAAAGTTTATCCCTCTATAACGAAATTGCACCAACCTAGCTATGTTAATCAAGGTTGGAAGATCTGCTGAAGTCCAGCCAAGACATATTATGTCGAAATGAAAAGAAATAAAAAAAAAAAAACTGAAAATGACATGGTACAAAACCGAAAACGACATGCATGTAAAAAACAAGACTTGGAGCTTTTGATTTTGGAATGAAACAAAATCCTGAATGCAGAAGTAATGGTCCGCAGAAGTTCCTGAGACTTGCACGGCCTTGTTATCTACTAATTTCCGCACATTTTTTAAAGCATTAAGAGTCTAATGATCATTACCTCCAGTGAAGGAGCGGAAGACTAAATTGGGGCCGATTCCTTCCTCAGAGAGTTGTTCCTGCTCGTTCAGGTACGGTTTCCAAAGCTAGCTCCTGGGTTTTGATTTCAGTTCTGGTTATGGTTACAGTAGTTTCAGCCCATTGATGACGAAGATGTCTGGAGGATGTAGTGTTGGAGAAGAGAAAGGAATTATCGAGGGTTTCAGGCCATCTCTCCAAATAAGTCTATGAATTCCCTCTCCAAACCCAACGCTACATTTAACGGGAGTTTATAGTACACCGCTCCATTCAGCGTTGCACCATTGCTACGCCAAAAGCCCAAAACTGGTATTCCGTCCTTTTCTTTATTCTTTTGTATTTTCTTTTCCAGTTCTTTTAGCAAATTCAGGACAAAGCCTGCTGGGTCTCTCAGCCAAAAAATAATAATAATAATAATAATAATAATAATAATAATAATAATAATAATATAAAACTTCCCAAAATAAAATGACAATTTTGTTTTTTTTTTTTTTTTTTTTTGGTGTAAGGCTATTTCCTTTTGGGAGGAAGGGGTGGGCCGGACCAGAAAAATTCGAAAATATAAGAATTGGACTAAAATAATTCAATTTAAGGAAGTGTGGACCAAAAAATATGTTTTTGGATTTGCAAAATCCGAAATAATTAATCCATTTAAGTTTCAGATTTTGCAAATCTGATTTCTTAATTAATTAAGTAAAATCTGATTTGTAAAATCTGATTTTTGAGAATAATAATATAATGTTAAAATTTAAGTTTGAAAAATTTTGGAAAAACAAGGGAAAAAATAAAAAAGGTAAATCGGATTTTGTATATCCGAATTGGACATAATCGGATTTACAAAATTCGAATTTATGAAAGACGAACTTAATTCTTGTAATTCGGATTTAAAAAATCCGAATTGTTAGAAATAGGATTTTGAAAATTCGAATTAGTAGAATAATATAAAATACCAAAGTAATTAATTATTGAAAAAGTTTTAAAATTAAAAAAAAATCGAATTTGGACTAATTCGAATTTTAGTAATCCGAATTTGTATAATTTCAGATTTACAAATTCTGAAATTATACAGGACTATATATACCAAAAACTCTAGCCATTTGCAGCATATTTCTCACTCTTATCTTCATCTTCCTCCCTCATATATTCCCTCTCTACTTCGGGCTGCACTTTTGCTCAAGAAATTTAGGATTTCGGCCTCAATTTCTTCGAATATCTACGTTACGTTGTGATATCGTGTTAAGGTAAGTAACAATTTACGTACTTTATGAAAGATATTTCATTAATAATATGATTTTGATTTGATTATATGATATTTTGAGCAATTGTCTATGTATTTGAGGAAATGTGATAAGGAAATATAGGTATTAGTAGTGTGGGAGTAAGATTTAGAGTAAGTTGTGTGGACATTTTACAAAATTAGTCATGGATTAGTAGTGTCATTAATTTAATTACGATTTTAATGTGATTAGATTATATTTTGAGTATCGGTGTACGTAGTGGATGAAATGTGGTTATGAAATACATGTATTAGTAGTATAGTACTAATATTTGTGTAAGTTTTGTTGAATTTTTAATTAGTAGTCATGCATTAGTAGTGTAATTATTCTAATTACTATTTTAAATATAACTAGTCTTAAGTGATAATGAAATTATAATTAAAATCGTAATATTGTGGATTGTTTATAATTAGGGCTGTCAATTCGTGTCGGGTTGAAAGAGAAATTTACAGTTTTGCCCTCGACCCGAACTCGACCTGAACCCGAACGGGTTGAAGAATTACCAACCCGAACCCGACCTGATTTTTATCAGGTCAACCCGAACCCGACCTGGTCAACCTGTTGACTTTGGTCAACGGTTTGACCAGGTCAGTTTCGGGTTGTTGACCCTTTAACCCGAACTCAACCCGAATTTTCACAAAAAAAAAAAAACTCAAAACAATTATTTTAAAAAGGGACTTGTTATTTGTATAACTAAATTGCTATTTGTATCACAAAAAAATTAAAATAATTATGAAATGACAAAAATGGCCTTATGAAGGAAAAAGGTAGAAAATGGCTAAGTAAATGTCGAAAACTGATTTTTTCTCTAATTGTGAAAAAAAAAAGCATTTTAAATTCACATGCTTGGATGTAGACGTTTTTGGACGTGGTGCTAGTTGTTCTGTGACGAGGTGAGATGTTTTGTGAAAAAATCAGTTAAAATTCACATGTACGGATGTTGACGTTTTTGGACGTAGTGCTAGTTTTTTTAGACGTGTTTCAGTTGTTCTGAGACGTGGTAGACTGTCTTTGTGAAAAAATCAGTTTAAATTCACATGAATGGATGTAGACGTTTTTGGACGTGGTTATAGTTGTTATGAGACGAGTTGAGATGCTTTGTGAAAAAATCATTTTAAATTCACATGTCTTGATGTAGATGTTTTTGGACGTGGTTCTAGTGTTTTGAGACGTGGTGCTAGTTGTTCTGAGACGTGGTAGACTGTCTTTGTGAAAAAAATCAGTTTAAATTCACATGAATGGATGTAGACGTTTTTGGACGTGGTTATAGTTGTTATGAGACGAGTTGAGATGCTTTGTGAAAAAATCATTTTAAATTCACATGTCTTTATGCAAACGTTTTTGGACGTGGTTTTAGTGTTTTGAGACGTGGTGCTAGTTGTTCTGAGACGTGGTAGACTGTCTTTGTGAAAAAAATCAGTTTAAATTCACATGAATGGATGTAGACATTTTTTGACGTGGTTCTAGTTGTTCTGAGACGAGTTGAGATGTTGTATGGCCATTTTATTTGTTTTATCTTATTATATCACCTACTTACAAGATCATGAACATTGCTAAGAGTAATATGGTCATTTTAATTATTTTATATTCACAAAACTCTTAGATCAGATATCATGAACATTTCTAAGAGTTGAATGGTCATTTTATTTTTTTATCTCATTACAACTCTTAGATATGAGATTATAATCATTTCTGAGAATTGTATAGCTGTTTTATTTGTTTTATCTTTTCAAAACCCTTAAATAATAGATTATGCACATTTCGGTCCACATCAGATGTTTTTGGACGTAGTTCTAGTTGTTCTGAGACGAGTTGAGATGTTTTGTGCAAAAATCAGTTTAAATTCACATGCAAGGATGTAGACGTTTTTGGACGTGGTTCTAGTGTTTTGAGACGTGGTGCTAGTTGTTCTGAGATGTGCTAGACTGTTTTTGTGAAAAAAAATCAGTTAAAATTGACATGAATGGACGTAGACATTTTTGGATGTAATTATAGTTGTTCTGAGACGAGTTGAGATGTTTTGTGAAAAAATAAGTTTCAATTCACATGTCTGGTTGTAGACTTTTTTGGACGTGGTTCTAGTGTTTTGAGACGTTGTTCTAGTTGTTCTGAGACGTGGTGGACTGTCTTTGTGAAAAAAATCATATCATATTCACATGAATGGATGTAGACATTTTTGGAGGTGGTTATAGTTGTTCTGAGACGAGTTGAGATGTTTTGTGAAAAAATAAGTTTCAATTCACATGTCTGGATGTAGACTTTTTTGGACGTGGTTATAGTTGTTCTGATACGAGTTGAGATGTTTTGTGAAAAAATATTTTAAATTCACATGTCTTGATGTAGACGTTTTTGGACGTGGTTCTAGTGTTCTGAGACATAGTTCTAGTATTATGAGACGTGGTAGACTGTCTTTGTGAAAAAAAATCAGTTTAAATTCACACACATGGATGTAGACGTTTATGAACGTGGTGCTAGTGTTCTGAGACGTGGTTCTAGTGTTATGAGACGTGGTAGACTGTCTTTGTGAAAAAAATCAGGGCTAACTTTTTTTTTTTATACCTAACCTAATATATTTTCAGGTCATCAGGTCAACTCGGAAACCCGGCGGGTTGACCTGATTCTGACCTTGTACTGTCAGACCCGACCCGGACCCGACCTGATTTTTTTTCGGGTCCAAAATCCTGACCCTAACTCGACCTGTTTCGTGTTGGGTTCGTGTCCGGTTTCCGTGTCGTGTCAGAAATTGCCAGCCCTATTTATAATGTTATGGGTTGTTTCATGTAATGTGATTTATAAATTTGATTGATAAAAAAATTTTATTGAGAAAATTGAAAATTATTTGTTATAATAAGGACATTTTTACGATTTACAGGTATAATGGCATTTAATGGTCCGTATATGTTTAATTGCTATTGGAAATCTACGTTTGATTTTGATAACCCTTCGAACCGGGATTATTCAATATGCGTTAATCTTAGAATGTCAAGGGATGATTTGGTAGAAATCATTTGCAATGTAATTGGGTTGTCAATGAGTTCGTACAAAATCACACTTACAACGGTTTTTGAAGTGGATGGGAAGTAAGAGAACAGTTGTAATTACGTCTGATGTTTTTCTGAATTTTTTTTATACATTTCGACCATGAAGTTTTATTTATGTCTACGTTGATATTGAGAAAATTCAGTCTTTAGATAGAGTTGATAGATGAAATATTTCTTCAAGTTCTTCACATGAGGGTGAAGGCCAATTTGATCATGGATTCGGTTATGATTTTGAAGAGGATGAAGGGGACTTGGATTATAATATTGAGGATGATACAGACGATGACCATGAATCCGATAGTGATTTTTGTTCTGATTCTACGGATTTCAGTTCAGAGGAAAGTTCGGATGAGATTGGGACGTAAGAAGGTGGGCATTTCGTGTACTCTGATGTGGGACACCAATATCCATACGCCATTGATCGTGATGAACATGCGTTGCCCCGATACAAAGGCAATCCTGAGACTATATGCCTTAGAACTGTCTTTAGAAACAAGGATAAAGCACAACGGGCCATATCCGCATGGAACGTGGCAAGGCTCAGGGAATATGTAAATGTCGAGAGCAATAAAACCACGTGGAGCATGGAATGCAAGAGTCGACGATTTGCAACACCCGAAGGTTATTCACCATGTGCATGGAAAATCCAGGTGTCGAAGAATAATTGTACTCGCAGCAAATGGGAAGTGGTGATTTGGTGTCCCAGTCACAATTCCCTTTGAATGGCTGACCACCACAACGTCACATCGTCCATAATATCGCCACTGATAATGAAGCAAATTGAACAAAATCCAGAGTATCCAGTGACCGCTATTAAAATTGACATCAAAACACAATTAAAAGTTGACGTGAAGGATAAGAAGCATGGCATGCGAAAAAGAAAGCCATCGAATTGGTATATGGTAATTGGGTAACCAATGTTGTTGACCTACCAAGGTAAGTTTTAAATGTTTATGTTTTTTTTTGTAAATTTTGCTTGTAATTATTGTTTTCATGATGATTGGGTGATGAATGTGTTTCTGAGTTGCTTATGTAGCTTTGTTGAAGCCTTACAATCGTTGAATCCAAGGACAGTTGTAGAATGGGAATTTCAAGGAGGGGAGCGTGAATTGGCCAATACAGAGAGAAATTTTAAATATTTGTTTCGGGCATTCAGTCCAGTTCGACGTTCGTTTGGGACGCATCCCGGAGCGCGAGGGACACGAGGGACGCGCGTGGTATATAGCGGTGCGCTGTCGGGGGTATAAAAGGAGCTCACTCTTTTTCTACCCCTTTTATTTTTCTTCATCTTTCTTCTCCCAAAATTAGAAACCGGGCAACTCAAACCCTTCAACCCCCACTTTTTGATTCATGCCAACAAAACTCATTTTGTAAAATCTAATTCGATCAAAATCTTCCATACAGTGTAAGGAACAAAACCAACCAAGCCAATATTAATTTTGTTATCAATTTATCTTCTCCTCCAAATTTTTAAACCCATCACCTTTTGTGCTATTCGGACCAAACTAACCAATTTTAAGTCCAATTGTCACCATAAAAATGTTCCCCGAATGCTATAGAACAAACCCATTAAGTGTTTCATCATTTCGTTAAAGCCACCGCCGGACCGCCACCGGAACGCCACCGGAAATTCGCCTAAGCTTCCATATACATTCAAATTTTGTGATAAATTTTCTATTACCTATTATTTCTTCTGTTATTTCCATCATTCATTTAATTTCTTTGCAAATAATAATTGTTTTTCAATAATTCTATGTTTAGTGCATATTAAAAATTAAGTTAATTAGTGCATATTATTGAATAGGTGTTAGTATTATTTATATTTGTATGTTTAATATATTTGAACGTATTTTTTGGATTGAATTTTAATTGTCCATTGAATTATTAAGTATTTATTTTACTTATAGCTTTAGTTTGATGGATTGATAATGATAGAAGTGTTTCGCTGCTGTGGGTATTTGGTAAAGTTCATTTTACTGGGGTTATGCTGCCGAAATTTATTTGGAATTTTACATTTTAAATATTGTTGTGTTGTTTTAGGTACAATGTCTTCTTCGAGGCAAAACAGTCAACGCCGCAAGTATCTCAATCTAGGTCCCATCGAACCTGAGCTGCTTTATCTGCAGGGTAGACACAGATCTCTGCAAGTTTACAACGATGCCCCAGGGTTTCGATCCAAGACCCTCAAGTGTAGACGCTGGGATGGTAGTATGTGGGACTATTTACCAAATGAACTGCCCGAGGTGCAAATTTGGATTTGGAAGTGTCACACGTGTGGGGTCGATTCAACTCGACCATGCCCTTATAATGGCATTAGTTGAGAGATGGCAACCGGAGACTCACACCTTTCACTTTCAATTTGGCGAGGTGACTATGACATTGCAAGATGTTCAAGTACTTTTTGGCCTCCGTACAGACGGTCCAACAGTCACTGGTACCTTTCCTCAATGAACGACGCAAGAATGGATTGCCGAATATGGCCGGTTGTTGTGTTTTTTCCCCGAGCCACATCATTTGAGGAGTAACTCATTGCATCTCGACAGTTTATTGCGTGAGATTCAGGATGCAGTCCCGCCAAGGGTTGATCGAGAGTGTTATGTATGCAGGGCAAGGTGCTATATTCTATACCTCCTATCTGGGATGATCTTCACATACAAGCCAAACAACTTCGCCTTTCTACACTGGCTTGTAATTATAGAGTTCCAAGATAGGTGCAGTGCACTAAGTTGGGGTTCGACGGCCCTTGCTGGTTTATACCGCGGCCTATGCAAGGCTTACGTTCACGACGTCAATGACATAACCGGTTTCCTACTCTTACTACAAGTAAACATATTTACTAATATTTTCAATAATGAATATGTTCACAGTTAAATTATTTTTTTATTCTTTTTTATTACTGTTTTCACCTTATATTATCATTTTGAATGAATGTTTCATTTGTTAATGAAGGTATGGGCTTGGGAGTGTATTCCTCGCATCAGCCCACGTAGAGTGGCAGATACTGACAGACCCGACGTGGGTCACCCGTTGGCACAACGGTGGGATGTATGTTTCACTTATGATGACGTCACTACTCACGTCCTGCCAGCGTACAGAGATCAGTTGAGCAGCCTTAGAGATGATGACGTGAGTTCTTTATTAACTTAGCTCCTTTAATTATAATAATATAGATTTACATTTATCAATTTTATATGTTTGATGTTATCGAATTTGTTTGTTTTTGTTAGTTTAAATAGCTGTCACACGCTGAGGACGGTATCCTCGATTATCTTCCCTATTTCTGCCGAGAAGACCCTGATTGTTGGATGTCCTTAACTTTTCTTATATTTTGGGAGTGTCACGAGCCTCATAAGGCCGATAGAGTTCTTCACCAATTTGGGTTCCGCCAATCACGTCCTGGGAACCCTCAAATTTATCTATTGACGGAGGAGAGATATAATCAAATGCATGCGAAGGGAAGGCAAGGCAAGGGGTACATCGACTATGGCATAGACAGTCGCTTCTACATAACGGAATGAGAGTATAGGAGGCTTGGCATTAGAGATGATTTGGTACCGGAGGTTCCTCCAACGGCAGACGATGAGTACCGTTCGTGGTATAACCGCCGTACGGTCAAACTAATCAATGATCCCAGCATTGATTTTGTGGATGGATACCAAGGTGCTTCTGCCCGCGAGATACTATATGTGAGTTTTCAATATTATTGCTTATATGTCATTTTTACATATTTTACAAATTTATCTAATTTTTTATAACTATTGTATTTATTTAAATTATTTGTAGATGGAGGTGGTGAGTGACGCTTACAATAGGGGCATGGAATTCCAATCGAATTACATCGTGATGACCCCGATATCATGTTGTACATCGAAGATATTACCACCTCTTTCCATAGTGCCCTCACATTTGGTGGCGGTACTTTTGACTCAGTCGAGGCCACATAAATACTCTCAGATGTTTAACCTGCATTCTCTTAAGCCCTACGTTCGAGTTGCCGAGTGAGAAACGTTCCTCCTAGGGGAGGAGGCAGAAAGAGGATGGCAGTCATAGAAGAGCATTTGGATGTGGAAAATTTAGCTGCAGAAAATAAAGAAGAAGATGATGAGGGGAACCAGGATTATGGAGGTTCTACGCCGTCACATGACGGAGGAGGTGGAGGAGTTGGTGGAAGTGGAGGTGGAGGTGGAGGTGGAGGTGGAGGTGGAGCCAGAGGTTCACTAGGTGGGGGTTCATGGGGTGCTAGTTCGAGTACATGCCCTATAACTAGGAGGGCTGGTAGAAGAAATGTGCCTCCACCTAGACGATATGGACAATCATAGATTTCTTAGTATTTACATTCAATTTTTTGCATATTTTCATTTTCTACTTTATATCATATTTTTTAACCCTTCAATTTTTCTTTTTAATATATTATACTTTAATTCAATATGATTGTTCCTTCGTCCTGTCTTTACATTTAATTTTTTGGCCTTTGATTTTAATATTTCATTGGGTGAAATTAATCTCTTTTTCTTTTTTTGTGTATTAATTTTTGTTAACTAAATTTCGAATTTTGTAAATCTATAAAATTCAAAATTTAAAATTGGATTTACGAAATTCGATTTTTTGTATGTTTTCAGATTTTGTAAATCCGATTTAGTTTTTAAATATTATTCATTTTAAAATATAAATCTTTTTTAATTCTCAAATTTTTTTAGATTTTGAAAATCCAATTTTCATTAAATTTTTTAATTAACCTAATTACTTGCTACTTAATTAATCGTTAAACATTGTTTCGGATTTTGGAAATCAGAATTCTCTTAATTTTGGATTTCCAAAATCCGAAACCTTCATTTCCGTCCACAAAACAAAATTTCTCATTTTTTTGTCCACATTTTCTATTTGAGGATTTTGGTCAAAAATTCGAGGGAGGGTGTCCTTTAAAAAATTTCTTTTTCTTCCATCTTTTCATAATTTTTTTTCTTCTCTTTAATATTTTTTAATATGATAGGTGTATTGTATTAATTTTTTAGTGTTTTTAATTAATTGTAATTGTTCTAAGATAATATTTTATTTGTCCCTTATAGTAGTTGTCCTGTTTCAAAATTATTTTGGTCCAACAAAAATAATCATGTTTTTATATTTACCATCAATCGTCTTATTATTGTCTCACTTCTCGAGAAGACTTGAAAATTTCTTGAAAGGTGATAAGGATATCCAAAGGTGATGAGGACATCTCAAAGGGAAATTATATGGTGGTCTCATATACCCACCAGGTACATGTACCTACTACTATATTTAGTAACATTTTTATGTCAGTCGTAAAATTTCTATTTATAGTATTAAGTAGCAGACGCGCCTATTTCTTTTTTCCTTGTTTTCCGCCGCTGTATATATACATAGAAAACGTGAGTTTTGTTTTTTTTTTTTCAAAAACTAACAAGAGAAACCCGGTTAAATTCTTATTGCGCTGCTAATGAATTGATTATGCAAACATTCAAATCATTTTTTCGGTTTTGAATCAGCGTTAAGAAAGGTACGAAAAAGAAAAATAATCATGATAATCGGGTTTTTTTTTTCGCAATTGATGTTTCTATTGAATTTTGTTATTTAATTATCGTTCTGAAATTTTTTTGTGAATTTTGGAAGAGATATTATTACATGTTAGCTTTTTATCGGTTGAAAATCGTTTTTGCAGTCGTATGATTCGTTTTTCACATAACACCTTCTATCACTTCTCATAACACCTTCCACCATGTCTACATCCAGACATATGAATTTAAGCTGAATTTTTCATATAACACCTTCTACCACATCTCATAACACCTTCTGCCACGTCCGGCTACTTCTCATAACACCTTCCACCACGTCTACATCCAAACATGTGAATTTAAGCTGAATTTTTCACATACCGCTTTCTACCACATCTCATAACACCTTTTACCACGTCCTGCTATGTCCAATAACACCTTCTACCACGTTTACATCCAGACATGTGAATTTAAGCTGAATTTTTGACATAACATTTTAAGATTGTCCCAATCTCACACGAGTAACCCACAACACTTATGTCTAATATAAATAATCCAAATGCCTTTCCACCCATTGCCACTTGGTTTTAGGTTGGATGCTCGTGTTGGATCAATAAATTTAACATGGTATTAGAGAGGGTTCGGGTCTGTTTGACTAATCTGGCAGTATATACAGTTTGTTCGCCCATAGTTTGGGTCTGTTTATCTGATCCGGCAGTATATCCGGCTTGTTCGCTCATAGTTTGGGCTTGTTTAACTGATATGGTAGTATATCCAATTTAAATCCAGAAAAAACCCAGAGTGTGTGGTGAGTTAAGGGAGGGTGTTAAGATTGTCCCAATCCCACATTAGTAACCCACAACACTTGTGTCTAATATAAATAATCCCAAGCCTCTCCACCCATTTCCACTTGGTTTTGGGTTGGATGCTCATGTTAAATAAATAAATTTAACATAACACCTCCTATCATGTCATTGTTGGAGTTGAATACATAAGCTATGCTTGTATTATAGTTTTTCCCAGTAATATATCGATTTATATTTTTGTTATATCTAGTTGTGCATGATATATCCATTTGTATTATGTAAGTAGATGATGAGGTGTCTTGTGTGACACAGTAGATCTCATCATTGGTTGAAAGACATAATATATAAATGAGGTTCATAACCGAGACAGCTTTGGACAAACTGTCGTTTAGGTTATTATGTGATTCAGATAATTGGTTTGTCCAAAACAATTGAATCATATAGATATGTCCGGGGCGTATTGAACTTGACCATTAAGAATGATTTGTCTTGTACTGATTTAATAGACAAATCATTCTTGGTATTCTATCTCTTAATCCCTAGACTTGAGCGGGCATGAGGATTAGACATAGTGTACTTTGATCTGCCAAAAGGTAAGGTCAATTGTGGCCAATAGTCTCGGTAGGTTGGGTGCACGTGTTTAGTTACTTGGTGTGATGCTGTTTGTCGAAAGGAAACCATGTACCGGTGCTTCCGGGTGATGGTGCTCCCGAGATGAGCTCGTAAAGTTTATTATACTAAACCCGGCCGGTGGACATATGTCCGGTATAGTAAAAAGGTCGAGTGATACTAGTCTCGAAATTAAAGAGGTTAATTAATTAATTTATCAATAAATTAATATATTAACGAGCACTATATCTTTGATGTGGGGAGATTATGAATATAATTTAATTAAGTTGTTCCGGAAGCAATTCTGGTGTAGGTTGGTAGTGTCATAATTAATCTGTTAGTGGTACGATTAATTATGTATTGGGTTGTTAAAAAAGGTATATTTAATTAATTAAGTGATTAATTAATCCTTGTGTCAGTTGGTTGTGAATCATACCAGGAACTGGTTTGGGATAAGTGAATCCCTGTGTCAGTTGGTTGTGAATCATCCCAGGAACTGGTTTGGGATAAGTGAATCCCTGTATCAGTTGGTTGTGAATCATCCCAGGAACTGGATTGGGATAAGTGAATCCCTGTGACAGTTGGATGTGCATCAGTCCAGGAACAGGATTGAAGGAAAACAGAAACCCAGTAGGAAGACCAATCCTAAACCAACTTGGGGTCTCTCTTGTAACTCTATATATAGACAATGGATTAGCTATTCAAGACACACAATTCAATAGATTCATAACTCAAGAATCTAGAGAGAGAAAATCCTAGAGAGAAAATTTTCTCTCTCATAGTCAGATTTTTAAAGCTTTTTGCGGCTGGGCTTTGGTTCTTTTGGCCGAATTTTTGGCCTGGTTTTTACCAGCTACGCGCAGCTTTCTCTCTCTCCGGGTAATGTGTTTACAGTACGTGCCAGGTGCAACGGTGTTAGAATTTTCTATCAGGTGGATTGTGGTGATTAGCTGATCAATTGATTTCTAGTTCATTGCCCACACAACGTGAAGTCAAAGTCTTGAAGCATACAAGAGAATCACCTGAGTGCACGCTTCAAAGGTACTTTTCTAAGATTCCGCTTTTAATTAGAAATTTTTGTTGCGTGGTAAATCAAATAAGTGCGAACCTAGATCCTGTGGCAATCTTTCAGTCATAACATTTATATATCATATTTAAGAGTAATAGAGCATTATTTGAAGAAGAAAACACAAATATAACATCATTAATATATTACCCAACATCAAATCATGAAAATAAGGTTTCATAAATGAATCAAATGCAGTTCATACTTTATGATGTAGTATTTTTTAAGAAAAATAATTGTTTTTTGAAGAAGAATAAGTGATTTTTGAAGAAGAATAAATGATTTTTGAAGAAGAAGAAGTGATTTTTTCGTTGTATTTGGTGTTATTCGTCAGAAAATACAATCGCCGATCTCTATTGAATCTGTGTTTGGATGAAGATTTGATTGAATACGATTTCGAATGGAGTACGACGAAAAAGAATAAGTATTTTTTAAGAAGAAGAAGAAAAGTGTGATCTTACTCTCTACTAGTGAGTCTGGGATAACTACTATATTTACTAGGTACATGTACGCATATAATTTATGCACAATGTTATTTTGTTACCACCCCAACAATAGAAACCTTTAGGGATGGGTTTACTAAAGTACACGCGTGCCCATTTGGCTTTTTTTTTTTCAATCTTTTTTCGCGCACGTGAAGATTGGAAAATGACAATTTTTTTTTTAGTGAATTCTAAAATAGGTCATATTATTTTGTTGAAATTCAGCTTTTTGTCACTATCTTCTAAAAATCCTATCTAAAATCACTAACTTTTTGATTTTGTTCAACTTTTCATCATTCTGTTAAATTCCTCCATTAATCCTTAATAGAATTATACTTTTTAGGGGTATTTTTGTATTTTCTTTTAAAAACTTAAAAAACTCTCTTTTCTCTCCCTCATTGTGTGAGACCCCAGGTCTTGACAGATATAAATATATTGTAATGTGAAAATGTAATGTGCTTTGAGGTATATGGCTGAAATTCTAGAGCCGTAATTGAGAAAAGGTGAAGTTAGAATCATAACTGAATAGTGAAATCAAAAGACTAAAAGGCAAAAAATTAATAAATCATAAGAATAAGGACCTAAAGGGCAATTAGTAAGGAATCAAAGTAAATAAGGGAAAAGTAATGGGAAAGAACAAAAATAGCAAAAGAAGAAAAATGAGGAAAGGACATGTGGCAGACTTATTCATCTTTATCTCCTCCGCGTCTACACCTTCCTTCCTCTCATTTCTTTATCATCTCCACCGCTCAATTTTTGTCTCGTGTGATCTCACACCTTTCCACCATCTCCTCCAACTATCTTCCCTCCAATTTGAGGTTTTAGAACCCAACTGGACAAGAAGAATTGTTAATCAACAAATCATCAAAAACTACTTATATGCTGTTTTCTTCTTCATGGCAGAAACCTCAATCTAAGACCCAACCTCATGTTTTTCTCAATCCAATTCAACCTGATTTCTAAACCTTATTAGAGTTTGTAGAAAACCTAACTAGAAACCAGTTAAGGTGGAATCGATAATTATGGATTTGGGTCACCAAGGGACCGATCAAAGAAGGGGCTGCTCAAACTTCTTAGAATAAACAAGAGCCTGAATGGATACATAATCGTCAATCAATCCCTAGCTATCCAGTTGAGGTAATAATTCTCTTGTTTTGATTTTGGCATCTAAAATTATTGGATAGAAATGCTGTTGATAGTTGTTTGGTACTTCTTAAAGGTTGTGTTGAACTATGCTACGAAACTGGGTCTTGGGTTTGAGTGTGCAATGAGGTGGATGTTCCCTCTGCACTGTTTGTGTGTGTTGGTGTTTGATTTGGATTGGTTAACCAATAGAGACTGAATTGGATTATCTATTTAATATGTGTTGATGGTGAGGAACTGGGAATATATACTACCAATTGTATGATGTCTTGTTTATCTAGTATTCCAATTTTTGATCTTACAGTAATTCTCTAGATCTTTTTTCTTATTGGAGATAGGAAAGATGAAGTCTGTGTTGAAGATTACACAACAGAAGTGTAAGCAAATGTTTCTAAAAGATGGCAGCAAGCATGGTTTTCCTTAAAATTCCATAAGATCCTGTTTTGAGCATGGAACTTTGGAACCTTGTATCTCTCTCATCTTATATTTGACTTCTACAAACTTTATCTTGTTTTAAACCTTGTACTGCAAGGTTTAACCAGTTTCTTTGGTTTTGTAATTTGGGCTTTTATATCTTCTGAAAAATGTCCTTCAACCAAGACCGCTGCAGCTGATATTTTCAGAATTTTCAGTACCGCTAGGCTGATTTCAAAATGTCATATCTCTTTCAATACATGTCCATTTCCAGTGAAACTCATCTTGATTTAAACCTCATATACCAAGGATTACTAATCAAATTTTATATAATAATTTGGACTTTTAAACTGCTCAGAAAACTGATTTAAAGTCAGACTACCATTGCTGTTCCCTGCAGCAATTCTGCAGTCATTGTTAACTTTGAAAAATCATATCTTTTTCATTCCTTATCCGATTCGGCCAAAATCTACCTTATTTTGATCCTCTCAAATCAAGGTTTATTCAGAAACTTGTATCTTATAAAATGGTTTTACATAACTCCCAAAATATTGTTTTAAACAGGGCACATGGCTGCTGAAATTCTTATCAAAATTAGATTTGAATCCTTCTCCTTAGTTGTTCCTCTATTTTATCCTTTGACCTCTTTTAGGATTTATTCACGAGGACTTCAATTACATCTAGCCCTAGTTTCCTAATTTAACAAGGATGTTTTTGGAATTGCAAAATAGACTTGGATGCTACTTTTGAATGCATCTTTGTGCCATAAACTATATATATATATATAGACTGTGTATAGATCTATACTTGTGTGTATATATAAGCAGTGATACATTTCTATTGAGCAGTCTTTCCATGAATTACTATCCTAAGATTGTGCCTAGGTGAGTTATGACTTATAGTTTGGATGTTATTAGACGTTGTTGGACGTTGCTGATGTCTGTAGAAATTCCGCAGTTATCATCCAACTTTGAAATTCCATATCTCCCTCATTCCTTGTCCGTTTTTTACCAAACTTTGGCTTGTTTCGAACCTCTTCCTACTAGAATTATTCAGAATTTTAAAACTCTCAATTGGACTTGTAAATCGTCCAAAAAGTATTCTTGAAGTAAATTTTCTAGGCTAGTTGAATAAACATATAAGAAGGAAGAGAACCTAAGTCTTAAAGTTGGTAAACATGACTTTTCCTTCTTGCAGGAACTCAACGAGACAAAGGTGACCATCCAAAACCTTGTAGATTGGTGAGTGTTCTTGCTATTTTCTTGTGGTGTAAATGATTTGATGTATGTTCTGCATATATATAATATATATAGTTACGTCTGTGCTTATCCATTTATCCCATGCCTTTACATGAATGATTTATATATGTTACTGATTGGATTGAATGACTATTGCTTGACATTACTGTTACGGTAGTGTAAATGGTTACCCAGGTATACCTTGATTGATATTGCAATTGTTGGCCGTTATGGGGATCCCCAACCCTCTACGATCGAGCTGAACTCTCTATGCCAGCAACGGGCTCGGCTGGTTGAGTAAGGCCGTCGGGAGATACTATTTTAGCTAGCTACTCTGATTGTTAAGGGCGATTGTTAATGATAGTGCGGGACGCCGCACAAACTGGTACAGTGAGTGGTTAGTTTCACCTCTTTAGGATCAAGTAGCCCAAGGTGAATTATAGCCACGCTAATTGAAATTGATTGATTGAATAGAAAGCTTCACTGTTGAGCTAAATGTATATTGTTTGATTGATCGCATGATTGATTGAATATAATAGTGTGTTGCATTGACTGAAATGTTTATTGAACATAAAACTGAATACTTGGCATGGGATATATTTGTTATACTTATTTCTGGATTGTGAATTGTTGTTTTGAAAATAAAAGAGAACCTCACGGGCGTTATCTCACTGTTATTTTCAAAACTATTATTTTTCTTTAGGTTGGAAGGCAGGTGCAGGTGCTAGATCACAGCGACCTAAACTAATGGTTAGAGTTCTGAGGTTGTTAACCCAGTTGTTGCATTAGTAATTTTCAACAGATTGTATCTTGCTCTTAACATATGTTCAAATGTATGTATAAAAGTATTAAATAGGACCATAGGTTCTAAATTTGTAATCTTATTCATTAAGGATGTACTTTGTTGAATGAGTCCTGGCGCGAGTTAAGCAGACGTCCGATCAGACTCCCATATTGGATAGGGGGTCTGGTTGGGGCGTTACAGAATGGTATCAGAGCACTCTTTGTGGTTGTTTTCCCTAAGTTGACCAGAATCAACTAAAGCTACATTACTTTAGTTTGGCTCATTGAACCAATTGTAGAGATTTATGATTGAATCGTTCAAATAGATTATTTTGGTCTAGAGTTAAACTACTATTAAGCATGAAATGTTTGAATGATTGAGGTTTGTTGTGGTTAAAGTTGTGTTAATTTGAAAAGCCTAAACTACCTCGTTTGTTTGGATGTATGAATTGTGTTACATCTATTTTAGTGGTTTAAGTCTAACCTTATTGAACTATGTTTTGTCATTTAAGATTGAAGTCCTCAATGTTTGAGATAGATTTCTATAAGCTTGAAATGGTTGGATCAACAGAATTTGTTTAAACTTGTCGTGTTTGACCCACCTTAAAAGATTTCTGTTCAAAATTAGACCTAGAAGGTTCTGAAATTAGATTTATTGTAAAACACATGATGTAACTAGCTTCTTCATGCTTTCATCTACCTCAAGCAATTAAATAATGATGAAAGTGAATGAAAGAACTCTCCAGGTCAAGTCTCTAACCAAGAATCATGGGAGGATTTCTGTTTTAGGAAAGACTTGGCCAGCTGAGTTAGGATGATAAGGTATATAAGTCCGATGTCTGAATTAGATAGGTAGCCTATGTCTAAATTGGTAAAACAAATCCTTCAAACTTAAAAGTGAGTTGTAGCCTTTAGTGGATTGATCTGCCCTAAACACCTAAGCTTGACATGTTGTGTCATTGGGTGGAACTCGATATAGGTTCAAGCTTTCAGGATTTGAATTGGGTTTTTATGGCTTATGATGAACTGTTCTAACTGGTGATTATGACTTTGTTCGAATTTAGTTGAGATTATAACCTTAATATACATGTGATAATCACAAAAACCAATTCATGGTAACATTGAATTTGGATTCTACATCCTGAACAACGTATGAACCTCAAGTTGAGGGTATGGACACTAAACCTGAAGGAAGACAACATGTGGGTATTATAAAACCAAAAGTTTTAAAGTTTGAGTAATGGGTTGAAACAATAAAAGATTGATGAACGAGAATACAACTTGCACTAAACTAGAGGGATTGAAATTATATAGATTGTGCTTAGTGGCCCTAATTACTTAGTTAACCATTTCTTGAACATTTATGTAAATTAGTTGCACTCTTTTGAAAAATACACTACTCATATTGGTAATAAAACCTTATTGTAAGATCCTATGCATATTCCGGTGGTTGATGTGATTGATTAGATAAAGTGATAAATATATATGTATATATATACATATATATAACAAGAAAAAGGACTCAAATAAAATTTGATTGTATTGAATTATCAATTTGTAACTATAGCTCTCTCCCTTTTCACCTGAACCCTTTCTTTTATCTGTTATTGCTCCTCATCAACTCCTGCCTTTATTAATAAATAGTACATGTGTATCATAATTCTTACTTTACTTAGGGAGATATATGATTATTGTACTTTTTATGAATGACCAAATTACCATGTTATACTGGTTAGCCATCTCCTAGTTTGGAGCTACTATCTCCTGTATAAATTGGAAACCGTTTTAGCCAAACATCAACTTGGTACCAATCTTGGTTGTTCCTACAATCTTAGGAATCATAAGACAAATTGTAAAGAAGTATTAAGGTACTTTGAGACCAATTTTGAGTCCAGTCAAGTTATATATGATCCTTTTATCAAATAATATAACTATGTAGAATAAATAATTCCATGGTCATTTATTTATAACATATTGAAATTCATCTGAACATATGGATAAGGATAGTTTATAAAAAGGAACCTTATTTTTTCAGAACTCTTCATTTCTTTATTTTGATTATAGAATGACACTGAAACCATTTTGGGAATGGCCAACCCAAAACTGGATTCGTGTGGTTCTCTTTATTGAAATGAAAGAATGTAATCACATGTCACTAGCTTAACTTAACTGCAAACAGTGATACTATAATAATAAGATAAATCTTCTTCATCCCAATTTACTTTACAAGAAAGCCAGCTAAAATGATGGTGTTATCTACGTGTTATCTTCTTCATCCCAATTTATTCTAATTTTAGAATGAAACAAAATCCTAAATGCAGAAGTAAGGGTTCGCAGAAGTTCCTGAGACTTGCACGGACCTGTTATGTACTAATTTTCGTCTATTTTTTAAGCATTAGGACTCTAATGATCATTACCTCCAGCAAAGGAGCGGAAGATTAAATTGGGGCTGATTCCTTATTCGAAGAGTTGTTCCTGCTCGTTCTTGGGTTTTGATTTCAGTTCTGGTTATGGTTGTAGTAGTTTCAGCCCATTGATGAAGAAGATGCCTGGAGGAGGTGGTGGTCATTTTATTTTGGTAGGTTATTATTATTATTATTATTATTTATTTTTGGTGTAAGGCTAATTCTTTTAAAAAAAATTTTCTTCGATCTTTTCATAATTTCTTTTTCTTCTCTTTAATATTTTTTTAAGAGTAAATTTTAAAATTGGTCACTATATTATAGTCGATTTCCTATTTTAGTCATCATATTTTGAAAACTATTTTTTTGGTCATCAAACTTTATTTTTATTTTCAAAAATGGTCATTCCGTCAATGTGATCTGTTAACTATGTTAACGAACTTATTTTTCAAGGATAAAACCGTCCAATCATTATTACAACTAAATCATTATCTCTCTTTTTATCTTTCATTTGTATTGGGGGTAAAATTGTATTTTCCTTTTTTTCTCCTACCTTGACTTTCTCCTCTCTCTCTTTTTTTCACCCTTTTTCTTCCTGATTTCTGGTTTTTTCATTAAATTTCAAATTTCACAACTGTCAATTATCATAATAATAATTGAAAACTAACAACACAACCTAAGGGGGGCTGAATTAGGTTGTTTAAAAAATTTACTTAAAAATGAGCAAATATTAAAATAATTTATTTTTAAAATAAACAATGACTATCTATGTATATGAAATAAATAACAAATAAGTCTAAATTAAAATAAGATGAAACAAGAATAATAAGATTAGTCAACAATATAAAAGTATACAAGGAAATAAGAAATTGTTAGCTCACAATATATAATAATCAAATTAGAATAAATGTCAAGCATGTGACTTGAAATGGACAAGTCTTGAAATTGAATAATTTAAAATAAAGCTCAAGTATTGACTTGATTAAGGACAAGTCTTTGCTTGAAATGGACAAGTCTTGAAATTTAATAATTTAAAATAAAACTCAAGTATTGACTTGATTAAGGCCAAGTCCTTGACTTGATAAGGACAAGTATAGACTTGATTAAGGACAAGTCTAAGATAAAGTAAATACTTAACTAAAGAAAGCTAAACTTGAAATAAGGACAAGTATTAAATAAAATCTTAAAATTAAAGATGTAATACTTGAAATGGTCAACTCTAATGGTGATGTTTTATGATGCAAGAAATGTAGAAGAGAGAGTATGAATACAAAATGCAATGCAATGAAAGAAACAAGATTTTCAAAGTGGTTCAAACTTGTAACCCCCTTACAAGCTCTACATCCACTCCCCAACTTCTAAAGTTGATGCCCTTCCTATTTCTTTCTCAAAGAAACAAAAATTCGTTAAGGTGAAATTCAAACTTTTACAAATCTTCCAAGAACAACTTAGTAACTCTACTAAGAGGTTCTTCACTACTCACCCTCTAAATTGTTCTTGACTTGCAATCTCTTGCTTTCAAGAACAATAAAACCTTTTTGTGTGTGAAGTGTTTATGGCTTACAAGTGACAAGGTTCTAGTATAAGATTGACACTTTGAAAAATAACTAGAACTTGAAAGTAAAATTTGAAAATGAGCACTTGAAAACTTGAGAGAATTTTGACAATAATAAGAATGGCTTGATAGCTTGTGTGTCTTGAATGTCTTCACCCATGGTCTCTATTTATAGGCAAATTTGGGCTCAAATTCAAACACTTGAATTTTGGCTCCAAAGATGATTTGACATAGTCTGAACTTCCTTCAACTTTTTCGACTTATTTTAGCTGTTTTTGACTTTTGTATCAGAAATCAATGTTGTAGATCTTTCTCTTAGCTTTTCAAGGACGTCAAAATCAGTTGATTTGGACTTTATAACTCAAGTTACATCTAATTTACCGAACTGTGGCATTGCAGTGACATATTTTTGTTTTTGTCTATTTTCACCAAAATTTCATTTGAATTTCGCATTGATTATTAGACACTATTTTTTAGATAATTGGAAAAAATTTTCAAAAAATATAAAATCTTAATTTTTGAATGATTGAAACGAAAGTTATATGCTCATTTGAAGATGAACGTATCAATCTGAAAATTTTGCACTTTATACAAAAAAAAATAATTTTAGACTATATAAGAAATTATTAGTTTCACATATTAGTTTTGTTATTATTAAAATGAAACACTTAAGTTTAACAACAATAATAATTATTATTATTTTTAAACAGAACAGGAGCAGACATTGATAACTTTCAGTAACTATTTGAAAGAAGCAAAATTTACAGTAGTGTATATCATCTGACTGCACCGCTAATCTGCGAACTAATCCAGGGGTACGTTCATTCATCACCCCAACAAAATTAATCTTTCAAGTTTCAACTACAACCCATTTTGGCATAAACCATGGTCCACAATTCCATCAAGAAGAACAGAGCACAGGATTTTACCAAAACCCAGAAGTGCAGACTATACATGATCTTTCTATATCCATCCATACCTCCCACCATCACAAACAGCCCCGCAATGGCCAACAACCCATTAAGCAATAGGTGGATTACTTTAGTGGGTCACCGACACCGTCTCTGTTTCGTCTAACTGAGTGTATGGATTTAGGACAAAAGAGGAACATTCTGATGATTTCGGTAAAACCATCGTTTATGAACCAAAAAGAACATCTCCAAAATCAGCCAACAGAGCACCATATTTCACCATTTACAAAAACTCATTAACATTTTTTATCAATAAAAATTGACATAACAATCAAGAAAAAAAAAAAGCCCCAATTCGTTCTGACCAGTTCCTCATCCTCTTTGGATAAACCAAATGGCCCCCAGATGAATCGAAAAAAAGAAAACCAGAGAAACCACATCGCCCCCAGGGGAAAGAAAATTAGTAAAAAATTCCAAACAAAAATACACTATGAGTCAGATTTTGGAGGTAATCCTCTCCATGTTTAAAGATGGTCGTCAATTCTAGATTAGGACAAGGAGAAGGAGAAAAAGAAAAAGAGAAGGAAGGTAGTTGTGATGATAGAGGAGGAAGAGAGGTTGATGGGTTTGTTTTTTCCTGTGAGGTGGACAAGCGGGTAGAAGCGACGGTGGAGATGAGGGGTGGAAGGCAGCGGCGAGAGAAGAAGTGAGGAGAAGGAGCGATGACGATGAGGATGAAGTGAGTCAAATATATATACTTTATAAAGAAAATATTTAAAGGATAAATAGACAAGAAATATAATTAAAAAGGAAGGAGAAAAAGAGTGTTTTTACATATTTAACCTTAAAAAATAGTCCGTTAAGGTTATTAACCAGGAATGATCATTTTTAAATAAAAAAATAATTTTCAAAATATGATAACCAAAATCGAAAATCGACTATAATATAATGACTAATTTTAAAATTCACTATTTTTTAATATGATACGTGTATGCATTAATTTTTAATGACTAATTTTAAAATTTACTATTTTTTTAATATGATGTGTATGTATTAATTTTTAGTGTTTTTAATTACTTTTAATTGTTCTAATATAATATTTTATTCGTCCCTCATAATAATTGATCTATCAACCTTTTCAATAAGAGAAGGACTCTGTCAATTTTTAAATTTGATTATGTGTGAAATTCTAGCTCAATAATGACTATTTGCTTTCCTAAATTCTGGTAACCAATTTTTCTTAAGGTCTTGTTTTTTCCTCTTTACTTTGGCTTACTTTTGCCCCAAATGTTTGAATAATATTGGACAATTTTGTTAGAAAAAATAATAAGGTTTTGGAATAGGCATGAGTAATCAAATGAAATAAAGCACTTCGATAAGACCCCATACCCAGAGCTAACATCATATAACCCAATTGAGACATTGTAGAATAGGCTAAACCCCTCTTAATGTCTTTTTGAGCAAGAGCTAAAGTAGCTCCTAATAATAATGTTACTATTCATTATGTAAGGTATAACTATGAAAAGAGGAAGAAGCCGGGCTACAAGAAAAATTCCTGCTGCTACCATGGTAGCATAAATAAGACAAGGGCTGAAATTTGAAACTAATTAGGGAAACAATAGAAATTTTGTCCCTAATTAGTTTCAAATTTCAGCCCTTGTCTTATTTCTTCTTTGTTTGGACGACTTTTCTTCAAGAAATTTGTACAAAATATAAGGTGATTGGAATCCAAATAATCCAAGAACAAGAATTAATTAAAATTTTCAAATTTAATCAAAGTACTCTCGAGTTTTAATTCGCAACCTTTTAGGTTCAAGATATCCAAGAATTCAAGAATATCAAATAGTTAGGGTTCAAGAATTTAAGAAATCAAGAGATTATTTCAATAATTCAAAAGATTAAGGATTCAATTGAGTAAGTGGCAATTGTATTAGCAGGTAAAGAATTAAACCATGCCATAGCATTACCTCTCAGGAAAAATGGGAATAAGGTCCTTTTCAGCTGATTTACAGTCACTCCAGGTGGCCTATAAGAGCATCTCCAACGCATACGTTACTTTTGCGTTTTACTCTATTTTGGCGTACGAAGCGGCTCCAACAGGTACTGCAAATGGTACTGTAAAATTGGGGGAAGGAGAGAGGGACGACAAATGTAGCGTACGAAGATGAAGGCTGTATCCCTGTAGAAGTGGGGTTGTTTTATTTTTTTAATATTTTTTTCACCACTATATTTTCTTTTATCTTTTTTTTTTAAAACTTACTTATTTCCATTTCTTTCATTTTATTTTTTTCACCACTACATCAGATTAGCGAATAATAGACATCAGATCAACAGACTATAGATATCAGATCAGGAATATAACAGAAATCATACAGTAGAACTAAAACATACTTAACAAGGGAGATCAGATCAGGATTATATAGACATCAGATCAGTGAATACTTGACATCAGATCAACAGACTATAGATATCAGATCAAGAATAAAAAGAAATCATACTTTCTGGACGTGGTACTTGTTATTTTTGACGTGGTGCAAGTGTTATGAGACGTGATGGACTGTCTTTGGGGAAAAAAATCAGTTTAAATTCACATGAATGGATGTAGACGTTTATGGACGTGGTTCTAGTTGTCTTTGACGTGGTGGTTTGTCTTTGTGAAAAAAAATAGCTTAAATTCACACGAATGGATGTAGACGTTTCTGGACGTGGTGCTAGTTATTTTTGACGTGGTTTAAGTGTTATGAGACGTGGTGGATTGTCTTTGGGGAAAAAAATCAGTTTAAATTCACATGAATGGATGTAGACGTTTATGGACGTGGTTCTAGTTGTCTTTGACGTGGTGGTTTGTCTTTGTGAAAAAAAATAGTTTAAATTCACACGAATGGATGTAGACGTTTCTGGACATGGTGCTAGTTATTTTTGACGTGGTGCAAGTGTTATGAGACGTGGTGGACTGTCTTTGGGGAAAAAAATCAGTTTAAATTCACATGAATGGATGTAGACGTTTATGGACGTGGTTCTAGTTGTCTTTGACGTGGTGGTTTGTCTTTGTGAAAAAAAATAGCTTAAATTCACACGAATGGATGTAGACGTTTCTGGACGTGGTGCTAGTTATTTTTGACGTGGTGCAAGTGTTATGAGACGTGGTACACCCCTAAAACAAACTCATACAAACTTATTATTAAGTAAATAATAATAACTAAACTAACATATTCATTCGCCATTATTATTGTCAGCATCTAGCCCGCTTCCACTCCCACCAATGTTATTAAAGTCAACTCCAAATATAACATTTGATGAATATGGATCTTGATATGGATTTGGATATGGTTCTTGACTTGCTCTTGCATTAATAATGTTAGTTTGACAGTCTATAATATAAGCACGGCGAGAAGGATCTTCAATTTGATTTGGGTCTTGAGACATAATTGCAAAATTCAATTTCCGATTCTCCATCTCCATCTTTTTTTTCTTCATCTCCATCTTATTATTGTGCCTAAGCCTCCTCTCTTCATTCATTTCGTGTGTACTTTCTTGTGCTTTCTTAAACATCTCTATAAGATTCATATTATGTTGTGTAAGATCATTAAACGAGACGTATTTGATTCATCAACTTTTCTTTTTGATTTAGCCTTCTTCATTCCAATAGGTCTTTCGGATGGAGAGCCGCCTGCGTCAGAACTAGATAAATTAAGAGAAAACCCAGAAAGTCCCGGTGATTCTGGTACATGTGTTTCCGGAGGAGTCGGATAATCTGATTCAAATATATTGTACTCCGAATCTTGGCTTTGGTAATTCTGTCTTGCTATTTGCACATCATCATTGAATTTTTCAAAGTCCTTGAGAGTGTCCCAAACATGATCGAACTTAAACCCATTTTTAAAATCAGAATCCTCCATCATCATCAATTTTGCTCTATTCATCTACAAGAAATATACATATTTATTAATTCAACGGATACAAAATATATGAAAATTTTAACCTAAAATTTTGTTATGTATAATATTAATTAATATTTATTAATATACAAATTATTTTATTATTAATTAATATTAATTATTTTAAAATATAATTTAAGATTAAATCACTAAATTTGCCGATATAGATATGTTTATAAAAAATATAATGTGAATGAGTAAAAAAATTATAGTGATATAATAATAAAAATAAAAATACTTGTGAATAAAATATTATTATTACTGTAAAATAGAGTTGTTGGGTTGGAGTGGATGTAGTGTAAAATACTGTAGATACTGGATTTTAGAGTTGACTGTACTGTAAATTGGACTATTGGGTTGGAGTTGCTCTAAATGCCTTCAGGTGAGCATTTGCATCCTCATGATCATAACCCTGGAAGTTTGGTCCGTTCTGAATCAGGCCAATCAGTGGTGGGTGAATCTGGTAATTTGGGGCCTTGATGGTCAGAACTTCATTTTCCTTAGCAAAGTGGGGTTCAAAGAACTCCCCCAACATCCTCTTATTTGCTTGCTCCATTCTTGCAGTTTGTTATATCCTCTTTCTTTTTACTGACAATTCAAAGTCCAAATCAGTGTCACTAAGCTCAGGTTCACCCTGCGATCTGGTTCTTACGGTAAACAGAAAAAAAAAATAGAATCAAAATAAAATTGCAGAAAAATTAAACAACTGTAATAAACTACTAACTAAACTACCTATACTACTACTTAACTAACTAACCAACAACAAAATCCTGGCAACCGTTTCTCGGCGACGGTGCCAAAATTCTGATGTGGATTTATTATCGTGTACCACACCAAATTAATAATTTATAAACTACTTAAAACTACTAAAAATGCAGTAAAAATGTCGATCCTACAGGGAACGAGGTAGACTTTATTGAAAGCTAGCTAGAAAAGCAGTAAAACAGGAAAGAAAAGAAAACAATAAAATTATAGCAATTGATTGTGATCTCAGAACAGAGCAATGAGTAAAAAAAAAAAAAAAAAAAAAAACTAAAAACAAAAAGCGGGATAATCACATCCTCCCAGACTAGAAGTTGCGATTGTGACCTCCTATGAGTTCTGTAACGGTTTTCTGCACTTAACCTTAAGACCGAGCTATCGAACACTACCTATTGACCTTGACCGAGATATTGATTAACATTGTGTCACTCCATGGATTTCTATCACTTCTCCATGGAGCATCCGATCGATCTCACTCATAAATAGCCTAGCACTGTTACTCCTTTCAGACTCGACCCCATTACCGCAGCTAATAGAATACAAGGGATAGACTTTATCTAAGACACTCGATTACTAAGTTTTGATCAATTAAAATTAACTACCAACCCATCTTAGACTTGGTTCTACCCCTTTTGCACGGTATTACTGAAAAGTTAGCAATAATAGTGCCAATATGTAGTGGCATCCAATATCATACCATCATGTTAACTAACAATAAACCACATGAACACATCATACCATCACAACACACAATGAAAAACCCATATGCACGACAGATCTACCAAACCCACTACTAAAATCTACCATTACCTATTTGATAGAGCGAAACTAGGTACATTTCCTGAAATGAATCGAGAAAAGCATGACCCACAATCTGAATGCTATGAACGGATGACATCAATGCATATGGGATTTCCACTGGCCTCTATTCCATTTAGGGGTGTAAATCGGCCAGTTTGGCCGGTTTGAAGGCTAAAGTACCGGCCAAACCAATAACTACGGTTTGAAAAATTTTCAAACCAAGTCGGCCAAATAAATATGCCAAACCAAGTCGGCCAAACCATATTTAGACGGTTTGGTTCGGCCAGTTTGGCCGGTTTCAAACAAATTTACATTTTATTTCAAAAAAACAAGTACACACAAATACAATAACTGGAGCTTCTATATTTTGTTAAGTATGTTTTAGTTCTACTATATGATTTCTTTTATATTCTTGATCTGATATCTATTGTCTGTTGATCTGATGTCAAGTATTCGCTGATCTGATGTCTATATAATCCTGATCTGATCTCCATTGTTAAGTATGTTTTAGTTCTACTGTATGATTTCTTTTATATTCTTGATCTGATATCTATTGTATGTTGATCTGATATCAAGTATTCGTTGATCTGATGTCTATATAATCCTGATCTGATCTCCATTGTTAAGTATGTTTTAGTTCTACTGTAAGATTTCTTTTATATTCTTGATCTGATATCTATTGTCTGTTGATCTGATGTCAAGTATTCGCTGATCTGATGTCTATATAATCCTATCTGATCTCCATTGTTAAGTATGTTTTAGTTCTAGTGTATGATTTATTTTATATTCTTGATCTGATATCTATTGTCTGTTGATCTGATGTCAAGTATTCGCTGATCTGATGTCTATATAATCCTGATCTGATCTCCATTGTTAAGTATGTTTTAGTTCTATTGTAAGATTTCTTTTATATTCTTCTTTTTAACGTTTTTGTTTAGCCATTCTCTGATTCCTCACCAAATTAAAAATCAGAGTCCCTCATATGTCATCTATCAAGAACAAAAGTTATTAAAATGCTTCTAAAAGAACTTTGGATGTGAAGACATAAAATTAAGAATCACTGATCAGTGGGCAAAGGATGGGTTCCAAACAAATCAACAATTCCTCTTGTTACATAAAAGAAAATTTAAGAAAAGAAAAGCTGCTATATCTTGGACTAAAACAACCAGCATTGTAAGTTAGAAACTTATGTTGATTCAAACATGAAGTTGATATACAAGAAGGATCCCACATCAAGAACAAGTCTTTATGAATACTGCACACACCAACTCCTTACCAAATCAAGAACGATTCAAAAAATCACCATAGGAGGTTATCAATGAACACAGCACAGAACAGTCATAAACACGACAAATATAATAATCCATCAAAATTTCTGATCTCATCTCAAGTCCATCCTCACCCACCCACACACATCTAAAACGCCATGATTAACACCCATCCTTTTAACAGATGAAGTGCAACAAATATTACAAACGAAGCTGGCCTTTGACAAACAAAAGGTTCTCCCAAACTCTACAAATTAATACACATAAGTATGCTATCTCAAAAACAATGAACCCTCGAGGGAAAGATAAAACGGGCAACAAAAGGGAATTTATGAAATTTCTGTACAAGAACCCGCTCAGTTCTCATTAACTAACATCCATCAAGTCTTAACTAATATCCATCGATTCTGAACCCCTTTTCTTCGAATAAACAGAAGAATAATAAAAAATATGAATAATCACCTGGAATAGATCTATTGCTGTGGATTGAGGCCGAGGCGAGGAGGCAGCAATGAGGAGGCGACGGGGGAGGAAGGCTCAAAACTCTGCTGACGATGTTCCAATATCAAGGTTGGGACTATTGCTGATGATGATGGGGGGAGGCAGCTTGGGAGAAGGAGGTGCGCGGGAATGAGGATAAAAAATTAGGGCAGAAAGAGAGGGAACCATGAAACATGAAAATTTTTGGAGTTCAAAATTGGTTCTGCCAGAAACGGAGATGGGAAAGAGGGAAGGGAAAGAAGGCAAAAATGAAAGGATATATTTATTATATATATATATTATACGGCTGGTCCGGCCGAAGTGGCCATTTTTATTACTGAAATCGTCGGCCGAACCGTTTTTATCGGTTTGAAAATTTTTAAACCGTCGGCCGAACCGATATATTTTGAGACCGGCCAAACTGGCCAAACTTGACCGGTTTGGCCGGTTTGGCCGGTTTCGGCCGAACCAATTTCACCCCTAATTCCATTAGAGGAAAATCCCTAAAAGAAGCTTAGAACCACATGGGTTCTTAGCTGAAAATAAAATGCAAAGTAAAATAAAAAGTAAGTTCTCAGATAAAACTGTGTAAAAGTGTGTCAAAAAACCCTAACTCTAGAAATGATAAAGCCTACTACTATTTATATACAAACGATTGATAAATACAAGAATAGGATGTATATTTTGGGCATTACGGAATTTTCACTTTTGTCCAAGTAATCCATAAAGTAGCTTTAGCAAGTAAGGTAGTACCGCTGACGTCCGTTCAAGCTGGCAGGTGTCCTTGTGATGGTGAAAGCCAATCCTTCCTTAATTCTTGAAGAACCAAGTTTACCAAATTATTGCCTGATCTTTATAACTACTCCCTACAGTATATATAACCAATGAATTAAGTGGCAGAAACACTCAACTCACAAGAACACACTATTATTTAACCTCTTTGTGCGAATTGAATTCTCAGAGGATGAATGACGGTTTGTGATTTTTGTCAATCTGACACGGATTAATAGCTCAAACAAAACTACTAAACCAACGGGGTGCACACAACGATACTCACGATCTCGCAAGATCACTCTGAACTAGAGATTCAGGGAGAAAGAAAAGCACACAGCTAATACTTCCGAAAACTTTAAGACACAATCTTGAAAATTAAACTCAATTTTTTGACTTAACCTCTATTGAATATTTTGGCCAAGAGGCCTATTTATAGGTTACAAGAAGTCCTCTTCCTTTTCTAAAAAGTAATCACTTAATCCTAGTGAGGGAGAGATTGAAAAATAAAATCCTATTCTAACTCTAATAGCTCTTAAATTTTCGGCCATAGAGAGAGAGAGAGAGAGAGAGAGAGAGAGAGAGAGAGAGAGAGAGAGAGAGAGAGAAAATATAAGACAACAATAAATTCCTACTTAGAAGGAAAAATTCCATATATCGTGGTTGTAATAGGATAAACTTACAAAACCTTTTAGTCTAAGGAAAAGTAAAAGAAAATCCTATTAGGAAGAGACTTTACTACTAGTCTTAGATGGGCTTAGGGAATGGATAAGCTTTGCTGTCAAGCCTTTAACTCCTTAACCCGATCTTTAACTTTTATTACGGGCTTCAGTCAACATCTACGTTGCATCTGCAAGTCCATTATCGAACAATCTCGTCACGTTAACGGGTTTGGGCCTGTTATTGGGCTTCTTCGATCAGCAACTTCAAGGCGTCTTCAATCTTTTCATCTATTTATCATCATAGGTCTAAAAGTATCTACTAATGGATCTCTCTTAAGGCTATCTTGATCTAAAGTAGGAGATTTCATGGACTCCCATAGGGAATTTTGTAACTAGGCATGTCCTAAAAGTTGAACATGCATATTGATGCCATATGACATCTCTTTAGGCCCGCTTAAGGGGCTTGACCCATATATTATCCCAGGTGTCTTTTAATATGATAAAATCTTCAAGTTGGGCTCATTCTGGGTCTCTTTTAGGCTCCCTAAACTAAAGCTGCAAAAATCCCTTGTCAGTTTAGGGAGATGCTGCTCCCGAAAATGATTTGGTCTTGAATTTGAATGGTTACACAAAGAAACATTAGAAATATTGCAATGAACAGAAACAGACTTACCGAGTATCTTAGGCTTAGGACTAGTGAAACACATTTGCTCAATTTTCTAAATTCTCTTAAACTTTTTGTTGAACATGTTTTCCTACGGCATACATACAAGTTAGGATAATAGGGTACATTAAAAATTTCAAGTAGACAACTATATTGTCCCTTCGGAAGATAGGACTATTCACAGGGCGCAACACACAGCGAGGAGTGAAAGTCGTTTCAAGCTATCTGGGTTTCTAGCTTAAGTCTCTTTTGTGAACTGACGTGACTCTGAAATATACCTTTTTATGATCCAAAATCGTTCATTTTTAGCTTACTTTTTATTGATTTTCAATGATTATGATACCTTTTATGGGCTTTCAATGCACCTATAGTTGAATTTGCATTATCTTGTAGTGAAAAGACATATTGGAGATTTTGGAAGAAATTTAAATACTTTTGTTGGAAAAATGAAGAAAACAAGTAGAATTAGAGCTTAAAGAGAAGAATTTGAAAAAGAGCGAAAAGAGAGATGAAGACCCAGACCGGTGTCCACTGGGCACTTGCGCCTGATCACCGCCGACCTCGGCGTCCACATGGCACCACCACCTTGTCGTCGCCCAGAAGTCGCTGTTGAAAATTCAAATTTACCCTTGGCGTGATTCAACTTATGTAATTCCAATTTTAGCCATCTGGAACATTTCTTAATGGCCAAGACCCCTTGTAAATGCACATACTATTACACCTTAGTAGGTTTTTCATAGTTTTAGAGAGAGTAACTTAGGGAGGAAGAAACACACACTTTCTCACCTTTGTCACACACACACACACTATGAATTCTCTTAGAACAACTATTATAGGGAAATCTACCCTTCTAAGTGATAGGGGGTAGTGGATTTCCAAAGATGTAGTACAAATTTATAGTTTAATAAAGTTATTTGATTACGAGAGTTTTGTTTAAATTGAATCCAAAGGCTTCTATCATGTTTGGTTGATAAAAGCTGGACCTTTCTTGAGATGGAGTTCTATCATGATAATTTACTCATTGCCATGCTAAGTTTGTTCTCTTCTATGGGTTTCCATGCATATTTATAAGTGGGTCTCATGCAAATGAGCTAATTCTTGTGTTTATATAGTGATTTTGCTAATTCATTGATATGTTTGTTGAATCTACTCACTTAATTGTTGATTTGTGGATTATGGGCTTATGTAGGCAAATGGGTTAGTTTAATTGAGATTTCTTGTGTTGCAAGTTTGATGGTTTCTCTACCCCTTTGTTTCATAAGTGCATAGTTTGCCTTATCTATATTACTTGTGTAGAGGATTGATGGTAGAATAGGATTGATGACCTATTTATACTATTGTCTACAAATTACTTTATCATGGGTCCTTATCTTTTATGATTGAGATGACGGCTTGTAGGTATTATCGGTTAGAGTCCTCACGGGGGATTCTTTGGAATAGCATTATCATAATATTTGTGAGAGAATCTTACCCACATTTGCATGTGATTTTACTTATAAATAGCTCATTGGATCTTGTTGTGGTACGATTTTCTCCTTTTTACCCACATTATCTTTTCTTTTGTTTATTTTAGCTTTTGCATGATTCACTTGAAATTACTATCTTACCCTTTGTTTATTTAGACTCTTAGGCTAGAAACTACTAGAAATTGTAGTAAGTAAGGACTCAAACCCAACAACTACTTCAATCAGGACAACAATCTTATGGGAACGAAACATTAAGTACTATAGTTTTAGTATTTAGTTTTTGTTTGTTTATAAATTTATTTTGAAGTGTTTGCCTAAAATTTAAACAACGACAAGAGCATGTCATGAACCTCAAACCTGCATAACATTGTAAGCAAAAGGTGGAAATGTAAATAAAATGACTTAAGAAGACAATTATTAGCTCCCAAAAGTGGGTTTCACAAATCCTCTTAGGAAGATGGGCAAAAATCTGCTTTGAGCTGTCCTATGGTTGTATAGCTTTCTTTCAATGTACTAATGGCGTGAAAACTTTCTTCTTTTCACTCTCTTCTTGCATTATCTCTCGAGCTCTAGAAACCTGTGTAGGAAAAAGTGACAAATCATTAGCTTTCTAACCATTAAACATTAAAAAGTACCTGCTAGTCACAAGGGTGACTCTTCTGTCAAATTCACAAGGTCTTCCTAGCTAAACATGACAGGCTTCCATTGGTGCTATCTTGCAAAGCATTACGCCATTGACTGCTTCACAGTGGATCGTAGTCATCACTTTCTTCTTCACCTTGGAGGGCATTGTTGACGTGAGGCTAGAAGAGCATGCCTCATTCTTCTTTATCTCTATTAGTACCTCAATCAGTATCTCTAATAAAGACTTCGTCATCCTTTGGCTCACTAAAATCATCTAACCATTGCAATTCTTGCCCTAGGTTAGGATTTGGGGAGGGTTGAACAACACGCAACACATATGAGTGCTCAACTGGTGGTCAATCCTGATGTAAAGAAATGGGGGTTTGTCGAGTTTCCTCCTTAACTGCTTCATTGGTCTAGCCAATAAAGAGCTCATCATCCTCTTCACCTTTGATGACTAGGGATGGAACACGAGCATGTAACAAGACACATGGGAACTGTGCTTATGATGCTCAGTGGCTTGCTTCCCTGGTCTCTTATTTCCTAGTGGGATGTCCTGCATACAACAAAAACAACAACACCAAGAATAAAAGGGAAAACAAGGTATTCGTAAAAAGAAATGATAAGAATACTTTCTATCACTTATTTCGAAAATAATGAAAAAAGACTCTAAAAGAAAAAGATATTTACTTTCAAAAATTTCAA
The DNA here is from genome assembly GCA_030378225.1 of Knoxia roxburghii. Classification (NCBI taxonomy): domain Eukaryota; kingdom Viridiplantae; phylum Streptophyta; class Magnoliopsida; order Gentianales; family Rubiaceae; genus Knoxia; species Knoxia roxburghii. Next base: position 20,457,868 of record CM059415.1, on the reverse strand, counting down.
GAAAATCAATTCTTTAACTCTTGAAAATAATAAAAAGACTGAGGACAAAACGTCTTACACTTTTAAGAAATCAAATTTTCAAAAATATTAGACATAATAAAAAGGACTCAAAAATCAAAAAGGATATTTATTCCTAAAACAACATATTTTGAAAATAATAGAAAGGATATTTATTTCAAAACCCAAGAATTAAATTCATAGGAATTTTAAAATAATAAAAACACACAAAATAATAAAATAAAAAAGAAAAGAAAAGAAAAGAAAAGAAAAGAAAATGATATACAAGGAAATACATTGCAAATAAAGAATTTAAGAAAACTTGCGGAGGCGTCTTGCGCGTGGATCCTTATGCGGCCAAAAATTGATTAGGCTGCGTCTTGCGCGCCTAGTATCCATGATACGGTCAATATGTTTAGCGACGAAATTTGTGGTCGCTAATAGCTTGTGTAGGCTGCTATTGTTCACGGTTGACCATTAGTGACAACCATGGTTAGTCACTATAACTATAACTATAACTATAACTATAACTTTGGCTATGGTTTTTCTCACCGGTTTTCAACACTTCAACTTGCCTCCTTTCCCACTTTAGCTACACTTGTATTATCTTCAATGCCAGGCTACAAAAGAGGGTAGAACACAAAAGAAAACCAAGTGTTATCCGACACAAAACACAAAACAAATAAAAACCCATGTGTGAGTTTTGTGGGTTTCGAGTTTTGTGTGTGTTTTCGTTCTAGTGTCAAAGTTCTTTTTGTTCTATTTGATCTATCTTTGGATTTTTCTTACATGTAGTACAAGTTTGGAACTTATACGGGTAAAAATGTATTTTCACAATTCGGTGCACAAGGATCACGGAGTTTGACAACTCTGAGGTTAGTGTGTGTTCTTTAAGGTTGAGTTGTGGTTTTCTTGAGAATACTTGAAGGCTCGATAACCTTACCCTCTTACTGTGTACTTGAGGTTGAATTCCCCCTTGCAGATAGATAGCAGTTCTAAACTCCTGGAAAAAGTCTAAACATAGTGAGAAGAGGTAAGTGCCAAAGACCATCCTTGAAGGTTTTGACAAAATTTGTGAAAAAAAATAGCTTTTCTACAAAAATCTGGCTAAGTAAGAAAAAGACAAGCCAAGGGTTAACAAAAATTAACGTGCTCTAAAGTTTTGTAGGGAAGCAAACGGAATTCCAAGATATGAGTTTAATGAATTAAGATCAGGTCCGGACCAAATCGAAAATCTCACTTTTGTGCTATGCATTCAAAATCAAAAACTTTCGATCGAGCCCAAACTCTAAAATCAATTCCCAGGAGTGGATCTTGGCTTATACTTGTTAGATCTATTAAACGATACGCTAAAAATTAAATCTTTAATTAAAGTGAAAGATAAAGATTATACCTTTGAAGCGTGTCCTCGAAACAAATAAAGAAAACCAAAACTTCGATTGCGAAATCCACTAAAGAATCCCTCAAATGACTCTGACAAACCCAGATGTTAAGTGGGCAAAAATCTACTAGGAGGATCTAGCGAAATCCAAGAAACCCGCCTCGAAAAAGTTTAAAAACTGCCCAAAAGGAAGTTCTCGGAGGGCTGCTGCTGAACCGCCAGAAAATGACGCAAGCTACAAGAAAAAGGCTTCCACCAGTTGCGCGCCCAGGCCGCGATCAAGACATGGCAAATCGGAGATTTAAGCCATGGATCAGTGCGTCGGAGCTGCTGTGTATAGTCATCGGAAAAAAAATCTAGAAGCCGCCGATCAACAATCCGGTCGTCGAAAAATATAGAAAACCGAGCAGCCTTCCGGGAAATAATATAAAGTCCTATGGGCTGAACTTTTCTTCGAGGAAAGAAGGATTCTAAATCGACTTCGAAAGAGATCTCCAATAAGGAAGATGAAGTTCTTTCTCTAGACCACTTCTTCTCTCTCTAGGCTAGTTGCCTCTCAAGTTTCTTATATCTTGAAGTTGCAAGACTTTAAGTATTTATAAGGAGTTTCAAGGGAGACCTAGTAGGCTTTTGAGTTGGGCCTTAGTGTTAAACTTTTATTGACTTTCTTAGTCCTTACTAGACTAGTCAATATCAATTAGCCTAAGGATTATTTATTCGACCCACTTCGTAAATTAAATATTAATCGACCTAAGGATTATTTTGTAACCCACTTTGTTAATTAAATATAAAATTAACCCAAGGGTAAATATTTATTTAATCCACTTTGGCAATTAGTCAAACGCATAATTAATTGTACCACTAACAGATCAATTATGGAACTACCGCTCAAAAATGAATTACTCTGCGCACATTTTAATTATTCTTCTACCTCCTCAAGTCAAAGATATAGTGCTCGTCAATTTATTAATTTACTAATAAATCAATTTTTTGACTTCTTGGTTATCCGAGACTAGTACCACTCGACCTTATTATTATACAAGACATAAGTCCACCGACCAAATTTAGAATAATAATCCTTACGAGCTCATCTCGAGAGCATCATCACCCTGGATGCACCGGTACATGGTTTCCTTTCGACAAGCAACGGCACAATAAGAAGTCAAACGCGCATACCCAACTTACCGAGATCTAGGCCTCAATTGACCGCACCCTTTGGCAAATCAAAGTACACTATATCTAAATCTCATGCCCGCTCTAGTCTACGGATTAAGAGATCAGAATATTAGGTTCGAATTAGCTACGAAGATCAGTCCAAGTTAATTCGATCCCGAATAGGTCCTACTCAATATGCCCCAGACATATTCGTATAATTCAATTAGTCTAGACAAACTAATTTTCCGAATCATACAATAACCTAAACCGATAGTATGTCCAAACTGTCTCAGTTATGAGCGTTTATTTATATATCATAAATTTAACCAATGATAAGATCTATTGTGCTACACCCGGTACCTTATCATCTATACATATGATATAAAGGGACAATTTATAATACGGAAACGCAATCGATATGTAACTGACAAATAGTTTTTCATACAAGCAAAGCTTTCAATATTCAAAACTAACAGGAGTGATCACACCTTTTGTGAGCACAATGGGAGAAAAACAAAAGTTATATTGCCCGGTGTGTATATAAACTCTTTCCCCTCCCCGGTAGTTGAGTTCGTGTTCTTGAGGGATCACAGTTTGGCTATAGAGAGTTACCTGCTAGCTGTAGTTTTGTTTTGCTTTTGTGTGACTTAACAAGCATCTATTTATATAGTTACTTATTTTAGTCAACTTTGTTTGTTTTGAATTTTTACTTTTCTGTTAGACTAGTCCTTTGATTGCTAGTTGTGTTTTGTTTTTAGAGTTTTTTTGTGTTTTTAGAGTTTTTCTAGTTTTGTGTTCTAGAGTCTTGTGAAAAGAGAACCCATCGAGCTAGTACATTTTTAAAGGGAATAGGTTATCAATGGAAGCTAGTTGTAAAAGTGAAAATTTCTACAGTAGTTGCCGTAGGACCATAGCCGCGAGCAGACTGCAAGATCATCATCCCCTCGCGACCGTGCCAGAGCCACCGCACGCATTGCGCATTCAGCTTGTTTTCTTTTCTTGTTTTTGTTTTTTAAATTTTTGCAAGTTTCGAAGCAACTTTCTAAGGGTTAAAAACACGTTTCTGACCACTAGAATTGAACACTGACACAAGTTTTCCCTAGAGGAAGACTTTTAGACTCAAAAAAAAAAAAAAAAAAAAAAAAAAATCAAAGCAAAAAGACTCAAAATGAACAAACACCTCAGGCCCTAAGGGGGACTCAAACACTGGTTATGACACATATATTTGGACAAAAAATTGGACTGATTTTCAACCAATAGACATAAAAAACCTGCGAATTCAGGGAAAATGAATTCAAGAAAGACTTTTAGATATATGGATAAAAAATTAGACAAATTTCTAACCAATGACGAAATAGAAAAATTGAAAAAACATAAGATACAGAATAGAAAGAGACGACCTTTGCTCTGATACCACTCTAACGGTGAATGCCAAGCCTTACTTAATTCTTGAAGGACCAACTCTGCCAAATTGTTGCCTGATTTTTCTAACTACTCCTTTCTGTATCTTAACCAATGAATTAAGTGGCGGAAACACTCAACTCACAAGAACACATTGTTATTTAACCTCTTTGTGTGAATTGAATTCTCAGAGGATAGATGACGGTTTGTATTTTTTTCAATATGACACGGATTAATAGCTCAACCAAAACTACTAAACTAATGATGTGTCATTGTCGTTGTAAAAGCTTTAGGCGAACACTCAAAAATAAAATTTATAATTCACAAAACAAAAACGCTAAAACTATAGTATTAAAGGTTTCATTCCCATGAAATTAGTGGTCTTGAGTGAAGTGGTTGTTGGGTTCGAGTCCTTACTTACTACAATTTCTAGTAGTTTTAGTAGCTAAGAATCTAAAAAAGTAAAATGTAAGATAGTGGTTTGGTAAAAGTCATGCAAATAACAAAATAAAAAAATAAGATAGTATGGGTAAAAGGCAGAAAATCACACAACCAAGATCCAAGGGGCTATTGTTAAGCAAATTATTATGCAATTGTTCACGGACATTCGAATGTCATCTTCATCGAATTCATAAGGACTAAAACTAGCCAATAATAGAAATAGGGTTGTCAATCCTATCTATTATCAATCCTTTACTTTACCGACATCAAGATCGAGTAAAATCATCCACTATAATTTCACTTGTTTGTAAAACCATGAAACTTGTAACACAAGACATCACTATTGTCTCACTCCACTTGTTCATCAAAATAGATAATCAACAAAATATCTCAACAATAAAGTAATGTAGATTGACACAAGGCAACAACCATATCCAAAAGCATGAATTAATCAGTTCTTGCATGAAACCTACTTAACAATATGCATGAATAACCAAAAAAGGGAACAAAAACCATATGGAAGTAATGATTATATCTTGAAATCATTTGATTGGCAAGAAAAGTGAGGCCTTAGAATCCATAATGAAAGATAACTCAACAATTCTTAGAACCTCCACCATAAAGAAACACAAGTCTTCACTAAATCCATTGTCTTACCCACATCTTTAGGAAATCCACTACCCCCTATTACTTAGAATGGTAGATTTCCATAGAATCTTCTTATAACGTGAATGTTCTAAGAGAATTCATAGTGTGTGTGTGTGTGAAAAGGTGAGAAAGTGTGTGTTTCTTCCTCACTAAGCTACTCTCTCTAAACTATGAAAAACCCCCTTAGGTGTGATGGTATGTGATAGACTATCTCTTTACAAGGAGTCTTGGCCATTAAGAAAGGTTCCAAAGGGTTAAAATTGGTATTACATAAGAAAAGTCATGCCAAGAGTAAACTTGGAACTTCAGCAGCGATTTCCGGGCGAAGACCAAGCGGTGGTGCCATGGTGACGGCGAGGTCGGTGGCGATCAGGCATTGGTGTCGTGTGCACGCTGGTGTTGGTGGCGACCAGACACTTGCGCTTAGTGGACGCCGGACTCTGAATCTTCATCAATTTGCGCTATTTCAAAATTCTTCTCTTTAAGCTTCAATTTTGTGTGATTTATTCCTTTTTCCAGCAAAGTCTTTAAGTTTTATCCAAAATCTCCAAAGTGTCTCCTTACTACAAAACCATGCAAATCCAACTATAAGTGCATTGAAAGGTCATAAAAGATGTCATATTCATTGAAAACCAACTAAAAGTAAGCTAAACATGTATGATTTTAAGTAATAAAAAGGTATATTTTGGAGTCACGTCAACCAACGAGGTGCGTTTTTATGGCTCCTACGCAAGGATACTCACGATCTCTCAAGATCACTCTAAACTAGAGATTCCAGGTGAAAAAAAAGTACATAGCTAATACTTTCAAAAACTTCAAGACACAATCTTGAAAATTAAACTCAATTTTTTGACTTAACCTCTATTGAATATTTCGGCCAAGAGGCCTGTTTATAGGTTGCAAGAAGTTCTCTTTCTTTTCTAAAAAGTAATCACTCAATCTTAGTGAGAAAGAGATTGAAAAACAAAATTCTATTCTAACTCTAATAGCTCTTGAATTTTTGGCTATAGAGAGAGAAAATACAAGAAAAATAAATTCCTACTTAGAAGGAAAAACTCCATCTATCCTAGTTGTAATAGGATAAACTTACAAAACCTTCTAGACTAAGGAAAAATAAAAAACAATCCTATTAGGAAGAGACTTTACCACTAGTCTCAGACGGGCTTAGGGAATGGATGGGCTCTGCTGTCAAGCCTTTAACTCCTTAACCCAATCTTCAACTTTTATTAAGGGTTTCAGTCCACATATATGTTGTATCTGCAAGTCCGTTATCGAACAATCTCGTCACGTTAATGGGCTTGGCTTCGTGAATGGTATATGGGTTTAGGGCCTGTTGTTGGGCTTCTTCAATCAGCAACTTCAAGGGGTCTTCAATCCCTTCATCTTCTTATCATCATAGGTCCAACAATATCTACTAATGGATCTCTCTTGAGGCTATCTTGATCCAAAGTAGGAGATTCCATGGACTCACATGGGGAATTTCGTAACTAGACATGTCTTAAAATTTGAACATGCATATTGATGCCATGTAACATCTCTTTAGGCCCGTTTGAGGGGCTTAAACCATGTATTGGCCCAATTTTCTTTTAACATGATAACATCTTCAAGTCGGGCTCATTCTGGGTATCTTTTGGGCTCCCTAAACCAAAGCTGCGAAAATCCCTTGTCAGTTTAGGGAGATGCTACAGAGTTTTGAAGGGAGTAGAGGAAGAGCTCATGATGTTCACATAACCTTGACTTCCTTTTGGTCATACTCGTAGCTCGTGCCAGTGGTGGTCTGCTCGCGTTCAGCAAACATTGGCATTCATTGAGCATCACCTGATAGTGTTCAATAGGAGACCGTGCACTGGTTGTGGCAAACACATGCTCAATAAATGCTATTGTGCATAGACGTCATCTCCCTCATGGTCACTTGACGTTGGCATTTACAGGACATCATGGATGTCACGCCCCTTTGGCTCTGGCGTGAGTGAGTCGTGACTGTTAGTTTTGAATACTGAAAGTTTTGCTTGTATGAAAAACTATTTCTTAAAAATATTGATTGAAATTGTTTTAGTTAATTATTGGCGTTTAAGCATGTAGTCCCTTTATATCATATGACTAGATGATGAGGTATTTGGTGTGACATAGTAGATCTCATCATTGGTTAAAGCTACGATTTATAAATTAGGCTCGTGACTGAGATAGTTTGGACATACTGTTGGTTTAAGTTATTGTGTGATTCTGAAATCGGTTTGTCTAAACTGATTGAATTATACAGATATGCACGGTGTATATTAAACAGTACCGATTCAGATTGAATTAACTTGTACTGATCTGTTGTAGTTAATTCGAATCTTGTATTCTATCTTTTAATCCCTAGACGGGCACGAGTGAAGAAATTGTCTGCCCGAGCCCAGTAAAAAATCTCACTTTCATGCATTGCATTCCAGAATCGGAGATTCTTAACCGATCCTGAACGTTCGCGTAATATGATTCAAACCCTTTTGAAATTTCATATGAGCACATGATCTTAGTTCTATTCTATTCGATTTATCATGCATATAAATTTACGATAACTAATAAAAGCGAAAGGATAGAAATCGACCTCTTGAAGTGTGTCATTTAAGTAATCGCTTGTATTCTTAGACGAGATTCATACGTTGTGTGGGCAACGATCCAATGAACCAGTTGATCAGTAATTACACAAACGCTTACCAGAAAATCCTCCCAGCTCCGCGGCTCGGACCACAACGTCGCACCACCACCTGCCTCTTGTCGAAAACCCACGATCGGAAAAAGTCCTCTGCCTTTTGGTCTGATCCACGCGACGCTGACAGTGTTTGATGATGACGCGCCACCACCACAAACCATATCTCATGCACGGCTCTCAATAATAATTCTTGAGAAGAATTTATTCTCTTTCTCTCTTTAGTTTCTTGAATTATGAAACTATGAAGTGTCTTGTGTGTTGTTTATTGCTAATCCCTCATCTATTTACATAATTACAAAGGAGATCTTAAGTGGGATTGAGTTAAAGCCTTTCTTGATGGGTTTTGGATTTACTAATTTCCTAATTCTGATTAGTTTTCAAATCCAACTAATTTCCAAATCCAATTAGTAACCAAATCTAATTAGATTTCCTAATCCAATTTGGTTTTCGTAATTCGTGGATTTCCGAATTCCAAATAAACTTTAAAACTTAATTAATTAATTTCACTTTGTTAATTTGCTAATAACCCTTAGGAATAATTAATTAATAATTAATTCTACTTTATCAATTAACCCACCACATAATTAATCGTACCACTAACGGATTAATTATGGAATCACTACTCAAACCGAAATTGCTTTTGGAACCACTAATTAATTAATTATTTATTCTCTCTATGTCAAAGATATAGTGCTCGTCAATTTATTAATTTACTAATAAATTAATTCATCGACTTCTTATCATCCGAGACTAGTACCACTTGACTTTATTACTATACCGGACATAAAGTCCACCTTTCAAGTTCATCTCGTGAGCACCATCACCTTGGACTCACCGATACGCGGTTTTCTTCAACTCGTAACGACACAACAAGCAACTAAACATGCACAGCCAACCTACCAAGACAATAGGCCTCAAGCGACCGCACTCTTTGGCAAATCAAACTACGCAATGCTTAATCCTCGTGCTCATTCTCATCTAGGGATTAAGAGATAGAATTCAAGGTTTGAATTAACTACAAATGAACAATACTAGTTAATTCAATCCTAGACAGTCATGATTAATATGCCCCGAGCATATCTATATGATTCAATTTGTCTAGACCAACTAATATCAAAACCACATAATGGCTTAAACCAACAGTATGTCCAAAACTGTCTCAGTCACGAGCCTGATTTATATATCAAGACGTCAAACGATGACGAGATCTACTGTGCTACACCCGACACCTCATCATCTGATCACATGATATAATTGGACTATATATGTAAAACACAAAGTAATTAACTGAAACATATAACTCGATATAAACGGGAAATAGTTTTTTATACAAGCTCAGCTTTCAATATTCAAAACTAACAACGAGGATTGAGCGTAGTGTGCCTTAATCTGCCAATGAGTACGGTCACTTAAGGCCTATAAGTTTGGTAGGTTGGATGCGCGTTTGGTTGCTTGGTGTACTGTCGCGAATCGAAAAGAAACCGTGTATCAGTGAGTCCGGGGTGATGGTGCTCTCGAGATGAGTTTAAAAGGATTATTATACTGAATCTAGCTAGTGGAATTATGTCCAGTATAGTAATAAGGTCGAGTGGTACTAATCTCAGATAAAGAAGTTGATGAATTAATTTATCAGTAAATTAATAAATTAACAAGTGCTAAATCTTTGACATGGGGAGAAAAAGAATATTTAATTTAGTGGATCCAAAAGTAATTTTGATTTAAGCTGTAGTTCTATAATTAATTAGTTAGTGGTACGATTAATTATGTATTGGGTTAATTGACAAAGTGGATTTAATTATTTAATTAATTATCCTTGGGTCAATTAGTTAATTATCACTCCAGGGAAAGGATTGAAGTTAATAAAACCCTAGCCCAATAGGTAGGCCTAACTAAAACCCACTTGAGGTCTCTCTTGTAGCTCTATATAAGACATAAGAATCCGCCCCAGAAGACACAACAGTCATAACTGACAGAGCACTTTAAGAAACTAGAGAGAGAAAGTCTAAGAGCTTCAGGTTTGGCGTGAAATCTAGAAAACCTATGGTGGCTTGAATTTTTCTTTGGTGGCAGACTTACTCGGTTTTTGTAGTGGCGCATGGATGGCACTCACGGCGATGCATGGATTGTATCGACGGCAGTGGCTTGGTGCGTACGGTGACGGTGGTGCACGAAAACCGGAGCAACGTTTCGTTTTGCAAGATCATAGTTTTTGTGCGTAGTTTTTGTCAGTGTTAATTCAGATTGTTCGGTAGATCGTTGCCCACACAATGTCTGGACAAGTCTTAGAGAATACAAGAGACTTTTTGAGTATCATGCTTCAAAGGTCAAATCTTAACTTCCGCTTTAATATTTAAGATATTGTATTTGCTTGCGTGTCAAATTGAATAAAAGTAATCAAAGATCATGTACTATATATTTCTAAAAGATTTCATATCGGATTGCACGGACCAAAATCTTTCTAGATGAAATCAGATTAGTACGAATGTGCTGTTAGGTTTGGTTGAAAGTTTTCTAATCGTATTGTACGAATGAAAATTTTTAACCGGACCAGTATAAGCGCGAGAACTTTAAGTGACCACCTCACATCCAGTAGTAGCTGATACTCCTCAACGTTATCTTGGCTTCATCCTTGTCGTGTCCAAGAAATACTGGAGTAGTCTAGACGTCACCTGCTCATGTCCACCAAACGCTGGAGTTGACTAGACATCATGTATCTCACGCATAGGAGGAGCTGTCATTTACTGGACGTGTCCTTGCTACTTTGAACTTCTACTGAAAATCTACAACTATGCTCCCAAAGTTTTGTCCTTAGTATGGTTTTGTATAGTCTTCACATTTTTCATTATCCTCATGTAATTACTACAATCGTGGCCATAAACTAACCATTCTCTATAAGAATAGATTCAAAATCTATCAAAAGTAATCCTAAAACCATGCTAAATACTCATAAAAATTGATGTGAAGTGATTCACATCACTATACCAAATAGACCTATCTGCACTAAAACTTAATTTTCCTTTCTATTTAAGAATTTTCCAAAAAATACCTTATATATAGATAAGACCGTATGATATTTATAACATAACATAACTAAATGAACTAGAGTACATACAATTAGTAACTTAAAAGGAATCTTGGCTAAGACTCAAATGGAGACCTGACAGCAGGAGTACTATAGGATAGTTGAAGGAACTTATGTTAACATTAAATTGTAATACCGGTGAACAAATCTACGTAATAACAACCTTAACATATTCTAAGGACTACCAAGGATTGTCACTTGACTCGAAGTAGGAAGAAAGGCTAGAGTATGAGCGATAAAATACAAAGGGAATTGTTGCACCTTTCGTCACCCTTTACCCCGTATCTCTCTGTTAGTTTTGAATACAGAAAAGCTATGGCTTGTATCAAAAACTAATATCCACAGATGATGTATCATTTTGTTTCAGTATTAAATTGTTCCATTATATCATAGAACTAGATAACGGGGTGTGGAAAGACACAATAAATACCGTTTTTAGTTAAAGTATTGATATATAAAGAGTATGCTCATAACTGAGATAGTCTAAACATACTATCGGTATAGGTTATCGTGTGTTTTGGAAATTAGTTTATCTAGACTAATTAAATCACACGGATATGTCGGGGGCATATTGAGCACGACCAGTTTGGATAGAATTGACTTGTACTGATCAGCGTAGTCAATTCGGTCTTAGTATTCAGTCTCTCAATCCCGAGATTGGGACGGGTGTGAGAGTTAGATATCGTATGCTTTGATGTGCCAAAGAGTGTGGTCAATTGAGGCCTATACCTCGGTAGGTTGGGTATGCGGTGTTTAGCTTCTTACGTGCCGTTGCTAGTCAGAGGAATCCACGTACCGGTTCACCAGGTTGATGGTGCTCCTGAGATGAGCTCCTAAGGTTTAATATACTAAATTTGGCCAGTGGACTTTACGTCCGGTATAATAAAAAGGTCGAGTGGTACTAATCTCGGATACCAAAAAGTAGGTGAATTTGTTTGTCAGTAAAATGATGAACCAACGAGCACTAGATCTTTAATGTGGGGAGATAGAAGAAAATATAGTGGCGCGATATAAAGTCATTTTTGAGCGGTAGTTCCATAGTTAGTCCGATAGTAGTACGACTAATTATACATTTGACTAATTGACAAAGTGAATTAATTAATCCTAAAGATTTAATTAATATTTAATTGACTAAGTGGATTAATAAATTAATTCTATATGAATTAATTAATCCTAAGGGTTCGATTAAATTAAATTAATGAAGTGGGTTAAGAAATTAATTCAAATGGGTCGATTGGAGTTGATTAGTCTTGGAAAGACTAAGCGGTCAACGAAAGTAAAATTAAAAGGCCCAACTCAAAAGCCCACTAGGTCTCCATTGGAGCTCCCTATAAATAGAAAACTTATGCCTTAAGAAAATTAAGAAAATCTAGCAAGACATTTTGTCTTCCTCTTGAGTGAGAAAGTTCTAGAGAGAGACTCTCATTCCCTTTTGAGTTTCTTTCAAAAATGAACTTGGAATCTCACTTCTCGATTTATATTAAGCTTGAAAGATCAAACTTTTAGATAGCCCATCGATTTATTTTAGTTTCCCACTGCTGGATCTTAATTATTTCGCCCGGATTTCTATTTTTTTCTAGCCGAATTTTTCACATTTTTGGCCGGACTGTTCGGCAGTTTTATATCTTGTCCAGCCGGTCACTTCTAGCTACTCTGGGGGTGCTTGATCTGGCTGGGTTTTTGTTGATCTCTCCCTTGGGTTGGTGATTCACAATCCCGGATGTCCAGATCATGACCGGAGTTGAAGTGGGTTTAATTATTTTGTTGCGAAAAGTAGTGGGCAACAGGTTTTGTGGCTAAAGGTTTGATCTTTTGGGCAGATTTAATCTTTTTGAGGGATTTTCTTAGTGGGTTTCTCATGGGCTTGGTAGTAAACCTCTATAGATTATTGCCCACGCAATATTCGAGACTTCTAGGAGTAATCCAGTGGATTCCAATGGTGATCGCAAGTTAAAGATTCGGTTTTCTTATTTGTGTTAGATTTCGCTTCAAAGGTATAACCTTTATGTTTCCGCTTTTAATTAAAGGTTGATTTTTTGTGCATTGTTTGTCAATTTAATAAATTAAATAAGTATACGCCTAGACCTGTTCAGGGGAAAATGAATTTGAGCCTGAGCTTTGTCAAAAGTTTTTGATTCTGGAGTGCATTGCACGAACGTGAGATTTTCAATTTAGCCCGGGCTTGTTCTGTTTTACTTCACTCTCTTCCATCCTCCGTACTCTTTTGTTCCAAAGTCAATGGCTGCAATTCTTACTCCTTTGATTTATTTCCATAATCACCTAGTCGTTCCCCCTAAACTAAACCCTTTTCTAAATGGTCGTTATCGTCAACCCAAGAGACAATAGCGTGTTAAAATAAAGATTTCTCTCCTGCCTTATTATTTGGTGTTACTTCCTTTGTTTCTCTTCTCTCTCCTAAGACATAAGGAAACAACATTTTTTTCTTCTCTTTTGATTAATTCTGGTCTCCCTCAAGTTTCTCCTCGGTAAGTTATTCTTGAAATGGCTCTCCTAAGTACCCAAGCTCTTGATCACATTATGCATAGACAAAATCTTCAAGTACAACTACCATATTGGGTTTAATTCTTAGAAAGCCTTGGACCTATTATTCTCTTAATTGCCTTGAGTTATAGCTTTTAAGAGATCACGTAAATAAACTTACCCAGTCATGTCCAGTTAGTAAGTCAAATTAATCAACAATTTAAAGATTTAACCAAAACTAGATAAAAGCAATTTATCCAGACAAATTCCAAACTCAGATATTTTCAGCTAATCCAAACGACCCAAGCTTAAACTAAGTTAACCTCGAATCCCTATGCGTTTTAGGGGTGGACTACATTGAGTTGGCACTAAAGGTAATCTTTGAGACAGTATACAACTCATAGAAGTCACCTTAGTTCAAAAAGAAGAAAAACATAACCAAAAATGTTGTAATGCAAGCGAAATTAAACATATAACCTTTACACTTGGAATCTGGGATCTGGTAAAAATCATGCCATTGGTTAAAATAAAATGGCCTAGTAACAACCCCCTTCATAAGAAAATTTCGGGACAAAATTTCATAAGGGGGGAAGATTGTAACATCCCTGTACGAAGCAGGTGTTACCTTACCTAGTTAATTGTAATTTAACTTGTATTAAATAAATAACAAAGGATAAAACTAAATAAATTGAGGCAAGCAATTAATAATAGGAAACATTAGTAATAGGGGTCTGATTGCATAATTAAATAAAAGTTGGCAATATAGTCAAAACATGAAAAAAAAATAGGAGGACTAAGGAACAAATAGAAAAATGTATAAACAGAACCACTTCTAACCTTAATCCTTTTTCTCTTCTCCCCCTTCCTAGCCACTGGTCCCTCTCTCCCCTCCTATCTTTGCCCTAGCCCTGACCAACCCTCCTCTCTCCTTTCTCACTGGACACAACTACAACCCCCTTCTGCCATGATTTCGCCGCCATCGGACCTCCCTTCATTTCTTTTTTCGATCGTGCCATTATCACGAAAAAGTTTCCCTAACTTCAAGCCTCAAGAAACCAAATTCTCTCTCTCCCTGTTGGTTCTTCTCCACCATCCATTGCCACTCATTGCTGACCGAATTGGGTAATGCAAAAAACCCCCTCCTCACAATGAGCAAAACTCAACAACCCTACCCCTCCTCCCAAAGTTTCTCTCTTCTCATTTTTCTGGAGGCTAGGGTTCCACGCCACTATCACCGTTGAATAACTCCCTCTATCAGATCTACTCATTCCCATCGTGTGAACTGCCAGCCAACCACCCCTTTCCACCTAGGGTCAAAACCCCACCCTTTCTCTCTTCAACTTCGCCCCTATTGCCGCCGCCGCCACCCGGATTCATCGTCGTTGCAGTCGGTCACCGTCTTGGTGTCGGCTAAAGCTTCCTCCTTCTGGTTGTAGCCCTTCCTCCAGTGAGTCCTTGGGTAAATTCTCAAACCATTAGGTCCATTGGTGATAGATCTATGTTTATGCATTCTAGGTTTCTCATAGTTGGATAAACATATAATTTGGAGAATTCGCGGCTTGAACTATGCTGTTAGCTTGTGGTCAAATTGTGTTGATTTGAAATCCTTTTATTGATGGTATGTTGATGTCCTATTTTAGAAATGGTATTTTAAAGCTTGGATGGCTAAATAAACTACTATTTTGGGGTTATGAGTTATGATTCGAGGTTAGAACCTATATGATGATGCTATTTAGTATTGGAACTAGAGCATGTTTGTTAAACTTGCTAGTTAACTGAACATAGTTAAGTAAACTAATTGTCTTAAGAGGTATGCTTATTAAGATTATGTTGAATAGTAATATTTGTGTTAGGGTAAATATTTTTGTGTAGTTTTGTATAATGATAGATGTTTGTATGTTATAACCTAGATTCTTGCGGAGACCAAGGTGTCGCTCTTATTGAAATTGAGATAGGTGAACCTGGTTTCAGACCAAGGTGAGTGATTCTTCCTTAATTGTGTTTGTTGTTATACCTAGGATTGTTGGAGTTGAATACATAAGCTATGCTTGTGTTGTACTTTTTCCCAGTAATATATCGATTTATGTTTTGGTTATATCTTGTTGTGCATTAATTGTCTATTTGTATTATGTAAGTAGATGATGAGGTGTCTTGTGTGACACAGTAGATCTCATCATTGGTTGAAAGACATAATATATAAATAAGGTTCGTAACCGAGATAGTTTTGGACAAACTGTCGGTTTAGATTATTATGTGATTCAGATAATTGGTTTGTCTAAACTAATTGAATCATATCGATATGCCCGGGGCGTATTGAACTTGACCTTTAAGAATGATTTGTCTTGTACTGATTTAATAGACAAATCATTCTTGGTATTCTATCTCTTAATCCCTAGACTCGAGCGGGCATGAGGATTAGACATAGTGTACTTTGATCTGCCAAAGGGTGAGGTCAATTGTGACCAATAGTCTCGGTAGGTCGGGTGCGCGTGTTTAGTTAATTGGTGTGTTGCTGCTTGTCGAAAGGAAACCATGTACCGGTGCGTCCGGGGTTATGGTGCTCCCGAGATGAGCTCGTAAAGTTTATTATACCAAACCCGGCCGGTGGACTTATGTCCGGTGTAGTAAAAAGGTCGAGTGGTACTAGTCTCGGAATTAAAGAGGTTAATTAATTAATTTATCAGTAAATTAATATATTAACGAGCACTATATCTTTGATGTTGGGAGATTATGAATATAATTTAATTAAGTTATTCCGGAAGCAATTCTGGTGTAGGATGGTAGTGCCAAAATTAATCCGTTAGTGGTACGATTAATTTTGTAATGGGTTAATTAAATAGATAGAATTAATTAATTGATTAATTATTCATATGGGTTAATTGAGTAATTAACAAAGTGGAATTATTTAATTAATTAATTAAGTCTTAAGTTCTAATTGGAATTAGAAAATTCTAGAGATTAGGAAATCTAGTAGGATTTGGTTCATCCTATCAGATTGGTTACCTAATTGGATTTGGAAACTAATTAATTACCTAAACCCACAAGGAAGACCAATTCTAAACCAACTTAGGGTCTCTCTTGTAACTCTATATATAGACAAGGGATTAGCTATTCAAGACATACAATTCCATAAGTTTTCAAGACAAGAAAACTAGAGATGGAAAATCCTAGAGAGAGAAAAAATTCTCTCTCCAAGTCAGATTTTATAGCTTAAATTTGCGGCTGGTTTTTTTTGGATTTTTGGCCGATTTTCTGGCCCAGTTTTTACCAGCTGCGCATAGCTTTCTCTCTCTCCGGGCGGTGCGTTTACAGTACGTGCCAAGTGCAGCAATGCTAGAATTTTCTAGCAGGTGGATTGTGGTGATTAGCTGATCAATTGACTTCTAGTTCGTTGCCCACACAAAGTGAATTCAAAGTCTTGAGACATACAAGAGAATCACCTGAGTGCACACTTCAAAGGTACTTTTTTAAGATTCCACTTTTAATTAAAAATTTTTGTTGCGTGGTAAGTCGAGCAAGTGCGAACCCAGATCCTATGTGGCAATCCTTTCAAGGATTACGCGGGTATGCCTCAAAACGTATATGTGTAACCTATGTATATCATGGAATTACATTCAAAATTTATTTTGCATGTTGTTGTTTATTTACACTTGGCATCTAGAAGATTATGGCCTTGCTGGAAAATATGTTGTGAATACATATGTATATTGTGTTTTAATGTATCCTTCTTGCTGATTGTTATTTTTTGCGTTGTTGAACATGTTATAGAGTCTATGACCTGACCGTATTTCTAATTTAACTAGTTTCTGATTGACTTACTTTAGAGTCATGACTGTCTATGCATCTTTTGGGGATCCTACCCTTTTTGTGCCGTCCTATTAGGATAGGGACCAAATTGAAGCAGAATCTTAGGTCAGTATGGCCCGGGTTACCTTCGGCGGTTCAGTTATACTAGGTAGTTTTGGAGAAAATTGTCCAGCTTGATAGTGCCAGTGTATAATCCTAGGGAGGATTCAAGTTTTGGTAAACATGACCTCTCTACGATCCAGGTTATTGTATTTACCATTTGTTGCACATTACTTGACTAAATGGTTTACATTTCTAGGATGGTTGGTTGGTTTACCGTTTTGATGTATGTTCTGTGTTTTTATATCTAGTTGTTATATTTTTCTCAGCCGATGACAGGTAAGTACAGGTGGAATCCCTCAATGAGTATGCCTCCCGCAAACTCATCCTTTTATCTCTGAATGTTATCCAGATTAGGTCCTCATGAGCGCAAACCTAGGAGAAGTTTAGGAATGACTTGGGTCGGTGCTAAATCTGAAAGAATATAATTGTAATAGTTTAGGTTGATTATTGATATCTTCAATAAAGTTTGTGGAAATTTTTAAATTCGTAAATCAAAGGTATATTTTGTTCTTGAAAGATTATCTGCCCGGGCCAGGTCAAAAACTCATTTTCGTGCTACGTATTCTAG
This sequence comes from Knoxia roxburghii, assembly GCA_030378225.1. Lineage (NCBI taxonomy): Eukaryota > Viridiplantae > Streptophyta > Magnoliopsida > Gentianales > Rubiaceae > Knoxia > Knoxia roxburghii. The sequence continues at coordinate 20,440,113 of CM059415.1, read as the reverse complement.
AATCGAAATTCTTGACCAAGCCTAGACTCTAGCATAATCGCTATTCCAATCTTTGCTTAAAATAACATTGCGCAGAATCTTGGTTTGTACTCATTTGATTTATCACGCAATAATAATTTTCTAATTAATAGTGGAATCATAGAAAAGTACCTCTTGAAGCATGTTAACTTAGGTGATCACTTGTATGACTCAAGACTTTGATTGCACGTTGTGTGGACAATGGTCTTGTAACCAATTGATCAGCAATCAAAACAACTGGGTTGTCAGGAAAATTCAGCAGCTCTTCGTCGCCGGAAAAATCCACCCACCGCCGCTGGAAACCACTTGCCGCCGCTGCCTGTCGAAATTTTTGATAGGCCGCCGCCTTGGAACAAATTTTGGCCGCCCGAAATTATCTAGAGGGAGAAAAATGTTTTCTCTCTCTAGTTTTCTTGTCTTGAAAACTTATGAATTGTGTGTTATGTAATTGCTAATCCTTTGTCTATATATAGAGCTACAAGAGAGACCCCAAGTTGGTTTATGATTGGTCTTTTTACTGGATTTCTGTTTCTTTCAATCCTGTTCCTAGACTGATTCACATCTAACTGATGTAGGGATTAACTTATCCCGAATCCAGTTCCTGGTCTGATTCACAACCAACTGATACAGGGATTCACTTATCCTCTGATGCTATCTTAGCCACGACCACGTCTTCCCTCTTGACGATGTCTCATATTAGGTGGTACTTGCGCTGTATATGTTTATTCGCCTTGTGGGCTTGTGGTTCCTTTGAGTTTGCTACAATATACTATGATAGACTTCTGCAAACCAGGAATCACATATAAGTCCACTAGGAAGATCTTGAGCCACACTGCTTCTTTCGCTGTCTTTGATACGGTAACATATTCAACCTCAATAGTAGAGTCCGCCACACGTTTCAGCTTGACACTCCGCCATACTATGGCTCCACCTCCCAGAGTGAACACATACCCTGAGGTAGACTTGCTCTTGTCCCTGTCGCCTTGGAAATCTGAATCTGTATAACCTCGGAGTACTAGTTCAGGCCCCTGATAGACCAACATTTGGTCTCTCGTTCTGTGCAAATACTTGAGAATGCATTTTACTGCCTCCCAATGAGCTTTCCCGAGGTTACTCTGATATCTGCTTACAATGCCAACGGCATAACAGATATCAGGCCTCGTACACAACATGGCATACATGAGACTTCCTACTGCCGAAGCATAAGGAACTATCTTCATAGCTTCTATCTCCTCAATAGTCTTTGGAGACTATTCTTTAGATAGATGCACTCCATATTTGAAAGGTAAAAAACCTTTCTTGGAGTTCTGCATGTTAAAATGGGCCAGAATCGTATCAATGTATGAAGCTTCGAAGAGCGTTTCAAATTATCTTGATCCTAAGGATATGTCCCGCTTCTCCTAAATCCTTCATATCAAATTGTTTGGACAGCCATGCCTTTACGTCTGATAACACTTTCTTGTTATTTTCAATCAATAGAATGTCATATACGTAAAGCACAAGAAACACCACCGCATTTCCATCACGTCTACGATATACACATTGCTCATCCGGACACTGAGTAAATCCGTAGGACTAGATTACCTCATCAAACCGGATGTTCCAAGATATGGATGCCTGCTTAAGTCCGTAAATAGACTTCTTGAGTCTGCAATCCCTATGCTCTTGGCCTTTTTTAACGAATCCCTCTGGTTGCTGCATGAAGATGGTTTCCTCAAGACTTCCATTAAGGAAAGCTATCTTGACATCCATCTGTCATATCTCATAATCTAAATGAGCAGCTATGGCCAAGAGAATCCGGATTGACTTAAGCATGGCCACCAGAGAGAAGGTTTCCTCATAATCGATTCCCTCTTTCTAAGTATACCCCTTCGCCACCAGCCTAGCTTTAAAGGTTTCCACCTTTCCGTCAGGTCCTCTCTTGCGTTTGTAGACCAACTTACATCCAATGGGCTTAAACCCATCAGGCAGGTCCACAAGCTCCCAGACTTGATTGTGGTCCATTGACCCCATCTCGGATATCGTTGCCTTTCACCAAGATTCTGCATATTTATCTCGGAGAGTCATATTGTTGTTCATTGGGTCAGGTTCAGGCGCGCCTGGGACTAGGTCTGAGGCCTCTCCCAAGCCAATGAACCTGTCAGGCTGTCTCATAGTCCTCCCACTACGATGAGGCACCACCTGTGTAGGCGCATCATTTGGGATATCTTGTGCAGTGTGTGGTGTATCTACTTGTGCTGGTGCATCAGGATTATCAGTTTGTCTCCTAAGATCTTCTAGTACTTTTTTGCTCTTGGGCTTGTGATCTAGGATATATTCTTCTTCTAAAAATCTGGCGTTAGTGCTAACCACCACCTTCTGATCTTTAGGACTATAAAACCGACCACCCTTTGTTCCCTTAGGATATCCTACAAACAGCATTACTTCAGTTCTTGCATCTAACTTAGCCGCATCTGCCTTAAGCACATGTGCTGGGAAACCCTAAATTTTGAGATGTCTTAGACTGGGCTTACGCCCATTCCACAACTCTACTGGGGTTGAAGGCACGATTTTAGGTGGTACAAGATTAAGGATGTACATTGCTATTTCTAAGGCATATCCCCAGAATGAACTTGGCAAATTACTAAAGCTCATCATTGACCTAACCATTTCCAGGAGAGTTTGATTCCTTCTTTTTGCTACACTGATCTGCTGTGGTGTGCCAGGTGCAGACAGCTAAGACTGAATTCTGACCTCACTGAGGTATTCTCAAAATTCATGGGACAGGTACTCCCCACAACGATCTGATTATAGTGTCTTGATACTCTTACCATGATGCTTTTACACATTTTTTCGATACTCTTTGAACTTACTAAAGCACTCGGACTTGTGGTGCATTAGGTAAATGTACGCTTACCTTGAGTAATCATCCGTAAACCTCACAAAATACTCAAACCCACCTCGTGCTTGGAACGAAATTGATCCACACAAGTCAGAATGAATCAACTCTAATACTTCTTTGGCTCTATAACCTTTTGCCTTAAAAGGTCTCTTGGTCATTTTACCCTCCAAGCAAGATTCACATGTTGAATAACTGTCAATCTCTAATGAACCTAAAGGTCCATCATTGACCAACCTCTGAATCCTACTAAGGTTTATATGACCTAGCCTGAGATGCCAAAGATAGGTTTGATTCATTTTAGAAGGTTTCTTTCTCTTATTAAAGTTAGATGATGTGCTATTTATCTCTATGTTTTGCACAACAGGGGAGTTTGATTTAATTATAAACAAATTGTCAGCTAACGAACAAGAGCAAATAAGTTTTCCATCTTTTCTAATAACAACGAAATCATCAGAAAAAATAAACTTATAACCGTTCTTTAAGAGTTTAGAAACTGAAACAAGGTTATTTCTAAAACTTGGTACATAAAGACAATTTACTAAATCTAGCCTAGAATTTTCGAAATTTAGGCTGACTACTCCCACTACTTCCACTGACACTCTTGTAGTGTCGCCCAAGTAGATATCCAGCTCGCTTTCTCTAAGCTTCCGGGTCACTTGGAACCCTTGCAAAGAATTACAAACATGGTCAGTGGCACCTGAATCCATACACCAAGTATCTATGGGAATCGCCGCTAAACATGTTTCAGTAATTAAGGCAGAAACTATCATACTTTTAAGCTTTGGACAATCTGATTTCTAATGTCCCATCTGATTACACTTAAAACACTTGCCTTTCAGCTTCTTCTTTGCAATATCTGGCTTAGGCACAATTCTCGCCTTTTGAGCTATTCCCTCGAGCTTTCTCTTCTTCTTTCCAACCTTAGGCTCAGAAGAAGATTTTGAAGCTTTGACTACGACTAAAACTCACTTCTTCTCTTGAAGAAGACTTTTAGCCACTACCAACTCTGCCAAGAGCTCCGATGAAGTACACAACAATTGATTCATGTTGTAGTTCAACCGAAACTGCTTATAGCTTCGAGGTAAGTTCTGGAGAACAATATCGACTTTGGTTTCACCATCGATTTCGCCTCCTACTACCTCAAACTCGTTGATGTTACTAATCATGTCAATGACATGATCTCTCACAGGAGTGCTCTCAGCCGTTAGGACAATGTCCAAATTACGACTCCAATCGACATAGTTTGGCCAGTTAATTTGTTGTCTTTCAACATAGTAGCTAAGGGGTTGAATGCTATATCGAATACTGTAAATTAAATAAATAGGAAATATTTTAGTTATCTAATCTATAATTTAGAAAACAAGGAGATTCTAATAATTATTGACTTCCCTCAAACAATAATTTAAACCACTGATATCTCATTCACCGGGATTTTCGCAAGCCACGATAGTGTGGACGTTTACGCTAACCCACATTCGTTTGAGAAGAACCTAGTTCATTAACTACACTATCTGACCAAATGATCTATTGATCAATGTAGCTAATAGTCAGTGCTTTCAGCCGTACAAATAAGTAGCGTAATCTCGAAGGGAGGAATACTACAAATCGAACACTAAGTGTGTGCCATTACGTGACTTCTAAGCTTGTTACCTCAGGATAGTGCGCCTTAGATGGAGAGGGTATCACATTTCTCCAAATTAAACTTACTTTAGTCATCTTAATTAGAAATTCATAATCTAGCGATCTCGTGGTTGGACTCATCCGAATGGAGGAAGGCCCTAATGCCAACGCGCAAGTCTACCCACATCACATATGAACCCGTAATGGTGGCTATGGGAATATTAAACCAACCCGCTCGCACTTAGATTTCTAAATTGAGGGTTTTTTTCCGGTTTTAACATGTAATTAACTAATCCTAAGTTATATGCAAACATAAACCAGTCATGCTTTAAAATCATGCATCTAAAATACAGCACAAAATTAAAAACATAAATACGGGAAATAAATACGAAAAAATAAATTTCCCAACTATCATGGTTTAAATCGCTTCCATCTTCTGCCTTGATCTAGTGACCCGTCACGCCACTCAAGGGATTGAGTCTTGAACTTTCAAAAAATGAAATCTGGAGAAAAAACGGGCCAAAACGCAGGCCAAAAGGCCCGCACGCGTGCAGCCCTCACGGGTCGCGCTGCTGCCTGTTGCAGGCGGTGGCTTCCGCTGGTGAGTCGTTGCCGGCGCCGCCCCCACCTCTGATTCTTTCTTCGCTTCTTTTCCCACGCTATTTGGTTTTCTTGCAATTCGTTATGGGTTTTCCTTTTCTACGAATTAACGATAACCCAAAACCCATGAATTTAAGTTGCCCACCATAACGCCTTCGATTACAAAAAAATTCTCCTACTACAAGGCTTCTAGGAAAATTAAAATCAAAATTACATAGAAAAATTCCTACTACAGATTTGATCTAGTCCTACACAGCTTCTAGCACGTGGTTATACTCTTACAAGCATTCATAATAAAACCTAACCCGGACATGTCCTGAGATTTAATTAAAAACCATACAAACGCAACCATAATAATCGGGATTTCTAAACTACCTGCAAATAAAACCATGTAATAAATCGAACAAGCACAAAACCCAAAACCAGGCTCTGATACCAATTGAAAGATTATCTGCCTGGGCCTGGTCAAAAACTCACTTTCGTGCTACGCATTCCAGAATCGGAATTCTTGACCAAGCCTAGACTCTAGCACAATCGCTATTCCAATCTTTGCTTAAAATAACATTGCACATGATCTTGGTTTGTACTCATTCGATTTATCACGCAACAATAATTTTCAAATTAAAAGTGAAATCGTAGAAAAGTACCTCTTGAAGCGTGTTAACTTAGGTGATCGCTTGTATGACTCAAGACTTTGATTGCACGTTGTGTGGGCAACGATCTTGCAACCAATTGATTAGCAATAAACACAACTGGGTTGTCAGGAAAATTCAGCACCTTGTCACTGCCGGAAAAATCCACCCACCGTCGCCGGAAACCACTTGCCACCGCCGCCTGCCAGAATTTTCAACCGGCCGCCGCCTTGGAATAAATTTTGGCCGCCCGAAATTATGCTAAAGGGAGAAAAACGTTTTCTCTCTCTAGTTTTCTTGTCTTGAAAACTTATGAATTGTGTTATGTAATTGCTAATCCCTTGTCTATATATATAGCTATAAGAGAGACCCCAAGTTGTTTTAGGATTGGTTTTCCTACTGGGTTTCTGTTTTCTTCAATCCTGTTCCTGAATTGATTCACATCCAACTGATACAGGGATTAACTTATCTCCAATCCAGTTCCTGGTCTGATTCACAACCAACTGATACAGGGATTCACTTATCCCCAATCCAATTCATGGTCTAATTCACAACCAACTTATACAAGGATTCACTTATCCCCAATTCAGTTCATAGTATGATTCACGACCAATTGACACAAAGATTAATTATAATTAATTACTTAATTAATTAATCTACCTTTGTCCCAATACATCATTAATCGTACCACGAACGGATTAATTATGGCACTACCATCCTATACCAGAATTGCTTCCGAAACAACTAAATTAATTTATTCTTAATCTCCCCATATCAAAGATATAGTGCTCGTTAATTTATTAATTTACTTATAAATTAATTAGTTAACTTCTTTAATTCCGAGACTAGTACCACTCGACCTTTTTACTATACCTAACATAAGTCCACTGGCCGGGTTTAGTATAATAAACATAACGAGCTCACCTCAGGAGCAGCATCACCCTGGACGCACCGATACATGGTTTCCTTTCGACAAGCAGTAGCACACCAAATAACTTAACAAGCGCACCCAACCCACCAAGACTATTGGCCACAATTAACCTCACCCTTTGGCAGATCAAAGTACACTATGTCTAATCCTCATGCCCACTCAAGTCTATGGATTAAGAGATAGAATACTAAGAATGATTTGTCTATTAAATCAGTACAAGAAAAATCATTCTAAATGGTCAAGTTCAATATGCCCAGGGCATATCTATATGATTCAATTAGTTTAGAAAAACCAATTATCTGAATCACATAATAACCTAAACCAACATTTAGTCCAAAATTGTCTCGGTTACGAACCTCATTTATATATTATTTTTTTAACCAATGATAAGATCTACTGTGTCACACAAGACACCTCATCATCTAACTACATAATATAAGTGGACAATTATACGCACAACAAATTTAACTAAAATATTAAATTGATATATATTAACTGAGAAAATGTACAATACAAGCATAGCTTATGTATTTAATTCTAACAGTTCTTAAGATAGTTTAGTTGTGCTTTATTACCAGTTTAGGAAATCAGGTGCTTCTGGGCCCTGATAGTGGACGCCTTGGTTTTCATCACGTCTACGCGTCAAGGTGGCACTTGCTCTCACTAGTCACTTTCTGCTTCTTGTGGCTCTGGCATCTAGCAGGCGTTGGAACCTATTTGCCGCCACATATGCTCTTGGCTTTTTGGCATCCACCAAGTTGTAGCATGTTGGTCGCCACTTGTCATTGCGTTTTTTTTGCTTTTTCCTGACTCTTTCTCCAATTCATCCCCAATTTCTTCACTTTTCTTCAATTTTCAGCTCTACAATTTTTAGGTATCATCCTCAACTCCACAAATTCACAATTCAATACAAACACACAAATCTAATCATATATTACACTTTTAGGCACAAATAGATCAAGAATCTACAAAAACTAGGTCAAATTTGCATGCTTTTGACTCAAAATAAGATGTGAAATTAATTCACATCAATCAACCTAAAATTTTTTTCCGTTGAATATAAAGATATGGTGCGTAAACTAAACAAAACAATATATTGACTTGAAACAAGTTTCCTCTCAAAGATAATTTTGATAATATTAGTACACCTTTGATTTTGAAGGAATCACTGTTTATTGGTGTAGTTGCTGGAGGATATATTAATTTTGATAATTTCATTACTCCATTGATTTTGAAGGAAACACTGTTGATTGGTGTAGTTGTTGGAGGATCAACGGGAGTATGTTTATAATTTTGGTTTGAAATTTTACTTGTTGCTAATAATTTAACTTTGTTGCGTAAAACTAAAGAAATTATTTCTAAGAATTTTTAAATGAAAGATATGGATGAAATTTCCTTCATGATTGGAATTTCAATATTTTGTAAGAAATCAGAAAGTTTAGAAGAATAGTCTTATAAAGCCTATACTCAAAAAATTCTTAAGAAAATGAATAAAGGATTACATGCTTACTTGTAAGTTATCTAATCAATTAAAATGATTGGATATTTGAATTTAGATTTTAATGGATGATTGACAGTTAAAAGTTTAGGTTTGACTGTTTGTTTTTCTTAATTAAAAGAGCAATCTTACTAAAATACCAAACAATCTGTCATTACTGCATCCATTATGAAATAAAAGTTGTAGCTTGTTATGAGGTTACTATCATTGCATTATGGCTGCAAAACTTTCTTTCAGGGCTTGGAGTTGTTGACACTGTACGCAGGTCGCTGAAAATTTATGATAATATTATAGTAATTATCTTCTCAAAAAACAACAAATGTTCATAATGCGAAAAACATATGGGTTTAAAATTCTTTATTGTTAATAAGATATTCAGAAAGAACGAGTGTTGTTCAGAACATGTTATGATGAATCTCATGATTAATTTCAGATTCTCTAACTAAGGGTTTACAACTAAAGACATTTAAAATATGTGCTTATGACGAGTCTTGGTTGTATAAATGGTTCTAACACTCCTGAACTCAATAATAAATTATTTTGAATTTTTGATTTATTATTTTCTATGCTTATGCATGCATGATTGGTTCAATAAGAAATTCGTATGACTTTTTGTAACAATATGTAGATTGTATATTGTTTGTATACAACTTATGAACTTGATGTTATAAACCATTAATGTTGTGGTGTATGAGAAAGAGTATGTGATTGTACTATGTATGCCTGTCATAACTCACATTATGTGGTTTATTATGTTAAGGTGTTTATGATGTTAATGGTTGATAAGGTTTAATTTTGCTAGCCTTGTGTTATATTATTAAACGGAATTACGGAACATCCGAGCAAGTAGGAGAATGTAAGAATGTGGCCTTAATGTTATGACCTATATCATTATTAAGTTCAATTAAAGTTGATTTAGGTTTCCTAATTAGTTTAGGGTTAAAAGGTTGATAGGTCACTAAATTTGTTAAATAGTATACTTTTGGCCACTGAACTTTTTTGCTTGACTAATAGACCATTAAACTATTAAAACGTATAACTTTTCATATTTTTATCAGGTATCCATGTATGATCTGACGAAAAATTAAATTTATGCAAAATTTGTTAGTTTTTCAAAGGGCAAAAATGAAATATCAATTCTGGATTTTTTTTTAGAAATTTTTTTTTTTAATTTTCTTCATTTTTTCCTCCTAGTCACAGCCAGCCACCACCTCACTCTAACCAGCACGACCACCTGTTCGCCGCCTGTGGTTCCAAATCCTTCTAATAAGGTTATTAATATTAATACTACTATCACTGATTTTCGTCTTTAAAAAAATCTATAATTAATGACAGCCTTGTTCCAAATCCTTCTGGGAAGGTTACTACGATGTTGGTTCCAAATCCTTCTAGGAAGGTTACTACGATGTTGGTTCCAAATCTTTTTTTGTTCTCATAGTCACGACTTCCATTTTTGCCCTTTTAAAAAATTAACGGATTTTGCATAAATTTAATTTTTCATCAGATTATACATGGATACCCGATAAAAGTATGACAAGTTATACTTTTTAATAGTTTAATGGCCTATTTGTCAAGCAAAAAAGTTTAGTAGCCAAGAGTATAGTGTTTTAAGAGTTTAATGACCTATTAGTCAAGTAAAAAAGTTCAGTGGCCAAAAGTATACTATTGAACAAGTTTAGTGACCTATCAAGTTTTTAACCCAGAGGGTTATTATTTTTCGCCCCCTATTTGTAAAAGATTATCTGCCCGGGCTCGGTCAAAAATTTACTTTCATGCTACTTATTCCAAAATCAAAACTCTTGACTAGGCCTAAGCTCCAGCACAAGTACTATTCTAACCCTTGCATGAAATATCATTGCGTAGAATCTTAGGTTCTACTTATTCGATTTTTCACGTAACAATAAATTCTCTATTAAAGCGGAAGTTTTAAAATTAACTCTGAAAGTTACTTAGGTGATCGCTTGTATGACTCAATACTTGATCGTACATTGTGTGTGTTGGAGTTTAATACATAAGTTATGCTTGTATTGTACTTTTTCCCAGTAATATATCAATTTATGTTTTGGTTATATCTTGTTGTGCATGATATGTCCATTTATATTATGTAAGTAGATGATGAGGTGTCTTGTGTGACACAGTAGATCTCATCATTGGTTGAAAGACATAATATATAAATGAGGTTCGTAACCAAGACAACTTTGGACAAACTGTCAGTTTAGGTTATTATGTGATTCGGTAATTAGTTTGTCTAAACTGATTGAATCATATAGATATACCCGGGGCGTATTGAACTAGACCATTAAGAATGATTTGCCTTGTACTGATTTAATAGACGAATCGTTATTGGTATTCTATCTCTTAATCCCTAGACTCGAGTGGGCATGAGAATTAGACATAGCGTACTTTGATCTGTCAAAGGGTGAAGTCAATTGTGGCTAATAATCTCGGTAGGTTGGGTGCACGTGTTTAGTTGCTTGGTGTGCTGCTGCTTGTCGAAAGAAAACCATGTACCGGTGCGCCCAGGGTGATGGTGCTCCCGCGATGATCTCGCTATGTTTATTATATTAAACCCAACTGGTGGACTTATGTCCGGTATAGTAAAAAGGTCGAGTGGTACTAGTCTCGAAATTAAAGAGGTTAATTAATTAATTTATCAGTAAATTAATATATTAACAAGCACTATATCTTTAATGTGGGGAGATTATGAATATAATTTAATTAAATTATTCCGAAAGCAATTCTGGTATAGGATGGTAGTGTCATAATTAATCCGTTAGTGGTACGATTAATTATGTGTTGGGTTATTGACAAAGGTAGATTTAATTAATTAAGTAATTAATTAATTCTTGTGTCAGTTGGTTGTGAATCATACCAGGAACTGGTTTGGGATAAGTGAATCCCTGTATCAGTTGGTTGTGAATCATATCAGGAACTGGTTTGGGATAAGTGGATCCCTGTATTAGTTGGTTGTAAATCATATCAGGAACTGGTTTGGGATAAGTGGATCACTGTATCAGTTGGATGTGTTTCAGTCCAGGAACAGGATTGAAGAAAAACAGAATCCCAATAGGAAGGCTAATCCTAAACCAACTTGGGGTCTCTCTTGTAACTCTATATATAGACAAGAGATTAGCTATTCAAGACATACAATTCATAAATTTTCAAGACAAGAAAACTTAGAGAGAGAAAATCCTAGAGAGAGAAAATTCCCTCTCTCTAAAATTTGGATTTTACAAGCTTTGGGGCTGCCGAATATTTCTTAAATATTTGGCGGTCTCTGTGGCTTTCTCTCTCTCCGGGCGGTGCATTTACAGTACGTGCCAGGTGCAGCGGTGCTGGAATTTTCTGGCAGGTGGATTGTGATGATTAGCTGATCAATTGGTTTCTAGGTCATTGCCCACACAACGTGCAATCAAAGTCTTGAGGCATACAAGAGAATCACCTAAGTGCACGCTTCAAAGGTATTTTTCTAAAGTTTCGCTTTTAATTAGAAATTTTTGTTACGTGGTAAATCGAATAAGTGCGAACGCAGATCCTGTGCAATGTTGTTTCAAAAGGGTTGGAATAGCATTGTGCTAGCGTCTAGGCCTGACCAGAGATTCTGATTCTGGAATGCATAGTACAAAAGTGAGTTTTTGGCTAGGCCCGGGCAGATAATCTTTCAGTGTGGGTAACAACCTAATGAACAATTGATCAGCAAAACCACCACAAAACATGTAGGAAAAACCAACAAACAGTCGTCGCCTTGCGCGTAGCTTCCACATACCGCCGTCACCCGAGATTAACACCCACGCACCACCGATCTTGGAGAAGTCTGACCGCCGCCAAGCTAGGAAATCAAGCTGCCGAGTTGCTGGGAAGAAATCCGACTTTGAGCGAGAATTCTTTTGATTTCTCTCTCTAGAATTTCTCTCTCTAGTTTCTTGAAAACTTGAAACTATGAATTATGTCTGTGAATTGCTAATCTCTTGTCTATTTATAGAGTTACAAGGAAGACCCCAAGTTGGTTTATGATTGACCTTCCTAATGGGTTTATGATTTCTAATTAGTTTCCAAATCCAATTAGTAACCAATCTAATTAGATTCCAAATCCAAAAAGATTTCCTAATGTCTTGGATTTCCTAATTCCAATTTAACTTTAAGACTTAATTAATTAATTAATTCCACTTTGATAATTACTAATTAACCCTTAGGAATAATTAATTAAATAATTAATTCTACTTTATCAATTAACCCACCACATAATTAATCGTACCACTAACGGATTAATTATAGCACTACCATCCTACACCAGAATTGCTTTCGAAAAACTAAATTAATTATTCGTTAATTTATTAATTGATTGACAAATTAACTAATTAATTTCTTATAATCTGAGATTAGTACCACTCGACCTTTTTACTATACCGGACATAAGTCCACCAGTTGGGTTTAGTATGATAAATATACCGAGTTCATCTCCGGAGCACCATTACCCCAGACGCACCGGTACATGGTTTCCTTTCGACAAGTTCACACCAAACAATCAAACACGCGCACCCAACCTACAGAGACTATTGGTCTCAAGTGACCTCACTTTTTGGCATATTAAAGTACACTATGTCTAACCCTCATGCCTACTCAAGTCTAGGGATTTAGAGATAGAATACTAGGATCGAATAGTCTATCAGTATAAGACAATCCATCCTAGTTGGTCAAATTCAATATGCCCCGAGCATATCTATATGATTCAAGTAGTTTAGACAAACCAATTTCTGAATCACATAATAACTTAAACTAACAGTGTGTCCAAAACTGTCTCAGTTATGAACCTTATTTATATATTATGGCTTTTAACCAATGATGAGATCTATTGTGTCACACCAGACACCTCATCATCTAATTACATAAAATAAATGGACAACATATGTAAAACATAAAGACAATTTAACTAAAACATTTAATCGATATAACAAACTGGGAAATAGTTTAATACAAGCAAAGCTTTAGTATTCAAACCAAACAATCTCCCACTAATACTTAAGTTGCGTTTTAAGTATAAAACTATATTAATATTACAACTACAATACTAACTAGAAAAATAGTCATTACTCTACTAAGTATCTAATCCTCATGCCCTTCACGTGAGCTTCAAAGACTTTTGAAGTCAGTGTCTTCGTGAATGGATCCGCAAGGTTATCTTCTGATGCTATCTTTACCACGACCACGTCTTCTCTCTTTACGATATCTCATACCAAGTGGAACTTGCGGTGTATATGCTTACTCGCCTTGTGGGATATTGGTTTCTTCGAGTTTTCTACTACACAGTTGTTGTCACAATACACTGTGATCGACTTTTGCAAACCAGGAGTCACATCTAAGTCCACTAGGAAGTTCTTGAGCCACACTGCTTCTTTCACTGCCTCTGATGCTGCAACATATTCAGCCTCCATGGTAGAGTCAGCCACGCATTTCTTCTTGACACTCTGCCAAACTATGGCTCCACCTCCCAAATTAAACACATACCCTGAGGTAGACTTACTCTTGTCCCTGTCGCCTTAGAAATTTGAATCTGTGTAACCACGGGGGCACAAGCTCAGGCGCCTGATAGACTAAGACTTGGTCTATCGTTATACACAAATACTTGAGAATGCATTTTACTGCTTCCCAATGAGTTTTTTCGGGGTTACTCTGATATCTACTTACAATGCCAACATCATAGCAAATATCAGGCCCCGTACACAACATTGCATAAATGAGACTTCCTACTGCAGAAGCATAAGAAACTGCTCTTTAGATAGATGCACTCCATGTCTGAAAGGTAGAAAATCTTTCTTGGAGTTCTGCATGTTAAAACGAGTCAGAATCGTATATATGTACGTAGCTTGAAAGAGCATTATATCGGCCGGCAAACCAGAGATGGAAGACCACGGTCCCGACCTTACCAGCCCCAGACGTGTACTAATCAATGAAACTAATCCCAGTGAAAAGGCAGAATAAATTGGATTGGAAAGTAATACTACCTCTTGACCCCTAAAATTAGAACCAATCCTATAAAGACTAAAAGAAAACCATGTATTGGTCCAGATAAATTCATTTCAAAAAATATATAAATTGAAATATTTCATGACTTTATTGAACTAAACGTAGCAGGAAAAAAGAAGTGGCTCCTTTTTTTTTGAAACTTTTTTTGTTTTAAGTAAAGCGAACGTTTCCTACGATCTCGAATGATCTTGATCCCAAGGATATGTCCCGCTTCTCCTAAGTCTTTCATATCAAATTGTTTGGACAGCTATGCCTTTACGTCTGATAACACTTTCTTATTGTAGCCATTTAGTAAAATGCCATCTACGTAAAGCACAAGAAATACCACCGTATTTCCATCACGTCCGTGGTAGACACATTATTCATCTGGGCACTAAGTAAATCCGTAGGATTGGATTACCTCATCAAACTAAATGTTCTAAGATCTAGATGCTTGTTTAAGTTTGTAGATGGACCTCTTAAGCTTGCAAGCCTTATACTCTTGGCCTTTATCAACGAATCCCTCTGATTGCTGCATGAAGATAGTTTCTTCAAGACTTTCGTTAAGGAAAGCTGTCTTGACATCTATATGTTATATCTCATAATCTAAATAAGCAACTATGGCCAAGAGAATCTGGATTGACTTAAGCATAGCTACCGGGAAAAAGGTTTCCTCATAATCGATTCCCTTTTTCTTAGTATACCCCTTCACTACAAGCATAGCTTTAAAGGTTTAAACCTCTCCATCAGGTCCTCTCTTGCATTTGTAGACCCAATTACATCCAATGGGTTTGAAATCATCAGGCAGATCAACAAGCTCCCATACTTGATTATGGTCCTATTGGTGTATGTGCCCTTTTAAGGGCTGCATGCAGATATTTGTTGTTTTGATTGATGTTAGAATAAGATGAGTTAATTTTATGATGATAATATTCTTGTGCATATTTAATTTCATGAAATTGATCTGCCAAAAGAAGCACTCCATGGATTGATTAGATTATGAGTAATTCTTTTGAGTAGTACTCATACGAGGATCCTTAGACCAAAAATCATTACATGGTTTTAGGTGAATTGTAGTGTGCTTTGACATACACCTAACGGGGCTGTAACAGGTTGCCAAGTACGGGTATAATTGGGTACAATATGAGTCACACTAAGGTATGTAGGTGAAGTGATGAGACTACAAGTCTCTCTTAAGTGAGGAATGATATCTTGGCCACTTGATAGTGAACTGAAATGTGCATGGCCGTGCCCAAGGAATGATAAGCGTTATCATTTGCTTGATGAATTCATTGTCACTAAGAGATCAAGTAAACGTTTAGCTATATAAGGATGATGGTTCCATGCCTTATGCTAAACGGGATATCAATGTAGAGGATCGTACGTAGTTTACTCAGAAAGGTTGTGTTGAATCACCATTCGACCCTCCATTCCGAATTGGGTAGTCATTATGTCTTGTTAGAAACCACTAATGACTTATGGATTAATCAATGAGATTGAGTTATCCATTACCAATTTAGAATGGGCCTACAGGATTGCACATAAGAAAGTTTGATGATGCAGAATAAGTATTCTTGCCTACAATAAGTATAATGGTTATACTTAAATAAGATGGTTTAATTAAATATTATTGAGAAATTTATGTGGTATTAATTAAGAGTTAATTAATTACCTGGGAATAATTGGGATGGGCTGATAAATCAAGAGACTTAATTGCAATTGAGATTCTTGACCCATCAGCCTGATCCATGGGTCATGGGTTGATCCATAGGCTTGGTGTATAACCCAAATCATTAAAGTATTATTTAATACTGATTTGGAATCAGTAAATATTGTTGAATACTAATTTAGAATCAGTAAAATAATATTTGGTAATAATACTGATTTGGAATCTGATTAAATCAGTAATGTAATAATTGATTAATTACAATACTGATTTTGAAAATTTTGACTCTACAAATATCCTAGGGATATTATTGTAGTACAGAGAGGTTTTAATCAGAAAAAAGTTAGAACAAAAAAATATACACAAAATCCTGAGAACTCTTTGTAGGCAAAAATGGCTAGCACAAAGTCTGCGAAGAGCTTCAGTGCTTGAAAGTAGAGGATCCTTCAAGAAAGGATTTTGGTGATGACAAACATAACTGGAGTAGAAGGCTTGGACCAACATCAAACAAGGATCCAAGCACGGCATTACGCTACAAGGGTAAGCTTTAGAAACTTTAAAAGTAGGATTAATTAAAACCCTAAAATTGGAATTGGCATGAATCTACTGCGTAAATTTTTGAAAATCATGCCTCCGATCCCAATAGGTCCATCGACCCCATCTCGGATATCATTGCTTTTTGCCAAGATTCTGTATCCTTATCTCGGAGAGCCTCATTGTAGTTAACAGGGTCAAGTTCAGATGTGCCTTGGACTAGGTCTCTCACGCTAATGAACCTGTCGAGTTGTCTTACAACCCTCCCACTATGACGAGCACCACCTGTGTAGGCGCATCATCTGTGATATCTTATGTAGTATTCTATGGTGTATCTACTTGTGCTGGTGCATCAGAATTATATTGTCTTTTAAGTTCTTCTACAATGATTTTACTCTTGGGCTTGTGATCTAGAATATAGTCTTCCTCTAAAAACCTGGCGTTAGTGCTAACTATCACTTTCTGATCTTTAGGACTATAGAACAGACCGCCTTTCGTTCCTCTAGGATATTCTACAAACAACATCACTTCTGTTGTTGCATCTAACTTAGCCGTATCCGCCTTAAGTACATGTGTTGGACAACCCCAAATTCTGAGATGTCTTAGACTGGGCTTGAGCCCGTTCCACAACCCTATAGGGGTTGAAGGCACGATTTTAGATGGTACAAGATTTAGAATGTATGCTGCAGTTTCTAAGACATACCCCCAAAACGAATCAGGCAAATCACTATAGCTCATCATCGACCTAACTATTTCCATGAGAGTTCTGTTTCTTCTTTCTGCTACACCATTCTGATGTGGTGTGCCAGGTGCAGACAACTGAGAGTGAATTCTGACCTCACTGAGGTATTCTTAAAACTAGTGGGATAGATACTCTTTGAAATATTTGGTAGGATCTGGGTTTGCACTTGCTCGATTTACCACGCAACAAAAAAATTTCTATTAAAGCGGAATCTTAGAAAAGTACCTTTGAAGCGTGCACCTAGTGATTCTCTTGTATGCCTCAAGACTATGACTTCACGTTGTGTGGGCAACGAACTAGAAGTCAATTGATCAGCTACTCACTACAATCCACCTGCTAGAATACTCTAGCCCCGCAGCACCTGGCACGTACTATAAACGCACCGCCCGCAGAGAGAGAAAGCTACGTGCAGCTGGTATAAACCAAGGCCAAAATTTCAGCCACTAGAAACCCAAAAACTGAAAGATTTTGGTAGGATCTGGGTTTGTACCTGCTCGATTTACCACGCAACAAAAAATTCTAATGAAAGTGGAACCATAGAATAATACCTTTGAAGCGTGCACCTGGTGAATCTCTTGTATGCCTCAAAGACTATGACCTCTTGTTGTGTGGGCAACAATCTAGAAATCAATTGATCAGCAACTCACCACAATCCACCTGCTGAAAAAATTCAGCACCTCCGCACCTAGCACGTACTTCAAACGCACTGCCCGGAGAGAGAGAAAGCAACACACGGGGCTGCCCAAGAAGGACCAAATTTTCGGCCACAATATAGGAAAACCAGCCGCCCCTTCTTGCTTGTTAAAATTCATTTTTAGAGAGAGAGAGAATTTTCTCTCTCTAGAATTTTATCTCTCTAGATTCTTGAATTATGAATCTATTGAATTGTCTTGTTGAATGGCTGATCCCTTGTCTATTTATAGAGTTACAAGAGAGACTCCAAGTTGGAATAGGATTGGTCTTCCTACTGGGTTTCTGTTTTCCTTCAATCCTGTTTCTAGATTGATACAGATTCTGTTTCCTTCAATCCTGTTCCTGGACTGAAACACTCCCAACTGTCACAGGGATTCACTTATCCCAATCCAGTTCCTGGGATGAAACACTCCCAACTGACACAGGGATTCACTTATCCCAAACCAGTTCTTGGGATGATTCACAACCAACTGACATAAGGATTAATTAATTTCTCAATTAATTAAATCTACCTTTGTCAACAACCCAGTACATAATTAATCGTACCACTAACGGATTAATTATGGCACTACCACCCTACACCAGAATTGCTTCCGGAACAACTTAATTAAATTATATTCATAATCTCCCCACATAAAAGATATAGTGCTCGTTAATTCATTAATTTACTGATAAATTAATTCATCAACTTCTTAATATTCCGAGACTAGTACCACTCGACCTTTTTACTATACCGGACATAAGTCCACCGGCCGGGTTTAGTATAATAAACATTTCGAGCTCATCTCGGGAGCACCATCACCCTGGACGCACCGGTACATGGTTTCCTTTCGACAAGCAGCAGCACACCAAGTAACTAAACAAGCGCACCCAACCTACCGAGATTATTGGCCACAATTGACCTCACCCTTTGGCAGATCAAAGTACACTATGTCTAATCCTCATGCCCGCTCGAGTCTAGGGATTTAGAGATAGAATACAAGGATTGATTTGTCTATTAAATCAGTACAAGACAAATCATTCCTAAGAGTCAAGTTCAATATGCCCCGGGCATATCTATATGATTCAATTAGTTTAGACAAACTAATTATCTGAATCACATAATAACCTAAACCGACAGTTTGCCCAAAGCTGTCTCGGTTACGAACCTCATTTATATATTATGTCTTTCAACCAATGATGAGATCTACTGTGTCGCACCAGACACCTCATCATCTACTTACATAATATAAATGGACGATTAATGCACAACAAGATATGACTGAAACACAAATCGATATATTAAACTGGGAAACTGTACAATACAAGCATAGCTTATGTATTCTACTCCAACAATCTCCCACTAATACTTGAGCTGTGCTTTAAGTATACAACTACATACAATCCTACCCAATCTGCTGCTATCTATCTAGAAAAACTGTCAAGGCTCTCCTAAGCATCTGATCCCCTTGCCCTTCACGTGAGCCTCAAAGACTTTAGAAGTCAATGTTTTCGTGAACGGATCTGCAAGGTTATCCTCTGACGCTATCTTAGCCATGACCACGTCTACCCTCTTTACGATGTCTCGTATCAGGTGGTACTTGCGCTGTATATGTTTACTCGCCTTGTGGACTCGTGGTTCCTTCGAGTTTGCTACTGCACCGTTGTTATCACAATAAACCGTGATAAACTTCGGCAAACCAGGAATCACATCTAAGTCCACTAGGAAGTTCTTAGTCCATACTGCTTCTTTCGCTGCCTCTGATGCGGCAACGTACTCAGCCTCCATGGTAGAGTCCGCCACGCATTTCTGCTTGACACTCCGCCAAACTATGGCTCCACCTCCTAGAGTAAACACATACCCTGAGGTAGACTTGCTCTTGTCCCTGTCGCTTCGGAAATCTGAATCTGTGTAACCTCGGGGTACCAGCTCAGGCGCCTGATAGACCAGAACTCGGTCCCTCGTTCTGCGCAAATACTTGAGAATGCATTTTACTGCCTCCCAATGAGCTTTCCCGGGGTTACTCAGATATCTGCTGACCATACTAACGGCATAACAGATATCAGGCCTCGTACACAACATGGCATACATGAGACTTCCTATTGCCGAAGTATATGAAACTGTCTTCATGGTCTCTATCTCCTCAACAGTCTTAGGAGACTGTTCCTTAGATAGAAACACTCCATGCCTGAAAGGTAGAAAACCTTTCTTGGAGTTCTGCATGTTAAAACGGGCCAGAATCGTGTCTATGTATGAAGCTTGGGAGAGCGTTAGTGAACGTTTCCTACGATCTCGAATAATCTTGATCCCAAGGATATGTCCCGCTTCCCCTAAGTCCTTCATATCAAATTGCTTGGAAAGCCATGCCTTTACGTCTGATAACACTTTCTTGTTGTTGCCAATCAATAGAATGTCATCTACGTAAAGCACAAGAAACACCACTGAGTTTCCATCACGTCTGCAATATACACATTGCTCATCCGGACACTGAGTAAATCCAAAAGGACTGGATTACTTCATCAAACCGGATGTTCCAAGATCTGGATGCCTGCTTAAGTCCATAAATAGACCTCTTAAGCCTGCAAACCTTATGCTCTTGGCCTTTTTCAATGAATCCCTCTGGTTGCTGCATAAAGATGGTTTCCTCAAGACTTCCGTTTAGGAAAGCTGTCTTGACATCCATCTGCCAAATCTCATAATCCATATGAGCAGCTATGGCCAAGAGAATCCGGATCGACTTAAGCATGGCTACCGGGGAGAAGGTTTCCTCATAGTCGATTCCCTCTTTCTGAGTATACCCCTTCGCCAGCAGCCTAGCTTTAAAGGTTTCCACCTTTCCTTCAGGTCCTCTCTTACGTTTGTAGACCCACTTGCATCCAATGGGCTTAAACCCATCAGGAAGGTCCACAAGCTCCCAGACTTGATTGTGGTCCATTGACCCCATCTCGGATATCATTGCCTTATGCCAAGATTCTGCATCTTTATCTCGAAACGCCTCATTATAGTTAACTGGGTCAGGTTCAGGCACACCTGGGACTGGGTTTGAAGCCTCTCCCACGCCAACGAACCTGTCAGGTTATCTCACAACCCTCCCACTACGACGAGGCACCGCCTGTGTAGACGCATCATCTGTGATCTCATGTGCAGTGTGTGGTGTATCTACTTGTGCTGGTGCATCAGGATTAGTAATTTGTCGTCTAAGCTCTTCTAGTACTATCTTACTCTTGGGCTTGTGGTCTAAGACATAGTCCTCATCTAAAAATCTAGCGTTGGTACTTACCACCACCTTCTGATCTTTAGGACTATAGAATAGACCACCTTTCGTTCCCCTAGGATATCCTACAAACAGCATTAATTCTGTTCTTGTATCTAACTTAGCCGTATCTGCCTTAAGCACATGTGCTGGGCAGCCCCAAATTCTGAGATGTCTTAGACTGGGCTTCCGCCCGTTCCACAACTCTACTGGGGTTGAAGGCACGGTTTTAGATGGTACAAGATTAAGAATATTCGTTGCTGTTTCTAAGGCATATCCCCAGAACGAACTTGGCAAATCACTATAGCTCATCATGGATCTAACCATTTCCATAAGAGTTCGGTTCCTCCTTTCTGCTACACCATTTTGCTGTGGCGTGCCAGGTGCAGACAACTGAGACTGAATTCCTACCTCAGTGAGGTAATCTAGAAATTCATGGGACAGGTACTCCCCACCACGATCTGAACGTAGTGTCTTGATACTCTTACCATGATGCTTCTCCACATCTGCCCGAAACTCTTTGAACTTGCCAAAACATTCGGACTTGTGGCGCATTAGGTAAATGTATCCATACCTAGAGTAATCATCCGTGAATGTCACGAAATACTCATATCCCCCTCGTGCCTGGACCATCATAGGTCCACACAAGTCAGAATGAATCAACTCTAATACTTCTTTAGCTCTATAGCCTTTTGCTTTAAAAGGTCTCTTGGTCATCTTACCTTCCAAGCAAGATTCGCAGGTTGCATAACTGTCAATATCTAATGAACCCAAAGGTCCATCATTGACCAACCTCTGAATCCTACTAAGGTTTATATGACCTAGCCTTAGATGCCAAAGATAGGTTTGATTCATTTCAGAAGGTTTCTTCCTCTTATTAATGTTAGATACTGAGCTATCTATTTCTATGTTTTGCGCAACAGGGGAGTTAGAGTTAACCACAAACAAATTGTCCGCCAATGAACCAGAACATATAAGTTTTCCATTTCTTCTAATAACAACACAGTCATCAGAAAAAATAAACTTATACCCGTTCTTCAAGAGTTTAGAAACCGAAATCAAGTTCTTTCTAAAACTCGGTACATAAAGACAATTAACTAACTCTAAGCTAGAATTTTCGAAATTCAACTTAACTACTCCCACTGCTTCTACTGACACTCTTGTAGTGTCGCCCAAGTAGATATCCAATTCGCCTGCTCTAAGCTTCTGGGTTACTTGGAACCCTTGCAAAGAATTACAAACATGGTCAGTGGCACCTGAATCCACACACCAAGTATCTGTGGGAATCGCCAATAAACATGTCTCAGTAATTAAGGCATAATTTATCGTACTTATAAGCTTTAGACAATCCGCTTTCCAATGTCCCGTCTTATTGCACTTGAAGCACTTGTCTTTCGACTTCTTCTTTGCAATATCTGGCTTAGGCACAACTTGTGCCTTTTTAGCTACTCCCTCGAGCTTTCTCTTCTTCTTTCAGCCTCAGGCTCAGAAGAAGATTCTAAAGCTTCGACTGCGACTAAAGCTCGCTTCTTCTCTTGAAGAAGACTTTTAGCCACCATCAACTCTGCCAAGAGCTCGGATGAACTCCACAACATCTTACTTATGTTGTAGTTCAACCGAATCCGCTCATAGCTTTGAGGCAAGCTCTGGAGGACAATATCGGCTTTGGTTTCACCAACAATTTCGCCTCCTCCTACCTCAACCTTGTTGATGTTACTAATCATGTCAATGACACGATCTCCCACAGGAGCGCTCTCAGCCCTAAGGACAATGTCCAAGTTACGACTTCCATCGACATTATTAGTTCCAGTTAAATTGTTGTTTTTCAAAATAGCAGCTAAAGGATTGAATGCCATATCGATTTAAACTGGAAAGTAAACAAACAGTGTTTCAGTTATATATGCTAGAATTTTCGAAAAAAACATGAAAATTCAATTAATTATTGATTCCCTCAAAACAATAATATTAATCCACCAACATCTCATCCACCGGGATTCTCGCAAGCCACGCAGTGTGGACGTTTACGCTAACCCACATTCGTTTGAGAAGAACCAAGTTCATTAACTACACTATCTGACCAACGATTTTTTGATCAATGTAGCTAATAGTCGGTGCTTTCAGCCGTACAAGTAAGCAGCGTAACCTCGCGGGAGGAATACTACAGATCGTACACTAAGTGTATGCCATTACGTGACTTCTGAGTTTGTTACCTCAGGATAGTGCGCCTCAGATGGAGAGGGTGTCGCATTTCTCCTAGTTAAACTCGCTCTAGTCATCTTACTCAGAAGCTCATAGTCTAGCGATCTCGGGGTTGGACTCATCCGAATGGAGGAAGGCCGTAATGCCAACGCGCATGCCCACCCACATCGCATATGAACCCGTAATGGTGGCCATGGGGATATAACACAACCCGCTCCCACTTAGATTTCCAATTTGAGGGTTTTTCGGGTTTTAACATGCAATTAACTAACCTAAGTTATATGCAACCATAAAACCAGACATGCTTTAATTCATGCATCTAAAATACAACATAAAAATAAAGCATAAAAATTAAAACAATAAATACGGGAAATAAATACGAAAAATAAATTTCCCGACTATTATGGTTTTAATTGCTTCCATCCTTTGCCTTGATCTCGTGTCCCATCACGTCACTCGATGGAGAGAGTCTTGAATTTCAAAAAACGAAAACTGGAGGAAAAACGGGCCAAAAACAGCTCGAACGGCCCAAACGGGTCGCCCGGGCCGCAGCACGGCCCGAGGGCCGAGCTGCCCGCGCGCACAGCCCGCACGGGCCGTGCGCGCGGCCCAGGCTCGCGCGCGGGCGCACGGCCAGCACGGGCGCTGCGCGCGCGGCGCAGCGCCCGTGCCCGCGCGCCCGTGCGCGCACGGCCCGCCCGGGCCGTGCGCGCGCGGCCCTGCGCGCCTGCGCGCCCGCGCGCCCGCACGGCCGCAAGGGCCGTGCGCGCGGCTGCTGCGCCCTGGGCGCGGCAGCTGCTGCTGCTGCGCCCTTGGTGCGGCAGCAGCTGCTGCTGGCCACCCGGCCGGCGCGACTAGCTGCCGGCGGTCGTCGCCGGCGTCGCCTCCTGCCGCTAACTTCTCCTTCGCTTTTTTCCACGCTATTTGGTCTTCTTGCAATTCGTTCTGGGTTTTTCTGGGTTTCTTCAAATTCATGATAACCCAAAACCCACGAATCCAAGTCGCCCACCATAACGCCTTCGATTACATAAAAAATAATTTTCCTACTACAAGGCATTCTAGGAAAATTAAATAATCGAAATTACATAGAAAAATCCTACTACAGATTTGATCTAATCCTACACGGCTTCCAGCACGTGGTTATACTATTACAAACATTCATAATAAAATTAAATCCGGACATGTCCCGGAGTTTAATTAAAAACCATACAAACGTAACCATAATAGTCGGGATTCTAAACCACCTGCAAATAAAACCATGTAATAAATCGAACAAGCACAGAACCCCCTAAACCTGGCTCTGATACCAATTGAAAGATTTTGGTAGGATCTGGGTTTGTACCTGCTCGATTTACCACGCAACAAAAAATTCTAATAAAAGCGGAACCATAGAATAATACCTTTGAAGCGTGCACCTGGTGAATCTCTTGTATGCCTCAAAGACTATGACCTCTTGTTGTGTGGGCAACAATCTAGAAATCAATTGATCAGCAACTCACCACAATCCACCTGCTGAAAAAATTCAGCACCTCCGCACCTAGCACGTACTGCAAACGCACTGCCCGGAGAGAGAGAAAGCAACACACGGGGCTGCCCAAAAAGGACCAAATTTTCGGCCACAATATAGGAAAACCAGCCGCCCCTTCTTGCTTGTTAAAATTCGTTTTTAGAGAGAGAGAGAATTTTCTCTCTCTAGAATTTTATCTCTCTAGATTCTTGAATTATGAATCTATTGAATTGTCTTGTTGAATGGCTGATTCCTTGTCTATTTATAGAGTTACAAGAGAGACTCCAAGTTGGAATAGGATTGGTCTGCCTACTGGGTTTCTGTTTTCCTTCAATCCTGTTTCTAGATTGATACAGATTCTGTTTCCTTCAATCCTGTTCCTGGACTGAAAAACTCCCAACTGTCACAGGGATTCACTTATCCCAATCCAGTTCCTGGGATGAAACACTCCCAACTGACACAGGGATTCACTTATCCCAAAACAGTTCTTGGGATGATTCACAACCAACTGACATAAGGATTAATTAATTTCTCAATTAATTAAATCTACCTTTGTCAACAACCCAGTACATAATTAATCGTACCACTAACGGATTAATTATGGCACTACCACCCTACACCAGAATTGCTTCCGGAACAACTTAATTAAATTATATTCATAATCTCCCCACATCAAAGATATAGTGCTCGTTAATTCATTAATTTACTGATAAATTAATTCATCAACTTCTTAATATTCCGAGACTAGTACCACTCGACCTTTTTACTATACCGGACATAAGTCCACCGGCCGGGTTTAGTATAATAAACATTTCGAGCTCATCTCGGGAGCACCATCACCCCGGACGCACCGGTACATGGTTTCCTTTCGACAAGCAGCAGCACACCAAGTAACTAAACAAGCGCACCCAACCTACCGAGATTATTGGCCACAATTGACCTCACCCTTTGGCAGATCAAAGTACACTATGTCTAATCCTCATGCCCGCTCGAGTATAGGGATTTAGAGATAGAATACAAGGATTGATTTGTCTATTAAATCAGTACAAGACAAATCATTCCTAAGAGTCAAGTTCAATATGCCCCGGGCATATCTATATGATTCAATTAGTTTAGACAAACTAATTATCTGAATCACATAATAACCTAAACCGACAGTTTGTCCAAAGCTGTCTCGGTTACGAACCTCATTTATATATTATGTCTTTCAACCAATGATGAGATCTACTGTGTCGCACCAGACACCTCATCATCTACTTACATAATATAAATGGACGATTAATGCACAACAAGATATGACTGAAACACAAATCGATATATTAAACTGGGAAACTGTACAATACAAGCATAGCTTATGTATTCTACTCCAACAAAAACCCGCTGCACACTTGCTTGAAAATTCGACTTGGAGAGAGAAACGTTTTCTCTCTCTAGAATTTTCTCTCTCTAGAAATCCTGTGGATTAATTGTGTTATTGTATATCTTGAATGACTGATCCCTTGTCTATTTATAGAGTTACAAGAGAGACTCCAAGTTGGAATAGGATTGGTCTTCCTACTGGGTTTCTGTTTTCCTTCAATCCTGTTTCTGGACTGATACAGATTCTGTTTCCTTCAATCCTATTCCTGAACTGATACACTCCCAACTGTCACAGGGATTCACTTATCCCAATCCAGTTCCTGGGATGAATCACTCCCAACTGACACTGGGATTCACTTATCCCAAACCAGTTCCTGGGATGATTTACAACCAACTGACACAAGGATTAATTAATGTCTCAATTAATTAAATCTACCTTTGTCAATAACCCAGTACATAATTAATCGTACCACTAACGAATTAATTATGACACTACCAACCTACACCAGAATTGCTTCCGGAACAACTTAATTAAATTATATTCATAATCTCCCCACATCAAAGATATCGTGCTCGTTAATTAAAATTAATTTACTGATAAATTAATTAATTAACTTTTTTAATTCCGAGACTAGTACCACTCGACCTTTTTACTATACCGGACATAAGTCCACCGGCCGGGTTTAGTATAATAAACATTTCGAGCTCATCTCAGGAGCACCATCACCCCGGACACACCGGTACATGGTTTCCTTTCGACAAGCAGTAGCACACCAAGTAACTAAACACGCGCACCCAACCCACCGAGACTATTGACCACATTTGACCTCACCCATTGGTATATCAAAGTACACTATGTCTAATCCTCATGCCCACTCGAGTCTAGGGATTTAGAGATAGAATACAAGGATCGATTTGTCTATTAAATCAGTACAAGACAAATCATTCCTAAGAGTCAAGTTCAATATGCCCCGGGCATATCTATATGATTTAATTAGTTTAGACAAACTAATTATCTGAATCACATAATAACCTAGACTGACAGTTTGTCCAAAGCTGTCTCGGTTACGAACCTCATTTATATATTATGTATTTCAACCAATGATGAGATCTACTGTGTCGCACCAGACACCTCATCATCTACTTACATAATATAAATGGATGATTAATGCACAACAAAATATAATTGAAACACAAATCGATATATTAAACTGGGAAACTGTACAATACAAGCATAGCTTATGTATTCTACTCCAACAATCTCCCACTAATACTTAAGCTGTGCTTTAAGTATACAACTACATACAATCCTACCCAATCTGCTGTTATCTATCTAGAAAAACTGTCAAGGCTCTCCTAA
The DNA here is from genome assembly GCA_030378225.1 of Knoxia roxburghii. Classification (NCBI taxonomy): domain Eukaryota; kingdom Viridiplantae; phylum Streptophyta; class Magnoliopsida; order Gentianales; family Rubiaceae; genus Knoxia; species Knoxia roxburghii. Next base: position 20,412,637 of record CM059415.1, on the reverse strand, counting down.
GTATCTGATCCCCATGCCCTTCACGTGAGCCTCAAAGACTTTTAAAGTCAATGTTTTTGTGAATGGATCTGCAAGGTTATCCTCTGATGCTATCTTAGCCACGACTACGTCTACCCTCTTTACGATGTTTCGTATCAGGTGGTACTTGTGCTGTATATGTTTACTCGCCTTGTGGGCTCGTGGTTCCTTCGAGTTTGCTACTGCACCGTCGTTATCACAATAAACCGTGATAGACTTCTGCAAACCAGGAATCACATCTAAGTCCACTAGGAAGTTCTTGAGCCATACTGCTTCTTTTGCTGCCTCTGATGCGGCAACATACTCAGCCTCCATGGTAGAGTCCGTCATGCATTTCTGCTTGACATTTCGCCAAACTATGGCTCCACCTCCTAGAGTAAACACATACCCTGAGGTAGACTTGCTCTTGTCCCTGTCCCCTTGGAAATCTGAATCCGTATAACCTCGGGGTACCAGCTCAGACGCCTGATAGACCAGAACTTGGTCCCTCGTTCTGCGTAAATACTTGAGAATGCATTTTACTGCCTCCCAATGAGCTTTCCCGGAGTTACTCTGATATCTGCTCACCATGCCTACGGCATAACAGATATCAGGCCTCGTACACAACATGGCATACATGAGACTTCCTACTGCCGAAGCATATGGAACTATCTTCATGGTCTCTATCTCCTCAACAGTCTTAGGAGACTGTTCCTTAGATAGAAACACTCCATGCCTGAAAGGTAAAAAAATTTCTTGGAGTTCTGCATGCTAAAACGGGCCAGAATCGTGTCTATGTATGAAGCTTGGAAGGGCATTAGCGAACGTTTCCTACGATCTCGAATAATCTTGATCCCAAGGATATGTTCCGCTTCCCCTAAGCCCTTCATATCAAATTGCTTGGACAGCCATGCCTTTACGTCTGATAACACTTTCTTGTTGTTGCCAATCAATAGAATGTCATCTACGTAAATCACAAGAAACACCACTGAGTTTTCATCACGTCTGCAATATACACATTGCTCATCCGGACACTGAGTAAATCCAAAGGACTGGATTACCTCATCAAACTGGATGTTCCAAGATCTGGATGCCTGCTTAAGTCCATAAATAGACCTCTTAAGCCTGCAAACCTTATGCTCTTGGCCTTTTTCAATGAATCCATTTGGATGCTGCATAAAGATGGTTTCCTCAAGACTTCTGTTTAGGAAAGCTGTCTTGACATCCATCTACCAAATCTCATAATCCATATGAGCAGCTATGGCCAAGAGAATTCGGATCGACTTAAGCATGGCTACCGGGGAGAAGGTTTCCTCATAGTCGATTCCCTCTTTCTGAGTATACCCCTTCGCCACCAGCCTAGCTTGAAAGGTTTCCACATTCCTGTCAGGTCCTCTCTTACGTTTGTAGACCCACTTGCATCCAATGGGCTTAAACCCATCAGGAAGGTCCATAAGCTCCCAGACTTGATTGTGGTCCATTGACCCCATCTCGGATATCATTACCTTACGCCAAGATTCTGCATCTTTATCTCGAAGTGCCTCATTATAGTTAACTGGGTCAGGTTCAGGCATACCTGGAACTAGGTCTAAAGCCTCTCCCACGCCAACAAACCTGTCGGGTTGTCTCACAACCCTTCCACTACGACGAGGCATCACCTGTGTAGGCGCATCATCTGTGATCTCATGTGCAGTGTGTGGTGTATCTACTGGTGCTGGTGCATCAGGATTAGTAGTTTGTCGTCTAAGCTCTTCTAGTACTATCTTACTCTTGGGCTTGTGGTCTAAGGAATAGTCCTCTTCTAAAAAACTAGCGTTGATACTCACCACCACCTTATGATCTTTAGGACTATAGAATAGACCACCTTTCGTTCCCCTAGGATATCCTACAAACAGCATTAATTCTGTTCTTACATCTAACTTAGACGTATCTGCCTTAAGCACATGTGCTGGGCAGCCCCAAATTCTGAGATGTCTTAGACTGGGCTTCCGCCCGTTCCACAACTCTACTGGGGTTGAAGGCACGGTTTTAGATGGTACAAGATTAAGAATATACATTGCCGTTTCCAAGGCATATCCCCAGAGCGAACTTGGCAAATCACTATAGCTCATCATGGACCTAACCATTTCCATAAGAGTTCGGTTTCTCCTTTCTGCTACACCATTTTGCTGTGGCGTGCCAGGTGCAGACAACTGAGACTGAATTCCTACCTCATTGAGGTAATCTCGAAATTCATGGGATAGGTACTCCCCACCACGATCTGAACGCAGTGTCTTAATACTCTTACCATGATGTTCATTCACATCTGCCCGAAACTCTTTGAACTTGCCAAAACATTCGGACCTGTGGTGCATTAGGTAAATGTATCCGTATCTAGAGTAGTCATCCGTGAACGTCACGAAATACTCATATCCCCCTCGTGCCTGGACCGTCATAGGCCCACACAAGTCAGAATGAATAAACTCAAATACTTCTTTAGCTCTATAGCCTTTTGCTTTAAAAGGTCTGTAACCTTCCAAGCAAGATTCGCAGGTTGCATAACTGTCAATATCTAATGAACTCAAAGGTCCATCATTGACCAACCTCTGAATCCTACTAAGGTTTATATGACCTAGCCTTAGATGCCAAAGATAGGTCTAATTCATTTCAGAAGGTCTCTTCCTCTTATTAATGTTGGATACTGAGCTATCTATTTCTATGTTTTGCGCAACAAGGGAGTTAGAATTAACCACAAACAAATTGTCCGCCAATGAACCAGAACAAATAAGTTTTCCATTTCTTCTAATAACAACACAGTCATCAGAAAAAATAAACTTATACCCGTTCTTCAAGAGTTTAGAAACCGAAATCAAGTTCTTTCTAAAACTCGGTACATAAAGACAATTAACTAACTCTAAGCTAGAATTTTCGAAATTCAACTTTAACTACTCCCACTGCTTCTACTGACACTCTTGTAGTGTCGCCCAAGTAGATATCCAATTCGCCTTCTCTAAGCTTCTGGGTTACTTGGAACCCTTGCAAAGAATTACAAACATGGTCAGTGGCACCTGAATCCACACACCAAGTATCTGTGGGAATCGCCGCTAAACATGTCTCAGTAATTAAGGCATAATTTATCGTACTTATAAGCTTTGGACAATCCGCTTTCCAATGTCCCGTCTTATTGCACTTGAAGCACTTGTCTTTCGACTTCTTTTTTGCAATATCTGGCTTAGGCACAACTTGTGCCTTTTTAGCTACTCCCTCGAGCTTTCTCTTCTTCTTTCAGCCTCAGGCTCAGAAGAAGATTCTAAAGCTTCGACTGCGACTAAAGCTCGTTTTTTCTCTTGAAGAAGACTTTTAGCCGCCATCAACTCTGCCAAGAGCTCGGATGAACTCCACAACATCTTACTTATATTGTAGTTCAACCGAATCCGCTCATAGCTTTGAGTCGCCATCAACTCTGCCAAGAGCTCGGATGAACTCCACAACATCTTACTTATGTTGTAGTTCAACTGAATCCGCTCATAGCTTTGAGGTAAGCTCTGGAGGACAATATCGACTTTGGTTTCACCAACGATTTCGCCTCCCACTACCTCAATCTTGTTGATGTTACTAATCATGTCAATGACACGATCTCTCACAGGAGCGCTCTCAGCCCTAAGGACAATGTCCAAGTTACGACTTCCATTGACATTATTAGTTCCAGTTAAATTGTTGTTTTTTCAAAATAGCAGCTAAAGGATTGAATGTCATATCGATTTAAACTGGAAAGTAAACAAACAGTGTTTCAGTTATATATGCTAGAATTTTCGAAAACATGAAAATTCAATTAATTATTGATTTCCCTCAAAACAATAATATTAATCCACCAACATCTCATCCACCGGAATTCTCGCAAGCCACGCAGTGTGGACGTTTACGCTAACCCACATTCGTTTGAGAAGAACCAAGTTCATTAACTACACTATCTGACCAACAATCTTTTGATCAATGTAGCTAATAGTCGGTGATTTCAGCCGTACAAGTAAGCAGCGTAACCTCGCGGGAGGAATACTGCAGAACGTACACTAAGTGTGTGCCATTACGTGACTTCTGAGTTTGTTACCTCAGGATAGTGCACCTCAGATGGAGAGGGTGTCGCATTTCTCCTAGTTAAACTCGCTCTAGTCATCTTACTCAGAAGCTCATAGTCTAGCGATTTCGGGGCTGGACTCATCCGAATGGAAGAAGGCCCTAATGCCAACGCGCAAGCCCACCCACATAGCATATGAACCCGTAATGGTGGCCATGGGGATATAACACAACCCGCTCCCACTTAGATTTCCAAATTGAGGGTTTTTCCAGTTTTAACATGCAATTAACTAACCTAAGTTATATACAACCATAAAACCAGACATGCTTTAATTCATGCATCTAAAATACAGCATAAAAATAAACTATAAAAATTAAAACAATAAATACGGGAAATAAATACGTAAAATAAATTTCCCGACTATTATGGTTTTAATTGCTTCCATCCTTTCCCTTGATCTCGTGTCCCGTCACGTCACTCGATGGAGAGAGTCTTGAATTTCAAAAAACGAAAACTAGAGGAAAAACGGGCCAAAAACAGCCCGAATAGCCCTAACGGGCCTCCCGGGCCGTGCTGCCCGCGCGCACAGCCCGCACGGGCCCTGCGCGCGCGGCGGTGCACCCCTGCGCCCGCACGGCCCGCACGGGACGTGCGCGCGCGGCCCTGCGCGTCTGCAGCAGCTGCTGCTGCCTGCTGCAGTGTTTTTTGATTGCCGGCCGGCGATTTTGCTGCCGGCAATCGTTGCCGGCGTCGCCTCCAGCCGCCAACTCATCCTTCGCTTTTTCCCACGCTATTTGGTCTTCTTGCAATTCGTTCTAGGTTTTCCTGGGTTTCTTCAAATTCATGATAACCCAAAACCCACGAATCCAAGTCGCCCACCATAACGCCTTCGATTACAAAAAAAAACAATTTTCCTACTACAAGGCTTTCTAGAAAAATTAAATAATCGAAATTACATAGAAAAAATCCTACTACAGATTTAATCTAATCCTACACGGCTTCTAGCACGTGGTTATACTATTACAAATATTCATAATAAAATTAAATCCGGACATGTCCCGGAGTTTAATTAAAACCCATACAAACGCGACCATAATAGTCGGGATTCTAAACCACCTACAAATAAAACTATGTAATAAATCGAAAAAGCTCAAAACCCCCTAAACCAGGCTCTGATACCAATTGAAAGATTTTGGTAGGATCTGGGTTTGCACTTGCTCGATTTACCACGCAACATAAAAAATTTCTATTAAAGCGGAATCTTAGAAAAGTACCTTTGAAGCGTGCACCTGGTGATTCTCTTGTATGCCTCAGGACTATGACTTCACGTTGTGTGGGCAACGAACTAGAAGTTAATTGATCAGCTACTCACTACAATCCACCTGCTAGAAAACTCTAGCCCCGCAGCACCTGGCACGTACTATAAATGCACCGCCCGCAGAGAGAGAAAGCTACGTGCAGCTGGTATAAACCAAGGCCAAAATTTCAGCCACTAGAAACCCAAAAACCAGCTGCACACTTTCTTGAAAATTCGACTTGGAGAGAGAAATGTTTTCTCTCTCTAGAATTTTCTCTCTCTAGAAATCCTGTGGATTAATTGTGTTATTGTATATCTTGAATGACTGATCCCTTGTCTATTTATAGAGTTACAAGAGAGACTCCAAGTTGGAATAGGATTGGTCTTCCCACTGGGTTTCTGTTTTCCTTCAATCCTGTTTCTGGACTGATACAGATTCTGTTTCCTTCAATCCTGTTCCTGGACTGATACACTCCCAACTGTCACAGGGATTCACTTATCCCAATCCAGTTCCTGGGATGAATCACTCCCAACTGACACTGGGATTCACTTATCCCAAACCAGTTACTGGGATGATTTACAACCAACTGACACAAGGATTAATTAATTTCTCAATTAATTAAATCTACCTTTGTCAATAACCCAGTACATAATTAATCGTACCACTAACGGATTAATTATGGCACTACCAACCTACACCAGAATTGCTTCTGGAACAACTTAATTAAATTATATTCATAATCTCCCCACATCAAAGATATCCTGCTCGTTAATTAAAATTAATTTACTGATAAATTAATTAATTAACTTCTTTAATTCCGAGACTAGTACCACTTGACCTTTTTACTATACCGGACATAAGTCCACCGGCCGAGTTTAGTATAATAAATATTTCGAGCTCATCTCGGGAGCACCATCACCCCGGACGCACCGGTACATGGTTTCCTTTCGATAAGCAGTAGCACACCAAGTAACTAAACACGCGCACCCAACCCACCGAGACTATTGGCCACATTTGACCTCACCCATTGGCATATCAAAGTACACTATGTCTAATCCTCATGCCCACTCGAGTCTAGGGATTTAGAGATAGAATACAAGGATCGATTTGTCTATTAAATCAGTACAAGACAAATCATTCCTAAGAGTCAAGTTCAATATGCCCCGGGCATATCTATATGATTCAATTAGTTTAGACAAACTAATTATCTGAATCACATAATAACCTAGACTGACAATTTGTCCAAAGCTGTCTCGGTTACGAACCTCATTTATATATTATGTCTTTCAACCAATGATGAGATCTACTGTGTCGCACCAGACACCTCATCATCTACTTACATAATATAAATGGATGATTAATGCACAACAAAATATAATTGAAACACAAATCGATATATTAAACTGGGAAACTGTACAATACAAGCATAGCTTATGTATTCTACTCCAACACTCTTCACCATGATCTGATCATGGTGTCTTGATACTTTTACCATGATATTTCTCCACATCTGCCTGATACTATTTGATTTTATTAAAGCATTCAAACTTGTGGCGCATTAAGTAAATGTATCTGTATCTTGAGTAATCATCGGTGAAAGTCACAAAATACTCAAACCCACCTCGTGTTGTGTTGGAGTTGAATACATAAGCTATGCAAGTATTGTACAGTTTCCTAGTTAATATATCAATTTATGTTTTGGTTATATTTTATTGTGCATTATTTGTCCACTTATATTATGTAGTTAGATGATGATGTGTCTTGTGTGACACAGTAGGTCTCATCATTGGTTAAAAGACATAATATATAAATGAGGTTCGTAACCGAGACAGCTTTGGACAAACTGTCAGTTTAGGTTATTATGTGATTCGGATAATTGGTTTGTCTAAACTAATTGAATCATATAGATATGCCCGGGGCGTATTGAACTTGACCATTTAGGAATGATTTGTCTTGTACTGATTTAATAGACAAATTATTCTTGGTATTCTATCTCTTAATCCCTAGACTCGAGCGGGCATGAGGATTAGACATAGTGTACTTTGATCTGCCAATAGGTGAGGTCAATTGTGGCCAATAGTCTCGGTAGGTTGGGTGCTGGTGTTTAGTTGCTTGGTGTGCTGCTGCTTGTCGAAAGGAAACCATGTACCGGTGCATCCAGGGTGATGGTGCTCCCAAGATGAGCTCGTAATGTTTATTATACTAAACCCGGTCGGTGGACTTATGTCCGGTATAGTAAAAAGGTCGAGTGGTACTAGTCTTGGAATTAAAGAAGTTAATAAATTAATTTATCAGTAAATTAATAAATTAACGAGCACTATATCTTTGATGTGGAGAGATTATGAATATAAATTAATTAAGTTGTTCCGGAAGCAATTCTAGTGTAGGATGGTACTGTTAGAGCTGAATACATAAGCTATGCTTGTATTGTGCAGTTTCCTAGTTAATATATCGATTTATATTTTGGTTATATCTTGTTGTGCATTATTTGTCCACTTATATTATGTAGTTAGAAGATGAGGTTTCTTGTGTGACACAGTAGATCTCATCATTTGTTGAAAGGCATAATATATAAATGAGGTTCGTAACCGAGACAGCTTTGGACAAACTATCGGTTTAGGTTATTATGTGATTCAGATAATTATTTTGTCTAAACTAATTGAATCATATAGATATGCCCGGGGCATATTGAACTTGACCATTAGGAATGATTTGTCTTGTACTGATTTAATAGACAAATCATTCTTGGTATTCTATCTCTTAATCCCTAGACTCGAGCGGGCATGAGGATTAGAAATAGTGTACTTTGATCTACCAAAGGGTGAGGTCAATTGTGGCCAATAATCTCGGTAGGTTGGGTGCGCGTGTTTAGTTGCATGGTGTGCTGCTTCTTGTCGAAAGGAAACCATGTACCGGTGTGTCCAGGGTGATGGTGCTCCCAAGATGAGCTCGTAATGTTTATTATACTAAACTCGGCCGGTGGACTTATGTCCGGTGTAGTAAAAAGGTCGAGTGGTACTAGTCTCAGAATTAAAGAAGTTAATTAATTAATTTATCAGCAAATTAATATATTAACGAGCACTATATCTTTGATGTAGAGAGATTATGAATATAAATCAATTAAGTTGTTCCAGAAGCAATTCTGGTGTAGGATGGTAGTGCCATAATTAATCCGTTAGTGGTACGATTAATTATGTATTGGGTTGTTGACAAAGGTAGATTTAATTAATTAAGTAATTAATTAAGCCTTGTGTCAGTTGATGGTGAATCATTCCAGGAACTGGTTTGGGATAAGTGAATCCCTGTGTCAGTTGGTTGTGAATCATACCAGGAACTGGATTGGGATAAGTGAATCCCTGTATCAGTTGGATGTGTATCTGTCCAGGAACAGGATTGAAGGAAACAGAATCCCAGTAGGAAGGCCAATCCTAAATCAACTTGGGGTCTCTCTTGTAACTCTATATATAGACAAGGGATTAGCTATTCAAGACATACAATTCATAAGTTTTCAAGACAAGAAAACTAGAGAGATAAAATCCTAGAGAGAGAAATAAAATTCCTCTCTCATATTCAGATTTTAGAAGCCTAGGTGCGGCTGATTTTTATCAATTGTTGGCCGAAATTTTGGCCTCTTTAAACCGGCAACGCGTGTAGCTTTCTCTCTCTCCAGGGGTGCGTTTACAGTACGTGCCAGGTGCAGCGGTGCTGGAATTTTCTGGCAGGTGGATTGTGGTGATTAGCTGATTAAATTGGTTTCTAGATCGTTGCCCACACAACGTGAGATCAAATTCTTGAGGCATACGAGAAAATCACCTGAGTGCACGTTTCAATTGTATTTTCTAAAGTTCCGCTTTTAATTAGAAATTTTGTTGCGTGGCAAATCGAATAAGTGCAAACCCAGATCCTATGCAATGTTATTTCAAAAGGGTTGGAATAGCATTGTGCTAGCGTTTAGGCCTGGCCAGAGATTTCGATTCTGGAATGCATAGCACGAAAGTGAGTTTCTGGCTAGGCCCGGGCAGATAATCTTTTAGGTAGTGCCAAAATTAATCTGTTAGTGGTACGATTAATTTTGTAATAGGTTAATTGAATCAGTAGAATTAATTAATTAATTAATTAATTCTAAGGGTTAATTGAGTAATTAACAAAGTGGAATTAATTAATTAATTAATTAATTAAGTCTTAAGTTTCAATTAGAATTAGGAAATCCTAGAGATTAGGAATCTAGTAGGATTTGGTTTATCCTATCAGATTGGTTACCTAATTGGATTTGGAAACTAATTACCTAAACCCATTAGGAAGGCCAATCCTAAACCAACTTGGGGTTTCTCTTGTAACTCTATATATAGACAAGGGATTAGCTATTCCACATAATACAATTCATAAGTTTTCAAGACAAGAAAACATAGAGAGAGAAAATCCTAGAGAGAGAAAATTCTTTCTCTAAATTCAGATTTCCTATAGCTTATAGCTGCAGAAATTTTTCTCAAATTTTGGTGGCAATGTGTAGCTTTCTCTCTCTGGGCAGTGCGTTAATTGTACGTGCCAGGTGCAGCGGTGCTGGAATTTTTCTGGCAGGTGGATTGTGGTTATTAGCTTATCAACTTGCTGGTTAGATTGTTGCCCACACAGCATACAAGCAATGTTTTGAGGCATACAAGAGAATCGCCTGAGTGTACGCTTCAATAGGTAATTCTTATGTTTCCGATTAATTAAGAATTTTTGTTGCATGGTAAATCAAATAAGTGCAAACCCAGATCCTGCGCAATGTTATTTTAAAAGGGTTGGAATAGCGATTGCGCTAGCGTCTAGGCCTGGCCAGATATTCCGATTTTGGAATGCATAGCATGAAAGTGAGTTTCTGGCTAGGCTCGGGCAGATAATCTTTCAGCTTGGACCGAAATTGGTCCCCACAAGTCAGAGTGAATCAACTATAATACTTCTTTCACTCTATAATCTTTTGCCTTGAAAGATCTTTTGGTCATTTTACCTTCCAAGAAAGATTCGTAGGTTGAATAACTGTCGATCTCTAATGAACTTAGTGGTCCATCATCGACTAACCTCTGAATCCTACTAAGGTTTATATGACCTAGCCTGATATGCTAAAGATATGTTTGATTTGTTTGAGAAGGTTATTTTCTCTTATTTTGGTTAGATGATGTGTTATTTAACTCTGTTGTTTGCACAAAAGGGGAGTTTGATTTAATCAAGAACAAATTGTCTACTAATGAACCAGAACAAATAAGTTTACTGCCTTTTCTAACAAGAACAGATTTATAAGAAATAAACTTATAACCATTCATTAAGAGTTTAGAAACCGAAATCAGGTTATTTCTAAAACTCGGTACATTAAGACAATTATGTAAATCTAACCTGCTATTTTCAAAAATTAAGCTAACTACTCCCACTGTTTCTACTGACACTCTTGTAGTGTCGCCCAAGTAGACTTCTAACTCGCATTCTCTTCCGAGTTACCTAGAACCCCAGCAAAGAATTACAAACATGGTCAGTGGTGCCTGAATCCACACACCAAGTATCTGTGGGAATTGCCGCTAAACACGTCTCAATAATTAAGGCAGAAACTATCGTTCCTTTGAGTTTTGGACAATCTGATTTCCAATGTCCCATTTTCCCGCATTTGAAGCATTTGCCTTTAGGCTTCTTCTTTTTTGCGATGTCTGGCTTGGCAGCCTGATTTTGGCATTTTTCTTCTTCTTGCTCTTGCCTTTAGGTGCAGAAGACGAACTCGAAACCTTTATTGTGACCAAAGCTTGCTTCTTTTTTTGGAAGATGCCTTTGGCCGACACCAATGCAGTTAGGAGCTCGGGAAGAGTATAAACTCTTTGATTCATGTTGTAGTTTACCCAAAACTGATCGAAACTAGAAGATAAACTCTGGAGGATCATATCGATCTAACTCTCAGGATCAATCTCACCTCCCAACACTTCTATGTCATTGATTTTACTGATCATGTGAAGCACATGATCTCTCACTGAGGTGCACACGTCTCAGTAATTAAGCCAGAAACTGTCGTACCTTTGAGTTTTGGACAATCTGATTTTCAATGTCCCATTTTCCCGCATTTGAAGCATTTGCCTTTAGGCTTGTTCTTCATTGCGGAGTCTGGTTTGGCAGCCTGATTCTGGCATTCTTCTTCTTCTTGTTCTTGCCTTTAGGTGCAGAAGAGGAACTCGAAACCTTTATTGTGACCAAAGCTTGCTTTTTCTTTTAGAATATGCTTTGGCCGACACCAATGCAGTTAGGAGCTCAGGAAGAGTATAAACTCTTTGATTCATGTTGCAGTTTACCCAAAACTGCACGAAACTAGAAGGCAAACTCTGGAGGATGATATCGATCTGACTCTCAGGATCAATCTCACCTCCCAACACCTATCTCATTGATTTTACTGATCATGTGAAGCACATGATTTCTCACTGAGGTGCCTTAGGCCATTTTGATATTCATAATTTTTCTCATGGCTGTCTGCCTTGCTGTCCTGCCTTAATGACCAAACATATCTCTCAGGTGAGCATCATGTTAAAGGTGAAGATCATCGGATGAAGCTGATATTGCAGAACATTCGACACAGAGGCCAGAATGTAACATCGCGTCATCTCATTAGCCTTCCTCCACCTCTGATAGGCATCCATATCCTCTTGATGAGATTCATTAGTAGGCACAACTGGACAAACTTCAATGAGCACAAACTTATACAACTCAGCCGTCAGGACAATGTCCAAATTTTGAATCCAATCGACATAATTCGGACCGGTTAGTTTGTTGTCTTTCAATATTGTAGCTAACGGATTAAATTCCATATCGAAAACTGTAAATAAATAAACAGACAATGTTTCAGTAAATAAATACAAGAATTTCAAAAATTTCAATCATTATTGACATCCCCCAAAACAATAATTAAGTCCACCGGGATTCACGCAAGACACGATAGTGTGGACGTTTACGCTAGCCCACATTCGTTTGAGAAGAAGGTTCATTAACTACACTATCTAACCAAATGATCTATTGATCAATGTAGCTAATTGTCTGTGCCTTTTGGCCGTACAAATAAGCAGCGTAACCTCGATGGGAGGAATACTACAAATTGTACACTAAGTGTGTGCAATTACGTGACTTCTAAGTTTGTTACCTTAAGATAGTGCGCGTCAGATGGAGAGGGTTTCGCATTTCTCCAATTTTAACTTACTCTAGTCATCTTACTTAGAAATTCAAACTAGTGATCTTATAGTTAAACTCATCCGATATGGAGGAAGGCTCTAATGCCAACGCGCAAGTCTAACCACATCACTTATGAACTCTAAATGGAGGCTATGGAAATATTAACTAACCCGCTCCCACTTAGATTTCTAGAATGAGGGTTTTTTAGGTTTTAACATGCAATTAACTAATCATAAGTTATGTGAAAATATAAAACCGACATGCTTTAAATCATGCATATAAGTATAGCACAAAAATTTAAAGCAGATAATTAAAAATATAAATACGGGAAATAAATAAATAAAATAAATTTTCCTACTATTATGATTTTAATTTCTTTCATCTGCTGCCTTGTTGTCGTGTCCTGTCACGTCACTCGATGGATTGAGTATTAAAATCTGGATCTCAAAATAACTTCAAAAAACAGAAAATGGGCTTGCCATGTTCACAGTCGGGCTGGGTCGTCCGCCCATAGCACTAGGCCGCTTGCACTGGCCCTGCGCCCAGCACAAGCACTGCGAGCGCCAGTGCCACCTGCTTCACATGAGTGCGGCGCGACACTTGTGCTACCGTGTGTGAAATGCACGCTGTCGTGCCTCCATTTTTCGGCAACTTCTGTCGATGATTCTTTCGCCGACGTCGCCTTTCGGGTTTTCTGATCATGCTCCCACTGTGTTATTTGGTCTTCTTACAATTCGTTATGGGTTTTCTTTTGTATCAACAAAAACCCAAAACCCACGAAATCAAGTTGTTGACCAATATGCCTTCGATTACAAAAGATTTTCCAACTACAAGGTTTCTAGGAAAATAAAATCGAAAATTAAATAGAAAAAATCCTACTACAGATTTAATCTAATCCTGCATGGCTTCCAGCACGTGGTTTTACTATTACAAGCATTCAAAAAAAACAACCCGGACATGTCCCAGGGTTTAATTAAAATCATACAAACACAACCATAATAGCCAGGATAACTAAACCACCTACAATCAAAACTATGTAACAAATTGAACAAGCACAAAGCCAAAACCATAGCTTTGATACCAATTGAAAGATTATCTGCCCGGGCCCGGTCAAAATTTACTTTCGTGCTACGCATTCCAAAATCAAAACTCTTGACCAGGCCTAAGCTCTAGCACAATTACTATTCTAACCCTTGCTTGAAACACCATTGCGCAGGATCTTAGCTTCTACTTATTCGATTTGTTACGCAACAATAAATTCTCAATTAAAGAGGAAGTTTAAGAATTACCTCTTGAAGCGTGTACTTAGGTGATCGCTTGTATGACTCAAGACTTGATCGTACGTTGTGTGGACAACGAACTAACGAACAATTGATCAGCAAAACCACCACAAAACATGTCAAAAAAAACCAAGAACAGCCGCTGCCCTGCGCGTAGCTTCCACGCGATGCCGCCGCTCGAGGGTAACACCCACGCACCGCCCGGTCTGATTTCCATGCACCGCCGATCTTGGAGAAGTCTGACCGCCGCCAAGCTAGGAAATCAAGCTGTCGAGTTGCTGGGAATAAATCCAACTTTGAGTGAGAATTCTCTTGATTTCTCTCTCTAGTTTCTTGAAAACTTGAAACTATGAATTATGTATGTGAATTGATAATCTCTTGTCTATTTATAGAGTTACAAGAGAGACATCAAGTTGGTTTAGGATTGGCCTTCCTAATGAGTTTAGGATTCCTAATTATTTTCCAAATCCAATTAGCAACCAAATCTAATTAGATTCCAAATTCAAAAAGATTTCCTAATTCCAATTGAACTTTGGACAAGAACTTTAAAAGTGTTTTAAGGGTGTAAAATTTTTATAAAATTTGTTTGGACAAGATGATGGGGTGTTTTTAAATTTTTTTTTATAAAAATTATAGATATTAAGTACACTTTTGCAAAAACAACTCAGACATGTTTTAAGGATTTTTTTTAAAAAAATTCGTGGGTCAAACAAATGTGTCAAAAACGGGTTATAAAAAAATTGCAGGTCAAATGTTTTATTTTCTTTGGAAACCCAAGCCCTACCCTAATTTCCCATCGTGCCTCTCTCCATCCGCAACCCGTCGAACGTCTGTTTTGCACCTTCACGAACGTCTTCTTTGGCTTATTAACAATCGAAGAATATGGTATGTTTGTTTTTTATAGAGTAAAATTTGTTGGCTATTGATTTTGACTTGATTTGATTCTGGGTTTCTTTTTGTTTTCTCCTTTAGCGTTTTACTACATTTGATTCTGGTTGCCCACAAAATCAGTGACAGGTTTGGATTCACTTTAAAGGTATGAACCAATTGTTCTTGTTGTGTATTTTAAAAAATATGTCTATCCATGTATATCTTCTTCTGCTTATTGTTTATTAATTGAATCGATAATAAAGGGATTTGCAGTATGCATAAATTAAGACCTCGAGGGTGTTACTATCATATGATTATGCCTAAATGAGTCATGAAATATAGTTTGGACGCTGCTAGATGTGGCCAGACATGGCCAAGACATGTCCAGACGTGGCCAGACGTTTCTAGACGTGGCCAGATGTGGCCAGACGTGGTCAAGACGTGGCTAGACGTAGTTCATGTATACAGAAATTCTGCAGCTGTCATTAAACTTTGGAATTCCATATCTCCCTAGTTTCTCGTCCGTTTTGACCAAAATTTGTCTTTTTTTAAACCTCACCTTACAAGGATTACACAAAATTTTACAGATCTTCATTTGGATTTTTATATCTTCCATAAATCAGCTCTGAAACAGAGCTAAAAGTGTTGTTCTTTACGCAGAAAAATCTGAAGCAATAGCTGTACTTCAGAAATTCATATCTTTTTCATTCTTTGTCTGATTTAAGTAAACTATAACTCGATTTTAACCTCTTTGCATGAGGTTTACTCAGAAATTTATAGAAGCAACTTTGACTTTCTAGATTTTCCGAAAAACAGCAACTAGAAAACCAGTCCCAACCCATTCACCAACTAGAAAACTAGTTAGAAACAGTAGTACTCACTTCTTCTTTCCCAGAATTAAGATAAACTCTCACTCATTATGTACTTATTTTGTTTTTATTTCTTAAACTAGTTTTCAAGGATTGCTTCTCAATAATACTGTATTCGACTTCTGCAATTCATGATATATGTATTCTTGAGTGACTATGTGCATATAAGTGACTAATGTGTTTTGATTGATCAATAATGTGAAGTTCATGAATTGTTAAGATGCCCGAACAGTCTTCTTTAACCATACATTCCGAAAGTGATGAAAATGACATCGAATTTTGTATAAAAAATAGTCAAGAGGTATTCATTTACATGAAATTCTTTGTAAAATTTAATTTTTTTATAGCTGAATAATAATATTACTTTTAAAACTTTAGATGACAGATGAAATTGAACAAACTAGTGCCATGCATTGTCATTATCGAACCATTTGTAGTTTTAAATTAAATTAAAGACAAAAAATAAAAGTAAAAATAAATATTTTTAAATGATTTTACCTATAAAAATATTTTTATATAATGTTTGTCCAAATATCTATTTAACTATTTTTAATTATAAAAATAATTATTTAAAATAGTTATCCAAACACCTTTTTAACTATTTTTAACTATAAAAGTAATTTTTTAAAATGGTTGCCCAAACAGATCTTTATTCTTTTAAAGGAAGTTAAAATGCATTACTAAAATTTCCAAAAATCCACTTATGTAAAAATGTTTTTAAAATTCTTGTCCACACGGAGCCTAAGACTTAACTAATTAATTAAATAATTTTACTTTGTTAATTACTAATTAACCCTTAGGAATAATTAAATAAATAATTAATTCTACTTTATCAATTAACCCACTACATAATTAATCGTAACACTAACGGATTAATTATAGCACTACCATCCTACACCAGAATTGCTTCTAGAACAATTAAATTAATTATTATTTAATCTCTCCACATCAAAGATATAGTGCTCTTTAATTTATTAATTTACTGACAAATTAACTTCTTATAATCCAATATTAGTACCACTTAACTTTTTTACTATACCGAACATAACTCCACTAGTTGGGTTTAGTATAATAAACATAACGAGCTCATCTCGGGAGCACCATCACCCTGGACGTACCGGTATATGGTTTCCTTTCGACAAGGAACAACGCACCAAGCAATCAAACATGCACACCCAACCTACCGAGACTATTGGCCTCAAGTGACCTCACTCTTTGGCAGATTAAAGACACTATGTCAAACCCTCATGACTGCACAAGTCTAGGGATTTAGAGATAGAATACTAGGATCGAATAGTCTATTAAATCAGTATAAGACAATTCATCCTAATTGGTCAAGTTCAATATGTCCCGGGCATATCTATATGATTGAACTAGTTTAGACAAACCAATTTCTGAACCACATAATAACTTAAACTGACAGTGTGTCCAAAACTGTCTCAGTTACGAACCTCATTTATATATTATGTCTTTTAACCAATGATGAGATCTACTGTATCACACCAGACACCTCATCATCTAACTGCATAATATAAATGGACGACATATGTAAAACATAAAAATAATTTAACTAAAATATTTAATTGATATATACAAACTGAGAAATAGTTTAATACAAGCAAAACTTTAGTATTCAAACCCAACAATTTTATTATTCACCGTGCCCTTCTTTATCAAATTGCTCATAACTTTCACCCAAATTGCTTTACCCTCTTCCTTCTTCTGAAGGAATTTGGGTAGAAGTTAGAGCAATTTGGTAAGAGGGGGCGGTGAATAATAAAATAAGGAGCGATAAATAATAATTCTATTAGTTTATTAAATATGATTAAATCTAAACCGTTAAACTAATATTTCATGGACGTACTAGATTAAAGTTTTTGGGTATATAAACATGTCATCTCCCTGCCCTAATTAATAACAACACACGATCAAATTATATGTGTCTCTCCATTTGGCTATCTACTTAGAGGGAGAAGAAACTAATGATGAATTCGATTTTAAGGTATGTTTTATGTATTTAATCTATGTAATTATTATTATGTTCGAAGATCTTATTGGCATGAACGTTATGATGATTTTATGATGTTAAACTCTATCAGTAGACGCCAATTTAATTGTTGGATTTTCAAAATTGGCATGTTCCAACTTGAAGGAGGTTCGTGTGTATACGGTTAGTTATTATAATTAGTTCAGTAATTGGAGTAAACTAAAAAAACCTTACAAACCTAACGAACAATGTACTATACAATAATCAGTAGTCTCATTCTTAACAAACCTCACGAACAATGTACTATACAATAATCATTCCAAGAGAATGCAAATATCAAAAGAAAAAAAATATGAAATACATCCACCTGTTAATAAATAATGTAATCATGTGAGCTGAAACAGTTTATTTAGTGCAGTGCTTCTGGAAAAATAAGTCCCTAATGCATTGCTTTTCCGATGTGCCTCTGTAGCTGCCGGCGACTCTTGGGTGGGTGAGTTTGGTTGATTGCTGTCTGGAGCTCCTTGGTCTTGTATATAATTCCATTTGTCAAGAAAGAGATAGAAGAATGCCATGATAGAGACCTGTACTGTAAAAAGTATAGTCCAGAGGCTGGCACTCCTCGATGTTTTGCGGTGGTATGCTTTCAACCCTGTGTAAGTGTTGAAAATTCCTACCAAGGATACTGATGTTCCCAGTATCCAATGGAACAAGTACCAGATGCATCTGCTTCTCCTACCTCTGCATGCACCAAGAATATGTTATAGTTTTGTTACAATAAAATATAGGATGAATTAGATCTACTTTCTCTATGGTTTGATCAAAGTATAAATTGCCCTTCGAGATTTCTGAAAACTTTCAATACTCCCATTGACCAAAGTCAAACATAAAAAAAATCAAAAAATAAAAAAAAATTTGATGATATTTTGTTAAAATGAATTTATAAAATGATGTTAATTTTATTTTTCATCACAATAATAATGCTTACGTCAACATTATTGCTCATTTTTTCTGACGATCAAAGAGTTAATTGTTATTAATTTGAATAGTCAATGGGGTATACGTTATTTTCAAAAATTGATATTATTTTTTTTACCACAAAAATAATATTTACATCAATATTTTTGCTCATTTTTTGTCGATCAGGGAGTTAACTGTTATTAATTTGAATAGTCAAAGGGACATATGTTATTTTCTAAACTTGAGGGAGTATTGATAGTTTCATCAAACACATGAGAAGTAAATGTAATTCACTCTAAAATATATAGGTCTGTTTGGACAAAATTTATGTTATTTTAAAATTTTATTTTATTAAAATAATGAGTTGTAAGTACACTTTTTAAAAAATAGGTACGAGATGTTTTAAGAGTTTTTAAAAAAAAAATTCGCGGGGCAAAACCGAGTAATATTGCATATGGGTTATTTTCCCAACTTCTCCAAACGGACGATCTCCTCTGCTCGCCCGTCGGAATCCTCCTGACCTCTTCAAGATCTCCCTCATTCCTCCCTCCTCCCTCTGGATAGAAACCTTCGTCGATGGAGCCAAAAAAAGAAGGAGAAGAAACCCTCCCGATCTCCCTCTTCCTCCTCCCTCCGGATCAAAACCATCATCGATCGAGGGCAGAAGAAGCAGAAGAAGAAACCCTCGTCGATCTCCCTCCGGGTTACCAACAGGGACTTTCTGGATGATGGCGTAGGTGGTGGAGAAATCGAAGTTTCAAGGATAGGTTTCTATGCTAGCTTTGAAGAGAAGACAGAGCTTTGGGAATAGGAGGCGGGATTGGCATGGCAAGTCTACGAATCTTGGCTTGATAGGCAGAATTTGAAAGAAGTCACCCACGTCCCCGATATTAGTTTAGAAATTGAGGAAGACTTTCACACCAGCAAGGATAATGTGGGTGGCTTCATTCTATAAGCTATTGGCTCCGACCAATGAAAACCAGGAATTCAACTTCTTCATCAGGAGATGCCACCAAATTGGAAAGGTGGTTGAAGAGTTCTGTCGAGGAAGTTGTCAGCGGCAGGATTGGGAATAGTTAGGGTTAATGTGTTAATTGCATCAGGTTTCTATTTTGTTATTTTTTTATAAAAAAAATCCTTTAAATTTTTATAAGTATTTTGTTATTATATTTTCTATTAATATAATGAAATCAATTACATGAAAAATTTTCAAAATGTCATTTTTAATGCAAAAATATTAAAATCAATGATAGTTATACAATAAATTAAATAAAAAAAGTAAAAATTAAAATATTATTAATTGATTTTACTTATAAAAGTATTTTTGTATAATATTTGTCCAAACACCTTTATTTTAACTAAAACAATAAAATTTTAAAATAATTGTCTAAACACATATTTATTCATTTAAAAGAATTTAAAATATGTTATTGAAATTTCTAAAAATTCACTTTTACAAAACGATTTTTATAAAACTTGTCCATACGGAACCATAACGTTTGAAATTAATTACCTTGTTGGCCTGCGAAATCCAGTCAAGACTTGCACATAAATGGCACCAAAAAGTGCTAACCCTACTCTTTGGTGGCAGTTATTGAAGGAATTCTCAAAGTTTTTGATTGATAGCACCGCTGCAGCTGTAGCAAGTAGCACTGAACATACCTTTTTCCATTCAAAATTAGCAAGAGGGGGAAAAATGAGTTACAAATAATAGGTAAAGTTTAAGAATGACAAGAAAAAGATGGACATTTTTTATGCTTATTATGAAAGCATTTGCATGATTAGTAATTAACTTCCGTTGTACAAAAAAGAGCACGCTGGGATGGTTTACATACTCAACCCACAAAAAACCAAAACCAAAATCATTTTTGAAGTTGGCGTCCATCAAATATAACTCAAGTTTAAATTGATATCTAATTTTTTGGCCCAATTGTTTTTCTATTGCTTGTGAGAGTTTGGCGTGCAACTTTTAATTTTTTTTAAATCTTGATCAATCAAAATAGTCTCATTTCATTTTTTTATTATTACTTTTGATTATTTTTAACGAAAACATTGAGTAAATAACGATTTAACTCATTTGATCGTTAGTCAAACCTATTTTATGATTCAGATTTTTTGAATGTTCAACTTACTTAAATCGATCACAACCCAAAAACGATGGCCGAAACTTTAAATGCGTTAAATATTAGGGATAATTCAAGTCGTAAAATGGGTTGAACATTAAGGGTGATTTGAGTCGTAAAATGAGTTATAAATTATTGTACAAATAATAGTTAATAAAACAATAAGTTTGATTAGTGTTAAATGAATTATATTGTTATCCTTTAAATTTTTTCGTTAAAATAATTAAAAGTCATAATAAAAAAATTAAAGTGAACCAAAATTTAGTAGGGCACAAATGATATTACAAAAAAAAAATTTACGTAAATTTTTTTTTAATATGGAGAAAAGAGAGGGAAAAGACTTCGACATGCAAAAATAAACATCATTGAACGTTTTATTTATTTATTTATTTATTTTTATTATTATTTTTTTAATTTAACACTTTCCAATTTTGAGAAAGTTATCGAGTTACTTTCCAGGCAGCATGAAATCCAAAAGTGATGGGATTTCATTTTAGTTTAGCTATTTCTATCACCAAACTGTGGGGGCTCTCCCAGTTTTGCGTCGGTGTCCCATGTGAATTTTCTACACTTCATTATCTTCCCCGCCATTATTAAAGTTTGCCATGATGTGCATCACGAAAAATAGGAAAAAATAAAAGGGAGTTTAATCATAGCATCTTACGACTCTCTAAGGACCATAACTGATTAAGGATCATTAACCGCGTAGTAATTAATCACAAATGAGTTCTAATTAACTAATTATCCTCACTAATTGATTTTCTGTCAAACACTCAAAGAGTTTCTAAAATCGTTTGTCAAACACTCAAGGACAACACAATCTCGATTTATTAATAAAATTTATAACGATATACTTGTTGATCATAGTGGTTTTCATCAAATTTTTATTCGTTTTTCTTATAAGTCTACTAACTTAATTTTCTATAATTTTTCTCTTATTTCTAGCATAACCTGTAACTTATACTATCATCACAAATAAATCTGAAATAGTTGGGTCCTATATGTAAAGTTCAAACTATACACGACTAGAATTCACTATGCCAAACTCACTCGGATATTATTTATCTTAAATAAAATAAAAAAATAAATAAATTACTAATTATTGAATCCTATTATAATTAATTTAATATTAACGGTTAGTATATAAATACTCGATTTCAAATAACATCTCATATATTGAAGTAATAAAATTGTTATTTTGGAAAGGATGTAGATAACCCTTATTATAGTTTGAGATGTGAGCTTTCCAAACGGTAAATGAATTGTAATGGATAAGTGGATTATATATTCCGGGATTTTTTTTTGAAAAGAAAAAAAGTACTATGGAGTGTTGCATAAAAGGTGATATAGAGCATCGTTTGGTTATTTTGGTACACAAAGAAGCTTTACATGATGATTACCTGGAAAATTGCATGAACATAAAAGAAAGCTTTAAGTGTGGTCCTTTGAAATTCATGTTTAGAACTGGAGAATCTGATCAGAAGTATCCCAACTGGCATTAGAAAACCCATTGAAGCCCACAATAGAATTCCATGAACTGCAATATCAATTGCCTTCTGAGAATCTCCCTGCCCAAATTTACCATAATCAAAGCTTTCATCGATACAACAAACCCTAGCCAAATCAATGAACCATGGTTTACTCATTTTCCTTAGTTTGATTAATCATGGGCTCCATTCCAATTTCTCAAAATTTATTTCTTGAAACTAACTATAAATGCCAAAATCTTAATCTCAACATGCATATTTCAGAATCTGAAGCAAAGATTAGAAATTAATAAGCTGCAACTTACTTGGTGTTTTATGACATGATTTCTGGCTGGCTTCAACATGAAAGCTGAAGATGAGCATTTGACCAAAGGAAGAAGACTAAAAAATAAGCTTGTAGAAATGAACCTAGAGCTGTAGAACATGGGGAGCACCATATGCATCCTTTGAAGAATATAAAGCTTCCACCAGCCTTGATACCTGTGTATATATCCTTAGTTTTATAGGAAGAATACCACCTTTTGGACTTCTGTGAATGCTTTTCTGTCCTACTAGTAGTTAGATGCTTTCAGAAAACACACACAATCATTCCAGTAGCTATTTTTAATCTGAGATAGCAATGATGACCTTTGATGTAGCGTAGACAAAAGTCAGGAGGGCTCATGACTTTGTCATATATTTTCATCTTTAAAAAGTGATCATAGAATTATTTTTAAAAAAAGATTGCTCTCTAGTTGGTAGTCCAATCCCACTAGATTTGAAATCCAGCACCCCATAAATAAATATATATATATATATATCTGTTAAATGTTATCTTGATAGTTCCACTAGTATATTGAGTAATTTTGGTCGGAGCAGTACTCTTGATTGGATCTTGTGGAGCTACTTCTTCTAAGAGACAGTCATCTGGCAATGAAACATCTTTCCACCTAATGCTTTGTGGAATAGATAATCTAGATCTATTCATATTTGTTTTGAATAAGATGATTTCTCCATTTTTTAAAATCATTCTTGCCCCTGTATTAAAAGCTGAGATTAAGGCTTTATATCTAAGCCTATATAAAATTGTAACAGGAATATATCATTCTTTTGCTTTTATATTAAATACTTTGATATTTAAATTTAAATTATTTAAAATATTTTTATCTTGAAAAGAAACGCAAAAATTAGGAATACAATCAAAATAAATTGGTCCTCCACAAACACTAGTTTCTACCATTCCAAGTAAGGAATCTTCAAAATCTAAAAATCTGCAATCTCTAAGTCTAAGGAGTAGAGCAGAATTGATACCATCTTTATTAAGTGGTTTTGCAGCTATTTGGACTAAACCAAAATGTAAATAATTATTACCATTTTTTCTATGATTTTCAATGATTTTTTATGATAAAAGTTGAATTGTTTCAACGGGTTTTGTTAGTG
The DNA here is from genome assembly GCA_030378225.1 of Knoxia roxburghii. Lineage (NCBI taxonomy): Eukaryota > Viridiplantae > Streptophyta > Magnoliopsida > Gentianales > Rubiaceae > Knoxia > Knoxia roxburghii. The sequence continues at coordinate 20,389,117 of CM059415.1, read as the reverse complement.
GAAAAGCTTGTTCCACTGTTTTGACTGAAAAATCAGAGACCATTTTCTATTTATATTGAAAAATGGAACAACCCCCTAGGCATTCTGTCTTGGCAATCAATACAAGCTTACATGATTTAGATAATTCATCTAAAATTCCCCAATCTAGGTACAAAGTAGAACCTCAAGAAGGCTCATCCGATAATAATAGTCTTCCCAGATTCCCTACTTACTCTACAATGACAGATAATGTAAGAGAATTAAATATGATTAAATCAGAGTTTAATTTTAAAAGAGAAAAATTACAAAAGGAATTTTATTCTGAAAAGCATACAATAAAGAGATAATAGTTTTTTGCTAAATATCAAGGCAAAATAGAAAAAAGATTCAAGAAGGATATTATAATTGTCTTAGTAAGCATAAGGTCAATGTAATATTCTTTAAATGGTTTGATTATTATGCTTCTAACCACAATATAGATTATCCTTTCTTAAAAGAAAAAGAAATTTGTGTAGCAAAAACTTGACAGGTCACAGAAGCCGAGAAGGTGAAGTCAGAGATGCCTCCGTTAATGCATTTCACTACAGCCTATAAAGTTGTAGAAATTAAAGCAGTCCCATTCAAGCAGAAGGACACAAGACTTTTGTCTGAACCAATCAATGCTAAAAATATCTTGAGTATCTTTGAGCAAAACGACTACATCAATTCAAACCATAGCCAACCAATTAGTTTCTCGACCAATGACCGACCTTGAAAAAAGACTAGCAAAAATTGAGGAATCTTTTGTTCCAAAACTCAAACAGAAGGCTAGAGAACCTGAATCTGAATCAGACTCAATCTCGATAAACCAAGGAATTAGAGTCTTAAGTAAAACTTCTGATAGTGAGTCAGAAGAATCAATAGATAAGGATTCACAAATTGTTAGAATAGGATCTTCCCCGGGAAGAAGACATGTATCCACATGGAGAAGACCAATCCCTCAAAAACGAGTTCCTCGTTATCATATAATTCCCAACCCAGGAATGGAATCTGGCCCAAATGTCATACAAATAGTTACAATGCCAATAACATCTACGAATGGTGTGTAGATGGACAACCAGAATATAGCATTATGAAAATGCTTCAAAATATAACCATGGTAGCCACAACATATAGAACAACCCAAGGTAGTAATTGAAAGATTATCTGCCCGAGCCTAGCCAGAAACTCACTTTCGTGCTATGCATTCCAGAATCAGAATCTCTGGCCAGGCCTAGACGCTATCACAATCATTTTCCAACCTTTTGAAATAACATTGCGCAGGATCTGGGTTTGCACTCATTCGATTTACCACGCAACAAAAATTATTAATTAAAGCGGAAACACAAGAATTACCTATTGAAGCGTTCACTCAGGTGATTCTCTTGTATGCCTCAAAACTTTACTTGTATGCTGTGTGGGCAGCAATCTAACTAGAATTTGATCAGCTAATCACCACAATCCACCTGCCGGAATAAACCAGCACCGCTGCATCTGGCGCGTACAATTAAAGCACCGCTTGGAGAGAGAGAGAGAGAGAGAAAGCTACACGCGCTGCTGGTTTAACAGGCCAAAAATTTGGCCAACAGTAGTAAATAAAACCAGCAGCACAAAGCTCAAAAATTTGTCTTGGAAAGAGAAGAAAAATATTTCTCTCTCTAGAATTTTATCTCTCTAGTTTTCTTGTCTCGAAAACTTATGAATTGTATGTCTTGAATAGCTAATCCCTTATATATATATAGAGTTACAAGAGAGACCCCAAGTTGGTTTAGGATTGACCTTCCTACTCGGTTTCTGTTTCCTTTAATCCTGTTCTCGGACTGATACACATCCAACTGATACAGGGATTCACTTATCCCAATCCAGTTCCTGATATGATTCACAACCAACTGATACAGGGATTCACTTACCTCAAACCAGTTCTTGGTATGATTCACAACCAACTGATACAGGGATTCACTTATCCCAAACCAGTTCCTGGTATAATTCACAACCAACTAACACAAAGATTACTTAATTACTTAATTAATTAAATCTACCTTTGTCAATAACCCAATACATAATTAATCGTACCACTAACGGATTAATTACGGCACTACCATCCTTCACCAGAATTGCTTCCGGAACAACTTAATTAATTTATTCATAATCTCCCCACATTAAAGATATAGTGCTTGTTAATATATTAATTTATTGATAAATTCATTAATTAACCTCTTTAATTCCGAGACTAGTACCACTCGACATTTTTACTATACCGGACATAAGTCCACCGGCCAGGTTTAGTATAATAAACATTCTCGGGAGCACCATCACCCCGAACGCACCGGTACATGGTTTCCTTTCGACAAGCAGCAGCACACCAGGCTACTAAACACACAAACCCAAACTACCGAGGCTATTGGCCACAATTGACCTCACCCATTGGCAGATCAAAGTACACTATGTCTAATCCTCATGCCCGCTCGAGTCTAGGGATTATGAGATAGAATACCAAGAACGATTTGTCTATTAAATCAGTACAAGACAAATCATTCCTAACGGGTCAAGTTCAATATGCCCCGGGCATATCTATATGATTCAATTAGTTTAGACAAACCAATTATCCGAATCACATGATAACCTAAACTGACAGTTTGTCCAAAGCTGTCTCGGTTACGAACCTCATTTATATATTATGTCTTTTAACCAATGATGAGATCTACTGTGTCACACAAGACACCCCATCATATAACTACATAATATAAATGCACAATTAATGCACAACAAGATATAACCAAAACATAAATCGATATACTAACTGGGAAAATGTACAATACAAGCGTAGCTTATGTATTCAACTCCAACAATCTCCCACTAATACTTAAGTTGTGCTTTAAGTATACATCTACATACAACCCCTACATACTCTGCTACTATATATCTAGAAAAACTGTCATGGCTCTCCTAAGTATCTGATTCCCATGCCCTCCACGTGAGCCTCAAAGACTTTTGAAGTCAATGTTTTCGTGAACGGATCTACAAAGTTATCCTCTGATGCTATCTTAGCCAAGACCACATCTTCCCTCTTTACGATGTCTCATATCAGGTGGTACTTGCGTTGTATATGTTTACTCGCCTTGTGGGCTCGTGGTTCCTTCGAGTTTGCTACTGTACTGTTATTATCACAATATACAGTCATAGACTTTTGCAAACCAGGAATCACATATAAGTCCACTAAGAAGTTCTTAAGCCCCACTGCTTCCTTCGCTATCTATGATGTGGAAACGTATTCAGCCTCCATGGTAGAGTCCGCCACGCATTTCTGCTTGACACTCTGTCAAACTATGGCTCCACTTCCTAGAGTAAAATCAAACCCTGAGGTAGACTTGCTCTTGTCCCTGTTGCCTTGGAAATCTGAATCTGTGTAACTGAAGGAAAACTGAACAAGCCCGGGCTAAATCGAAAACCTCACTTTCGTGCAATGCATTCCAGAATCGGAAGCTTTCGACCAAGCTCAGGCTCAAATTAGTTTACCCATGAACAGATCTAGGCTTATACTTATTTAATTTATTAATCGGGACACAAAAGATTCGATCTTTAATTAAAGCGGAATACTTAAAGATTTTACCTTTTGTAGCGAAGTCCCTTGCTTAAAGAAAAATCCAATATTTGACGCAACTTCCACAAGAAATCCGAAGAATAACTCCGATACAAACTCCAAAATAGTGTGGGCTATTATCTACGGAGTTACCCACGGCGAAATTAGAAATCCTAAGGAAACCCAATTCGGAAAAATCAAATCTACCCAATAATCAGAGCTGCCCAATAACTTCCTGCGCAAGAAATCCCACAAAAAACTTGCTGCAAATTCTCCAAATGAAGTCCAGTCACTGCAGATCTGGCCATCCGATCGCGATCTGTACGCGGGCTCAAAGCTGGGCAGCCGAACCGGCGGATCAGCGTAGCGGAGCCCAAAACTGCAGCGCTGGATAGTCCTAACAGCCGCAGCAAAATCGCTACAGCAGAAAGACCGAACGGCACCAGCAAAACGCGGAGATAGCAGGATATCACAGCGATGGTAGCACCAGACTGGAGCAATCGAACAGCCGCACCGGACTTGGGGAAGACGAACAGTCACACCAGTTTTGAGGAAGATGAACCACCGCTCCTCGGACTGAAGAGAAAACCCGGCGATCAATTAATAAAATCAATGGGCTGCTCCAATCAATCTATGGGCTTGAATTTTCCAAAGAAGAGAAAGTTATCCTAGTCGACTTCGAGAGAAAACTTGACGAGGAAGACAACATTCTCTCTCTAGACTAGACTTTCTCACTCTAGGCTTTACTTGGCCTTCAAGTTTCCTTATGTCTTTCTTGCCCAATAAGTTGTATTTATAAGGAGCTTCTAAGGAGACCTAATGGGCTCTCGAGTTAGGCCTTAAAATTTGACTTTCGTTGACCGCTAAGTCTTCCCGACTAATCAACTCCAATCGACCCATTTAAATTAATTTATTTAACCCACTTTGTTAATTTAATTTAATCGAACCCTTAGAATTAATTAATTCAAATAGAATTAATTTCTAAATTCACTTTGTCGATTAAATATTAATTAAACCTTTTGGATTAATTAATTTACCTTGTCGATTAGTCAAATGCATAATAAGTCGTACCATTAACGGACCAATTACGGAACTACCGCTCGAAAACAACTTTACATCGCGCCATTATATTTTATTCTATCTCCCCACATTAAAGATCTAGCGCTCGTCGGTTTATCAATTTACTGACAAATTAATTCACCGACTTTTTGATTTCCGAGATTAGTACCACTCGTCCTTTTATTATACCGAACATAAAGTTCACCGGCCGGGTTTAGTATAATAACCTTACGAGCTCATCTCGGGAGCACCATCAACCCGGCGAAACGGTACGTGGATTCCTCCGACTAGCAACGGCACGTAAGAAGCTAAACACACAATACCCAACCTACCGAGGTATAGGCCTCAATCGACCGCACTCTTTGGCAAATCAAAGCAAACGATATCCAACCTTCACGCCCGTCCCAATCTCGGGATTGAGAGACGGAATACTAGGACCGAATTGACTACGCCGATCAGTATAAGTCAATTCTATCCAAACTGGTCGTGCTCAATATGCCCTAGGCATATCCGTGTGATTTAAACTAGTTTAGATAAACTAATTTCCAAACCACACAATAACCTATACCGATAGTATGTTCAGACTATCTCGGTTACGAGCATATTTTTTATATATCAATACTTTAACCAATAACGGTATCTACTGTGTCTGTCCACACCCCGTTATCTAGTTCTATGATATAAAGGAACAAATTTATACCGAAACAAAATGATATGTCAACTGTGGATATTAGTTTTTGATACAAGACATAGCTTTTCTGTATTCAAAACTAACAGTAACCTCGGGGTACCAGCTCAGGCGCCTGATAGACCAGATTTTAGTCCCTCGTTCTGCCCAAATACTTGAGAATGCATTTTATGCCTCCCAATGAGCTTTCTCGGGGTTACTCTGATATCTGCTTACCATGCCAACGTTATAATAGATATCAGGCCTCATACACAACATGACATACATGAGACTTCCTACTGCCGAAGCATAAGGAACTATCTTCATGGCCTCTATCTCCTCAACAGTCTTGGGAGACTGTTCCTTAGATAGATGCACTCTGTGTCTGAAAGATAGAAAACCTTTCTTGGAGTTCTGCATATTAAAACGGGCCAGAATCGTATCTATGTACGAAGCTTAGGAGAGCATTAACGAACATTTCCTACGATCTCGAATTATCTTGATCCCAAGGATATGTCCCGCTTCTCCTAAGTCCTTCATATCAAACTGCTTGGACAACCATGCCTTTACGTCTGATAACACTTTCTTGTTGATGCCAATCAATAGAATGTCATCTACATAAAGCACAAGAAATACCACTGAGTTTCTATCACGTCTGCGGTACACACATTGCTCATTCGGACACTGAGTAAATCCGTATGACTGGATTACCTCATCAAACCGGATATTCCAAGATCTGGATACCTACTTAAGTCCGTATATGGACCTCTTAAGCCTGCAAACCTTATACTGTTGGCCTTTTTCAACGAATCCCTCTGGTTGCTGCATAAAAATGGTTTCCTCAAGACTTCCATTCAGGAAAGCTGTCTTGACATCCATGTGCCATATCTCATAATCTAAATGAGCAGCTATGACCAAGAGAATCGGGATCAACATAAGCATGGCTACCGGGGAGAAGGTTTCCTCATAATCGATTCCCTCTTTCTGAGTATACCTTTTCACTACCAGCCTAGCTTTAAAGGTTTCCACCTTCCTGTCAGGTCCTCTCTTACGTTTGTAGACCCACTTGCATCTAATGGGCTTAAACCCATCAGGCAGGTCCACAAGCTCCCAAATTTGATTGTGGTCCATTGACCCCATCTCGGATATCATTGCCTTACACTAAGATTCTGCATCTTTATCTCGGAGAGCCTCATTGTAGTTAACCGGGTTAGGTTCAGGCGCGCCTGGAACTAGGTCTGAGGCCTCTCCCACGCCAATAAACCTGTCGGGCTATTTCACAACCCTCCCACTACGATGAGGCACCACCTGTGTAGGCGCATCATCTGTGATCACTTCTGTAGTGTGTGGTGTATCTACTTGTGCTGGTGCATCATGATTAGTTTATCTTCTAAGCTCTTCTAGTAATATCTTACTCTTGGGCTTGTGATCTAGGATATAGTTTTCCTCCAAAAATCTAGCGTTGGTACTAACCACCACTTTCTGATCTTTAAGACTATAAAACAGACCACCTTTCGTTTCCCTAGGATATCCTACAAACAACATTAATTTGGTTCTCGCATCTAACTTAGCTGCTTTTGCCTTGAGCACATGTGCTGGGCAACCCCAAACTCTGGGATATCTTAGATTGGGCTTGCGCCCGTTCCACAACTCTACTAGGGTTGAAGGCACGATTTTAGATGGTACAAGATTAAGAATATACACCGCTATTTCTAAGGCATATCCCAGAACAAACTTGGCAAATCACAATAGCTCATCATCGACTTAACCATTTCCATGAGAGTTCGATTCCTTCTTTCTGCTACACCATTTTGCTGTGGCGTGCCAGGTGCAGATAACTGAGACTGAATTCCAACCTCACTGAGGTATTCTCAAAATTCGTGGGATAGTAACTCCCCACCACCATCTGATTGCAGTATCTTGATACTCTTACCATGATACTTCTTCACATCTGCCAGAAACTCTTTGAACTTGCCAAAGCACTCGGACTTGTGACGCGTTAGATAAATGTACCCGTAACTTGAGTAGTCATCCGTGAACGTCACGAAATACTCAAACCCACCTTGTGCTTGGATCGACAATGGTCCACACAAGTCAGAATGAATTAACTCTAATACTTCTTTAGCTCTATAACCTTTTACTTTAAAAGGTTCCTTGGTCATCTTACCCTCCAAGCAAGATTCACAGGTTGAATAACTGTCAATCTCTAATGAACCTAAAGGTCCATCATTGACCAACGTCTGAATCCTACTAAGGTTTCTATGACCTAGCTTGAGATGCCAAAGATAGGTTTGATTCATTTCAGAAGGTTTCTTTCTCTTATTAATGTTAGATAAAGAGCTATCTATTTCTATGTTTTGCACAACAGGGGAGTTAGAGTTAACCATAAACAAATTGTCAGCCAATGAACCAGAACAAATAAGTTTTCCATTTCTTCTAATAACAACACAATCATCAGAAAAAATAAACTTATAATCGTTCTTTTAGAGTTTTGAAACAGAAATAAGGTTATTTCTAAAACTTGGTACATAAAGACAATTAACTAACTCTAAACTAGAATTCTTGAAATTCAGAGTAACTATTCCTGCTGCTTCTACTGACACTTTTGTAGTGTCGCCCAAGTAGATATCCAATTCACCTTCTCTAAGCTTACTTGGAACCCTTGCAAAGAATTACAAACATGGTCAGTGGCACATGAATCCACACACCAATTATCTGTGGGAATCGCCGCTAAACATGTCTCAGTAATTAAGGCAGAAACTATCGTACCTATAAGCTTTGGACAATCCGATTTCCAATGTCTCGTCTTATTGCACTTGAAGCACTTGTCTTTCGACTTCTTCTTTGCAATATCTGGCTTAGGCACAATCTGCGCCTTTTGAGCTATTCTCTCAAGCTTTCTCTTCTTCTTTCTAGCCTCAGGCTCAGAAGAAGATTCTGAAGCTTTGCCTGCGCCTAAAGGTCGCTTCTTCTCTTGAAGAAGACTTTTAGCTGCCATCAACTCTGCCAAAAGCTCGAATGAAGTACACAAGATCTTACTTATGTTGTAGTTAAACCGAATCTACTCATAACTTTGAGGTAATCTCCAGAGAACAATATCGACTTTGGTTTCACCAATAATTTCGCCTCCCACTACCTCAACCTTGTTGATTTACTAATCACGTCAATGACATGATCTCTCACAGGAGTACTCTCAGACATAAGGACAATGTCCAAGTTACGACTCCAATCAACATAATTAGGTCCAGTTAACTTGTTGTTTTTCAATATAGTAGCTAAGGGGTTGAATGCCATATCGAATACTGTAATTAAACAGACAACACTTTAGTTATCTAATCTAAAATTTTGAAAACAAGAAAATTCTAACAATTATTGACTTCCCTCAAAACAATAATCTTAATCCACCAACATCTCATTCATCGGGATTCTCGCAAGCCACGCAGTGTGGACGTTTACGCTAACCCACATTCATTTGAGAAGAACCATGTTCATTAACTACACTATCTAACCAAACGATCTATTGATCAATGTAGTTAATAGTCGGTGCTTTCAGCCGTACAAATAAGCAGCGTAACCTCGAGGGAGGAATACTACAGATCGTACACTAAGTGTGTGCCATTACGTGACTTCTGAGTTTGTTACCTCAGGATAGTGCGCCTCAGATGGAGAGGGTGTCGCATTTTTCCTAGTTAAAATTACTTTAGTCATTTTACTCAGAAATTCGTAATCTAGCGATCTCGGGGCTGGACTCATCCTAATGCTGGAAGGCCCTAATGCCAACGCGCAAGCCCACACACTTCGCATATGAACTCGTAACGGTGGCTGTGGGGATATTAAACTAACCCGCTCCCACTTAGATTTCCAAATTGAGGGTTTTTCTGATTTTAACATGCAATTAATTAACCCTAAGTTATGTGCAACCATAAAACCAGTCATGCTTTAAAATCATGCATCTAAAATACATCACAAAAATTAAAGCATAAATTAAAACAACAAATATGGGAAATAAATGCAAAAAATTAAATTTCCCGACTATCATGGTTTTAATTACTTCCATCTTCTGCTTTGATCTCGTGTCCCACCAGCCAACTCGATGGATTGAGTCTTAATCTTGAAAAACAAAAACTGGAGAAAAACGGGCAAAAAATGCAACCCAAATGGGCCGCACGGGAGCAACACACCCAAGGGAGTGCCGCGCGCATGGCAACTGTTGTGCGCTGCTACCGCGTCTACTGCCGCACCATGGCGCAGCAGGCCTGCTGCGCCGTGCGGCAACGGTGCTGCTGCCACCGGTGGTTGCCAGTGGCGGCTCCTGTCGGCGAGTCATCGCCAGCGTCGCCCCCTGCCACCTGTTCTTCCTTCGCTTCTTCCTACGCTATTTGGTCTTCTTGCAATTCGTTCTAGGTTTTCTTGGGTTTCTACGAATAAACGATAACCCAAAACCCACGAATTCAAGTTGCCCACCATAACCCCTTCGATTACAAAAAAATAATTCTCCTACTACAAGGCTTTCTAGGAAAATTAAATAATCGAAATTACATAGAAAAAATCCTACTACAGATTTGATCTAATCCTACACGGCTTCCAGCACGTGGTTATACTATTACAAACATTCATAATAAAATTAAATCCGGATATGTCCCGAAGTTTAATTAAAACCTATACAAACATAACCATAATAGTCGAGATTTCTTAACCAACTGCAAATAAAACCATATAATAAATCGAACAAGCACAAAACCCAAAATCGGGCTCTGATACCAATTGAAAGATTATCTGCCCAGGCCTAGCCAGAAACTCACTTTCGTGGCATTCCATAATCAGAATCTCTGGCCAGGCCTAGATGCTAGCACAATCGCTATTTTAACCCTTTTGAAATAACATTGCACAGGATTTGGGTTTGCACTCATTCGATTTACCACACAACAAAAATTCTTAATTAAAACAGAAACATAAGAATTACCTATTGAAGCGTTCACTCAGGTGATTCTCTTGTTTGCCTCAAGACTTTGCTTGTATGCTGTGTGGGCAGCAATCTAACTAGCAATTTGATCAGCTAATCACCACAATCCACCTGCCGGAATAAACCAGCACCGTTGCACCTGGCGTGTACAATTGACGCATCGCCCGGAGAGAGAGAAAGCTACACGCGCTGCTGGTTTAACAGGCCAAAAATTCGGCCAACAGTACTAAATAAAACCAGCCGCACAAAGCTCAAAAATTTGACTTGGAAAGAGAAGAAAAATATTTCTCTCTCTAGAATTTTATCTCTCTAGTTTTATTGTCTCAAAAACTTATGAATTGTATGTCTTGAATAGCTAATCCCTTGTCTAAATGTAGAGTTACAAGAGAGACCCCAACTTGGTTTAGGATTGGCCTTCCTACTGGGTTTCTGTTTCCTTCAATCCTGTTCCTGGATTGATACACATCCAACTGATATAGGGATTCACTTATCCCAATCCAGTTCCTGATATGATTCACAACCAACTGATACAGGGATTCACTTACCCCAAACCAGTTCTTGGTATGATTCATAACCAACTGATATAGAGACTCACTTATCCCAAACCAGTTCCTGGTATGATTCACAACCAACTGACACAAGGATTAATGAATTACTTAATTAATTAAATCTACCTTTGTCTATAACCCAATACATAATTAATTGTACCACTAACGGATTAATTATGGCACTACCATCCTACACCAGAATTGCTTTCGGAACAACTTAATTAATTTATTCATAATCTCCCCACATCAAAGATATAGTGCTCATTAATATATTAATTTACTGATAAATTAATTAATTAACCTCTTTAATTCCAAGACTAGTACCACTCGACCTTTTTACTATACCGAACTAAGTTCACCGGGCGGGTTTAGTATAATAAACATGACGAGCTCATCTCAGGAGCACCATCACCCCGGACGCACCGGTACATGGTTTCCTTTCGATAAGCAGCAGCACGCCAAGTAACTAGACACGCACACCCAACCTGCCGAGACTATTGGCCGTAATTGATCTCACCCATTTGCATATCAAAATACACTATGTCTACTCCTCATGTCCGCTCGAGTCTATGGATTAAGAGATAGAATACCAAGAATGATTTGTCTATTAAATCAGTACAAGACAAATCATTCCTAACGGGTCAAGTTCAATATGCCCCGGTCATATCTATATGATTCAATTAGGTTAGACAAACCAATTATCCGAATCACATAATAACCTAAACCGACAGTTTGTCCAAAGCTGTCTCGGTTATGAACCTCATTTATATATTATGTCTTTTAACCAATGATGATATCTACTATGTCACACAGGACACCTCATCATCTAACTACATAATATAAATGGACAATTAATGCACAACAAGATATAACCAAAACATAAATCAATATATTAACTAGGAAAATGTACAATACAAGCATAGCTTATGTATTCAACTCCAACAAAAGATGGTGAAACTGAAAGACTTAGTAATGACTTAGTTACAACTCATATTTTAATTGCAGGTTTTACAGGTCAACTAAAAAGATGGTGGGATGAACATCTCACTGAAACTGAGAGAAATAGCATTCTTTATGCAGTAAATGTGGATGAAGAAGGAGAACTTATCATCTAAAATGGTGAAACTATCCCTGACTCTGTTTCTACTTTAATATTTACAATTGCCAAAACTTTTATTGGTGATCCAAGAATATTTAGAGATGAGTCTTCAGAACTGCTGAACAATCTCAAATGTCATGGATAGCGAGGTTTCCCAGAGTACAAAAATGTCTTCTTATCCATAATTTATGACCTGCCAGATGGAAACCAACAATATTGGAAAGAAATATTTATTGATGGCCTTTCTAAATCCTTAATGAGACTAGTCCGAGATGAGCTTAGAGAATAATTCGAAGGAGTTGTCCTTTATGAACAACTCACTTATAGACAACTCAATACCTTCATATAGAAGGTAGCCATGAAAACATGTAGGCAAGATAAGATGATGAGAGATCTTGCAAAAAATAGGACGATGTTAGGTTCATTCTGTGAACAATTTGATTTACCGAGTTGCTCTTCCAATAAAAAGAAAAGGTATAAGCCAGATTTTCAACCCAAACCCTTTCATAGAAAGAAAAAGTATTCTAAGTTTCAGAGAAGAAGTCCCATAGAACAATCCAACAAACCTAGAGATTTATCCAAAATTATTTTCCATAAGTGTCAAAAACCTGGCCACATTGCCAGGTATTGCAGGTTATACAGAAAGATTCAATCTTTGAATCTTCAAGAAGATATTACTAACAAACTTAATTAGCTTCTTGTAGGTTCATATCAAAACACTAATACAGAATCTAGTGAAGATAATTATATTCAGAACTTTCAGCATGATAATTTTAATTCATCATCATCAGAAGACGAAGTCGAAGAGAGTCGCTCCATTAATTTTCTTACCAAATAGCAAGTTCACATTTTAGAAATTATTGAAGGAATAGAAGACCCTAATCAGCAAAAACTCTACTTAAATCAGTTTAGACAAACTTTGAAAGAAAAACCATCTACTTTTTTCATACCTAATCCTTTAGGAAATCATCCAAAGTTACTTAATACCTATAACCTTATGAAAACACTCAATAGATTCTCGAAGAAAAGCCCTAATCAGGTCTCTATTGATGACCTACAAAAAGAGTTAGCTTTAGCTAAAGAAGAAATTAGAGACATAAAAGCTAAACAGGATCTACATGGTTTACTAATCCAAAATCTAATTGATGGTCAAAACCCCAAACTTGTTTTAGAAAATGAAGAGGATTTCTTTATTGGAAATGATATCCCCCAAATTAATTCTATAACAACATTTCAAAGACATGATGTTAGAATAAAATTGGTTGTTCAAAATTGTTTTGTCTTAGAAACATATGCATTGTGGAATACATGCGCTGATTTCAGTTGCATCCAAGAAGGACTCATTCCCACTAAATTTTTTGAAAAGAGTAGGGAAATGTTAACTGCAGCTAACAAGACAAAGCTTGGAATCAGGTTCAAGTTATCAGATGTTGATGTTCATTTTTTAACAACTAAGGTAACAGTTTCATTCCTGCTAGTAAAAGGAATTATCTCGTCCTATTATTTTGGGCACTGACTTCATCATTCAGCTGGTTCTATATTTAACCACAATGGAAGGAATTCAGCCACAAGAATTAGGAGAAAATATTATTCTCTCATTCTCAAAAGATAGGGAGATAAATCTTTTACAGCAAAGATTCAACAAATTAATTTCCTTAAAAAGGAAATAGAGTTCAAAGAATTGAATCACAAATACAGCAACCACAAATCCAAGGAAGGAATAAACAGATGCAACAAAAGATTGAAGAACATGTATGTTCTGACCTCCCAAATGCTTTTTGGAAGAGAAAACAACATACAATTTTTATTCCTTATGAAAAAGATTTTAAGGAACAAAATATTCCTACAAAGGCAAGGCTCATTCAGATGAGTCAAGAATTAATGGAACATTGTAAAAAGGAGATTAATGACCTTCTACAAAAAGGGATTATTAGCACAAGTAAATCCCCATGGAGTTGTCCTGCATTCTATGTAAATAAGAGTTCAGAAATAGAACGAGGAGTGCCCAGGTTAGTTATTAATTATAAATCCTTAAATCAGGTTTTACAGTGGATTAGATATCCTATTCCAAACAAGAAAGATTTGTTACAAAGATTATTTGGAGCAAAAATCTTCTCTAAATTTGACATAAATCTGGATTTTGGTATATCCAAATCCACCATTCTGACAGGTACAAAACAGCATTCACAGTTCCCTTTGGACACTATGAATGGAATGTGATGCCATTTGGATTGAAGAATGCTCCTTCAGAATTCCAAAGGATTATGAATGATATCTTTAATCCTTATTCAAGTTTTATTATTGTTTACATTGATGATGTTTTGGTTTATTCTAACAATCTTGACTAACATTTCAAACATCTTAATATTTTCTTACAGGTGACTAAAACCAATGGATTAGTAGTTTCTCAAAAGAAGATAAGTCTTTTCCAAACCAAAATCAGATTCCTTGGACATTACATTCACCAATGAAAAATGACCCCAATTGAGAGATCAATTGGTTTTGTTGACAAATTTTCATATCAAATTTTTGAAAAACAGCAATTACAGAGATTCTTAGGATGTTTAAACTATGTAGCTGATTTTATTCCTAATTTAGCAAATATAACTAAACCTTTGCATGACAGATTAAGAAAAACACCACCTTCATGGACTGATTTTCATACACAATTAGTAAGAAAAATAAAGATTTTAGTTAAGTCTTTACCTTGTCTTGACTTGGCTAATCCTAACTTTAAAAAAATAGTAGAAACAGATGTTTCTGATTTGGGATATGGTGGCATCTTGAAGCAAGTTTAGGGTGAAAAAGAAAAAAAATATTTCTTTTTCCTCTAAACACTGAAATAATACACAACAGAATTATTCCACAATAAAAAAAAGAAATACTTGCTATAGTTCTCTGTGTTCCTAAATTCCAATCTAATTTACTTAACCAAAAATTTTTATTACGTGTTGATTGTAAATCAGCAAAAGATGTCTTACAAAAGGATGTAAAAAATATAGCATCTAAACAGATTTTTGCTAGATGGCAAGTTATATTATCTCTTTTTTATTTTGATATTGAATGCATCAAAGGAGAATCTAATTCTCTTCCTAATTTTCTAACTCATGAATTTTTACAGGAAAAATAACTAATCATGCCATCGAGGAAAAAAAAAGAGGAAAGACCTCTGGATGAACTAGTGTTAGCGATCGAAGCTATCAAGGCAGCCAAGGAAGGATCCCCTTCCTATAAACAATCTTTTGAAGCCTCAACTTCAAAGCAAATTATTCGAAAATCACCAAAAATTATGCCTTGATTACAAGGCAATTCAAAGCAATGGATAACCTCGCAGCTATCCAGCAAATCTCGCTAGTCTCCCCAAAAATTTAGGCAGATATGGCAGAAGAAGAACAAATTAGACAGGCCCAAATAGAGTCTATCCAACAATGGACAGCACAATCAGGATTTTCGTTGGTAAATCTCCTCAACCTCAGGTTGTTTCTTAACCTCAACTGGTGACTAATAGTCCCACTTCTCAAACTAAAGTGGTGATTAACAGTCCCACTTCCAACTCTCAAGTGGTGAGTACTAATCCCACTCATCAAAACAAAGTGGTGATTACAAATCCCACTAATAAATAGATTCTAAAGCCATCAGGGCAACCATCAATCCCCACTGGATCAAAATGTTCATTTCCAACTGAATATTTCAAATGTCAGTCTTCCCAACTGATAGTACAAACAGAACCGGATTTCTTTGTAAGTAATCTCATTCGGGTAGTCCAAAGAGTCCTACCACCCCAAACAAATTTTATTCCACATTCCTTGAATAAAACACAAAAATATTTTGAATTCATTTTGGTAGATTCAGGGTCTGTTTTCTTCAAAGCATACTTTGATAAATGAGAAAATACCCATTCCACAACCCAAATTCTTTCAGTTCTAACTCCATCAGATTGGAAAGCCAATCTGAATCAACCAAGAAACTTTTCACAACCATTTTCTACCTTAGGATATACTTACTGGGACTATCGACAAGCCTGGTTCAACGCCTTTATAGTGCAAAATCAAGAAAATAAACATTCTTGGCTCTTTTACTTTAAAAGAGGAAACTAATATAATTTCCAGTATGGTTCGTTACTTGGTGGAATTTTCATGGCCCAACTCCATAAATTCTACCAGAATCGGTGAGACCCAGTTACAAAATATTTTATGAAAAATTTACGGCACCAAGATTTGTGCCAAAACTATTACAATTCTATTCCATATTTTCATTGTCCGGGATATATGCCTGGAAATTTGAATTTTCAAAGCAAGAAGATATGCTACCATCATTAGTAAGACAACGGTACACAAAATGGTAGAAAGAATTCAAAACTGATGAGGTCTAACCAGAGATGTTTGAGGCATAGTTTAAGCAAAATCCAAGATATCTGCCCCCAGTAGATCAACAAACTACATCATTCCTCCAACAAAAGGCGTTAGCTGCTTCCAAGCTAGCAGCGATATCCACCCAGGAGGACTACATCAAACATTTGGAAAATATACTATCTCAATTAAAACAAAATGACACAAGTTCCCAAGGAAGCAGAGAAGTTTCAGTCAAAGCAAAAAATGAAGAAGAAGATCCCCTTATAGATCTCCAAAATGAAGATGATTGTTTTGGAATTTTCCCTCATTTTCTTTAAAAAAAAGTATTACTGTAGCAATACTGTAGCAACGTGAAAAATTATTGGAATTTTCCCTATAAATAGCCATTCAATTGTGAAGTAATATGCACTTTCCTTTTCGAAGATTCTGGAGCTTGAAAACTTTCTCTCCAAAGTTTCTTAGCACTTTCTTCCTATTTTTTTTTGTATTTTCTTGTAATTTCTCTCTCTTCTTTTTGTATTCTCTTATAATTTCTCCATCTTCTCCTTGTATTCTCTTAGAATCTCTCTCTCTCTCTCTCTCTCTCTCTCTCTTTCTTATATATAATTTTTTTTCTTTACCTAAGTTTGGGAGACTGAGTATCTAGTACCGGTAACCAAAGTAGTGAACCTTTTGTATTATTTATGATTTAATTGATAATACATTTTCTATTTATGTTCTTAACTACTAACTTCTAACATTTTATTTGATGCTTTAATTTCTGCATCTAACATTTACATTTTGTAATTACTAACCTCTAACATTTACATTTCTGCAACTAACATTTATTTTACAGTAATAGTATAGTATATATATATATATATGAGGTTCTTATTTATCATCCCATTTTTCTTTTTCACCGTCCCCTATTCTTCGCCCCCTCTATATTTCGCCGCCACCACCTATTATTCTCCTTCTTGCGCCGTCACTTTTTCATGGTATTCTTCTGCTCTACCGTTCATCATCATCATCATCATCATCTTCTCTTTCTGCCGATGTAGATGCAAATTGAGCTGCTTCTCTTTCACAGGCTATTTTTTCTTTTTCTTCTCCTGATTTGTGGCATTTTTCTTCTCACGAATCGACAGCAGTAGCTTTCGGGATCAAACACTCCTTTGCCCTTTGGGATTGACAGTGACCTGAATCTACTCTAGCGGCGTTGGCTTGAATAAGAAAAGGGGATCAAACTGAATGTACTCCGGGTTGCTAGGTTTTCACTCTTTCGCCCTTAAGGATCGGATGAAGAAGAGGAGATTGAGGGAAAGGGTTTCGAGCGGTGGAGTCCAGCTGTGATTTTGAATGAACGGGATCAAATAGACGGGATGAGATCTAGGGTTTTGGCGTCTGGCTGTGGCAGTGGTGGCGGTGATGATGGCATTGAAGGAAAGAAGAGGAAAAGGAAAGAAGACGGGTGGCTATTGTCCAACAGCAGGAGATCGACGACGGAAGGGGCAGGGGCGGCGACGACGGCGGTGAACAGAGGAAAGGGAAACGTGAAAGAGAAGGGAGAGGGTAATGTAACATGAACTTACTTCTTATATCATAGTATTTTTCACATGATTCATGTTAATTGAAGGGAGTTTTGTATGACTCTTATGTGAATTAGTGTCTTATAATGATTCATGTGGGAATTACAGGTCAATGTTCAGGTTCGATGCTTTTAGCTTTGGGATCTTGTCACAAAATGTAGAATTGTGGAAAGTTTAAGGCACTGGTCAAAGCTGAGGTATGGAAGTCAACATTGGATAGTTTTATGCTGTTGGAATTATCATTCTAACCTTGCTAGCTTAGTTATTTACAACCCTAATTTGTAATGTATAATTACAAAATTGGACAAGTTATACAGACAACTTTTGCATTCTTTTCATTTCTGGGTAGCCGACAGCCGCTTCATATCATTGTAGTGCTAGGGTTGGTGTGCTGCTGCTTGTCATGGGGATTGAGCTTAGAACTATGCAGTTCTAAGCGGTTCATGGGGATTTAGCCCCAGATCTCTTCTGTTGGAGTTGAATACATAAGCTATGCTTGTATTGTACTTTTTCCCAGTAATATATCGATTTATGTTTTGGTTATATCTTGTTGTGCATGATATGTCCATTTATATTATGTAATTAGATGATGAGGTGTCTTGTGTGACACAGTAGATCTCATCATTGATTGAAAGACATAATATATAAATGAGGTTTGTAACCGAGATAGTTTTGGACAAAACTATCGGTTTAGGTTATTATGTGATTTGGATAATTGGTTTTTCTAAACTAATTGAATCATATAGATATGCCCGTGGGAATTGAACTAGACCATTAAGAATGATTTGTCTTGAACTGATTTAATTGACAAACCGTTCTTGGTATTCTATCTCTTAATCCCTAGACTCGAGCGGGCATGAGGATTAGACATAGCGTACTTTGATCTGCCAAAGGGTGAGGTCAATTGTGGCTAATAATCTCGGTAGGTTGGGTGCGCGTGTTTAGTTGCTTGGTGTGCTGCTGCTTGTCAAAAGGAAACCATGTACTGGTGCATCCGGGGTGATAGTGCTCCCGAGATGAGCTCGTTATGTTTATTATACTAAACGCAGCTGGTGGACTTATGTCCGGTATAGTAAAAAGGTCGAGTGGTACTAGTCTCATAATTAAAGAAGTTAATTAATTAATTTATCAGTAAATTAATATATTAACGAGCACTATATCTTTAATTTAATTAAGTTGTTCCGGAAGTAATTCTGGTGTAGAATGGTAGTGCCATAATTAATCCGTTAGTGGTACGATTAATTATATATTGGGTTATTGACAAAGGTAGATTTAATTAATTAAGTAATTAATTAATTCTTGTGTCAGTTGGTTGTGAATCATACCAGGAACTGGTTTGGGATAAGTGAATCCCTGTATCAGTTGGTTGTGAATCATACCAGGAACTGGTTTGGGATAAGTGGATCCCTGTATCAGTTGGATGTGTATCAGTGCAGGAACAGGATTGAAGGAAACAGAATCCCAGTAGGAAGGCCAATCCTAAACCAACTTGGGGTCTCTCTTGTAACTCTATATATAGACAAGGGATTAGCTATTCAAGATACACAATTCATAAGTTTTCAAGACAAGAAAACTATAGAGATAAAATTCTAGAGAGAGAAATATTTTCTTCTCTCTCCAAGTCAAATTTTTGAGCTTTTGTGCGTCTTGTTTTTCTCTTTCTTTTGGCCAAAATTTAGGCATGTTTATACCAGTTGTGTGTGTAGCTTTCTCTCTCTTGGGCGGTGCGTTTACAGTACGTGTCAGGTGTAGCAGTGCTAGAATTTTTCTGGCAGGTGGATTGTGGTGATTAGCTGATCAATTGGTTTCTAGATCGTTGCCCACACAATGTGAAATCAAAGTCTTGAGGCATACAAGGGAATCACCTAACTGCACGCTTCAAAGGTATTTTTCTAAAGTTCCGCTTTTAATTAGAAATTTTTGTTGCATGGTAAATCGAATAAGTGTGAACCCAGATCCTGTGCAATGTTATTTCAAAAGGGTTTGAATAGCATTGTGCTAGCATCTAGGTCTGGCCAGAGATTCCAATTCTGGAATGCATAGCACGAAAGTAAGTTTCTGGCTAGGCCCGGGCTTAGATGACAAACTACTAATCCTGATGCACCTGCATAAGTAGATACACCACACACTGCACATGAGATCACAGATAATGCGCCTACACAGGTGGTGCCTCGTCGTAGTGGTAGGGTTGTGAGACAGCCCGATAGGTTCATTGGCATGGGAGAGGCCTTAGACCTAGTCCCAGGCGCACCTGAACCTGACCCAGTTAACTACAATGAGGTTCTCCAAGATAAAGATGCAGAGTCTTAGAGTAAGGCAATGATATCTGAGATGGGGTTAATGGACCACAATCAAGTATGGGAGTTGGTGGACCTGCCTGATGGGTTTAAGCCTATTGGATGCAAGTGGGTCTACAAACGTAAGAGAGGACCTGACGGGAAGGTGGAAACCTTTAAAGCTAGGCTGGTGGCCAAGGGGTATACTCAGAAAAAAGAAATCGATTATGAGGAAACCTTCTCCCCGGTAGCCATGCTTAAGTCGATCTGGATTCTCTTGGCTATAGCTGCTCATTTAGATTATGAGATTTGGCAGATGGATGTCAAGACAGCTTTCCTAAATGGAAGTCTTGAGGAAACTATTTTTATGCAGCAACCAGAAGGATTTGTTGAAAAAGGCCAAGAGCATAAGGTTTGCAGGCTAAAGAGGTCCATTTACGGACTTAAGCAGGCATCCAGATCTTAGAACATCCGATTTGATGAGGTAATCCAGTCCTTCGGGTTTACTCAGTGTCTGGATGAGCAATGTGTGTATCACAGACGTGATGGAAACTCAGTGGTTTTTCTTGTGCTTTACGTAGATGACACTTTATTGATTGGCAACAACAAGAAAGTGTTATCAGACGTAAAGGTATGGCTGTCCAAGTAGTTTGATATGAATGACTTAGGAGAAGCGGGACATATCCTTGGGATCAAGATAATTTGAGATCGTAGGAAATGTTCGTTAACGTTCTCCCAAGCTTCGTACATAGATACGATTCTGGCCCGTTTTAACATGCAGAACTCCAAGAAAGGTTTTCTACCTTTCAGACATGGAGTGTATCTATCTAAGGAATAGTTTTTTAAGACTGTTGAGGAGATAGAGGCCATGAAGACAGTTCTTTATGCTTCGGCAGTAGGAAGTCTCATATATACCATGTTGTGTACGAGGCCTGGTATCTGTTATGTCGTTGGCATGGTAAGTAGATATCACAGTAACCCCGGGAAAGCTCATTGGGAGGCAGTAAAATGCATTCTCAAGTATTTGCGCAAAACGAGCGACCAAGTTCTGGTCTATCAGGCACCTGAGCTGGTACCCCGAGGTTACACAGATTCAGATTTTCAAGGCGACAGGGACAATAGCAAGTCTACCTCAGGGTATGTGTTTACTCTGGGAGGTGGAGCCATAGTTTGGCGGAGTGTCAAGCAGAAATGCGTGGCGGACTCCACCATGGAGGCTAAGTACATTGCCACATCAGAGGCAGCGAAAGAAGCAGTATGGCTCAAGAACTTCCTAGTGGACTTAGATGTGATTCCTGGTTTGTAGAATTCCATCACGGTTTATTGTGATAATAACGGTGCAGAAGCAAACTCGAAGGAACCACGAGCCCACAAGGCGAGTAAACATATACAGCGTAAGTACCACCTGATATAAGACATCGTAAAGAGGGAAGACGTGGTCGTGGCTAAGATAGCATCAGAAGATAACCTTGCAGATCCGTTCACGAAGACATTGACTTTGAAAGTCTTTGAGGCTCACGTGGAGGGCATGGGAATCAGATACTAAGGAGAGCCATGACAGTTTTTCTTGATATATAGCAGCAGAATGTATAGGAGTTGTATGTAGTTGTATACTTAAAGCACAACTTAAGTATTAGTGGGACATTGTTGGAGTTGAATACATAAGCTATGCTTGTATTGTACTTTTTCCCAGTAATATATCAATTTCTATTTTGGTTATATCTTGTTGTGCATGATATGTCCATTTATATTATGTAATTAGATGATGAGGTATCTTGTGTGACACAGTAGATCTCATCATTGGTTAAAAGACATAATATTTAAATGAGGTTCGTAACCGAGACAGTTTTGGACAAAACTGTCGGTTTAGGTTATTATGTGATTCGGATAATTGGTTTGTCTAAACTAATTGAATCATATAGATATGTCAGGGCGTATTGAACTAGACCATTATGATTTATCTTGTACTGATTTAATAGACAAATCATTCTTGGTATTCTATCTCTTAATCCCTAGACTCGAGCGGGCATGAGGATTAGACATAGCGTACTTTGATCTGCCAAAGGGTGAGGTCAATTGTGGCCAATAATCTCGGTAGGTTGGGTGCGCGTGTTTACTTGCTTGGTGTGCTGCTGCTGCTTGTCAAAAGAAAACCATGTACCGGTGCGTCTGGGGTGATGGTGCTCCCGAGATGAGCTCGTTATCTTTTTAATACTAAACGCAGCTGGTGGACTTATGTCCGGTATAGTAAAAAGGTCGAGTGGTACTAGTCTTGGAATTAAAGAAGTTAATTAATTAATTTATCAGTAAATTAATATATTAACGAGCACTATATCTTTGATGTGGGGAGATTATGAATATAATTTAATTAAGTTGTTCCGGAAGTAATTCTGGTGTAGGATTGTAGTGTCATAATTAATCTATTAGTGGTACGATTAATTATGTATTAGGTTATTGACAAAGGTAGATTTAATTAATTAATTAATCCTTGTGTCAGTTCGTTGTGAATAATACCAGGAACAGGTTTGGGATAAGTGAATCCCTGTATCAGTTGGTTATGAATCATACCAGGAACTGGTTTGGAATAAGTGAATCCCTGTATCAGTTGGATGTGGATCAGTCCAGGAACAGGATTGAAGGAAATAGAATCCCATTAGGAAGGCCAATCCTAAACCAACTTGGGTCTTTCTTATAACTCTATATATTGACAAGGGATTACTATTCAAGATACACAATTCATAAGTTTTCAAAATAAGAAAACTAGAGAGAGAAATATTTTCTTCTCTCTCCAAGTTGAATTTTTGTGTTTTTGTGTGGCTTGTTTTTCTCTTTCTTTTGGCCAAAATTTAGGCCTGTTTATACCAGTTGTGCATGTAGCTTTCTCTCTCTCCGGTCTGTGCGTTTACAGTACGTGCCAGGTGCAGCAGTGCTGGAAATTTCTGGCAGGTGGATTGTGGTGATTAAATGATCAATTGGTTTCTAGATCGTTGCCCACACAACGTGAAATCAAAGTCTTGAGGCATACAAGAGAATCACCTAAGTGCACGCTTCAAATGTATTTTTCTTAAGTTTCGCTTTTAATTAGAAATTTTTGTTGCGTGGTAAATCAAATAAGTGCGAACCCAGATCCTGTGCAATGTTATTTCAAAAGGGTTGGAATAGCATTGTGCTAGTGTCTAGGCCTGTCCAGAGATTCCGATTCTGGAATGCATAGCACGAAAGTGAGTTTCTGGCTAGACCCGGGCAGATAATCTTTCATCTTCAGCTCTGGTGGAATCGGGGGCCATTACAATCGTTCGAAGATGTTTTTTTCGTTTACCAACTCAGCTCGGTGCGTAGCCGTTGCCCCTTAGAGGTGTGATAGGCCTCACGTTGAGGAAATTCGCAAGTTTTGTTGTTTCTTTCATACTCTGAATGTAGTTGTATCCGAATTCCTTTGATTTTGTATATATTGTGTATTACTTTCTTTGCGTGATGCTTTTGATTTTATTAATCTTATTACTAGCTTACTCTTTTGTGATTGAGGGATATGTACTATTTTCTGTCGTTGGACTAGCAGTTGAGTTATCTACTTTAGTAGTACTCCATCGGGTCCTGATCCAGGGGTAGTAAAGCGAGTGAAGTTGGAATCGATTAACGGACCAGCTAAGAGTCCAAAGGAAATTAAGAAACCAATATAGAAGAAATACCAGCTAAGATTAATGGTGGTTAAATCACCATTCTCAAATCAAATCCATTTATCTTTTCTGTGTTCAGTTATTTGTTTTATGAAATCAAACTGGTTTGGATATTTGCTTCTTGCATATTTCAATTTGTTTAAATACACAAGTATTTAGTTGCTCTCTGTGGTTCGACATCCTTATTACTACCCGAAGGGATTGTGTGTCCTTTAGTGTGAAAAAGGTTATTATTAGTTTGTGTGTTTTCCACACATCATTTTTTGGCGCTGTTATCGGGGATATGGTAGCCTTGTGTATTTAATTCTAAATTTTTGAATGCGCAGGAGTTGACAGATTGAAAGAATGAGAATTACGCAATACATGGAGTTTCATGAGTCTTTGAAATTAATGGATGATGCTTTTAGTTGGGATGACTATCCTAACCACCCCAACTACCCTACTACTAAAACTAGAAAGAATAATTTTGAAGATTTGAGAAAACATAACATAGTCCAATTCGGAGGCAAATCCCTTGAAGTCGCAAAAGGAATGCATAAAGTTAGAAGTGAGATACAGGAAGCTATGGGGGAAGCTTGCAAGTTCATTGATATGTTGGTGAGTGAGAACAGGAACTTGGCTGGTCAAAATAGTTCCAAATATGGTAAACCGAGCATGAGCAGTCCCACAGTAAATCTGGTTCAGACTTTAGGACAAACAACAGGAACAAGAACAGTTGGATGATCTGATAGCTCCACAATTTGAAAAAGTGAATGATTTTGAAACGGAATACATTATTGAGAGTTGTGTGGTAGCATTTATGGAAGCACCTGTAGAGCAGCTGAAGAAATTACTACTCTACAGAAGCAAATGTAAGTTTAAAGTTGAGGATTTGGAGATAACAGGAGAGATATAAAACATGGTTAAATGCTCTTGTGTTAATGGATTGAAAAATGAAGTGGAGTGTCCCAACACAGAAGTGAGAATGCCTTCCCGAATTATAGGCTCTACCACCTCACTTGAAATATGTGTATTTGGGGGAGAAGAATTCTTGCCCAGTGATTATTTTAGCCAAGTTGACAAGTGTGCAAGAGTATAAACTGCTTAAAGTTCTGAAGGAGAACAAAAGAGCATTGGGATGGTCATTAGCTGATATCAAGGGTATTTCACCCACTGTTTGTACACATAAGATCGACATTAATGGGTCTGGAAAAGCGAAGCAGCAGAAACTACGAAGGCTTAATCCAACAATGAATGGAGTAGTTCAAAAGGAGGTCATAAAATGGTTGGATGCAGGAATTATTTACCCAATTTATAATAGCAAATGGTTGAGTCCAATTCAATGTGTGCCTAAAAAGTAAGGTATAACGGTCGTAAAGAGCAATAAGGATGAACACCTTACTACACGGCTTGTGAATTCTTAGAGGGTATGCATTGATTATAGGAAATTAAATTAGGTAACTCACAAGGATCATTTCCTCTACCTTTCATGGATCAAATGTTGGACCGGATTGCAGGACATGAATACTATTGCTTCTTGGATGGGTACTCAGGATATAATCAAATCCCAATACACTTGGGGATCAAGAGAATACCACTTTTACGTGTGCCTTAGGAATGTTTGCTTTCAGAAGAATGCCCATTGGGTTATGTAATGCACCAGCAACATTTCAGCGATGTATGATGGCCATATTTGATGATATGAATGAGAACATGGAATGTTCATGGATGACTTCTTAGTATTTGGGGATTCTTTTGAGTTATGCTTAATGAATCTTGAAAGAGTTTTGAAAAGGTGTGTCAAAACTCAGTTAGTTCTGAATCGGGAGAAATGCCATTTTATGGTCACTAAGGGAATAGTTTTGGTTCGTAAGATTTCAAAAAGAGGCATAGAGGTTGATAAAACAAAAATTAAAGTGATAGTTAATTTGCCACCACCTAATAGTGTGAAAGGAGTAAGAAGTTTTCTGGGGCATGCGGGTTATATCGTCAGTTCATCAAAGACTTTGCTACAATTGCACGTCCCTTATGCACCTTACTGGAAAATGATGTGGAATTTAAGTTCAGCCAAGAGTGTAGGGATTCATTTGAGGAGTTAAAGAGGAGATTGACATCTAAACTGCTAGTGATCACACCAGATTAGTACAAGCCATTCGAGATGATGTGTGATGCCAGTGATCAAGCAATTAGAGTCATGTTGGGACAAAGAAGAGGAAATGTTTTGCATGTCATCCATTATGAAAGTCAGTTGTTAACAGGAGCACAGAAGAATTACACAACTATGGAGAGGGAGTTACTAGCAATGGTGTTTGGTTTCGACAAGTTTCGTTCTTATAAGATTAATGTACATTTTTCATTTTTTATTCATTATTTTGATTTTAGTTGATGGCTTAAAGAAGATAGTTATATGGGTGAACGAAAATGGTCACCAAAATGGTAGTGCACAGTGATAATTCAACATTAAAATACCTGATGAATAAGCAGGATGCTAAGCCTAGATTGATCATATGGATATTACTGCTACAAGAGTTTGACATAGAAATAAAGGATAGGAAAGAGGCTGAGAATCAAGTGGCAGATGATTTATCAAGGTAGGAACATTCAGGGAATAAGAATTGGATACATAAGTGATCAAAAAAGAATTCCCAGATGAGAAAGTGTTTTTTGTACGGTCAGCAGTATCTCTACCATGGTATAGTGATTTTGCAAATTACATGGTGTCAAGGGTGATACCGGGGGAACTATCGTATCAGCAGAAAAAACAAATTCTTGCATGATGCTAAGAGCTACTATTGGGAAGGATCTCATTTGTTTAAAAGGTGTAAAGATGGTTTGATCAAGATATGTGTGGCTGAGGTAGAGCAAAAAGATATTTTGTCAACACGTCATGATTTGCCATATAGTGGACATTTTGGAGCAAAACGAACTGCTTTCAAAGTATTACAAGCAGGATTTTTTTGGCCAACCATTTTTAAAGACGCAATGAGTTATGTGAGTATGTCACAAAATGGGTAGAAGTCATACTGTGTAAGAAAAGTTATGCACAAACAGTGAAGAAATTCTTGAAGAGGCACATTTTTTCATGGTATGGTGCACCCAAGGCAATTATTAGTGATGGAGGTAGTCATTTTTGCAATCAGATTATGAAAAATCTGCTTCTTAAATACGGAATTAAGCATAAGGTGTCAACTCCATATCATCCTCAGATAAATAGGTAAGCTGAGGTAACCAATAGAGAAATTAAGCAGATACTTGAGAATGTGGTTAAACCTAGCAGGAAAGATTGGGCGCAGCACTTGGATGACGCCCTATGGACTTATTGTACAGTATACAAAATGCCAATTGGGACATCACCATTCAAATTTCTATTTGGAAAGGAATGCCATTTGCCTGTAGAAATAGCCCACAAGGCTTTATGGGCTCTGAAATTAGTGAACTTGGATCACGATATGGCTGGAAGTAATAGGCTGATGGAATTATCAGAGATGGAAGAAATGCATTTGGATGCTTATGACAATACTGAGATCTACAAGGAAAGGAAGAAAAAAATTCATGACCAAGGCATTCACCAGCGTACATTTCAGGAAGGACAAAAAGTTTTGGTTCTTCAATCAAGATTAAAACTTTTTCCCGGGAAGTTGAAATCCAAATGGTCAGGCCCCTATGTGGTTGCAAAGGTGTATCCGTTTGGGATGTTGCGTTTACGAGATGAACAAGGGGTAGAAGAGTTTAAAGTCAACGGTATCCAAGTTAAGCAATATGTGGAATATGAGGATAAAGGTTTTCAGTATGTAGAGATAGTTATGAACCTTCAAGATGATCAGGGTGAACCTATAGAAGATGCACAACTGAGAGGGTGGTAAGAACAAGAACCACCTGATAGAGGCTAAAACTATCTGAAATAGTCTTAAATTTTGTACATAGTTGTAGGAGTAGTTAGGATAATTTTATGTTTAAATATTTTTGCTTAACGCTATGCTGGAGATTAAATGAGTTGATAGTAACTTAAGATTACTAATCTTATGTTAACTCCTTTTGCATATAACAATAGTAGCAGTTAATGATGGCATTCCCAGGAGAATATAAATGTGGAATGAAAGAATTCGATGATAATCAGGCTCGTTCGAAGATCAAACCTATGATGGATCAAATCCTGATTGCGGAAAATTGTCTATTCAGGGATTACATGGAGTCGAAAAGATTTGCGAAGTTATCACCTAAGTGGAAAATAGTGAACATGTCGTTGGTTCAGGAAGTTTACACTTCAGCTCATCTCAAAAGGTCCCTGTGATCCTTCTGTGTCAGATCAATGAGAATACAATTATCGGATACAACAATCAACAACTTTTTAGAGTTGAATCCCAATCCACAGGCATAGACCCTAGATCGACTGGAGGAATTTGTACCATCAGCAAGACAATTGAGAAAAATTTTGCGTCAAGGGATTCAAATTGCCCCAGAAAGATGAGACCATATTCCCTTTCATAAGTTGAATATGAAAGCACGGTTGCTGTATACATTTATAAGGCATAGTCTAGCCCCAATCATGATAAATGGAGGAAATGACGTTTTGAAACCCCAGCTGCAGTTGGTGATTCTCATTATGGATGGGGGAGAATTGAACATAGGAAGTGTAATATCTCAACACATTTCCAAGGCTATCATCCATCATGAAGTCTGTCGAGGTAGCAATGTTGATACCTTCATTCCTTTCTCAACACTTGTTTGGGAATTAGCAGTTAAGGCAGGGGCAGTAGTGGAAGGCGGAGATATTTTTGAACTAATAAAAGGGCCATTGGGTGATGACACTGGTCTAATGCTAGTAGAAAAAGGTAAAGTAAGGGGACTTTTCTTCGAGGAACAAGATCTTCTTGCAATGCCACAACCCATCTCTACAGCTATCATAACTATGCGAGCAGAACTCAAAAAACTAAGAAAGGACTTTCGAGCTATCTTAAGTGACTTTACACAACAACAGGATTCAGATAAGGATGAGCAATCCAACAACCCATCCTCTTAAGCAGCATAGTATTGTATCTATATGTTTACAGTACATATTATATCTATCGTATTCATTGAGGACAACGAAGACTTAAGTGTTGGGAGGGGGTGGGTTAATGTTCAGCTGCTAATTTTGTCATCTATTAATATTCAGCAACTCTCATGTTGTCTCTTGCTTTGCATAACTGTGTTGATAGCTGATCTTTCGTAGGCCTCCAGGTAGGTTTTCTTGAACCATTATTTTACTGAAATCTCTATAGCTCATCCAATGTTCAAAATTCTACAATACTCCAGTGATTTTTTTTAATTATTTGAAAATTTCAAGCATTTATTCTATGGTAGGTAGTGGATATTGTGTATACTGATTTACTTTAGATGGACTAATGTTGTTTGTGAATTGATGGTTGACTTATTCTTTGGTCTAAGTATACATATACCGTATATATTTTTCATGAGTGAGCATAATTTGAGCTGATAATAAAGTATCTTTGAAGTTTACTCTTTGTTGTATTGTGTGAATAACTTGTGTTCGGATTGAGAATCGAGAACTTGGGATAGTATGCATGCTGCTATCTAGTTCTGAACATAAGTTATTAAGATAAAGTAGGCATTAGAACCCTTTCTCTCCCTTTTGTAACGAGCTAATGTAAATATGACCATTAGGAATTACCAACTTAAACTTTAGCATGTTCTTTGCTAAACCAATATGTTCACCTTTTACATTGTATTTCTGTTCAAATTTGGTCACTGAAACCCCAAGATGTCTATGTTGGTTCAGGTAGTTAATTTTTATACAATATGGGCTCCTAGTGATCAGAGATAATCAAACAGAAGTAGGTAAAAATTGTTGGAGTTGAATACATAAGCTATGCTTGTATTGCACATTTTCCCAGTTAATATATCGATTTATGTTTTGGTTATATTTTGTTGTGCATTATTTGTCCATTTATATTATGTAATTAGATGATGAGATGTCTTGGGTGACACAGTAGATCTCATCATTGGTTAAAAGACATAATATATAAATGAGGTTCGTAACTAAGATAGCTTTGGACAAACTGTCGGTTTAGGTTATTATGTGATTCGGATAATTGGTTTGTCTAAACTAATTGAATCATATAGATATGCCCGGGGCGTATTGAACTTGACCATTTAGAATGATTTGTCTTGTACTGATTTAATAGACAAATCATTCTTAGTATTCTATCTCTTAATCCCTAGACTCGAGCGGGCATGAGGATTAGACATGGTGTACTTTGATCGGCCAATATGTGAGGTCAATTATGGCCAATAGTTTCGGTAGGTTGGGTGCGTGTGCTTAGTTACTTGGTGTGCTGCTGCTTGTCAAAAGGAAACCATGTACCGGTGTGTCCGGGGTGATGGTGCTCCCGAGATGAGCTCGTAATGTTTATTATACTAAACCCGGTCGGTGGACATATGTTCGGTATAGTAAAAAGGTCGAGTGGTACTAGTTTCGGAATTAAAGAAGTTAATTAATTAATTTATCAGTAAATTAATAAATTAACGAGCACTATATCTTTGATGTGGGGAGATTATGAATAAATTAATTAAGTTGTTCCAGAAGCAATTCTGGTGTAGGATGGTAGTGCCAAAATTAATCTGTTAGTGGTACAATTAATTTTGTAATGGGTTAATTGAATAGGTAGAATTAATTAATTGATTAATTATTCCTAATGGTTAATTGAGTAATTAACAAAGTGAAATTAATTAATTAATTAATTAAGTCTTAAGTTTCAATTAGAATTAGGAAATCCTATAGATTAGGAATCTAGTAGGATTTGGTTTATCCTATCAGATTGGTTACCTAATTGGATTTGGAAACTAATTAATTACCTAAACCCATTAGGAAGACCAATCCTAAACCAACTTGGGGTCTCTCTTGTAACTCTATATATAGACAATGGATTATCTATTCAAGATACACAATTAAATAGTTTCATAATTCAAGAAACTAGAGAGATAAAATCCTAGAGAGAGAAAGTAATTCCCTCTCTAAGAATCGGATTTTGTGACCTCTTGTGCGGCCGGAATTCCCATAAAAGCTGCCAATATTTTTCTCTTCAAAAGATCCCGACGGTGCGTGGAATTCAAGCTAGGCGGCGTGTGAGGTGAATCGGCGATGCGTGCGGCAAACATTGTTGGCACGTGAGATGGCGATTGGTCGAGAAAGATTCCAGCGAGAAGATTGTGTTGATTGCTGGTCAATTGATTGCTAGATCGTTACCCACACAATGTGCAATCAAAGTCTTGAGTTATACAAACGATCACCTGAGTTCACGCTTCAAGAGGAACTTTTTTAAGATTCTGCTTTTCATTAGAAAATTATTGTTGCGTGAAAAATTGAATAAGTACAAACCAAGATCCTGCGCAATGTTATTTTAAGCAAGGGTTGGAATAGCGATTGTGCTAGCATCTAGACTTGGCCAGAGATTTCGATTCTGGAATGCGTAGCACGAAAGTGAGTTTCTAGCTAGGCCCGGACAAATAATCTTTCAAAAATAAAAGTAATTGGAGAAGTGAGGTACCTTAAAGCCCTGAACCTTCAAAGCTTCATATAAAAAAAAAAAAAAAAAAATCTTCCTGTAGTAATCTATGGAAGTGAGGGATATCTAAGCCCTATACCCTTAGTAACTATCATTAGGAGAACCTATAATAAGTTTTCAAATATGAACTTGAATCAAGATTAGACATTGAAGCTTTTGAACTCTAGCATTTCTGCCTTAACCATTTATAACCTTAACCTGAAAAACCCCGAGCCTAAAAGTCCTATGGATTAATGTCTTATGTCTAGGATTAGTGTGGGGGTGTGATCTTCCCTCAAGCCTATGGCTGCATCATCCGGACACAAGTTTGAGAGCCTGATATATTTCTACATTCCCTGAAAATAGGGCAGCTTTCTTGAGCCAATTAGTGAGAATGCTGTTGTTGAAGAACAGAAAATGGAAGAAGAAAAAATTTGGGCAAAATCGTGGGAATCATTTTGAAACTCGATGGGGGTCGGGTATGGTGAAATCCATAGCACATGAATTTCAAACCCATACCCCTCTCTCAAACAAACAACGGAATGAGAGGGTATGGTTTTGAAACCCATACCCAATGCCAAACAAATGGCCCCTTAAAGTTGTTGATCGAGAATGAGGCCAACAGGCCCAGACCCATTTACAAAACTCGAGGCCCAAGTCCATTAGCATTTCGAGGATGAGAGAAGATGGACTCCTTGAGTTAACGTAGATGATGGTCCAAATCCAGAGTAAAGGTTGAAAATTGGGTTAAAAAGTTAAAGACCAAGATGTGCAGACCCACAGCTCTTTCTAAACCCATTTGAGACCCCTATCGCTTTCTATAGGATTTTGTACTTTTATTGCATTAGAACTCTTAGAGGTTTTAGAAGTCTATCTTATTCTAAATAATGTATACTGAGTTTTCCCTTCTAGATTAGGATTTAATTAGTGTAATCTACTCCATATGGCCGTAATTATTAGGCTTTATTGAGCTAGAGTAGGATTTTGTTTTTTCAATCTCTCTTTTATTAGGATTGGAGATTATCTTTTTAGAAAATGAAGAGAACATCATTGTATGCCTATATAAGGCCTTCCCTACCCACGAAATAAAGTAGCTTGTGATAAATTTTGATAATTGAAATCTCCTTTGAGTGATATTATAAGATCGTGAGTGGTCGTTGTGATGAAACCACAAAATCCTTTTGTTTGGATGGTAGTGTAAGTTGCTATCATATCATGTTCTCGAGGAGAGACAAACTAATCACAGAGCCATTCATCCTCTTTCCTACTGAAAATCACGTGAGAAAGTTTGAACAAACATGTGCCCTGATGCTTAATTGTTTTCGCCAATCAATCCTTCACGGTCAAGATAACACATCGAATAGTTTGCAAGATCGGACAACCTATAGGTAAATCCTTTGATAGCAATCAATCTGACAGTTACGCTACCATCGGGTAATTTGTTCCTTGAAGAAGACGCGTAGTGACTCATTTTTAGTTCAAACTCAAAATTGCATTTATGTCACATATATATTGACTAGTGATTTAATAATTAAAAAAAAAGAGATTATTAGTAGCATAAATTTCGTACTTTCACATGAATACTTGTAATTAGGGGGTGGATATTGACCAGTTTGGTCGGTTTGACTCTTGAAAGACAAACGAAACCAATTCTTACGGTTTGAAAATTTTTCAATCCAAATGGTAAATAAATGTGTTAATCCAAATCAGTCAAATCATATTTTAACTGTTTGGTTTGGCCAGTTTGACCGGTTTGTATATTAATGTATTCACAAGTTCAAAATTCAAAACTAAAATCATATAAACTATTCTTAAAACATAAGAACTGTACTTACTCTACATCCAAAAATATTAAAGATAATAAAAAATAAATTGAATTTCACAACAAAAGAAGTTTACAAATCAAATACCATAAAAAGATATTGTCCCAACGTGGCAATAAAAAGTTATTATGATGATTAAAGATTATGTAAACAAAATTCTTTTCTTTCAAAATAATATTCTCATCCTTCCACCAACACCAAAATCCACCTTCAAATTAAAAACAAACACATATAAACCATTATACATAATACTATTATATAAAAATAAGAGTTAAAACGATTAATAAGATAAATAGAGAACATAAAATACAATTATCTCTTACAAATTTTAACACATTTTATCACTCGATATTATTTGTGTAAATATTTAGATAGTTGGCAAAATCTAAGATAAAAAAAGTGAGTTATGCTTTGTTAGTACTAGTAATAAAATGTATGAAATGTGCATTTAACTATTATATAAAAAATATTTAATTTACCTTTTTCATACTCTGCGATCGCTGCAAAGAATATCATAGATCAATTTTCTCTTGTGCTATTTAATTTGAGAAATTAAATTCTATATTTAATATTGATAACAAATTATATATTTATAATAATATGCCGCCAATTTGACCGAAATAACCGATTTCATCAATGAAACAGTCAATCAAACTAATATTATGATTTGAAAAATTTTTCAAACCATCGACCATAAAATATATTTTTAAACCAACGAAACCGGCCAAACCACCCATTTCTATTAGAAAAGTGGCATATCTAATCACTCGCATAAAATGTTCAAAGAATTAAGTGTGGGACCTGTCTTCTTGAGTAACACCACGTAGGCCACAAATTATACCATACTCTTAGGAGTAAAGGGCCAGTTTTACACCCACCCGGTTTTTTGCTAAAAAACCAGGTTAATGACCCTAAAACCGGAAATTAACCGGGTTTCTTTAGTTGCTTTCTTCCTTCAGGTGCATTAAATACGTATTTAATGTGCATTTAATGCTCCTGAAGGGAAAGAATGGTTCACGCGCGTTCAACAAGCTGGGAGCCATCGTCACCGACGTTTGACAAGACGGGAGCATCCTGAAAGGTTGATTTTTTGCTCTATTTTGTTGCCCAATGGACAAATAATGATGACGAGCGGTGATTTTTGAGATTCAAATTTGGTATATATCATCATGTTTATCTTAAGAGTGTTGCAAATTTTGATATTCCGATCATTGTGGTATCTATTTCATCAGTTTAAAGGGGCGATAGTTTATGTAAACTCGCCTTTTGTGCTTATGTAAACTCGACTGTGTGCTTATGTAACCTTGAATGTGTGTTTAAGGCACTATAGTTTATGTAAACTCGACAGTGTGCTTATGTAAACTCGAATGTGTGCCTATGTAAACACGAATGTGTGTTTATGGGGACTATAGTTTATGTAAACTCGACTGGGTGCTTATGTAAACTCGACTGTGTGGTTACATGAACAACCAGTAGTTTACATAAGCAGTTCAGAGGATGATTTTACTCAAATTATGAGCATTATAGTCTTAGAAACAACAATTTACAACCAAAAAAGGGACTTTACATTAGAAAATAGTACTTTACACAAGAATGTCAGACGTGGTGCTAGTTGTTTTTGACGTGGGCTTATGTAAATTGGGCACGATAGTTATGTAAACTTGACTGTGTGCTTA
Source organism: Knoxia roxburghii (assembly GCA_030378225.1). Taxonomy (NCBI): domain Eukaryota; kingdom Viridiplantae; phylum Streptophyta; class Magnoliopsida; order Gentianales; family Rubiaceae; genus Knoxia; species Knoxia roxburghii. The sequence continues at coordinate 20,354,309 of CM059415.1, read as the reverse complement.
TGTAAACTCTCATTGTGATTGTGTAAATGCGCATTAAATGCACATATAATTTTCATTTAATGCTCATGAAGGGAAAGAATGGTTCACGCGCGTTACACTAGCCTGGAGCCGTCTTCACCTTCGTTCGACAAGACGGGAGCATCCTTGAAAGGTTGATTTTTTGGTCCATTTTGTTGCCCAGCGGACAAATAATGATGACGGGCAGTGATTTTGGAGATTCAAATTTGGTATATATCATCATGTTCGTCTTGAGAGTGTTGCAAATTTTGATATTCTGATCATTATGGTATCCATTTCATCAGTTTTAAGGGACGATAGTTTATGTAAACTCGCCTTTTGTGCTTATGTAAACTAGACTATGTGCTTATATAAACTCGAATGTGTGTTTAAGGGCACTATAGTTTATGTAAACTCAATTGTGTGCTTATGTAAACTCGAATGTGTGTTTATGTAAACTCGCATTGTGTTTGTGTAAACTCGATTGTGTTTGTGTAAAGTCGACTTTGTGCTTATAGTTTCCATTAATTTGTATGGGGGAAATAGCTAATTTAATTGAAGGTGGTTTAGGTGTTTGCAAAAATGCAGGTTATCGTTCTACCGTGCAAGTAATATGTTGTGGTAGGTTATTGTTTATCATATATTTTTTTCGTCTTTAATGAATATGTATTTGATGTAAACTTCGATATTTCTTTATTCGTTTCAGATTCGCAACAAGGGGATGATGAAATAATGACTTCTCTTGTTGATAGAATATGCGAGAGTGAGGAGCAAGCATATGAACTTTATAATTCATATGCTTGGGATCTTGGTTTTGGTCTTCGTTTAGATAAAGATAGAAAGAGAAGTGATGAAACGAGGTATTGAAGGAGAATTATTTGCTGTAAAAATGGTAAGAAGATGGAGAATTGTAAGATAGACCAAATATTCACCAAGCTTGATAGTTGTTCTGTTTGTTTGGATTGTATTGAAATTAAAATGAGGCCGGAAGATGGTTTATGGGTCGTCACAAAGCATTTCCGAAAGCATAATCACGTTATGTGTCTGGAGAATGAAAGATATTTGTTACGTTCTCACCGGAAGATGTCGTGATCATCTATTGATTTTTTCTATGCAATGAAATTTGCGGGGATATCTGTTCGTGATAGTTACAAGCTCCTTTATGAAGAGGTTAGTTTTGTTCGTGCATTGTTATTTTCATACCACGATCGTACTGTATGTTTGTGTAAAGTGGTAGTTTACATAAACGTTCATGTAAACTACAAGTTTACATAAACAGAATATATCAGTCCTGATATAACTTGTGTAAAGTACCCTTTTGTTTATGTAAACTTTCAAGTTAAATATGGTAAAGAATTATGATGTTATGTAGGCTGGAGGTAGATCAAACGTTGGTTTTACACAAAGGGATGTATACAACGAGCTAAAAACGAAAAAAAGAAAATACATTGATGGCAGTGATTCCAATGCTTTGATTGAGATATTGAAATACAGGGATGCTCTTAAAGAAGGTTTTTTCTTTGATTTTGAATTGGACGATGAGTCTTGTCTAAAAATATTTTTTGGAGAGATGGTCAAATGAAGAGTGATTACAAGCTGTTTGGTGATTTTTTAATCCATGACACCACGTATTGTACTAATAAATATGATTTGATATGTGGTCCATTTATCGGATTGGACAACCACAGGAAGAATGTGATGTTTGGAATTGGTTTTATGAGGGACGAGAGAGTTGAATCATTTGTTTGGTCATTTTCTACATTCTTGAGGTCGATGGACAATAAGCATCCGATAACTGTAATGAGTGATCAATCAGCATCCATGGGAAGGGCGATTCAAGAGATATTTCCTGATTCACGGCATCGTCTTTGCATTTGGCATATCATAAAAAACTCCCAGAATAAAATTGGTTTTCTCAGACAGCAGGCAGATTTCCGTGAGTTGTTTTATAGATTGCTCGCCAAAGTGGACACTGTTGACGAATTTAATTACCACTGGAAGAGGTAAGTGATTGGACTTGTTCATTTTTACATAAACGACTGTTGTAAACTGACAGTTTACACAAATGTTTATTTCAACTATGAGTTTACATAAACTGACAGTTTATATAATCTTACAACATTTTGATGTGGTTTCAGGATAGAACAAAAATATGGATGCGAAGACAATGAGTGGTTGAAAAAAACTTATGAATCAAAGAAGAAGTGGTGTCTTGCGTTCAGCAAGGATTATTTTTCTGGGAGAACATTATCTTCCCAGAGGAGTGAGAGTACAAATAACTCGATTTCTCTAAGATTGTCTAAGACTTCAACATTATGTGATTTTTACCATCAATTTGTGGATGTTGTTCTGGATTGGCGATACCAAGCTGCTTGCAAAGACCATAGGTGCTTCTATGGCAAGGTTGACGTGCCTGTTAAATAATGTCTAATGTTGAGGCATGCCCGTGAAGTGTACACACTTGAGATGTACACATATTTTGAGAAGCAATATCTTAATATGCTGGAATTGAAGATGGAACAGAAGTCCCAATCAAATGGTATATATGTGTTTGAAGTTTGGATTCCAAAAGAAGATAAGGACAATCCCATATTCCGACACGTTGTCATTTACGATAACAATAATTATTATGTAAAGTGTTCATGCAAGAAGTTTTCTGAAGTTGGGATTCTATGTTCTCATTGCCTCCGTGTTCTTTTTCAGAACAATTTTACGGTATAATCTATATGCTGATGTAAATTATATAAACTAGTTAAAACTGATATAAAACAACATAACTAATATGGTTTTCCTTTTCTTTTCTTTTTTTTTTTTTGCCCTTTTTGCAGAGAATTCCACAAATGTTTATCCTCGATAGGTGGATAAAAGTTGCTTCAGTTTCCCATTGTGGAAAGTTTAATGTTTCAAAAGTATCGATGTGTTCGCCATCAAGTTTTTCACCATCTTTGTGGAGGGCAGATGCTAGTAGAAGGTATTTTGATTTAATTAGATTATCGCATACCAGTGGGATTGGTCGCAGTATTTTGGATGAGTACTATGTGAAAGCCAAGGATGCACTTGCTGCCCAAGCTGATATTTTGGATGAGAATTTTGAATTGCCTTCGTTGAAAAAGATTAAAGACCCCACTTCTAGGAGGGCAAGAGATGTGCGGAATGTTCGTTTTCAAAGTACAGTTGAGAAGAGGGTGCACAAAGCCAAATTGAAACATCAAAGGAAAAAGAAGGATTTTTGTTAACTATATTTTCTGATACAAAATATTGTAACTTAGATGTAAAATGTTTTTTTGCATAGCACAGTTCGTGTATAGAAACCGTTGCTTTCCTTGGTATAAGGTACTGATGTTTCATGATTTACTTGTGTACAGTACTGTTTTGTTTGTGTAAAATCATGATTGTTGGTGTAAAGTAGTGTCTTCCTGGTTTATAATGATGTTGGCTGGTTGTTTTTGACGTGGTGCTGGTTGTAAACTGACAGTTCTGATCTAGTTATATAAACTTAAAGTTCTGATCTGATTATGTAAACTGACAGTTCCGATATCCTTATGTAAACTGACAGTTCTGATCTCGTTATGTAAACTTAAAGTTCTGATCTCTTTATGTAATCTAAGAGTTTTGATCTCGTTATGTAAACTGAGGGTTCTGATCTCATTATGTAATCTGAGAGTTCTGATCTCATTATGTAAAGTTACAGTTATAATCTCCTTATGTAGACGGACAGTTCTGATCTCGTTATGTAAAATGACAGTTCTGATATCGTTATGTAAACTTACAGTTATAATCTCTTTATGTAAACTGACAGTTCTGATCTCGTTATGTAAACTTAAAGTTCTGATCTCCTTATGTAAACTGACAGTTCTGATATCATTATGTAAACTGACAGTTCTGATCTCGTTATATAAACTTAAAGTTCTTATCTCTTTATGTAATCTAAGAGTTCTGATCTCGTTATATAAACTGAGGGTTCTGATCTCGTTATGTAATCTGAGAGTTCTAATCTCGTTATATAAAGTTACAGTTATAATCTCCTTATGTAAACTGACAGTTCTGATCTCGTTATGTAAACTGAGGGTTCTGATATCGTTATGTAAACTTACAGTTATAATATCTTTATGTAAACTGACAGTTCTGATCTGGTTATGTAAACTTAAAGTTCTTATCTCCTTATGTAAACTTAAAGTTCTGATATCCTTATGTAAACTGACAGTTCTGATATCGTTATGTAAACTTAAAGATCTGATCTCTTTATGTAATCTAAGAGTTCTGATCTCGTTATGTAAACTGAGGGTTCTGATCTCGTTATGTAAACTTACAGTTATAATCTCCTTATGTAAACTGACAGTTCTGATCTCGTTATGTAAACTGAGGGTTCTGATATCGTTATGTAAACTTACATTTATAATATCCTTATGTAAACTGTCAGTTTACATAAACTGGCAATCAATGTAGCAAACAGCAACAACAAATATAAATCCGTTCTACATGAACATAGTTAGTTATCATTCGAATATTAGTTTTTATAGCAAACTTCAGATAACTTTCTCTTGAGCGAAACTAGAAGGCTATTGTGTGGTGACATTAGCAAGTTAAACAGGTACTTCACCCTTAATGTTTTCAGGATCTCACGATTGTCCTTGGCAGCAATCAAGTCATGGTCATAGTTGAAAACTTGTTGTCCATGATAAAGCTCCATATGCCGCATGACGTAGAGGCCACAATTGAATCCGTCAGGTTTTTTCCATGCAAGGTTAGTGTAGGTCCACTTCCAATGGTAGCACTTGCATAGCGTTTAACCCAAGGTGTATCTGATGTCCAGTCTTGGAAGTAGTACACCTACAGCATTTTACATAAGATTTTGTGTAAAATGAAGTCTACAATGTTGTAAATTCTACGTTATTATGTTATATTATACTTACTAGTTTCTTTGGAAGACCACCGCAGGATACTGCTTCTCCGCGTGCGTTGTCAAACAGTACCACCTGTTTTTCATTGTTGTTGATGCACACCAACACATAATGGCCATCTAGGTGGATGGGGAAGAACACCTGCATTATATATATACATAAAAATGAGTTTTTTTTAAAAAAAAAATGCAATGTAAACTATGAGAATGGTGCTACTCATTACCATGGACGGCTGAAAAGTATTTTTGATTTTCTTGAGAAACCATAATTCTGTTGTCATCTGTTCAGAAAATCTGTGCATACATGTTTTGTTCTTTCCTGGTGCCATTCCCACGTCTTTCACTATGAGCTGCATAATTTGAAATGTTAAATAGAGAGGTTATCAACAAACCGTATCAGGCTAAGTGATGTAAAGTAGTGTGTAAGTATAAACTCACCGAAAACTAGACTGAGCAGAACAACCTCAAAGGTTTCTCACTTTGTGGCAAATTTTTGGTTCTGCTCAAGTGATACGACCAACAATCAATGATGGTCGTATCCAACCATTGACCCCAAACTATGTTGGGCATCTGCTCCCGGTCTATGGTAAGATTGCCATCCCATTGCTCGCTGACAAGTGTTATGTAAAATAGACTTATGTAAACTGACTTTATGTAAAATATGTTTATGTAAACTGAGTTTATGTAAAGTACATTTATGTAAACTTGTTTTGATAAACCTTTATGTAAAATGACTTAAGTAAACTTTAATGTAAACTAGGTTTGGTGAATAATGACTTATGTAAAATAGATTTATGTAAAATACATGTAGGTCAAGAACACTTACTAGTTCGACCTGCCCTTGCTTGCATCCGCAGACAAAAATGCGTAGTCATTGACTATCCTCTACTTCTCCGAGATTCTTGCAAGTGTATCCTTCATCCAGCTGGTGATGTAATGAGACATCAATTTCCTTGGTTTTTTAACTGATCGATGTGCCCTGTTGGGACGGAATGCAGCTACCTCCTCTGTGTTATACAGATCCCCCATGATCACGCTGAAATGTTGGATTCAAATTGTTTAATTGATATTCAATGTTTAATTACATCAAATGGGAGATGATAAGAATACTTACTCAATGTCAGGCTCGTCCGCAAGCAATGGTTGAGTGCGAAGTCAAGTCTCCTAAATAAGTGGGACTGAACATCTTGAATAGATGCATGTACCAAGGCATTTGCTCCATCCGTATCGGCCATTTTATCTTTCTCAGTTTCCTTAAATTTATGAATTAAACGAACTGGGGTTAGTTGTGAAATGCCTAGATCAAAAGTTGGAGTCATTGGCGTCCTTTTCTTAATTGGAATGGCCGCCTATCCAAAGCTTTTCTCTACAAGATCAGCTAGCAGGCACATTTGTTTTAAAAACTGAGTGTCTAGTGTGTCTGTTAGCTACAAGTTGCTATTATATAATCATTGAAAGTTATTCCACAAAGATGTGCAATTTAAAATAACAAATTTACATGATTTTACATGAAATACCTCTCCAGCTGGTATTTTGTTTGCTGGTGGTTTTTTTCATTTTCTGCAGGTTATACCCCTACGGGATTTGCACCCTGGTTTTCCTCTAAACATAAGCAAAACATTAATAGAAAGGAAAAGTATTTTATAGATATAATCGTTACTTTATATCTACCAACAGTACTTTACATAAACAACTAGTAGTTTACATAAGCATATCAGAAGATTATTAATCACGAATTATGAGCATTCTAGTCTTAGGAACACCAATTTACAACCAAAAGAGGGACTTTACATGAGAAAATAGTACTTTACACAAGCAAATCAGCACTTTACATAAACAACCAGTAGTTTACATAAGCAGATCAGAAGATGATTTTACCCAAATTATGAGCATTCTAGTCTTTGGAACACCAATTTACAACTAAAAAGGGACTTCACATGAGAAAACAGTACTTTACAAAAGCATGTCCGCACTTTACATAAAGAAATCAGATTGAATAGTACTTAACATAAACCTATCCAGTATTATGCTTACCACTTTCTCTTCAGCTTCCTCCTCCTTATTGTCCACTGCTGGTATTTTGTTTGCTGGCGGTGTTTTTTCAGTTTCTGCAGGTTCCACCCCCACGGGATTTGCACCCTAGTTTTGCTCCAAACATAAGCAGATGATAAGATTATTAAACACGAATTATAAGCATTCTAGTCTTAGGAACACCAATTTACAACCCAAAAAGGGACTTCACATGACAAAAAAGTACTTTACACAAGCATGACAGCACTTTACGTAAACAACCAGTAGTTTACATAAGCATATCAGACTATGATTTTACCCGAATTATGAGCATTCTAGTCTTTGGAATACCAATTTACAACTAAAAAAGGGACTTCACATGAGAAAATAGTAATTTACACAAGCATATCAGCACTTTACATAAAGAAATCATATTGAATAGTACTTAACATAAATCTATCCAGTATTATGCTTACCGCTTTCTCTTCAGCTTCCTCTTCCTGATTGTCCACTGCTGGTATTTTGTTTGCTGGCGGTGTTTTTTCAGTTTCTGCAGGTTTCACCCCCACGGGATTTGCACCCTGGTTTTGCTTCAAACATAAGCAAATTAATAGAATTATTTTGCAAATGATTAAGAACACCAACCTATCAGCAATAATAGTACTTTACACAAAGGCAATTTACATAGGAAGAGCATTTTACAAATATAATCAGTACTTTATATATATCAACCGCACTTTATATAAACAACCAGTAGTTTACACAAACAGATGATAAGATTATTAAACACGAATTATGAACATTCTAGTTTTAGGAACACCAATTTACAACCCAAAAAGGGACTTCACATGACAAAAAAAGTGCTTTACACAAGCATGACAGCACTTTACATAAACAACCAGTAGTTTACATAAGCATATCAGACTATGATTTTACACGAAAAATGGACTTTACATGAGAAAACAGTATTTTACACAAGCATGTTAGCACTTTACATAAACAACCACAACTTTACATAAAGAAATCAGAATGAATAGTACTTAACATAAACCTATCCAGTATTATGCTTACCGCTTTCTTTTCAGCTTCCTCCTTGTGATTGTCCACTGCTTTCTGGAGGTCACTTATTACACCTTGAACATCTTCCAGTATTGTTCGTAATGTACCCAAATTCGGACTCTTTGAAGCCCTTATTCTAGCCAAGTAGTCTATGAACGATCTACTATATTTACCCAATTCAATGTACAATTCTATAAAATTTGACAGGAGCTCATCGTCATCCTGTACACACATTGCATGTTTCACATGAAGTGTTTGATGCCAAAAAAGACTGTAAACTACATTGAGTATGATATTTACCTCTCCATCTTGCTTTTCTGATGCAGATGGGTTGCCCTCTTCCATAAGTGATAAGATCATATCTGAAACAATTGGAGGAATATTTGCAGCACCCTCATCCCCTTTTACTAGCTCAGATCTCTCAGCTTGCTCAGCTCCCTCATCCTCATCCTCAGATCCCTCAGCCTCCTCAGCTTCCTCATCCTCAGCTTCCTTTTGAATTTCAACTCCCTCCTCTTCAATGATAACTTCCATGTGTGCTGGTTCCTGTGGATTAAGTGAATGTTAGATCACACTTTACACAGACCTTAATATAAAGTCGCACTTTACATAAAGGTTTGTGTAAACTTGATTCATGTAAACTAGCTTCCTGTATACTTGCCTTCCCAGCTTCATCCTCAGCTTCCTGAGGGGATTCTTCATCCGCAGGTCCTTGCTCTGCGGATTCTTCATCCGAATCTTCTTCCTCTGCGGAGGCTTCATCCGCAGCTTCTTTCTCTACGGATTCTACCTCGGTTACTTCATCCTCGTCTGTGTCATCCGCTCCATCGGGGGATGATTCACTTCTATCAACCTGCCAACATGATGTGGAAAAATGTTCAGAGTATGTGTAAAGTAATGTTGCATAATGCTATAAAAGTAATGTATTTTGGCATCAACTTAAATACAAACCTCATAAAAGTCATCATCCTCTTCAGGGCGTTCTCTTATTGTGCCCTTTCCCCAGAGTTTGTTTCACTATGCAAGCTCCATCAGGTTACTTTGGGGCCAATTTTGGATTGTCGGGACAAGGCAATTATTGGTATTTATCGCGGAATACCCAAGCCTATCAGCATACAACAACTGTGATAGTGCAAAAAAATATCAGTTTACAAACTAAAATGTATAATGTAAAGTTCAAGTTTACATAACTGAACAAGATATGTAAACTGAACAAGTTATGTAAACTGAAAGTAATTTCATAAATTGTTCAGTTATGTAAACTGAAAGTTTACACAACTTGTTCAGGTAAAATATCAAATATGATATGACAGAAAATTATACCACAACGAATGTAAGAGGCCCTGTGAATTGGCCTCTAGGATGCTTTCTCCATTCTTGTATGCTCTCCATCAAGCGAGCAAGGACGTATTTCCTCCAATTCAGTTTCATGATATTCTCTACCGACCTGAATGATTTCAGATATCGGTATTGAACAGTATTGGTCCCGTTACTGTGAATGATCGTGGACACCATGAATATCAAAAAATCCCGAAGGAATTCTAGGCCAGCATCCTTGTTACCCTTGATGTAATCAGATAGGCTTGTTGTTGATATTATCGCCTTGTTTTGTGGAATTGGGTGCCTGAAATCCCACTTTTTCTTGTCTTCTATATACACCCGAGATGTTTGATCTTTCCTGGTGTATTCCTCCACATCTACTTTCCCACCAGAAAATCCCATTACTGACTCAACATCAGCTTCTGTAATTAGAATTGTGTCTGCGTCCAACTCCAAAGTGCTTCTATTAGTATTGATGTTTGAGATCAAGTAATGGCCGAACGAATTTAGAAACCTCCCATAGTTAATGTGGAACAGGCAGCCCAGCCCCACATTTGTCAGCTGCTCCCTCTGCGCTTCATTGAGCTCCATGAGCAGTGAAGATATTCCAGCAGCAGAGGTTTTTGACTGGAATGATTTTTTTGTCTCTTTATCCCCTTGGTATCCTGTAGATTCTTCCAAATATGCAAATTCCGTATCTTCATAGAGTCTCTGGGTCCTTTGCTGAAAGATTTCAATAGCAAGCTCTCCCTCTTTCTTTTTATTATCCTTTTTTTTTTTTTCCTTCTCTCGGTGTTATCCTTTTTTTGTTTCAGCTTCTGCAATTTTTCGAAAGTCATTCTTTCCTCAAAATCATCGTCTGAATCCACTTCAACGATCTTCTTTCTTTTACCTGAAACCGCATCAACAAGGGCAAAATCACTTTACATAAACAACCAGTAGTTTACATAAGCATATTAGGGGATGATTTTACTCGAATTATGAGCATTCTAGTCTTAGAAACAACAATTTACAACCAAAAAAGGGATTTCACATGAGAAAATAGTACTTTACACAAGCAAATCAGCACTTTACATAAACAACCAGTAGTTTACATAAGTATATCAGACGATGATTAAACACGAATTATGAGCATTCTAGTCTTAGGAACACCACTCTACAACCAAAAAAAGGGAGTTTACATGAGAAAACAGTACTTTACACAAGCATATCAACACTTTACATAATCAACTAGTAGTTTATATAAGCAGATCAGACGATGATTTTACCCGAATTATGAGCATTCTAGTCTTAGGAACACTACTCTACAACCAAAAGAAGGGACTTTACATTAGAAAAAAGTACTTTACACAAGCAACTCAGCACTTTACATAAACAACAAGTAGTTTAGATAAGCATATCAGAAGATGATTTTACCCGAATTATGAGCATTCTAGTCTTAGGAACACTACTCTACAACCAAAAAAAAGGGACTTTATATGAGAAAATAGTACTTTACACAAGCATATCAGCACTTTACATAAGTAACCAGTAGTTTACATAAGCAGATCAGACAATGACTTTACCCGAATTATGAGCATTCTAGTCTTAGGAACACTACTCTACAACCAAAAAAACGGACGTTACATGAGAAAATAGTACTTTACACAAGCATATCAGAACTTTACATAAGTTACCAGTAGTTTACATAAGCAAATCAGACGATGATTTTACCTGAATTATGAGCATTCTAGTCTTAGGAACACTACTTTACAACCAAAAAAATGGGCTTTAGAAGAGAAAACAGTACTTTACACAAGCATATCAGCACTTTACATAAGTTACCATTAGTTTACATAATAAGATCAGACGATGATTTTACCTGAACTATGAGCATTCTAGTCTTAGGAATACCAATTTACAACCAAAAAAAGGGACTTTACATGAGAAAACAGTACTTTACACAAGCATATCAGCAGTTTACATAAGCAACCAGTAGTTTACATAAGCTGATCAGACGATGATTTTACCCGAATTATGAGCATTCTAGTCTTAGGAACACTACTCTACAACCAAAAAACGGACTTTAGATGTGAAAATAGTACTTTACACAAGTATATCAGCACTTTACATAAGCAACCAGTAGTTTACATAAGCAAATCAGACGATGATTTTACCCGAATTATGAGCATTCCAGTCATAGGAACACCAATTTACAACCAAAAAAAGGGACTTTACATGAGAAAATAGTATTTTACACAAGCATATCAGCAGTTTACATAAGCAACCATTAGTTACATAAGCAGATCAGATATTGATTTTACCCGAATTATGAGCATTCTAGTCTTAGGAACACTACTTTACAACCAAAAAAAAGGGACTTTAAATGAGAAAACAGTACTTTACACAAGTAACTTAGCACTTTACATAAGCAACCAGTAGTTTACATTAGCAGATCAAACGATGATTTTACCCGAATTATGAGCATTCCAGTCTTACGAAAACCATTTTACGAAAACCAAATAAGGACTTTACATTAGACAACAGTAATTTACACAAGCATATCAGCATTTTACATAAACAACCAGTAGTTTACATAAGCATATCAGACGATGATTTTATCCGAATTTAATGAGAAAACAAAAAAATGGACTTTACATGAGAAAACAGTACTTTACACAACGATGAACTGCAAAAAAATTACTCTCCGAAACTTGTTTGTCTGATTTCTCGCCACCGATTTCCTTGCTCGGTCTCTTTACACCAATAATATTTACCGTCCTCCCAACTGTGTTGCGTTTTTTACACCAAAAAATAAAGTACGACCATTATGAACAACATCGAGTAACCCTAAACTGCAAATATTAGTTCAACATTTGTTATAAACATACATTTCATGCTGCTTTCAATTTTTTGGGCTTCTACTTCACTCGTAACTTGCTTAACCCTAACCATTTTTTTACGGTTTGATCGATTTTTTTTCTTCTCCCACTCAAAATCTAAGTCAAATCGCCTTCCGCTGGTAGTCTCCTGCCTTTCAAGTTGCTCGGTTGCGCAAACGATCGTGCTATTAATGCTTGCTATTTTTTTGGAGCTCGTGAGTCGCGCACAGAGTTTCAGAAGGGCTGCAGCTTCTTCGAATGGAAAATAAATTCCCAACCCGCCTGTTTCCATTAGTTTTGTTCCTCCTTTGTGTAAAGTCCGTACAACCCGAAACCCAACAAAAATTTGAAATTTAATTTTGATGGGATCCACGGGATTTGATTTGATGTAAACTCGATGCATAGGCCTGCTAATTAGAGGGGAGGTTAGGCTCGTTAAATACACCCTAATTCTACTTCAATTTTTGGCTCTTTTTTCGTCTTTTTTTTTCTAGGAGTACTCCATTTTCTTTTACTCCTAGGAGTACTATATACTAACTGCCACGTAGCCCTATGGTTTTTAAAGAAATTCTAGAGGTGAAATTCAAACAAATGAAAAGTTATAAGTAAATTGGTGAATAATGAACGTCGATAATTTATATGGTGGTCCTATAGGACCACCATGAATTTTACTCCTACCCCGCTACAGTTCCGCGCGCGCTACAGTAAACGCGCTACAGTACCTTCATTTCTTTTGTTATTTTTGGCTTTTTTTTTTTTTTTTTTTTTGCCTTCCTCTTTGAGATTTTTTTCGTCCGTTTTTTTCTAAACAATTCAGTATTTTTTTAATGTTTTTGAATTTTATAAAAAAATTATTTTTAAATTATCATTTTATTTGTTTTATAATTAAATAATTTTAGATATTATGATACATATTATGGACGTTTTTGTTGTATGATATGATTTCTTTTATATTTTTGATCTAATATCTAAATTCTGTTGATCTGATGTCTGCTATTTTGTGATCTGATGTCTATATAATCATGATTTGATCTACCTTGTTAAGTATATTTTAGTTCTACTGTATGATTTCTTTTATATTTTTGATCTGATATCTATAGTCTGTTGATCTGATGTCTTGTATTCTCTGATCTGATGTCTATATAATCATGATTTGATCTACCTTGTTAAGTATATTTTAGTTCTACTGTATGATTTCTTTTATATTCTTGATCTGATATCTATAGTCTGTTGATCTGATCTCCCTTTTTAAGTATGTTTTAGTTCTACTGTATGATTTCTTTTAAAATCTTGATCTGATGTCTATAGTCTGTTGATCTGATGTCAAGTATGAGTTGATCTGATGTCTATATAATCCTGATCTGATCTCCTTTGTTAAGTATGTTTTAGTTCTGCTGTGTTAAGTATGTTTTAGTTCTGCTGTGTGATTTCTTTTAAAATCTTGATCTGATGTCTATAGTCTGTTGATCTGATGTCAAGTATGAGTTGATCTGATGTCTATATAATCCTGATCTGATCTCCTTTGTTAAGTATGTTTTAGTTCTTCTGTGTGATTTGTTTTAAAATCTTGATCTGATGTCTATAGTCTGTTGATCTGATGTCAAGTATACACTGATCTGATGTCTATAGTCTGTTGATCTGATCTCCCTTTTTAAGTATGTTTTAGTTCTACTGTATGATTTCTTTTATATTCTTGATCTGATATCTATAGTCTGTTGATCTGATGTCAAGTATTCGCTGATCTGATGTCTATATAATCCTGATCTGATCTCTTTTGTTAATTATATTTTAGTTCTACTGTATGATTTCTTTTATATTCTTGATCTGATATCTATAGTCTGTTGATCTGATCTCTTGTATTCTCTCATCTGATGTATATATAATCCTGATCTGATTTCCCTTGTTAAAAAAAGTATTTTTTTTTAAAAAAAAGAATTTTTTTTTAAAAAGGTATTTTTTTTTTAAAGTTTGTGCGTCAAAAAAAAAAAAAAACTGTAGCGCGAAACTATAGCGCGTCACTGTAGCGCGCGCGATACTGTAGCGCGCGATACTGTAGCGCGCTACAGTAAGTAGGAGTAAAATTCATCCTACTCCTATAGTACCACCGTAAACGGACTCATGAACGTCGAGGGGCTAAAGTACAATTTAAGAAAATAAAAAGAAAATCAGTGGAATAATAAAAGAAAAGAAAAGATTTTAAAACGAAAAACTTTCTTCCCCTGTCCGTTCTCTCTCCGCCGCCGCTCTCTTTGTCCCCTTCCTCGTCGAACCTCCCCCTTCTGTTGTTAAGCTTTTCCGGCCAACTTCCCTCCAAGTTTTGATTGTTATGAAGATTGGGTTTGAGGTGTAGCTGCGGGAATTCTGAAGTTTATAGAATGTTTACGATGCTCTAAGTGAGGTAATTCAACCACTCGAACTATACTTGATTGTTTAAAATATGTTTAATTAGTTTAGGGACTTTTGCCGTCTTAGGTAAAATGTAATTATATGAATGCTTAATGGAAAATAATTTGTAAACTCTTTGATACTTGGGTTTAAAATTGTGAGGAGATGGCCGTTCTCTCCTCACCCATTTGCTTGTGATGATAGTGAATTTTCTTGTTTAACTTCATATTGATCAATGGGATTTCATTTTACAAATTCTGGGTAGAAACGGTGAGGAGGTAGGTTTTCTCTCCGCACACTCTGTGAATGATTGGTGTTAAAGCTAAATTTTGCATTTGGAAACCAAAAGGATAATCTCCGGTTTAAACTCTAAACCGGGCATCCCTACTTTTCTGAATACTTTTGACACCACCAACGGACTTCTAATTGTCTTTTTATGCTAAAAAGATGCTTTCTATTATTTTTAAACCCTTAGAAACATATTTGGGTCATAAGTGCTTTTTTTTTTTTTTGGCGATTAGAAGAGAATTTGGTTTTTGAACTATTGATACTATTCTGAAACCGTAAAACGAGCCCTATGATTTGTTTATAGGACCAAGATGACTGGAACGTTTTATGAAAGATTTATGGTCAGTATCAAAAGCTTTTAGTAAATCTGAATTTTCGGAAAAACATGAGTGGAAGGGCTGTTTTAAGGGATCTACAAGTTTCACTTATTGTCCCTCTTTATGTGAATTCTTTCTATGCATCTAGACCCTGCTAATCAAGGTTAAAATGGTTTAGATGTCTTGTGAAATGGATTTGTAAATCTCTTTAGAAATGGTTTGGGAAAAGGCAACTTACTGCAGCATTTTTCCGGAAAATTGGATTTGAGTGGCTAACTTAAGGCTTTATGTCTCCCTCATCCCATGTCCGTTTTTAACATTCTAAAGCTTGTTTTGAACCTCTTTATGACAAGGATTTTGCAGAACGTTATGATTTGTTAATTTGATTCTTAAAATCTCCCCTAAAACAAACCTGAAATCAGGGCACTATAGCAGAATTTATGAAATTTACTGATTCGACTACCTAGCTTTGAAACCTCATATCTCTCCCATTTTCTATCCGATTTGGCCAAAGCTTAGCTTATTTAAGCATTATCCAGCATTTTACTGCTCATCATTTGGACTTTTAAATCTCCCAGAAAACATCCCTGAATTATGACTGCCGCTGCTGATTTTCTGAAAATTCCTGATTGGACTACACAATTTGATAACATCATAACTTCCTTGTTCCAAGTCCAATTTTAGCAAACCTTATCTTGATATCTGGATCTAAATCTCTTTGTCCAGGGGTTAGTTGGAACTTTACGGATTTCAATTTGGCTTCCCAGATTTTCTAAATAGCTACTCAAAATACAACCATCCGTTGCAGTAGTTTTCTAGAAAAATCAGCAGCTGAATTTGTAATTCATCAACTCCTTTCTCTTATCTCTGGAACTGATTTTCGGGAGTTCTTCACATGAAACTCTTCTTCATTTAATCTAGTTTGTTTTGGTTTTTATGGCTCGTCAAACGGATTTGTGTTTTATCCAGAAACTTGATTTGAACTCGACTTGCCAAATGATCAAAACTTTTGAAAGGCTGATATGAAATGCTATCTTTGAAGGCCAAGTTCTTCTGGTTCCCAAATGTTTTTTTTGAAAGTTTTCTGTGTCGCTTGTAATCTATCATGGTTCTTATGGAACAGAAAGTGAATGTATGGTTTGTTCAAAAACTCAGCTCAAACAGGGTACTTTAACCACTACGAAGTCGAGGTCTTTTCTTGATAACTTAAAGAATATTTCCTTTTAGAACCTTAGCAGTTTGGGCTTTTCAATTTAATCTATCAATACTAATTTTAGCTTTTAGTCCTAAATTTCATATTTAATGATGGAGTTTAAATATATCGAATAGAGATATCTTTTGCGTTATTATTGGTTCCAGAATATGCAAAACTATATAATACTCGTGTGGGTGTGTGTATATATATATATACAAGTAAGGATAACATTGTCCTTCAAATTAAGAAATGGTCGATCTTTAATTTGTGTGAACAACTGTAAACATCTTATAAGAAAATCCTGAGGGAGTATTTTTAGTTAAATCTTGTAAGCATTAGACTCCACTCAATCGGCTACGAGATCTTTGATCCATGTGAGGTACACTTCTTTGGTGTATTTGTTATATTTTTACCTTTTAATGGTGCATGTATACCTATACTAATAGGTGCCTGTTTGCTTGTTCCGAGAATATTTGGCATGTCTAGATAGGGTATATACTTCATTGCACCTTGGGATCCCGACCATTGTAGTGCACAAGTTGGCGAGCCAGCAATGGGCTTGGTCGTCTAACTTGGCCTACCTTGCCCTTATGCACGGGATGGTAATTGACCCCAATATCCTGGTAGAGTGCTTCTATTGTATATATATATTTGATGATGGAGAAAGGGAAGGAATTGGGAAAGTAAGGTTTTAAAATGATGTCTTTTGTAGTTTTTGCTGGAAAAAAGTAACTTTTCCATGCTTTCTACTTTGATGTAGGTTGAGTCAGTATAAGCTCGAAAGCAATAATGACCCTCAAATATTGATGTAATATGTGGCATTTTTGATTGGTTTGAATACAACGGCTATATACAACATTGCATCTATTTTTCCTGAATTGCCTCATCTGGGTCATTATTTCTACCAATTTTCAGGCTGTTGTTGAAGAATACCAGAGAACCAATAACTCTTCTATGGCTGCAAGTAAGCCCTGCATCTCCATATATAGCTGAATTCTATTTGAACTTTCATTTTCTTTCTGTTTCTATATATATGAAGTTAAAATGCATTTTTTTAGTTCAAATTGAAAGTTCTAATTTCAATTTACTCTTGTTTGTCTTTATTTGTTGTGTTTTCAATTGATTACTGTTTAGTTTAAGCATGGAAATTCAAACTTGCGAAGGGCATTGGAATTGATGAATTTAACATCATCCTTTATAGGTGGTTTTGGGATTTCGGGATTAATGGTATCAAGCTTGAAACCTGGTCCTGCTGTACCAACATTGATTACTTCGCAGCCGTTTCATGGTTCTCAAATAAGTTTCCCGAGGTACATTCAGTGCGATGGCTTGGAGATGTCAGCTAGGCCAAAAAGAGCTTTTTTATGGTGCCAGTGTTCAGCTTCTGATGGTAATTTTGAGTGTATTTCTTGCTTTGGATTCCATTTTGGTTTGGACTTAATTAAAAACTTCTTGCTATATGTTGACAAGGTATTCTACTAATCCAAAAGTTGATTTTTAAGTTTATTGTTTGTTTATTAATCCTTTATGTCGAAACCCTTTCTATTGAAGATTTGTGAAATTTCAAGTTTAACAAGAATGGGGAATTTCATATATGCATTAATTGTTACCTAAATGTAGTCAATTCTTTGATCATTAAGGTGTTATTTATTGCTGTGGGTGGTTGGTCTTTGTTATGTTGTTACTCATGTACTCTTCTGACCTCTCTGATTGCGTATTTGAACCTTTTGCTAAGATTTCAAATGCCTTTTGAAAAGCCATCATAAATATTGAGTTTTTACTATTCTTGTAATTTTTTGTTTTGCAAGTTTTCAATTATATTTTTTGGCTTTGTATCAGTTTCAGCAAATTTTGATGATTCTCCTGAAGATACTAGATCACCTAGTGGAGTGAGCAAACTCATTCCCAAGGTCATTGAGGTAAGTACATTCGAGATCGCCTAAGAAAATCATGAAAAAGTAGCGTGGTAGTCCAGAATATTACAAGTTCTAGAACAGTTAGTGGTTTCTAAGTTTTTCTTTTATCATATTACTTCCTATATAAAAACCAAGGATCAAGGGATTGTCCGTAGTAAAGCTTGATTTTGTGATTGTGAATGGGTATGGTAGTTCTACTTTTTTGTGGTACCCCCCTCTAGTTGGCAAAGGTATCAAAAATAATTGCTTTTGAAATTGGATGAGTGGACTCGATTTTGTATTTTAATCAAACTGCAGTTGCTGGGGATGTATTCTATCTACCTACTGGGTGAATAAGAGGCTTTGCATATTTGAATGGCATAAAGTAGTGATAACTTTGGTGAGCTACTTTTAGCTTCATTTTGCAGAGAAATTTACCACTTGTTTGAAAATGAGACCCATTAAACGTTATTTTCCTTTTACATGTTGAAATGATCTCTCGAATTTATTCTTCTTCTTTGAACTTTTAATGACACTGTAACAAGAGGGGTGACTTTCCCCCATATTGCAAAGTGTTGATTTGAAAGTATGAATTTTATGTTACTGAAAATCTCATTGTTCAGGTGGAATCACTGGTCACAGATATATGTGATACAACATCAATTGCTGAGTTTGAACTAAAAGTGAGTTATTCTCCAAATATGTTCCATTCCTAACCCCTGAGGTTTAAAATATTCATTTATGTGAATGAATTTAACCTCATGAAACCTTATTTTGATAGCCCCTGATTCATCTTTCTGCCTGCTAGCTTGGGGGGTTTCGATTATATATCATGAGAAACTTGAATCCACCAGAAACACCTATGCCACCTCCAGTTACTACTCCTGTTAGTGTTAACACATCGATCAAGGTATCTAATGCAAATGGTTCTGCAGCATTAACATCCCTAGCCAGCAGGGAATTAGAATCTTCTCCCAGCGCCCTTGAGACTTTACTTCTTAAAGCAGTTGACGAAGGTCTTGTGATACTTCAATCTCCAAGAGTGAGGATGCTTATTGTTTCATTTTTGTCTTTTTGATTTGTCTTGTCACTTGTCCAAAAGCTATAAGCATGTAACATTGCAGGTTGGATATTTTCGGAGATCTCGAACTATTAAGGGAAATCGTACTCCCCCATCTTGTAAAGAGGTGCTCATTTCATGTTTATATTGATTTCTTGTGCATTTCCCATATGGGCTAGTTTGAGTTATTGTTTTTAGATGTTTATGTCTTATTTATTTGATAATTGTAACTTGAATCTGGCTTTTGTGTCAAATATTCCGTAATATGGTCACAGAATCAAGAAGTGAAGGAAGGACAAGTGCTGTGCTACATTGAACAGCTTGGTGGACAGGTTCCCGTTCAGGTATGGCGTTGACCTTGTAAAATGCATTACTTTTCTCTTTGGTTTTGGGGTTGCTGACTGATCCTGAAACAACCACTCTTTCAGTCGGACATATCTGGAGAGGTGATCAAAATACTTCGAGATGATGGGGGTAAGCTTTTAATCTTCAATATTAAAGAGATTTTGATATTTATTGCTCATCTCACTAGCTGATTCATAATGTAAAAATGCAGATCCTGTCGGCTACGGCGATGCTCTCATTGCAATCCTTCCTTCCTTTCCAGGAATAAAGAAACTATAGGAATAGGATATATGCTTTCTAAGTAGTATTAGTATGTTTGAAATAAGTTAACTCAGGGGTCTAATGATTGTTACGTCAAAACTTTGATGACATTAATTTCACTCAAAATTTCCAACTTTTAATGATTATAATCCAGCATCAAAATTGTAATTTCCTGCTGTTTGAAAGATCCAAGAAGGGAAGGGATCTGCTGGTCTTGCCTGTTCAATGACATGAATGGGATGATCTCAATACTGGCTTTGTTAATCTTAGGATACCGGAAAATTTGTACTTTGAATAAGCTATTGACAAAGCACAAAAATTTGGGGGCGTTTGTTTGAACTCTTGATGATCAATGTTAATGTGGGTTTGATATTATTAGGTTTAGAATTTTATTAAATTATCAAATTATCCTTAGGTAAAATTAGGGTTTCACCATTTTAAACCCTACCCACCATCTTCACCTCCCTCTACCTCCATTTCTCTCTCCCCGAGCCTTCACCTCCCTTCTCTCTCCCTGCAAGCTGCTGTCAGTTCCGCCTTCTCCGGCATCGTCTCAGTTGAGCGATCAGTAAGAAAGATTCCCTATCTCACAAGGAACAAAATCCAACCATTGTTACTTTCTTCTTCCTTCGATTTCTCTCTCCCCGACCCTTTTCTTCTATTTTCGTCGCCATATATGAATATATGAATATTCGTCGTCAGTTTCTTCCATTTTCGGTCATGTTTTGGGTAGTCATTCACCATCGATGAATCCCCACTTCTCAAGCTTTAAAACCCCTAACATATTCTCACCTTTCATCTCTCTCCTCGGTCAATTCTCCCGCTGCTACCACCGCCGAAACCACCAACCACCACCTTCTTCTTCGTTAAACCAAGAACGCAATGGCAGATGTAAAAAACAAAGAAAGGGACGGGAATGAGATGCTAACACCCCCCCCCCCCCCCCCCACAATTGATTATCAGAATTGGTTTTCTTGGTTTCCTGAAGCTTGTCGATTATATGTTTTTGGGCTCAACTGCAGGTAAATTATATAATGGTACTATAATGATACTCTTTTAATTGACGTGATTATAATAGTACATATTAAAATGGGTGAATTACATTTAACTCTCATG
Organism: Knoxia roxburghii; assembly: GCA_030378225.1. NCBI lineage: Eukaryota > Viridiplantae > Streptophyta > Magnoliopsida > Gentianales > Rubiaceae > Knoxia > Knoxia roxburghii. Next base: position 20,333,300 of record CM059415.1, on the reverse strand, counting down.
TGGTTTGGTTAAACTACCAATTGCCCCCCGAGATTTTAGAAAACTACCAATATCCCCCATAACTATTCAAATTAATAAAAACTAGTCCCCCTGATCGACCAAAAAAATGAAGAAAAATACTGTTGAAAGCATTATTATTCTGTTGAAAGACAAAATTAACATCATTTTATAATCTAATTTTGACAAAATATCGTCAAATTTTTTCATTTTTTGACATTTTTTTTATGTTTGACATTGATCAAAGGGGTATTGGTAGTTTTCAGAAACCTCGGGGGCAATCGGTAGTTTGATCAAACCACAGGGGAGGTAAATGTAATTCGCCCTATTAAAATTGATGTGATTATACCAAATTAACTTTATTTATTTTAACTGTAGTTATTCTTACTCTATCTTTATTTACAGTCTTATAGGGCAAAATTGGAAGATTATACTTAAAAAGTTGTGAAACTTCAATTTTACAATTATTCTAAAACCTTAATTAGAGGACGGAGTAGTAATAATTTTGGGATTTCACGTCTTATATTATAGGACTAGGAGTAAATGAATTTTTTATACACCTAGCTGAAAAAAATTAAAAAATAAAGGGGAAAAACGGAGGTAAAAAATTGAAGAGGAGGAGGTGTTTACACGCGCCTATTATATATACCTCACCAGCATCTCTCTCTCCTCAAACCCTAATCCATTCACTCTCTCTCGTCTTCTCATTCACCAGCCTCTTTTCTCTCTTCTCTCGCGCTGATTTCAGCCATTCCGTGAACATTTTTGAAGATATCTCACCACCAAAATACTCCCCACCTCTCAAGCTTCAAAACCCATACCATTTTCTACCATTTCGCAATTTCTTGGGTTTGGGAGAATCACAAAAAAGCCACGAAAGATGAAAGGAAAACTAGGGTTTTATAGATCTGAGGTAAGGGATTCGTTTGGTTGTGTTTGTAGCCTACGAAGATAAAGGAAAACTAGGGTTTTGGCAAAAAGGTATGTTTTTTATGTAAAATCGTATATTTTTGCTGTTTGTTTATTGGTGTAAACTGTTGGTGTAAAATGCTATTTTTTTGTGTAAACTGTTGTTTATTGGTGGGTTTTGTTGCTGTAAAATTCTGGTTTGTTGGTGTAAAGTGCTATTTGTTGGTGTAAACTGCTGTTTGTTGGGGTAAAATGCTGGTTTGTTGTTGTAAAATGTTGTTTGTTTGTGTAAATTGGTGGTTTGTTGTTAATTGGTGTAAACTGTTAGGGTAAAGTTCTATATGTTCGTGTAAAATGTTGTTTATTGGTGGGCTTTGTTGCTGTAAAATTCTGGTTTATTGGTGTAAAGTGCTATTTGTTGGTGTAAACTGCTGTTTGTTGGTGTAAAATGGTGTAACTGTTGTTTATTGGTGTAAATTGTTGGCGTAAAATGCTATTTGTTAGTGTAAATTGCTGTTTATTAGTGGGCTTTGTTGCTGTAAAATTCTGGTTTGTTGGTGTAAAGTGCTATTTGTTGGTGTAAACTGTTGTTTTGTTGGTGTAAAATGCTCATACTGATGTAAAATGCTGGTTGTAATGTTAAATGTTGTTTTTTCATGTTACAACTTGGGGCAAAGAAGCGTTGCTGACCCACTTCCAGATGTCGTGTTTCCAATGCTAAATGATGATACTGCATAGATCCTTCATCTCGGAGAGAGACGGCTCCGACACTTCTGTGAATTGGCCGCAGCGTACTCTAGTCATAATTCGCAAAGGAAAAATCGTGATGTAAAGTGTTATGATGTAAAATCGTATGTTTTTGCTGTTTTTTTATGTAAAATCGTATGTTTTTACTTTTTTTTTTATGTAAAATCGTATGTTTTTGTTGTTGGTGTAAAATGCTCGTACTGATCTGTTGGTGTAAATTCGTCGCACTCATGTAAAAATATTGTTCGTTGTTGGAGTAAAGTACTGATCTGTTGGTGTAAAATACTGTTCGTTGGTGTAAAGTACTGTTTGTTGATGTAAACTGATGAATGTTGGTGTAAATACTGATCTATTGGTTTAAAGTACTGTTAGTTGCTGTGAAATTCTCGCAGCTGCTGTATAGTACTATTCTTGGTATAAAATAATGTTCGTTTGTGTAAAAATTTTGACCTGAAATGTTAGTGTAAAGTACTGTTCATTGGTGTAAAGTACTATTAGTTGGTGTAAAATCGCAAAACAGTTGGGAGCAGGAAAAATATTGTTGTTGTAAAGAAACCGAGGACAAAAACCGTCGGCAAAGAAGCAGATAAAGAAGTAACAGAAAGTAATATTTTGCAGTTTTTTCAAGTTAAATACTGACATGTTGGTGTAAAATACTGATCTGATGGTGTAAAGTACTATTTATTAGTGTAAACTGCTGTTTATTGGTGGGCTTTGTTGCTGTAAAATTCTGGTTTGTTAGTGTAAAGTGCTATTTGTTGGTGTAAACTGCTGTTGTTGGTGTAAAATGCTGGTTTGTCGGTGTAAAATGTTGTTTGTTGGTGTAAAATGGTGTAACTGTTGTTTATTGGTGTAAATTGTTGGTGTAAAATGTTATTTATTGGTGTAAACTACTGTTTATTGGTGGGCTTTGTTGTTTAAAATTCTGGTTTGTTGGTGTAAAGTGCTATTTGTTGTTGTAAACTGCTGTTTGTTGGTGTAAAATAGTGTAACTGTTGTTTATTAGTGTAAACTGTTGGTGTAAAATGTTATTTGTTGGTGTAAACTGCTCTTTATTGGTGGGCTTTGTTGCTGTAAAATTCTGGTTTGTTCGTGTAAAGTGCTATTTGTTGGTGTAAACTGCTGTTTTGTTGGTGTAAAATGCTCATACTGATGTAAAATGCTGGTTTGTAATGTTAAATGTTGTTTTTTCATGTTACATGCTGGGGCAAAGAAGCATTGCTGACCCACTTCCAGATCTCGTGTTTCCAATGCTAAATGATGATACCTGCCTAGATGTTTCATCCCGGTGAGAGACGGCTCTGGCACTTCTGTAAATGAGCCACAACATAGTACTCTGGTCATAATTCGCAGAGGAAAAATCGTGATGTAAAATGATGTAAAATCGTATGTTTTTGCTTTTTTATGTAAAATCGTTTGTTTTAGCTTTTTTTTTTAATGTAAAATCGTATGTTTTTGTTGTTGGTGTAAAATGCTCGTACTGATCTGTTGGTGTAAAGTCGTCGCACTCATATAAAAATATTGTTCGTTGTTGGTGTAAAGTACTGTTCTGTTGGTGTAAAGTACTGTTCGTTGGTGTAAAGTACTGTTTGTTGATGTAAACTGATGAATGTTGGTGTAAAGTACTGATCTATTGGTTTAAAGTACTGTATGTTGGCTTGAAATTCTCACAGTTGCTGTATAGTACTATTCTTGGTATAAAAAATAATGTTCGTTTGTGTAAAAATCTTGACCTGATATGATGGCGTAAAGTACTATTCGTTGGTGTAAAGTACTGATCTTTTGGTGTAAAGTACTGATATGTTGATGTAAAGTACTGATCTATTGGTGTAAAGTACTGTTTATTTATACTGATGAATGTTGCTGTAAAGTACTGATATATTGGTTTAAAGTACTGTTTGTTGCTGTGAAATTCTCATAGTTCCTGTATAGTACTATTTTTTATATAAAATAATGTTTATTTGTGTAAAAATATCAACCTGATATGTTGGTGTAAAGTACTGTTCGTTGGTGGAAAGTACTGATCTGTTAGTGTAAAGTACTGTTAGTTGGTGTAAAAAAAACACAAAACAGTTGGGAGCAGGAAAAATATTATTGGCGTAAAGAGACCGATGACAAAACCGTCTGCAAAGAAGCAGATAAACAAGTAACAGAAAGTAAGACTTTGCAGTTTTACGCAAAACAGTTAGGAGTGGGAAAAATATTGTTGATGTAAAGAGAACGAGGACAAAAACCGTCGGCAAAGAAGCAGATAAACGAGTAACAGAAAGTAAGATTTTGCTGTTTTTTCAAGTTAAATACTGATATGTTGGTGTAAAGTACTGATATGTTGGTGTAAATTATTGATATGTTGGTGTAAAGAACTAATATGTTGGTGTAAAGTACTGATCTGTTTGTGCAAAGTACTGATCTGTTAGTGTAAAGTACTGTTTGTTGATGTAAAGTACTGTTCATTGGTGTAAAGTACTGTTCATTAGTGTAAAGTACTGATCTGTTAGTGTAAAGTATTGTTCTGTTGGTTGGTGTAAACTTGCGACTTTACACCAATACAACGCGACTTTACATCATTGTTGATGTAAACTGGCATTTTACATCAAAGATGATGTAAAATGGCGTTTGACTTCAAACAAATGAGGCGCCTTCAAACAAATGAGGCGCCTGACCCACCTCATTTGTGTCTTTTTTTAAATAAACTCGGTTTTTGCCTAAATAACCCATTTTTTTTAAAAAAAAAATCGATTAGATGTATATCTCCTCATTTACTCCTAGTTATATGATATAATTTACAGTGCTTCAGTTCCTTTGTATTTCCATCCCATATATAGCTTGGCATTTTTTTTTTAATTTCTTTCTTTTTAATTCAATTTTTTTTCTACATAACATCTAACAATGGTTTTGACTTTTTTTTCCTTTAGTTTTTCTCTTCAGTTTATGCTTTTTTTATTGGTTATCACTTTTTTTTAAAATAAAAAGTTTTAGTTAAGTTTTTAAAATGTTTTGCCTTCAATTTTTTTCTTCAGTAAAATAAATTTTATTTTTTTATTTTATTTTATTTCAGAATAAAAAATTTTTATAAAAATTAAAAAAATTAATTAAAATTTGAAAATTATTTTAATTAACTTTAAATGTGAGATTATATCAAATTTTTTAAAAGATGTGAGTATATCATAGAAAACATTAGTTTATATTAATTTAAATAAGGATTTGTATCATGTATACAAAAATTTCATGTATACACGAGTTTATATCAATTAGAAAAATGATTTATATCATTTACACAAGAGTCTTATGAAATACAAATCAATGTTATTATTAATATAAACTCATATTTTAGACGATATAATCAAATATATTCTATATATAAAGTAAAATTGTGATTATACAGTTGTTATATAGTAGTTCAAGGGCTACATTTCAAAGCGTCCTTTAACAAATGGCAGGAATGTATTGTCTAAAGGGGGAAATAATGGACATTCAGAGGGAGAGGGTGGTCATAATATTAAAATGACAAAATATTATTTCTATTAAAGTGCTAGGGGTACATTGTAAAGTGTCTCCTAGTACTACAATATAATTTACAGAATTTATATGGTGTAAAACATGATTTTATATCAATTATAACAAGATTTATATAATTGATACAATTGTTTAATGAAGTCTCTCTCTCTCTCTCTCTCTCTCTATATATATATATATATATATATATATATATATGGATTGCACCCTTAGTGAATTGCATTTTCTTGAAGTGTAATATTTGGCATTATCATTGCAGTTAGTATATTATACTCATAGGAGTAGTAACACTGTTCCTACTCCTAGGAACAAAAAAAAAAAAAAAAAAAAACCCCCCGTTTGGCATTAGTAGAGTGCATTTGACGCGCCTCAACTTTCCCTAATTAGCAGTCCGTAGCCCCGAGTTTACATCAAATCAAATCCCGCGAATCCAAGCAAAATCAAATTTGAAATCCCATTTGTACGGACTTTACACAAAGGCGGTAATCTTATGGAAACTGAAGCGATGGGAATTTATTTTACATTGGAAGTAGCAGCAGCCCTCCTTAAACTCTCCGCACGACCTACGAGCTCCGAAAAAATAGGCAGCATTCACAGCACGACCGTTCGCGAAAACCAGCAACCTGAACGCTACGAGTCCACCAGCGGAAGGCGATTCGACATTCATTTTGAGTGGGAAAAAAAGAAAAAGCGATCAAAGAGAGAAATCATGGTTATGGTTAAGCAAGTTACAAGCGAAGCAGAAGCCGAAAAAATTAAAAGAATGATGAAAGGTATGTTTATACTTGCAGTTTATAGATGCAGTTTAGGGGTAGTCAATTTTTTTTTATAATGGATGGATTTTTTTTATTTTTTGGGGTAAAAAACGCAACACAGAGCCTAGGGCGGCAAATATTCAGGGTGTAAACAGGCCGAGCAAGGAAATCGGCTCCGAGAAATCAGACAAACAAGTTCCGGATAGTAAGTTTGTTGCAGTTTATCGTTGTGTAAAGTACTCATTGATGGCTGTTTATGTAAACTGGTGGTTGCTTATGTAAACTGGTGGTTGCTTGCGTAAAGTTCTTATGTAAACTACTGTTTCTGTAAACTAGTGGTTGCTTATGTAAACTGGTGGTTGCTTATGTAAACTAATTTTTCGTTGTGTAAAGTACTCAGTAATGGCTGTTTCGGTAAAACGGTGGTTGCTAATGTAAACTGGTGGTTGCTTATGTAAACTGGGGGTTAATCATCTTCTGCTATGCTTATGTAAACTGGTGGTTGATTTTATAAAGTCCTGAATTGCTTGTTTAAGCTGCTGATTTCTCATGTAAACTCCCTTAATTTGGTGGTAGAGTAGTGTTCTTAAGTCTGGAATGCTCATAATTTGGGGTTAATCATCTTCTGCTATGCTTATGTAAACTGGTGGTTGATTTTATAAAGTCCTGAATTGCTTGTTTAAGTTGCTGATTTCTCATGTAAACTCCCTTAATTTGGTGGTACAGTAGTGTTCTTAAGTCTGGAATGCTAATAATTCGGGGTTAATCATCTTCTGCTATGCTTATGTAAACTGGTGGTTGATTTTATGAAGTCCTAAATTGCTTGTTTAAGCTGCTTTTTTCTCATGTAAACTCCCTTAATTTGGTGGTACAGTAGTGTTCTTACGTCTGGAATGCTAATAATGCGGGGTTAATCATCTTCTGCTATGCTTATGTAAACTGGGGGTTGATTTTATAAAATCCTGAATTGCTTGTTTAAGCTGCTGATTTCTCATGTAAACTCTCTTAATTTGGTGGTACAGTAGTGTTCTTAAGTCTGAAATGCTAATAATTCGGGGTTAATCATCTTCTGCTATGCTTATGTAAACTGGTGGTTGATTTTATAAAGTCCTGAATTGCTTGTTTAAGCTGCTTTTTTCTCATATAAACTCCCTTAATTTGGTGGTATAGTAGTGTTCTTAAGTCTGGAATGCTAATAATTCGGGGTTAATCATCTTCTGCTATGCTTATGTAAACTGGTGGTTGATTTTATAAAGTCCTGAATTGCTTGTTTAAGCTGCTGATTTCTCATGTAAACTCCCTTAATTTGGTGGTACAGTAGTGTTCTTAAGTCTGGAATGCTCATAATTCGGGTTTAATCATCTTCTGCTATGCTTATGTAAACTGGAGGTTTCATCGATTGCCATTTTTTTATGCGGTTTCAGGCAAAAGAAAGAAGATCGTCGAAGCGAATTCAGACGATGATTTTGAGGAAATAATCAGCTTAAAAAAATTGCAGAAGCTGAAACAAAAAAAAAAAGGAAAGAAAAAATAAGAAATATGATAATAAAAGGAAAGATGAAGAGCTTGCTATTCAAATCTTTCAAGAAAGGACCCAGTCACTTCGTGAAGATACGCAATTGGCATGTTTGCAAGAAACCGCAGGATACCAAGCGGTTAGAGATTCAAAACAATCATTCCAGTCAAGAACCTCTGCTGCTGGAATATCGTCGCTGCTTGCGGATCTAAATGAAGCGCAGAGGCAGCAGCTGACAGATGTGGGGCTGGGGTGTCTGTTCCACATTAACTATGATAGGTTTTCGAATTCGTTCGGCCATTACTTGATCTTGAACATCAATACTGAAAGAAGCATTTTGGAGTTGGATGCTGGCACAATTCCAATTACAGAGGCAGATGTCGAGTCTGTAATGGGATTTCCTGGTGGGGAACTGGATGTGGAGGAATACACCAGGAAAGATCAAGCATCCCGGGAGTACAAAGAAGACAAGAAAAAGTGGGATCTCAGACACCCCGTTCCACAAAACAAGGCGATTATATCAGCAAGTAGCCTCTCTGATTACATCAAGCGTAACAAGGACGCTGGCCTAGAATTCCTTCAAGATTTCTTGATATTCATGGTGTCCACGATGATTCACAGCAACGGCACCAACACAGTTCAATACCGATATCTGAAATCATTCAGATCGGTAGATAATATCATAAAACTGAATTGGAGAAAATTCGTTGTTGCTCGCTTGATGGACAGCATACAAGAATGGAGAAAGCATCCCAGAGGCCAATTCACGGGGCCTCTTACATTCGTTGTGGTATAACATGTTCAGTTTACATAACATGTTCAGTTTACATTTTCAGATTACATAAAGTTCACATGAAGATCAGTTTGCATAAAGTTTACATGTTCAGTTTTCTTAAAGTTTACATAACATGTTCAGTTTACATGTTCGGTTTACATATTTTGTTCAGTTTACATAACATGTTTTTTGTTATGTATTTTGTTCAGTATTTTGTTCAGTTTACATATTTTTGTTCAGTTTACATAACATGTTCAGTTTATATGTTCAGTTTATATAAAGATCAGTTTACATTCAGTTTACATGTTCAGTCTACATAAAGATCACATAAAGATCACTTTACATATAGTTCACATAAAGATCAGTTTACATAAAGTTTACATGTTCACTTTCTTAAAGTTTACATAAAGTTCAGTTTACATAACTTGTTCAGTTTTACACAACTTGTTCAGTTTACATAACAGAAAACTCATTTTTTTTTTTCACTATCACAGTTGCTGTATGCTGATAGACTTGGGTATGCCGCTGTGAATAACAATAATCGCATTGTCCCGACAATCCGAAATTGGCCCTAAAGCAAGCTGATGGAGCTTGCACAGTCAAACAAAGTCTGGGGAACAGGCAGAATAAGAGAACGCCCCGAAGAAGATGAAGACTTTTATGAAGTTTGTATTTAACTTTACTTTTATAGCATTATGCAACATTACTTTACACAATTTGAGTATTTTCCTACATCATATTGCCAGGTTAATAGAAGTGAATCATCCCCCGATGGAGGGGATGACAGAGAAGAGGATGAACCAAGCGAGGTAGAATCCGTAGAGGAGGAAGATGCGGATGAAACCTCCACAGAGGAAGAAGATTCAGATGAAGAATCTGAATCCCCTCAGCAAGCTGAGGATGATGCTGGAAAGGCAAGTATACAGGAATCTATTTTACATGAATCAATTTTACACAAACCTTCATTTTAAGTATGACTTTACATCAAGGTCTGCAATTAATACAGTTGTTACAGGGACCAGCACATATGGAGGTGATCATTGAACAGGAAGGAGTTGAAATTCAGATGCAAGCTGAGAGTGAGGAAGCTGAGCAATCTGAGAAGGAAGCTGAGGAGGAAGCTTAGGAAGATGAGCAATCTGAGGAGGAAGATGATGAGAAAGTTGAGGAAGATGAGGCAGCTAAGGAAGCTGAGGGACATGAGGATGACGATGACAAAGCTGAGCAAGCTAGGACATCTGAGACAGTAAAAGGGGATCAGGATGCTGCAAATATTAATCAAACTGTTTCAGATATCATCGTATCACTTATGGAAGAGGGCAACCCTGCAGCGTCAGCAAAACAAGATGAAGAGGTAAATACCATACTCAATGTAGTTTACAGTCATTTTTGTCATCAAACACTTCATATGAAAAATGCAATCTATGTGCAGGATGACGATGAGATCCTCTCCATTTTTCTAGAAATGTACATTGAATTCGGAAAATATAGTAGATCTTTCATAGAATACTTGGAGAAAATTAGGGCTTCAAAGTGCCCCGATTTGTGTACACTAGAAACAATCCTGCAAGATGTTTGAGGTGTAATACATGAACTCAAGAAGGCAGTGGACAATGAGCAGGAGGAAGATGGAGAGAAAACAGTAAGCCTAAGCATGTGTAAAGTACTGTAAAGTGTTTATGTAAAGTTGTGAGTGCGGTCATGCATGTGTAAAGCCTAATAATGTTTTCCTTATGTTTGGAGCAAAAACAGGGTGCACAAACTGAGGTGCAAAATGAGGAGGAAAAATCTGAACAGAAAGAGGTAAGTATAATACTGGAAAAAGCTTATGTTAATTACTATTCAATCTGATTTCTTTATGTCAGCTGATGACATGCTTATGTAAAGTACAGTTTAAGCTACTGCTTGTTAATGTAAACTACTACTTATGTAAACTACTGCTTATGTACATTTTAGGCTTATGTAAACTACTGCTTGTTAATGTAAAATAATTATATTAATGTTTTGCTTCTTTATGTAAACTAATGCAGGTTCCCGTGGGGGTGGAACCTGAAAAAACTGAAAAAACCAGGCCAGCAACCAAAATAACATCTGGAGAGGTATTCGCTTGAATTTTACATAACGATATCATGACAGTCAGTTTACATAAAGATTTGAAAACTGTCGTTTTACATTTCGAGAGTGAAACTGTCAGTTTACATAACCTGTTCAGAATGGCCAGTTTACATAACCTGTTCAGAATGGCCAGTTTACATAACCAGTTCAGAATGGCCAGTTTACATAAGAAGATTATAACTATAAAGTTAGCATAGCGATATCAGAACACTCACTTTACATTATGTTATCACAACGGTCAGTTTACATAAGTAGTTCATAACACAGTTTACATAAGTAGTACATTATGTAAACTACTGCAGGTTCCCATGGGGGTGGAACCTGCAGAAACTGAAACAACCACGCCAGCAATCAAAATACCAGCCCGAGAGGTATTTCATGTAAAATCATGTAAATTTGTTATTTTAGATTTCACAACTTTCAATGATTATATAATAACCACTTGCAGCCAACAGACACACCAGATACTGAGTTGTTAAAACAAATGTGCCTGCTGGCTGATCTTGTAGAGAAAAGCTTTGGACAGGCGGCCGTTCCAATTAAGAAAAGGACGCCAATGACTCCAACTTTTGATCTAGGCTTTTCACAACTAACGCCAGTGCGTTTGATTCATAAATTTCAGGAAACTGAGAAAGATAAAATGGCCGATACGCATGGAGCAAATGCCTTGGTACCTGCATCCATGCAAGATATTCAGTCGCACTTAATTAGGAGAATTGACTTCGCGGCTGAACCAACAGTTGCGGATGAGCCTGACTTTGAGTAAGTATTCCTATCATCTCCCATTTGATGTAATTGAAAATTGAATATCTATTAAAGAATTTGAATCCAACATTTCAGCGTGATCATGGGGGATCCGGTTAACACTGATGAGGTGGCTGCATTCCGTCCCAACAGGGCTCATCGAGTCATTAGAAAACCAAGGAAATTGATGTCTCCTTACATCACCAGCTGCAGGAAGGATACACTTGCAAAAATCTCGGAGAAGGAGAAGATAGTCAATGACTACGCCCTTTTGCCTCCGGATGCAAGCAAGGGCAGGTCGAAGAAGTAAGTGTTATTCACCATCTTATTTCACATAATTCTATTTCACATAAGTCATTATTCAACAAATCTAGTTTACATCAAAGTTTACTTAAGTCATTTTTACATAAAGGTTTATCCAAACGAGTTTACATAAATGTACTCTACATAACCATATTTTACATAAGTATATTTTACATAACAATATCAGCGAGCAACTGTTTGGTGCGGAAGGCAATCTTACCATAGACCGGGAGCAGATGTCCAGCATGGTTTGGGGTGAATGGTTGGATATGGCAATCATTGATTGTTGGTCGTATCACTTGAACAGAACCAAAAATTTGACAAAAACTGAGAAACCTTCGAGGTTTTTCTCCTCAGTCCAGTTTTTGGTGAGTTAATACTTACACACTTCTTTACATCACTTGGCCTCATACGGTTTGTTATAACCCCTATATTTAACATTTCATATTATGCAGCTTATAATGAATGACGTGGGAATGAATGCAGGAAAGAACCAAACATGTATGCACAGGTTTTCAGAACAAATGACAACAGAGTTATGGTTCATCAAGAAAACCGAAAATACTTTTCAGCCGTCCATGGTAATGAGTTCAGAACCCTCAGTTTACATAAGTAATTCAGAACTATCAGTTTACATAAGTAATTCAGAACCCTCATTTTACATAAGTAGTGCAGAACCATCAGTTTACATAAGTATCTCAGAAGCTCAGTTTACATAAGTAGTTCAGAACCCCCAGTTTACATAATTAGTTCAGAAGTACTTATAATACATAACCAGATCAGAACCATCAGTTTACATAAGTAGTTCAGAACCCCCAATTTACATAATTAGTTTAGAAGTACTTATAATACATAACCATATCAGAACTCCCAGTTTACATAAGTAGTACAGAACTGTCACAACACATAAGTAGTTTACATATGACATCTGCATTGCCATAGTTTAAATTAATGCAGATCTTCTTCCCCATATAATGCATTTGAATGTATACATATAATGCAGATCTTGTTCCCCATCCACCTAGATACCCATTTTGTGTTGGTGTGCATCAACAGCAATGAAAAACAGGTGGTACTATTTGACAATGCCCGCGGAGAAGCGGCATCCTACGGTGGTCTTCCAAAGAAACTAGTAAGTACAATATAACATAATAATGTAGAATTTACATCATTGTAGACTTCATTTTACACCAACTCTTATGTAAATTGCTGCAGGTGTACTACTTCCAAGACTGGACATCAGATACACCTTGGGCAAAACGCTATGAGAAGTGCTACCATTGGAAGTGGACCTACCCTCAGCTTGCATGGAAAAACCCTGACGGATTCAATTGTGGCCTATACGTCATGCGGCATATGGAGCTTTATCATGGACAACAAGCTTTCGACTATGACTATGTCTTGATTGCGGCGAAGAACAATCCTGAGATCCTGAGAACGTTAAGGGTGAAGTACCTGTTTAACTTGCTCATGTCACCACACAATACCCTATTGGGTGAGCTCAAGAGAAAGATTTCTGACTTTTACTATAAAAACTAACATTTAAGCTTGTTTAAGTTTACATTGACTGTCAGCTTATGTAAACTTAAGTTTACATAAAGAGATTATATATTAACAGATTTATATTTGTGACGTAAACATTACATTTGATATATATGTTAACTTTACATAAGTTGTTCATAACCTCCAGTTTACATAAGTAGTTCAGAAATCCCAGTCTACATAATAGTTCAAAAATCCCAATTTACATAAGTAGTTCAGGACCCTCAGCTTACATAAGTAGTTCAGAAATCCCAGTCTACATAATAGTTTAGAAATCCCAGTTTACATAAGTAGTTCAGGACCCTCATTTTACATAAGTAGCTCAGAAACCCCAGTATACATAATAGTTCAGAAATCCCAGTTTACATTTGTAGTTCAGAACCCTCCGTTTACATAAGTATTTCAGAACCTCAGTTTACATAAGTAGTTCAGAACTACTCAGAAAACATAAACAAATCAGAAGTACTCAGAATACATAAACAGATCAGAACCATCAATTTACATAAGTAGTTCAGAAATAACAGTCTATATAATAGTTCAGAAATCCCAGTTTACATAAGTAGTTCAGAACCCTCAGTTTACATAACTATTTCAGAACCTCAGTTCACATAAGTAGTTCAGAACTACTCAGAAAACATAAACAGATCACAACTACTCAGAATACATAAATAGATCACAACCATCAGTTTACATAAGTAGTTCAGAAATACCAGTCTACATAATAGTTCAGAAATCCCAGTTTACATAAGTAGTTCAGAACTCTCAGAATACATAACCAGATCAGAACCCTCAGTTTACATAAATATTTAAGAACTGTCACAATACCTAACGAGTTCAGAACCATCAGTCTACATAACGAGATCAGAAGCCTTACACTAAATAAAGATATCAGAACTTTAAGTTTACATAAATAGATCACAAATTCTTCTTCTTCCTTTGATGTTTCAATTTGGCTTTCTGCACCCTCTTCTCAACTGTACTTTTAAACCGAACATTCCTCACACCTCTTGCCCTCTTAGAAGTGGGTTCTCTAATCTTCTTCGACGAAGGCACTTCAGAATTCCCATCCAAAATATCAGCTTGGGCAGCAAGTGCATCTTTTGCTTTCACATAGTACTCATCCAAAATACTACGACCAATCTCACTGGTATGTGATAATGTAATTAGATCAAAATACCTTCTACTAGCATCTGCCCTCCACAAAGATGGTGAAAAAATTGATGCCGAACACATCGACACTTCTGAATCGTTAAACTTTCCACAATGGGAAACTGAAGCAGATTTTGTCCACCTATCCAGGATATACACTTTTGGAATTTTCTACAAAAACCGAAAAAAAAAAAAAAAAAAAAAAGGGAAACCACATTAGTTAAGTTGTTGGAAATCAGTTTTAACTAGTTTACATAATTGTCATCAGCATATAGAGCATACCGTAAAATTGTTCTGAAAAAGGACACGGAGGCAATGAGAACATAGAATCCCAACTTCAGAAAACTTCTTGCTTGAACAATTTACAGAATAATCATTGTCATTGTAAATGACAACGTGCTGGAATATGGGAAGATCCTCATCTTCTTTTGGAATCCAAACTTCAAACACATATACACCATTTGATTGGGACTTCTGTTCCATCTTCAATTCCAGCATATTAAGATATTGTTTCTCAAAATATGTGTACATCTCGAGTGTGTACACTTCATGGGCATGCTTCAACATTAGACATTCTTTAACAGGCACATCAACCTTGGCATAGAAGCACCTATGGTCTTCGCATGCAGCTTGGTATCGCCAATCAAGAACAACATCCACAAATTGATGGTAAAAATCACATAATGTTGAAGTCTTACACAATCTTCGAGAGATAGAGTTATTTGTGCTCTCACTCCTCTGGGAAGATAATGTTCCCACAGAAAAATAATCCTTGCTGAAAGCGGGACACCACTTCTCCCTTGATTCGTAAGTTTTTTCAACCACTCATTCTCTTTGCATCCATATTTTTCTTCCATCCTGAAAACACATAAAAAATGTTGTTCAATTATGTAAACTTATGTAAACTGCGAGTTTATGTAAACTAAAATTTATTTCCACACAGAGTTTACATAAAAACATTTATGAAAAAATGAACAGTCCTTCCGTCAGTTTATAACAGTCCTTATGAACAAGTCAAATCACTTACCTCTCCCACTGGTAATTAAATTCTTCAACGGTGTCCACTTTCGCCAGCAATCTATAAAACAACTCACAAAAACCTTCCTACTGTCTGAGAAAACCAATGTTGCTCTGGGAGTTTTTTATCATATCCCAAATGCAAAGACGATGCCGTGAATCAGGAAATATCTCTTCAATCGCCCTTCACATTGATGCTTATTGATCACTCATTACAGATATCGGATGCTTATTGTCCATCGACCTCAATAATGTAGAAAATAACCAAACAAATGATTCAACTCTCTCGTCCCTCATAAAACCAATTCCAAACATCACATTCTTCCTGTGGTTGTCCAATCCGATAAATGGACCACATATCAAATCATATTTATTAGTACAATACGTGGTGTCATGGATTAACAGATCACCAAACAGCTTGTAATCAATCTTCATTTGACCGTCTCTCCAAAAAATATTTTTCAGACAAGACTCATCGTCCAATTCAAAATCAAAGAAAAAATCTTCTTCGTGAGTAGCCCTATATTTCAATATCTCAATCAAAGCGTTGGAATCACTGCCATCAATGTATTTTCTTTTTTTTGTTTCCAGCTCGTTGTATACATCCCTTTGTGTAAAACCAACATTTGATTGACCTCCAGCCTACACAACATCATAAATCTTTAACATATTTAACTTTGCAGTTTACATAAACAGAATGGTACTTTACACATGTTATATCAGTACTGATATATTCTGTTCTTGTAAATTGGTAGTTTCCATAATCGTTTATGTAAAGTGTTAGTTTACATAGGTGTTAATGTAAACTATCAGTTTGCATAATTGGTCATGTTGACTCAATTTACATGAACGTTTATGTAAAGTGGTACTTTACATAAATGTTCATGTAAACTATCAGTTTACGTGAACGTTTATGTAAAGTGGTAGTGATGAGTTCCAAGGAAGTAATGCTAAAGATGTCAAAGATGATGATGGCGAAGGCATGACCGAACCACTCTCAACTCCAAATAATTCTGCACATATCATTCCACCAAATCCACTAGAAGGGATGACGGGCCCAATGACTCGTTTGAGAAAGAAAATGATGCAAGAAGCCTTGAACATTTTGATTCTTGAAGTCTATTCAAAAGAGGATCCAACGGCTACCTCAATTCATGCCAAATATTACAACATTTTGCAAGTCTTGGATCTTGATCCAAATGGTGTGGGAAGCACTTTTTTATGAAGATTCCAGAAGTGAACATTTCCTCCGACATGCCCATGTCGCCTGAGAAAGGTTGGGCAGAATAGAACTTTTCCTCCGGCATGCCCATGTCGCCTGAGGAAGGTTGGGATAGAACTTTTCCTCTGACATGCCCATGTCGCCTGAAGAAGGTTGAAAGTCGCATTTATGAGCTGAATTTGTGGACGAATTTCAACAGCATTTGGGTGATATTTTCAAGTTGTTTTCTGCATTTTTTTAGTATTTAGAATATTAGAATTAAGTGCAAGAGTCTTCTAGGTCAAATAGCTTTTCTAGGTCAAAGAGCTTTTCTTGGTCAAAGAGAAGTGTTAATGCTAGTCTTGACTAGAAGATTTAGAATTGCTACTTTAATCCTTTTGTAATTTTCAACCTTGGTCCCTCTTGAAACTCTATAAATAGGGGCCTTGGTTAACTATTAGAAATAAAGATTTGATGTTATAAACTTTAAGGAATTTTCCTTTCTTTGTTAGTTTCTTAGTGAGCTAGTTTTAGTCTTGCAAGTATGCTTGCAAAACTTATTTGGCTTATCAACTAAAACTCTTCCTTCTAGTTGTGGCGCCTTCTACTCTTCTTTTCTAATTCATTTCATAATCCAAAGGTGTTAGGTTTATCGTAGTGTTGTTGGGTTTGAAAATTAGAGGGGTTGGGAATAGTAATTTCAAAACTACCATTTTATGATTCAAAGGTGATAGGTTTCATCCTATTGTTGTTGGGTCTATTTTGGTTTGGGTTGTTTTTTCTTGGAAGATTTCAAGACATCTTTCAATAGAGTGTGATTCAAAGGTGTTGAGTTCATTAATACTCAATATTGTTGAATCCACTTGAGCTAGTTGTTTTGCTCAAAAGATCAATCGATGACGATTCTACAATTCACGTGAATTCGTACCTTGGATTCACGTCAGTTTGGTATCAGAGCGCAGTTTCCTTGATTTGATCATATCATTTTTTTTTTTTTATCTATCTATCTTGCATCTTATTATTATCATATTTGTCTTGTTTCTATTTGAAGGTTCAAGTTTGCTAGAAGAAAAAAAAAATGAAAGAAAGAGTACGTTTAAAAAAAAAAAAAAAGAGAAGAAACTATCTTTCTAGCTTCTTAAATTAATATTGCAGGGATTTGTGATTCCAAGTGTGGGAAAAGTTTTGAGGAAAAGGTATCATCATTATTTTCTTTCTACTCTTATAATTTCTTTCTAAATCTTATTCTTGTTTCTTTTACCTAATCATTGCATACTATCCTTTCTTTGACCTCTAAACTTTCTTTGTTGCCAAGTAAGAACTTTGAGTAGCATCTTGTAAGGGTTTAACGATTCTCACAAGAACTTGCAGGAGGAAAAGAGTGGTAAAATCTGAGTGCAACTTACCCCTACTAGATCGGCCTTAAACACGAGTGAAAATTTCTTTTCATTTGGGTTGAGACATATTAGGGAAAGGGGAAAAGGGGTGCGAGGTACTTTTATCTTTTTTTTGTTCTAATGGCAGATCCAACCGATGAAACACCTGAACAAAAAGCATGGAGGGAACACACCACAAGGCGATTGGAACAAATCATTGATAGGGTCACCACCCGAATGGACCAACTAGAACTTGCTTTTCAGCAAAGAGAAGAAAGGCAAGGAAGTCAACAAGATGACGAGGAAGATGATAGGAGGTCCGAGGAAGAAATGTCTGAAGTATCCCGAGGGAATGGGAGGAGAAGGAATGGATTTGGAGTTGATAGCAACCTTAATGGTCTCAAAATGAAAATTCCTGAATTTGATGGAAAAGGAGATCCCGAGGCATATTTTGATTGGGAAATGAAGGTGGAAAAGATATTTTCTATCCACAATTATTCGGAAGAAAAGAAGGTAAAAATTGCTTCCCTTGAATTTCACGGTTATGCATTAACATGGTGGAATCGATTGATTGTTTCTAAAAGAAGGAATAGAGAGAGGCCAATTGCAACTTGGGAAGACATGAAGGCTGTTTTGAGGAAACGATTCATTCCCCCTCATTACTATAGAGATCTTTACAACAAGTTGCATAGTATCACTCAAGGAGCAAAAACCGTGGCAGAATATTACCAAGAGATGGATTTAGCAATGACAAGAGCAAGCATTGAGGAAGATCCCGAAGCTACTATGGCACGGTTTTTGGGTGGTTTAAGAAGAGAGATTTCCGATGTTGTTGAATTACAACATTACTTGGATTTGGAAGAAATGATGCATGTGGCAGAAAAGGTGGAAAGGCAATTGAAAAGAAAGAGTGGTTCAAGTAAGTTTCTTTCTAACCAATCCTCTTGGAAAAACAATAATGGAAACAAAAGGGATTTTGGTAAAAAGAAAGATGAACCAAAGAAGCATGATTTTAAAAGGTTTGAAAAGGGTGAATCAAGTAAAAGTTCTTCTTCTACTTCTAAACTCACTTGTTTTCAGTGTTTGGGAAAGGGACATATAGCTTCCTAATGTCCTAACTCTAGGACTATGGTAATGCGAGAAGATGGTTCTTGTTTAAGCCAAAGTGAAGGAGAAGAAAATGAGGAGGATCCGGATGTTGAAGATGAAGGTGAACAATTTGAAACAAGTGGTGATAAGGTTTTGGTCACTTTGAGAGTATTGAATACTCAAGTTGGATCTTTTGATGAAGAGCAAAGGAGTACTATCTTTCACACAAGATGCAAAGTACAAGATAAGGTATGCATGCTCATCATTGATAGTGGGAGTTTTACTAATTGTGTTAGCTCTTATCTTGTAGACAAATTGGGTCTATCCATGACTGCTCATCCCAATCCTTACCGTTTGCAATGGCTCAATGATAGTGGAGAGCTAAGGGTGAATCGGCAAGCAAAGGTTAAATTTTCAATTGGGAAATATGAGGATGAAGTTTTGTGTGATGTAGTACCAATGTAAGCTGGCCATATTCTTCTTGGCCGACCATGGGAGTTTGATCATGATGCTAATCATGAGGGAAAATCTAACAAGTATCATATTGTTCATAATCGTAAAGCTTTTACTCTTGTTCCACTTTCTCCTCAACAGGTGCACAAAGAACAAATGAGAATGAGAGAGAAAAGGCTAAAAGAGGAGAGTGAGTTGAAAAAGCCAAAAGAGTGTGAAAAAGCAAGAGATGTGAGTGCTAAAAGCAAAGTGAGTGAAGAAAAAGCAAGAGATGGAAAGGCAAAAAGCAAAGTGAGTGAGAGGGAAAAACCAAAGGCAAGTGAGACAAAAGGTGCCTTCTTTGCGAGCATGAGAGATGTAGATAGAGCCCTCAATTCTCACCAACCAATTGTTATGCTCTTGTTCCATGAAGAATGTCTTGTTCTTGATGAGCTTCCTAACAATTTGCCTTTAGAAATTGTGGCTGTTTTGAATGAATTTGCAGATGTGCTACCCGAGGAAGTGCCTAAGGGGTTACCTCTAATTCGAGGAATTGAGCATCAAATCGACTTTCTACCCGGAGCTTCCATTCCGAATAGGCCAGCCTATCGTGTAAATCCAGAAGAAACAAAAGAACTTCAAAGGCAAGTTGAAGAATTGCTAAGCATGGGATATATTCGTGAGTCTCTTAGTTGTGCTATTCCTGTCATTTTAGTTCCAAAGAAAGATGGTACATGGCGTATGTGCATTGATTGTATGGCTGTGAACAAAATCACCATTAAGTATCGTCACCCCATTCCAAGATTAGACGATATGCTCGATGAATTGTTTGGTGCAAAATTTTTCACAAAAATTGATTTGAAATCTGGGTATCATCAAATAAAAATCAAAGAGGGTGATGAATGGAAAACGGCTTTCAAGACAAAATTTGGTCTTTATGAGTGGCTTGTTATGCCTTTTGGTTTAACTAATGCCCCTAGTACATTTATGAGGCTAATGAATCATGTTTTGAGACGTTTCATTGGAAAGTTTGTAGTTGTCTATTTTGATGATATCTTGATCTATAGTAAGAACATAGGAGAACATGTTGAACATCTTAAGCTTGTTCTTACTACTTTGCGTAAAGAAAAATTGTTTGCAAATTTGAAAAAATGTACTTTTTGTGTTGAAGAAGTTGTTTTTCTTGGCTATGTTGTGAGTTCTAATGGTTTGAGAGTTGATGAAGCAAAGGTGGTAGCAATTCTTGATTGGCCAATTCCCACAAATGTGACTGAGGTGAGATCCTTCCATGGACTTGCAAGTTTTTATAGGAGATTTGTCAAAGATTTCTCAACAAAAGCAGCTCCACTAAATGAGTTGGTAAAGAAAAATGTTAAGTTTGAGTGGGAAGATTCTCAACAAAAGGCATTTGATCAATTAAAGCATGATTTGACTAATGCTCCTGTTTTAGCTTTGCCTAATTTTTCTAACACTTTTGAAGTTGAATGTGATGCTTCAGGAATTGGAATAGGTGCTGTGTTGCTTCAAGGAGGCCGCCCCATTGCCTACTTTAGTGAGAAGCTGAATGGAGCAACATTGAACTACCCAACATATGACAAAGAGCTCTATGCAGTGGTGAGAGCATTGGAAACTTGGCAGCACTACCTTATGCCGAGAGAGTTTGTGATTCACACTGATCATGAATCTATCGAGTATCTCAAAGGACAAAAGAATTTGCACAAGAGGCATGCAAAATGGATCTCATTCATTGAAACTTTCCCATATGTGGTAAAGTACAAAAAAAGGTAAAGAGAACATTGTGGCTGATGCACTCTCTCGAAGGTATTCCTTGATTACTACTGTTAATGCTACAATCATGGGATTTGAGTATATTAAGGAGTTGTATGCTAAGGATCATGATTTTGCTGACATATTTAATGCATGTGAAAAGGGTGCTTTCAATAAGTTTTATCAATGTGAACGGTTTTTGTTTAAAGAAAACAAATTATGTATTCCTTCTTGTTCACTTAGAGAGCTTTTGGTTCGTGAATCTCATTGTGGAGGTTTAATGGGACATTTTGGTGTTCTAAAAACTTTAGATATTTTGAATGAACACTTTTATTGGCCAAACATGAAAAAGGATGTTGAGAAAATTTGTGCTAGATGTCTTGACTGCAAGAAAGCTAAATCTAAGTCTCTTCCCCATGGATTGTATACTCCACTCCCTGTTCCTCAATCTCCTTGGACTGACATTTCTATGGACTTTGTTCTTGGTTTGCCTAGATCTCAAAGAGGCATGGACTCTATTTTTGTTGTTGTTGACAGATTCTCCAAAATGGCTCACTTTCTTGCTTGTAGGAAAGCTGACAATGCAAAACATGTGGCTGATCTCTTCTTCAAAGAAATTGTTCGTCTACATGGTGTTCCTAGGACTATTGTGTCCGACAGGGATGTAAAGTTTTTGAGTTATTTCTGGAAAACTCTTTGGGGAAAATTGGGAACAAAACTTTTATTTTCAACCACAAGTCACCCACAAACAGATGGCCAAACGGAAGTAACAAATAGGACTTTGGGTGTTTTGTTAAGGGCCATAATTAAAAAGAATTTGAAAAGTTGGGAGGAGTGTTTGCCAATTGCTGAATTTGCATACAATCGTACACTACACACTTCTACTAATTTTTCTCCTTTTGAGTTGGTTTATGGCTTCAATCCTCTAACTCCTTTAGACTTATCTCCTTTACCTTTACAGGATCAAGTGAGTTTGGATGGCAAGAAGAAAGCTGAAACCGTGAAGAAATTGCATGAGCTCGTGCAAACATTGAGAAGAAAAATGGGCAATATGCAAAGAATGCAAATAAAGGCCGTAAGAAAATTGTGTTTGAACCCGGTGATTGGGTTTGGGTACACATGAGGAAAGAGAGGTTTCCAGCCTCAAGGAGAACTAAGTTACACCCCCGTGGTGATGGGCCATTTCAAGTTTTGGCACGGGTCAATGATAATGCTTGCAAGCTTGATCTTCCCGGAGACTATGATATAAGTGCTATTTTTAATATTTCTGACTTATCTCCTTTTGATTTTGATGTAGATCCAATAGATTTGAGGACGAATCCTTTTCAAGGGAGAGGGGATGATGAGTTCCAAGGAAGTAATGCTAAAGATGTCAAAGATGATGATGATGGCGAAGGCATGACCGAACCACCCTCAACTCCAAATAATTCTGCACATATCATTCCACCAAATCCACTTGAAGGGATGACGGGCCCAATGACTCATTTGAGAAAGAAAAGGATGCAAGAAGCCTTGAACATTTTGATTCTTGAAATCTATTCAAAAGAGGATCCAACGGCTACCTCAATTCATGCCAAATATTACAACATTTTGCAAGTCTTGGATCTTGATCCAAATGGTGTGGGAAGCACTTTTTTATGATGATTCCAGAAGTGAACATTTCCTCCGACATGCCCATGTCGCCTGAGGAAGGTTGGGCAGAATAGAACTTTTCCTCCGGCATGCCCTTGTCGCCTGCCTATGTCGCCTGAGGAAGGTTGGGATAGAACTTTTCCTCTGACATGCCCATGTCGCCTGAAGAAGGTTGAAAGTCGCATTTATGAGCTGAATTTGTGGACGAATTTCAACAGCATTTGGGTGATATTTTCAAGTTTTTTTCTGCATTTTTTTAGTATTTAGAATATTAGAATTAAGTGCAAGAGTCTTCTAGGTCAAAGAGCTTTTATAGGTCAAAGAGCTTTTCTTGGTCAAAGAGAAGTGTTAATGCTAGTCTTGACTAAAAGATTTAGAATTGCTACTTTAATCCTTTTGTAATTTTAAACCTTGGTCCCTCTTGAAACTCTATAAATAGGGGCCTTGGTTAACTATTAGAAATAAAGATTTGATGTTATAAACTTTAAGGAATTTTCCGTTCTTTGCTAGTTTCTTAGTGAGCTAGTTTTAGTCTTGCAAGTATGCTTGCAAAACTTATTTGGCTTATCAACTACAACTCTTCCTTTTAGTTGTGGCGCCTTCTACTCTTCTTTTCTAATTCATTTCATAATCCAAAGATGTTAGGTTTATCCTAGTGTTGTTGGGTTTGAAAATTAGAGGGGTTGGGAATAGTAATTTCAAAACTACCATTTTATGATTCAAATGTGATAGGTTTCATCCTATTGTCGTTGGGTCTATTTTGGTTTGGGTTGTTTTTGCTTGGAAGATTTCAAGACATCTTTCAATATAGTGTGATTCAAAGGTGTTGAGTTCATTAATACTCAATATTGTTGAATCCACTTGAGCTAGTTGTTTTGCTCAAAAGATCAATCGATGACGATTCTACAATTCACGTGAATTCGTACCTTTAATTCACATCAGGTAGTTTACATAAATGTTCAGGTAAACTGTCAGTTTACATAAATTTTCATGTAAACTATCAGTTTACATAAATAACAAGCATTTTACACGAACATATCGTGCGATTATTGTATGCAAATAAAAAGCATTTTACACGAACAAAACTAACCTCTTTATAAAGCAGCTTATAACTATCACGAACAGATATCCCCGTAGATTTCATTGACTGGAAAAAAATCAATAGATGAACTCGACATCTTTCTGTGAGAACGTAACAAATGTCTTTCAGTCTCCGAACACATAAAGTGATTATGCTTTCGGAAATGCTTCGTGACGACCCATAAACCATCTTCCGGCCTCATTTTAAATTCAACACAAGCCAAACAATCAGAACGACTATCAAGTTTGGTGAATATTTGGTCTATCTTACAATTCTCCATCTTCTTACCATTTTTACAGCAAATAATTCTCCTCCAATACCTCGTTCCGTCACTTCTCTTTCTATCTTTATCTAAACGAACACCGAAACCAAGATCCCAAGCATATGAATTATAAAGTTCATATGCTTGCTCCTCACTCTCGCATATTCTACCAACAAGAGAAGGCATGTTTTCATCATCCCCTTCAATTAAATTAAATATTTCCCCCATAAAGTACCTGTTTACGTATACTATCACAAACAAAATGAGTTTACACAAACACACTACCTGTTTACATAAACACACAGACGAGTTTACATAAGCACTAAAGGCGACTTTACATAAACTAATCTGCACAATGGAGTTTACATACGCACCCGGTCGAGTTTACATAAGCATAATATGAGAGTTTACATAAACTATCTTGCCCTTAAGACTCCCTGAAATGGATACCACAATGATCGGAAATTCAAAATTTGCAACACTATCAAGATGAACATGATGATTTCTACCAAATTTGAATCTCGAAAATCAACCCCCGTCATCATTTTGTCCGCTGGGCAACAAAATAAATCAAAAAATCATCCTTTCGAGGATGATCTGGTCTTGTCGAACGCGCGTGAACCAATCTTTCCCTCCAGTAGCATTAAATGCGCATTTAATGCTTCTTTACACGTACACAAATCGAGTTTACCTAAGCACACGTTCAAAGTTTACATAATCACACTGTTCGGGTTTTACATAAGCGAGATGTCGAGTTTACATAAGCACACGTTCAAAGTTTACATAATCACACTGTTCGGATTTTACATAAGCGACATGTCGAGTTTACATAAGTACACATACAAGTTCACATAAGCACACTGTACGGAGTTTACATAAGCACACGTTCAAAAGTTTACATAAGCACACGGTTCGGATTTTATATAAGCATGCTGTCGAGTTTACATAAGTACACATTCGTTCATGAACTACTTACATAAGTACACAGACGACTTTACATAAGCACAAATTGCGAGTTTACATAAACTATCGACCGAGAAATCAACCTTTGAAGAATGCTCCAGTCATGTCGATCGTCGGAGACGACGGCTAACGTCTTGTCGACCATCAGTGACCAAGACTACGGCCTTGTGGAACGCGCGTGAACCATCTAATGCCGTGATGGAAGAAATCAAATCCCGCCTTCATGTAAACTTCCGGTTTTTGGCTCATTAGCCGAGTTTTTCAAACAAAAACCACCTAGGATTAAACCGGTTTACTTATAGGAATATGATATAATTTGTGTTATCATTGGAGTTAACTCAGAGAAAGTATATCTTAACTACCTTCTTGAATGCTTGGGATCTCCTACCCTAATAAAAAATTGACAAATGTCAATTTACCTTTTACCATCTCTCACCCCATCTATTCTATTCTTTGTTCCGTTTTCTCTCTGTTCCGTTCTCTCTCCGTTCCGTTCTGTCTGTTTCTTCTCTATTGCTTTTTTCCTCATATTCCTTCTCAGACCTGGCCTTCAAAATATAAGTTTTAAGAATGTAATCGATCTACGACGGCGATAGTGGAAATAGCTATGGACCCGAGAGTGTGGTTATGGATGTTGGCCGTTGTCGTACCTCTTGTGGTTGCTGCAGGTCGCCGGTCGCACCAGTATCTGTCACGGTCAGTTTTTCAATCATGATAATTTCGGGTGGCTTTTTGATATAGGGATGTTGGAGGATCTTAATTACGACTGTTATGACTATATAGTTTTAGAAATTGTACTATTTCTTTCCATGGGGAATTTTAGAGATTAATTCTGTTCAAACTATCTCAATTTTGCTGATTGATTGCCGAATGGATTTGGTAAGAGTTCAGGGATTATGGGTTTTGTATAAACTATATTTGGACATGATAATCGATCATGTGTTCATGTTAATGGATGTTGGTAACTTGGCATCTCTCGAGTTTTGCTTTGGACATTTATATCCGTGTGTTTGTGTGTGTCTGGGCGATTCATTCTCGTTATTTCGATTGCAGAAATAACATTGGTCTGTTACAGTTTTTTATTTGGAGTAGGCCAGTTCATTTGATACATTTTTAAGGCCAAAGAATCTAAAATTTGCTAAAAATTAATGTGTTCGTGTTTGTAGTATTCGAAGTATTTTATTAGATTTCTGCTGGCACACTCCCTCCCCTTATATTTACTTGGATAGCACTTTTGTAACCTCTCAATTTCAGTGGAAGAAGGAAATCAAGTAAAAAATTTTTATTGACTTCATTACGGTTCTAGTTGCCTGCAAACTCTGATATGGTACCTCTGATATTGCTACTGTATATACAATAGTAACAAATTGACTGGCTTTTATTTTGTTTTTATGTACTTTGTTTACTCTTAAGACACTGGCGGTCAAGAAACTTGATACTTGGGCAACTAGGTATCAGACTGATCGAGAATTCCTTGAGCTAGTCTCTAATATTGCCAAGCTTCAACATGAAAACATAATTCAGCTGGTGTGATACTGTATGGGACATGGACAGAGGATATTTGTATATGAGTACTGTGAAAATGGGACACTTCATGAAGTACTACACTTGGACGATGATTTACATAGAATACTTTCATGGAACACTCGCATTCGCTTGGCTCTTCAAGCTGCTAGAGCCCTAGAGTGAGTCAACCAATAATTTACACATTTTTGTTGTGCAAACATTTTCTGAATTTATATCAACCAGTTACTTTGTTCTTATTGCACAGTCCTTTTCATTTAAAGATTCAATTTGTTGGCCTTAATTTATTTTCCTGCTAATTCATTGGTTGAGCTTTTCTTTCTTTCTCCTGCCAAAGGTATCTTCATGAAACAAATCAGCAGCCCATTGTTCACCAGAACATCAAGTCTGCTAATATTCTTCTAGATGATAAGCTTTCTATATAACTTTGGATTTCCTCAAGGGACATTATTCTGGGGAGGGTATCCTTCCACAGTTAAAAAAATATTCTTTTTATGTATGGATGCATTTAGTGGTGGCTATTACTTTTTATGTATCGCAGCTGGAGTCCTATCCCCTTACACAGTCACCATAGGTTTGTTCTTATTTAATTATACATTCAGTCCTGTCCCCTTGAGCTTAAAGTCATTCATTGGATACATCATTTTATTGTTGTTTTGTTGCAGATACTGCTATACAATCACCAAAGACACAAGAAATGTTGGAGTTCTGTGTTGCTCATATGATTTATCCCGAGATTGAAATGGTCCCAGTACAATATTGCAATGACGCGATTGACAGGATGATTAAGAAGGACGTGAAGTATTATTTTGTGTTAGATGTCGGGAACACTCTCGAGCCAGAAACACATTAAAATTTCTTTCTTGCGATGTAGAGCTCCTTACAATCTTTTGTTGGAATTGCTGATTTTTCTCTTACTTTTTTGCTCTTGTTCTCATATATTTTGTGTGCAAAGAAATACTTGAGAATTGTGTTGAGATGTATAAAGTTTCAGAGTGCTAGTGTATCTCTTTTATGTTCCATTATTCTATTCAATTTAGTTAGTGAAATTCTACAACTCAAAGTCCTTGCTTATTTGTTGATACTTAGTTTCTTCCTCAGCTGCTGCTTTCATATAGAATGAATGTTTAACAGAGATCTTCATTGTTCATCTTAGGCAAATATAAGTGTCATTCTACTTTAAGAAGCCAACAACTTTTAATTTCATCAGACATCCCCGAAAGGAAAACAAAAGCCAGCAAGATTTAAGACAAAAGAATGGCCAAACTGAATGAATTTAGACAATGTAACAGTCTCATACTGCCGCATTTGAGAACCCAACTCCTAGCAAATGGCCAACGTCACCATCTCAAAATTTCTCTCCTCCAAAACTTTTGTAAAAATTTTCAAAACCTTCATCCCCTTGAACAAATGTTTCCTGTAATATTTAAATATTTTATACAATTAAAAATTTCATTAAGACAAATTTATAAACTTAAATCGATGATAGATGAGTACAATTAACCCTTTCTTCCTTTTATATGTGGTGAATATTTGATACTTTTTCATGTTCTTGTTGCTCTTTGTTTACACAACTCAAGTTCATACCTGAAAAGTATTCTTCATGGGAATTTTCTTGACATGAATCAACCAACATAACTTGTGGGAAGTGATATATATTTGGCTCCAAAACCTATATTGTGAATATTTTATCAGTTAAGAAAAATACTGATTAACATATAAACGAACTTACTTGTTGGGAGTGGAAAGAAGAATTTTGAACTGATGAAGTAACCACAATAGACCCAGAATTAATAGCTTCAAAATTCTGTCAAACCAAATATATTAGACTCAATTCTTTAAATTTATAAATTAAAAAAAATAACTATTGACACATTAGAAAAAAATTATTACCTGAATTTTATCATCCAAAAGTATTTTTTTGATGTGCTCCTTCGCTTAGATGTAGCATGTACCAACGCATTCTTTGGCCTCTTACTACTTTTGTATGTCACTCTTCCTTTTGGTTTCACCCCTTTTATTATACTTTCATCAATTTCATTTGGACTACTGATGCAAACCTTTGTCCACCAACATTATGGGAGCAACTTTTTGAATTTTTCCTTTTCCAACACATGCATCAATTTCTTGTACCATATTGCATAAACTCTCCTTAAAAAATTCATACCCCTCTTCACTTTCTACTGTTTTTGTCACCAATTGTATGGCCAAATGAGACAACTCTTTCTAATGTGCACTTATAGTTTCCTTTTTATCAATTACTTTACCAACATCACTACAAACTCTCAATATCCCTTTTTTTGCTACCTTGGTCCATCGTTTTAAAACATATTGATCAGGAATCCTCATAATATTCAGAGTAGTAAAAACCTTTAAAGAATGGGAGCACAAAATTCCACCAAACTCAAACTTTTGCAGCTACACCTTATAGAGTCATTGGACACATCATAAGTCACTGTATATTCAATGTGTCGATGACAAGGTCTAATCTTATAAACCTTTTGATTTTCAAGTTGACTCTCACTTTCTTTCTTGCAGTAAAATCCTTTTCATAACTCTTGATTAAATAATTCAAAAACCCTGTGTGTAGACACTAGCTGCATGCTTCAAAATTTGCACAGGAAATGTCATAAGTGGAGTACTTTGATTACATCTAAAATCTTCTCCAGACTCCTCGTACCGACGATCATTTAATAATCTCTAAAAATTATTAAAAAATTCAAGTAGATCATTTTTGTAATTGGCATACCTCTTTAAAACACTGTTCATGCTCCTACTCCTTTGAGTTGTAGTTATATCAACACAAAAAGTATCTCTGCCATACACCAATGCCCATTTTTCTTTCAAACCAAACATTCTTTGCAACCACTTGTTTTCTTGCAGGTTATATTTCTCTATCATCTGATACCGCACATCCAAAAAGTCATCTTCTTCATAGTCATACACACATTTACTGAAATCAACTGCAAAATTTTCAAATCTAGCAAAAACATTAGAATGATGAATGGCTGCATTTTGGTATATGTGCAATATGCACAAATGATGCTTCGATGTTGATCACTGAGATGCTAATGATGTTGTCATTGCCGCATCTTGATCAGTTAAAATCGTCGTTGGCCTTTTACCCTCATAGCTCTCGAGAATGTATCAAACAACCATTCGAAAGTTTCTGTAGTCTTATCATACATTAATGCAGCCCCAAAAACTAAAGTTTGTTTGTGATTATTTACACCAATAAATAACGCAATTGGTCTACCATCTCTATCTTTCCTATAAGTTGTATCAAAAGAAACCACATCACCGAAGTGAACAAAATCTGTTCTCATTTTCGCATCAGCCCAAAATATATTTGTCATTAGGTCATCTTCATCAATTTGAATGGCATAGTAAAAATTTAGGTCCTTTACTTGCATCTTTTGCAAGTATTCGAGAACACCGCCAGTATCACCTTGTTTCATTTCTATGGACCTTTTGGATCGTAATTAATTTTTCAAATCATCACAAATAAATCTAAGATTTTCTCGCCCACTTGCATGTTTAGACATTATCTCCATTATTTGTTTTGGTGGCACCCTACAGCTTTTGACAACATCGATTTCAGCTTCTTGAGCATCGGACATGTTTCGATAACATCTAAACAAATGAATCTTACTCGGGGATGATAGGTTATGATTGTGATCAGCATCAAATTGCACAACTCGATACTTCTCATCTTATATACAACTTATTTTCATCTGAGCAATACAATTGCATCTTGTTTCTGCACAAGGATGCTTAACTGTCACACCATGATTGTCTTTTTCCCTTTTCCCTTCTTGAGAGCAGCAAAATACTCGATCCAAAACAACATTACTGTTCTTATCCTTGTGTGTCTTGCTCAGTCTAGTAGCATAATTTTTGTAGAAATTGTATGCAATAGATTCATTCTCAAACTCCACTCCAATTTTTGGAATAAGTTCTTCATAAATAATCTTCTGTGAAATACACTTATTCTTATTTTGATTGTCTTCAATAACAGGCACTGGATGATGGATAATTTCATTTGTATCAACCAAATTTGAATTCTCGAATTCCAAGTTACGACGAGGTTGACTTTCATTGATGGAGGAGTTTTCATGAGAGCCTTCAAAGAAAAAATGCAATATTAGTAAACAAAATAATATATTATATTCAACTATAAGAGTATATATTACAAATTTGTGAAACTATAAGTATTGTCCCTAATATTATGGGAAGTATAAATTAAACTCACAATGAGTGCTCATTACAAACTCAAAAAGTAGATGAATCCAATATAATTCTACCACCCACGTGAGTTAATAGATTGAATTACATGTCCAAAAGTCTGGTCCACTCCTTTGTCTGATTCGCCTTCTCCCATCCTGAAATAAAGTTAAAAAGCAAAACCTGAATCAGGGGAGGATACTTAATGAATATCTAAGTAGGATATGCAGCAAACCGGTCAATGTTACAAGATGATGCATAAAATATTCAATTTGAAAAATGTTAGGGAAATTCCACATAACAGAGTATTTGATGGCTCTTAGGAGGAAAATATCCTTATATTCTTATTTTTATACAACAAGGATATGATGTTTTGATTGCATATGGCTTGAGAAACCAGTTAGCCTTTATATCTCTCTCTCCCCCTACCCCCCCCCCCCCCCCCCTCCTCCTCTTAATATGGAATAATTAACTAGAAAAGGGTGGTCAGTGGAAAAACTTATGATATTTGAATGTCACCACCACTTTAGTCCATTGTGTTTTACGAAAGGGGGAGGTCAGATTCAAGTTGTGATATTAGCTAAATACATGTTTATGCCCACTTGTTCGCATGGGGGCTTAATAATTGGCCACTTGCTGGTTGCTAGCACTTTCTGTTCCTAATCCTTCTGCTAAAGCTTGAATGTACTTCAACTGCCATCTTTTGCTCCCTTTTCTCACTATTAAGGATGAAGAGATTGGTTATTCTTTTCCTTCAAGATTTTGTCAATATGGTAGGTGAAAACCACAGTTACTACTTGAAGCAATTGTGAAGAACTTGTCAGATTTGCTGACGATTTTAGTAGTCTCAGATGATTGTGCTCTGAAAAAAGAACAAACTCAAGGAATAACATAACCTACATCTTTCTCCCTTGCCCTAGTGAAGTTTTGCTATAGAAAGAATGTGTTATTTAGCACCTATGTTCAAATCAAGTTTGCCTACTTTGTTAGACAAAAATATTGACAGTGTACATGGAAATATCTAGGTGTTCTTACAGTCGAATGTCATGATTTTAGTTTTTGACCTTGGTAAGGATGATATTATGTCACCTAGCAAGATTGAAAATGTTCATGGTTCCATTGAGGAGTAAAATTACACGTACAACAAAAACAAGGTCAATGTACAATTGTCAATGTTCTTGGCGTGCACCTGAAATTCATTTTTATCCCTGGAAATGTTGCAGAAATGGAAGCAGGGCACATTTCCATTGGCAAATAAGCTGAGCCCACAGTGAAACCAACCGTATCTTAATTCTTAATCAAATCCCCTAATTTCTTCTCCAACAAAACGAAGAATGGAAATATGCATAATTCTTGAAGAATGAATGTAAGAGAATCCACAGTACCATAGAATACAGTCAAATTAACAAAGCATAAAACAACATCCATATTTCAGGCGCCGAAATTCCAATACTTATATAGTACAACTAAGTGTACTATAAAAATCTGTACACATAGTAAAAATTAAAACAAAAATAAAATGTGTAAATTAAGTGAATAGGAGGGTGTATTCACGCTCCTTGAAAACCATCAAAACACAGCCGCCTAAACTTTACTCCTTCATCAGTTTCCAACACAAAACAATTATTCACTCCTGGGAAATTGCACAAAACCATTTATTGAATCAATGGAGAAAAAAACCCTTCATCCATCAAAACCATCATCATCGTCGGTTGATGATGCCAAATTGCTGATGTCGTTCCGATACAAACTGCCGGCGAGAAGCAAACCACGACCGATCATTCCGCAACCACGACCGAGCATTCCGCAAACCGCCGACGTTCATACAGGAGGAAGCACCCCACTTCAACCGTCCGCAAAAGGGAAACCCATCAACCCTACAAAACAAAATACGAAAAGAGGCGCAACAACATCCTTTGAAGAACAAGCAGCAGCAAAAAACATAAACGCGACGACAAAACTCAATCCAAAGGGAGGAAAAATGAGTACAAAAAATGCATCAACGGGTGGGGAAAAGGCGAAAATGCAGCAACAGCCCCATAGTGAAGGTAAATGTCAATATTCTTTGCTTCTGTATTTTGTGTTTTCGATATGATGATGTTTGTGATGGTAAATGTGAAAATGGTGATGGTAAATGTCAAGATGCTTTGGTTCTGTATTTTGTGAAGATGTTATGTTTTGAATCATATGACTGATTAGAAACTGTTTCTCGTTGGAATAAAATGGTGTATGATATCTGATATAGTTGATGGAATATGTCCAAAAGTACTCTGATCTGGTTGATGGAATATGTCAATATTTGATGAAATATGTCAATAGTTGATGGAATATGTCAATAGTTGATGGAATATGTCGATAGTTGATGGAATATGTCGATAGTTGATGGAATATGATCAAAAGTATTCTGATCTGGTTGATGGAATATATCCACAGTTGATGGAATATGTCAATAGTTGATGGAATATGTCAATAGTTGATGGTAAATGTGAATATCTTGATGGTAAATGTGAAGTTGCTTTGGTTCTGTATTTTGTGTTTTCGATATTTTGTGAAGATGTTATGTTTTGAATCATATGACTGATTAGAAACTGTTTCTCGTTGGAATAAAATGGTGTATGATATCTGATATAGTTGATGGAATATGTCGATAGTTGATGGAATATGTCCAAAAGTACTCTGATCTGGTTGATGAAATATGTCAATAGTGTTGGAGTAGAATACATAAGCTATGCTTGTATTGTACAGTTTCCCAGTTTAATATATCGATTTGTGTTTCAATTATATTTAGTTTTGCATTAATCGTCCATTTATATTATGTAAGTAGATGATGAGGTGTCTGGTGTGACACAGTAGATCTCATCATTGGTTGAAAGACATAATATATAAATGAGGTTCGTAACCGAGACAGTTTTGGACAAGCTGTCGGTCTAGGTTATTATGTGATTCAGATAATTGGTTTGTCTAAACTAATTGAATCATATAGATATGCCCGGGGCATATTAAACTTGACTCTTAGGAATGATTTGTCTTGTACTGATTTAATAGACAAATCGATCCTTGTATTCTATCTCTAAATCCCTAGACTCGAGTGGGCATGAGGATTAGACATAGTGTACTTTGATCTGCCAATGGGTGAGGTCAAATGTGGCCAATAGTCTCGGTGGGTTGGGTGCGCGTGTTTAGTTACTTGGTGTGCTGCTGCTTGTCGAAAGGAAACCATGTACCGGTGCGTCCGGGGTGATGGTGCTCCCGAGATGAGCTCGAAATGTTTATTATACTAAACCCGGCCGGTGGACTTATGTCCGGTATAGTAAAAAGGTCGAGTGGTACTAGTCTCGGAATATTAAGAAGTTGATGAATTAATTTATCAGTAAATTAATGAATTAACGAGCACTATATCTTTGATGTGGGGAGATTATGAATATAATTTAATTAAGTTGTTCCGGAAGCAATTCTGGTGTAGGTTGGTAGTGCCATAATTAATCCGTTAGTGGTACGATTAATTATGTACTGGGTTGTTGACAAAGGTAGATTTAATTAATTTAGAAATTAATTAATCCTTATGTCAGTTGGTTGTGAATCATCCCAGGAACTGGTTTGGGATAAGTGAATCCCTGTGTCAGTTGGGAGTGATTCATCCCAGGAACTGGATTGGGATAAGTGAATCCCTGTGACAGTTGGGAGTGTATCAGTCCAGGAACAGGATTGAAGGAAACAGAATCTGTATCAGTCCAGAAACAGGATTGAAGGAAAACAGAAACCCAGTAGGAAGACCAATCCTATTCCAACTTGGAGTCTCTCTTGTAACTCTATAAATAGACAAGGGATCAGTCATTCAGATACAACAAATAACACAATTAATCCACAGGATTTCTAGAGAGAGAAAATTCTAGAGAGAGAAAACGTTTCTCTCTCCAAGTCGAATTTTCAAGAAAGTGTGCAGCTGGTTTTTGGGTTTCTAGTGGCTAAAATTTTGGCCTTGGTCTATACCAGCTGCGCGTAGCTTTCTCTCTCTGCGGGCGGTGCGTTTATAGTACGTGCCAGGTGCTGCGAGGCTAGAGTTTTCTAGCAGGTGGATTGTGGTGAGTAGCTGATCAATTGACTTCTAGTTCGTTGCCCACACAACGTGAAGTCATAGTCTTGAGGCATACAAGAGAATCACCAAGTGCACGCTTCAAAGGTACTTTTCTAAGATTCCGCTTTAATAGAAATTTTTGTTGCGTGGTAAATCGAGCAAGTGCAAACCCAGATCCTACCAAAATCTTTCAAATAGTTTATGGAATATGTCAATAGTTGATGGAATATGTCGATAGTTGATGGAATATGTCGATAGTTGATGGAATATCTTTACGTACAGGCAAAAGGAAGATAGATGACGAAGAGACGGATGATGATTTCACAGATAAACCAGTCAAAAAAACTGTGGAGCAGAGTAAAGCAAATAAACGTTCGAAAAAAATGAAGAAAGGAAATGATTCAACGAGGTTATTGAGCAGAACTTCTCCGTTTGCAATGTCAGCATTACTAGGACAGATTACTGAACCCCAAAAGGAAGCATTGAGGCAGGTTGGACTTTCATGCCTGTTCCAACTGAATATAGACAATCTCCCAAATGTATTGGGAGAATATTTGCTCACGAAGATGAACACAACCACGAGGAGTATAGAGTTGCCAGCAGGTAATATTTCAATTGACGAGATGGATGTAGAACTTGTTATGGGTTTCCCCGGTGGAGAACTTGAAATGGAAGAATATACAAGGAAGGAGGAGAGATCAGAAAAATATAAACTGGACAAACATAACATGGAAAGAAGACATGGAGGGAAAATTCCATCCACCGGAGAATTAGCACTTCACATCTTGAGGAACAAGGAATATTATAACTTGGATTTCCTTCAAGATTTTTTGATTTTGATGGTAACAACATTGGTGTTTAGCTATGGAAACACCACCATCAGATACAGATTGCTGAAATCTTTGGATACTGTAGAAAAAATCAGCAAGATAAATTGGAGAAAGTATATATTTGACAAATTGTTGGAAGCAACAAATGACTGGAATAGGCGGAATGGTAAAGACCATTTTAGAGGGCCGCTTACATTTCTAGTGGTAAATCTTATACCCATCTATTGATTATGTTTTATGATTTGGATGGAATATTTATTATGATCTGATATGAGTGATGGAATATTGATCTTGTTTATGGTTTTTCGTAACAGTTGTTCTACGCAGATAGAGTTGGGTATGCCAAATCAAGCAACCAAGACCGACGCGTACCAACAATTCAAAATTGGACAGAGGCGCAACTGAATGTACTTGCAGAGTACAAAGGAAATTTTGGGGTGGGCAGAATAAGGGGACGCCCAAAAAACAATGATGATGATGAGGACACATCTGGTGATGACAAGGATAATGTAAGATGTTCATTTTTGTTTTCAGGATTATCTGTTATGGTTGATGGAATATGTCAATAGTTGATATAAAATGTCAATAGTTGATGGAATATGTCAATAGTTGATGTAAAATGTTAATAGTTGATGGAATATGTCAAATGTTGATGGAATATGTCAATAGATGTTCAATAAAATGTCAATAGTTGATGGAATATGTCAAATGTTGATGGAATATGTCAATAGATGTTCAATAAAATGTCAATAGTTGATGGAATATGTCAAATGTTGATGGAATATGTTAATATTTGATGGAATATGTCGAATGTTGATGGAATATGTTAATAGTTGATGGAATATGTCAAATGTTGATGGAATATGTCAATAGATGTTCATCTTGTATTGGCAGCAGGTGAAAGATTCCGAAGATTCCGAAGATTCCGAAGATGAGGAGACAGATGAAGAAGAAGAAGAGGAAGAAGAGGAAGAAGAGGAAGAAGCTGAAGGAATGCATGAAGAAAACATCATGGACATTGATGAGGAAGAGGTAGTTAATGAAACAGGAAATGAAAACATCATGGACATTATATATGCTATATCTAATGGCATTGTTTACGATGTGTTCACAGGAACAGCCAAGTGACTTGGAACAGATGAAAGGTTGCATTGTTGCAATTGAAAATGCAACGACAAAATTATTACAAGCCTACAACAGAGCAAAAGATTCAGATGGAAAGAATGACATGCAACTACGTGAAATCGTTGATCAAGTTGATCTGATCTTTGCAAGAACGATAAAAGAATTCAGAGACATCGACCGTAAGGATGATGGACCTGATGTTGCTGAGCAGGAGGAGAAGGAGAAATCACAGGAAAAACATAAGATGGAAAATCCTGCAAGCGATAAAGAGGCAAAGGTAGAGGTAAGCACGAAAATGTCAAAGTTGATGGAATATATCCAAAAATTGATGGAATATGTCAAAGTTTATGGAATATATTCAAAGTTGATGGAATATGTCAAAAGTTGATGGAATATGTCAATAGTTGATGGTAAATGTGAATATGTTGATGGTAAATGTCAAGTTTAACTTTTTTTTTTTTTTTTTTTTTTTTTTGCAGGATGAAAATGAAGAAGAAACAACAATTGGGATGCAAACCCCCGACAACATTAAAAAAGCTTTTGTAGAGGTAATGACGAACTTCAACAATATTACCATCAATAATTTGGATATTGATAGAAACATTTGACATATATAACAACCAATATGCAGCTAACCGATACCCCGGACACGGAGTGCATAAATGAGATGTGCAGGGTACTGGACGTAGTGGAAAAAGAACAACTGATGGGGGATAAACATGCCAAGAAACAAAATGAGTTTCCATCATTTGATCTTGGAATATCATTAACACCGGTGCGTTTGAATGAAAAATTTCAGGATGCTACAGAAACAAAAGAAACAACACCCAGCACACCAGAATTGGACGCACTTGTAGATTTAGTTCTTGCATCGACTGAAGATAGAGGTGCAGGAGAAGAAGGATCAAAACGAAATGAGTAAGGAATTTACTGAAATTTTAATATAACACGTGATGTAAAATGTTATAAAGTTGATGGAATATATCCATAGTTGATGGAATATCTCCAAAGTTGTGTGCTATCTTTTGTTTTCAGGACTGTTGATGAAGACGACCAACGAAGTTTAGAGAGAGTGATGTTTGGTCAAAAAAATGAACGAAGAGAAGGCAAAAAACCGGCAAAATTGATGTCTCCATACATGACTAGCTGGCCAAGGGAGAGACTCAAGCTATCGGAGAAGGAGATAATGGTTAATGATTACGCCATGCTGGAGGAAGATAAAGACAAAGGCATTTTGGGGAGGTTTGTATACTTTCCATCCAAAATTATTGGTATCTTTTATGATTAATCAAAAGTTGATGGAATATGTCCAAAAGTTGATGGAATATCTCCAATTTTGATATATTCCATCAACTTTGGACATATTCCATCAACTTTTGGACATATTCCATCAACTTTTGGAATCCAACTAATACATGTACAATTTACTTTATTCATGTATAATGCAGTGATACGCTTTTTAGAGGATCATCATTTTTTGGCATAACCAGGGAAGATATGGAATGTATGAGGGTGCCTAATTGGTTAGACATCACGGTAATCAACTGTTGGGCATACCACTTGAACCAAACGAGAAACGTCCCAAAGCTTGAAGATCCTACAAGAATGTATTTCTCCATGAGTTTTACTGTAAGTAGAACATTACAGCATGTTTAATTATTGGTATGTAAGTTACGTGTTATGTTTTGGTATGTGAAACTGTTTCTCGATGGATTATACATTGCAGTCTATTGTTCAATCACATGAAAATGATCATAAAAAGTTAGTGGGTGAGATATGCCAAAGGTTCGGTTATCAACTGGAAGCGGAATTAAGGTTGATAAACTTAACACCGGACAGATTTGATCCATCCATGGTAATTACTACATCAATTCTGTATTGCATTGTACATATTTGCCATCAATATCGTCAAATGTCGTCAAATGTACATGTGTTCTGTATGTTTATGTTAATGCAGGTGTTCTTCCCAATATACCTTCCCAAACATTTTGTGGTGTTATGCATCAACAGCATGTCGAAGCAAGTGATAGTGCTGGACAACATGTGCGGAGGATCGGCTTCACTTAGGGGATACCAAAATGAAATTGTAAGTATTAATTAGGATATTTATGGTTCGTTAAAGTTAGTTTGAAATCATCCATATTTGATGGTATATTAATGTAGGTGAAATACTTCGCAAACTGGGTGAAATCATCCAAGGGCAGTCAATTGTATCTTGATTGTGACAAATGGAAGAAGATCTACCCCAGAACCAAGTTGATGGCATAAATTGTGACAATGTATCCCGATGGCATAAATTGTGGCATATACGTAATGAGGCACATGGAAACATACAAGGGACAAAAGACATTCGACTACGACAAGTTGATGATTGATGCAGTGAAGGACCCAGATGTACTGTTAAGATTTAGGCTAAAATACGTATACGAATTGATTATGTTGCCATGTAACAGGGAAAGGGGGGAAGTGATGAAAAGAATGGCAGATTTTTTTTCCAAGTAACATATTGTTGATGAAGTATTAGATATTTTTTATGGAATATTATCTATTTTTCTGATGGAATATATTATCTTATTTAATATACAACTTATAATTGCGTTTGCTTTAAATTTTTGTATCTTGCGTTTGACAGTTTTATATGGTAAAAGTTGATTGAATATCTCCAAAGTTGATGGAATATCTCCAAAGTTGATGGAATATCTCCAAATTTGATAGAATATCTACAAATGTTGATGGAATATCTCCAACTTTGGAGATATTCCATCAACTTTGGACATATTCCATCAACTTTTGGACATATTCCATCAACTTTGGGACATATTCCATCAACTTTTGGAGTCAAACTAATCCATGTACAATTTACTTTTTTCATGTATAAATCCTGAACTATGATGGAAAATATGATCGATCAAAATAACAATACATATTCCATCAAAAAAACAGAAAAACAGTACATATTCCATCAAAAAACAGTACATAAATATAAGATTTTCAATCCAGAAACAAATTTCACAAATAGTCCTAAACTTAATCATCAACAGGGTTTATAAAAACACCATCTAAATTATCATAAGTCCTCTTCAGAATATCGGTGACCACCTTATTAGATCACAATGCAGCTGCTTCAGACTTCCTTGAACGCCCTTGATGTTTGAATTTGGATTTATTGATTCGCTTCTCCACAGTACTCTTTATACGAACATTCCTAACACCTTTTGCGCGCCTGAAACTGGGATCTCTGATTTTATTAGACGATGGAACATCCAAATTCTCATCCACAATCTGAGCTTCAGCAGCAATTGCATCTCTAGCTTTGACAAAGAACTCATCCAAAATACGACGAGCAATAGAACTAGTATGAGATAATTTAATCAAATCGAGATACTTTCTACTAGCATCTGCCCTCCACAAAGATGGGGAAGGATCCCCAGGACATTTGGACTCTTGAGAAATACTTAACTGCTCATTACGTGAAATTGAAGCAGCTTTTGTCCACCTATTCAATATACAGCAGGAATTCTCTGCACAAATATGATATTCCATAAGTTGATGGAATATGTCCATAAGTTGATGGAATATGTCCATAAGTTGATGGAATATCTACAAATGTTGATGGAATATGTCCATAAGTTGATGGAATATCTCCAAAATTGATGGAATATATCCAACTTTGGATATATTCCATCAAATTTGGACATATTCCATCAACTTATGGACATATTCCATCAACTTTTGTAGATATTCCATCAAGTCCATAAAAATACCAAAAAACGAAAAAATACCTGGTAATTGTTCTGCATAAGAACACGAAGACAATGGCAACACAGAATACCAACTTCAGAAAACATTTTGCATGTGCACTTTACAGAATAATCGTTCTCATCAAAGCGAACAACATGACGAAAACTATCTTTTTCAGGTACCCAAACCTGAAACTCATATAAGCCATTTGATTGAGTAACCTGTACCAGATACAAAGCAAGCATTTGCATATATTGCTTCTCAAATTCTATATACATTTCGATTGTGTATACTTCACCAGCATGTTTCAAAATTAGTGAATCTTTCACAGCAAGAACAACTTTACCATAGAAGCACCTATGGTCTTCTTTAGCAGCATTGTATCGCCAATCGTTCACAACATCCACATAATGGCCATAAAACTCACACAATGTGGAAGTCTTAGACAATTTAAGAGAAATGGAACGATTAGTAGTTTCACTCCTCTGAGAAGACACTATTCCACCAGAAAAGTAATCCTTGCTGAAGGCAGGACACCACTTTTCGCGTAACTCATATAAGCCTTTCAACCAATCAACGTCACGACAACCATATGTTTGCATCATGCTGATAAGAAAAGGTATATTCCATCAAAAAAATGGGGAACAAACATACGTTAATACATAAATAATATGGATAAATAAGTAATATTATAATACATCAACAACAACAGACGTGGAGTTGATATTCCATCACCAACAACAGATATTCAATCATAGAATAAAAAAAAATTATTCCTAAGCATATCATTTTGATGGAATATGTCCAAATTTGATGGAATATGTCCAAAGTTGGAGATATTCCATCAAATTTGGGCATATTCCATCAATAACAAAATCTTACTTGTTCCAGAGCCATTCAAATTCAGCAACGGTTTCCACTTGGGTCAGCAATTTATATAACATTTCCGAAAAACCTTCACGTTGCCTGAGAAATCCAACATTCTTCTCAGAGTTTTTAATGATATGCCAAAAGCAAAGACGATGCCGGGAATTAGGAAACACAACAAGAATAGCCTTTGCCATAGAGGCTGATTGATCAGTCATGATAGTTATAGGAGGCTTATTGTCCATAGACCTCAAGAATGCAGAAAACAACCAAACGAAGGATTCATATTTTTCGTCCCTTAGAAAACCGATTCCAAACATGACATTGCGATTGTGATTGTCCACACCGACAAATGGGCCACATATCATATCGTATTTATTTGTACGATATGTTGTATCATGGACTACTAAATCCCCAAAAATACTGTAATCTAACTTCATTTGAATGTCTCTCCAAAAAATATTCCTAAACGAAGACTCAGCATCCAATTCGAAATCAAAGAAAAAATCTTTCTCATGAGAAACCCT
This sequence comes from Knoxia roxburghii, assembly GCA_030378225.1. Classification (NCBI taxonomy): domain Eukaryota; kingdom Viridiplantae; phylum Streptophyta; class Magnoliopsida; order Gentianales; family Rubiaceae; genus Knoxia; species Knoxia roxburghii. The sequence goes on along the minus strand of CM059415.1, from coordinate 20,291,499 downwards.
GTATCTCAAAGTTTCTATCAAGGAATTTGAATCACTGCCATCAAGATATATGCGTTTTTCAGATACCAGTTGATTATGTGCATCCCTCGCTGTAAAGCCAACCTTTGAAGGACCGCCGCACTACATGAACAACAATAAAAAATACATATTACATAACACTCATAACATAAAATATAACAATTTCTATCATATTCCATCAACTTTAGACATATTCCATCAACCATATCAGATATCATACACAATCATATGATTCAAAATATAACATGTTATATCATATTCCATCAACTGTAGACATATTCCATCAACTTTCGACATATTCCATCAACAAAATCAGATATCATACACAATCATATGATTCAAAATATAACATGTTATATCATATTCCATCAACTTTCGACATATTTCATCAACTTTCGACATATTCCATCAACAAGATCAGATATCATACACAATCATATGATTCAAAAATATAACATGTTATATCATATTCCATCAACTGTAGACATATTTCATCAACTGTAGACATATTCCATCAACTTTGGACATATTCCATCAATTATATCAGTCATGAACATGTGATATTCAAATATAAATGGAGAAAAATCACTTACCTCTCTAGACAAAACCTTATAACTATCACCGACAGATATTCCAGCACCTTTCATTGTCTTAAAAAATTCAACTGAACTTTTAGATACATTCCGATGAGAACGTAACAGGTGTCGCTCATTCTCCGGACACATAACGTGATTATGCCTACGAAAATGTTCGGTGACTTCCCATAAACCATCATCCCTCAGTTTAAATACAATGTAAGCCAAACAACCACAGCGATAATCAAGCTTCGTGTACATTTGGTTTAACTTATCAGTCGCCCTCTTCTCCCCCTGTTTACAACAAACAAGTTTTCTGTAGTAACGTTTTCCGTCACGAGCTCTCTTTCGATCTCTTTCTAGACGAATACCAAAACCATGATTCCAAGCATACGAATTATACATTTCGTAAGCTTTTTCCTCACTCTCAACAGTTTTATGTAAAAGAGACTCCATTGAAACATCATCACCTTGTTCAGAAACTGAAAAAATAATGTATTATATACTGAATGCTTATCGTCCACATAGGAATCAAAAAATGACAAAAGTAACTTACCATCACATATGACTTGCACATTCTGACGATTTTCAACATTGTTGCAACCACTTGAACCATCATCTCCATTCAGAATCATGATATCCATATCGAACTATGAACAAAGCACCGTCTGCAAACCTTCGAATTTCATACAGGACGAAGCACCCCACTTCAACCGTCCGCAAAAGGGTTTTGCGTTGGAACCTGCCGATTCCGCAACCCGCCGATTTCTCCATTGATGGCAAAAATTAATTTGTGCAATTTCCCAGGAGTGACTGACGGCTGGAGAAAGAAGAAAGAGGAAAAAATGAAAATGAGGGTTAAGGACGTACTGGTTAGGCGCGTGGAGGAAGGAAGAAGAAGAAAATTGGGAAACATCATTTAATGACATGTTTTATATATAAAATCTACTATGGGTACCATCCTACATGTACACCTAGTTGTAGGAAAAAAATTGCCCCGAAATTCAAAAAAAAAAAAAAAAAAAAAAAGGAAGCCCACCTGGATGGAAGTAGAATGGAAGCGAAAAGAACTGAAAACTAACCCACAAGGTGATCCAACACCCGGTAAAAGGAACAAGAAAAATAAAAAAAGGTATAAATCAAAACCTTAGAATTAATGTTATTTTGGAGGCCGGTTTGAGAAGGAAACTGAGCAAAAAAGAAACAGGGAAGAAACAGAGAGAACGGAATGGAGAGAAAACGGAAATAAGAATAGAATAGATGGAGTGACAATGGTAAAATTTAAATTAACACATGTCAATTTTTTATTGGGGGACTATGGAAGGGACTATTGGAGGACCAGGAGGTCCCAAGCGCTTCTTGAAGCCTAAAGGGAGTGATAATCACCCATATCCAACTCAGTTGCTGCTTGTTTCCAGACCCATTGAATGATGTGTGCAAAGAGCCCTATTACACTGGGCCTCATTTTTGAGAGAGCCTCGTATGTTTTTCCAATAACTAAAATTTTAGTCTTTTTTTTTTTAATAAGAAGTTTATTTTTATATTGTACTTAGATATTTTGATCAATCTAATTAAAAAAAAATTGAACTTTTTATATTCTTATATTTGAACCATCTTTTTATTGTTTTTTCTTTGTAGATAGTTTGAAGTTTCGTAATCGTTTCTTTAGATTATTTTTACATTCGGAAAGAAGGGTCTCATTTTAATTTTAGAATAGGGTCTCTCATATTGATTAGACGAACCTGTTTGTTTCCTGCTCTTTACTTGCATTCCACAATTCCAACTCCAAATATAAGGAAAGGAAAAAAAAAAAAAAAAAAAACAACAACAACAACAAAACCATCCCTTACTTCCCATGTGGGATCGACACATAAAGTGTTACACAATAGGATTATTGGATCCTTTAGTGTGGAATTCTATATTTATAAATATTAGAGTGAATTTTAAAAAAAGTCACCATACTTTGATAAAATTTAGGTTTTGGTCACTAACATTTAAAAATTTTAAAAATGTCACTAATTTTTGCATTTGAATTTTGGTTTTGGTCATTCCGTCCATATTATCCGTTAATCCCACTAACGGACCAAAATTTTGAGGGTATTTCTGTCCAATCATACCCAAAAAACTCATGTGCTTCCTTTTGAATTTTAAAAAAGGTCAAACTTTGATAAAATTTAAGTTTTGGTCACTAAATTTTTAAAATTCAAAAAATATCACTAATTTTTGCATTTGAATTTTGGTTTTGGTCATTCCGTCCATATTATCCGTGAAGTCCACTAACGAAAATTTTGAGGGTATTTCTGTCCAATCATACCCAAAAAACCCATGTGCTTCTTTTTTTTTTTTACTATTTATATTTCTTCCCCTCACCCTCCCCTCTTTTTTTTTTTTTTTTTCGTATTCATCTTTCTTCTCCAACCACCATGCCACCCTTCTTGCTGAAAACGACAAAACCCATCACCATTCTCCCAGAAATGTCTACATCCATGCATGTGAATTTAAACCGATTTTTTTCACAAAGACGGATGTGAAAAAAATCGGCTTAAATTCACATACATGGATAAAAAATCGGCTTAAATTCACATACATGGATGTAAACGTTTCTGGACATTTATGGGAGAATGGTGATGGATTTTGTTGTTTTCATCAAGAAGGCAGGGTGGCTGGAGAAGAAAGATAAATAAGAAAAAAAAACAAAAAAGAGGGGAGGGTGAGGAGAAGAAAGATAAATAGTAAAAAAAAAAAAAAAAAGGAAGCACATTTTTGGGTATAATTGGACAGAAATACCCTCAAAATTTTGGTCCGTTAGTAGGCTTCACGGATAATATGGACGGAATGACCAAAATCAAAATTCAAATGCAAAAGTTAGTGACCTTTTTTGAATTTTTAAAAGTTAGTGACCAAAACCTAAATTTTATCAACGTATGATGACCTTTTTTAAAATTTAAAATGAAGCACATGGGTTTTTTGGGTATGATTGGACAGAAATACCCTCAAAATTTTGGTTCGTTAGTGGGCTTAACGGATAATATGGACAGAATGACCAAAACTAAAATTTAAATGCAAAAGTTAGTGACCTTTTTTTAATTTTTAAAAGTTAGTGACAAAAACCTAAATTTTATCAAAGTATGATGACCTTTTTTAAAATTCACTCTAAATATTATTTTGGATAGGAGGTAAAACACACACGAGGAGGCCAATTTTGCAATTTTGTTATGTTTTGTATTTTTGGGCTAACAAAGGGTTTTGTAAATCCAATATGAATGAGTTTTACCCTTGAGAAAGTCCATAAAGTCCAATCCAAGCCAAAAGGAGAAGAAGATCTCGGCCAAAGACAATTTTAGAAGATTACAAGTTTATTTGGACAATAATGCAACTAGAAAGGGAGAAGAAAGAGACCAAAAACTTCGTAAGGGACATGACTGGAATTAGTTGATTTGTTTGGATTTCTTGTCTTTTAAGTATGATTGAGTTAAATAAGGATTAAATCTCGTAGGACATAATAAGATTTAGTCATAACTTGTTTAATGGGCTAAATTAGGTCATGTAGTGATTGATTAGTTAAATAAGGAAACAAGTCTCTCTTGATTTCATACCATATTTTAAAGAGAGATTTGTACAAAAAATATTCCTTTATGACTCGTCAACTCCCCTATATAAGGGATTGTGCCTTCAATAAAAGCATGCAATTGAAAATAAATTTCGTATAAGCATGTGTGTTAGTCGAAACCGAGAATCCTCTCTTTGCATAAAAAGACTTTACCAATAGTATTTTGTTTGTTACTATTGTAGTGTCATTCTGCCTGTAACTTCCTTTTGAAGTCTATTCCATACAAACAAAATTTCGCCAATTACAACATCAATTTACGTGAGAAATAACATAGATTGAGGGCAACTAAACGTGTATTTTATCCTTGTGAAAGAAACCGCATTGAACAAGTTATATGAGAACATCGAATAATCAAGAAACTATATAAAATCCCACCAAAACTTACAAGAAAAACGATTATAAGAAGATGAATATTAGAAAATCATTAAATTATCTAACACCCAATGAAATTGGATCTGTCTGTCAAATCAAAATCGCACTCGTTGATGTAAAATGAGGAAACTCACTCAACGAATATTTAGTTAACATAAAACACAGTCATATTATATGCATGGAGCATAATTGTTTAGGATCTTACCAACATTTTATAATTTATAGGTAAAATTATAAAGTAATTAAATAAGGTAATTCTAATGACATATCTTCCCCTTTACACCTTTAATCCTCTTATGTCCAAAACTCTAGGTTATATATATATATATATATATATAAGTTTTTTTTGAAGCAATATATATATATATATATATATATAATTAGATACCCAATCAATCACCAAATTATATTTATTTTAATTCTTTCTAAAATTCAAGTCATGCCTCATTTGCCCAATAATAGTGATATTATTTTAAAATTAACTTTTATCTACAAAAGTTTTTACTATCTAGACATATTATTTTATTTTTTAAATTTAAATTAATATACTTATATATATTATTTTTACGTAACTTAAGACTAAAATATAAAATTAAAATTTTAAAAAAATTATTAATTTTTTAAGTAACTTATATCTCGTTCAAATTTTTTTTTTAAAAAGTTATGAAAGTAATAATATAGTTTGTTAAAAAAAAATCTTCCATCCAATCTGTTTTTTTCCTTCTGCCCATAAAAATTTTGTTAATCAAATAAAAACTTCCATTATCAATGTAACATACCTTAACAAACATGCCCAAAGCCAAATAAATTACAAACTCGTCTTCGCTTCTTTCCCTTCCAGCGCACCGCACCCATAATTCTTCCTTTACCCTCTACACCTTCCAAGCCCTTCTATTCAAAGTTACGCTCTTTATATATGCTGTTTTTTTCCCTTTAGTTGCTTCGATGATCATTTGCTGCTGAATCGGGTATGTATTTGTTGTTGTTTTTTTTATTTTTTTATTTTTATCTGAATCTGATTGCAATTAGGGTTCTCACTGATTTTTAGATCAGCAATTTACTTTCTACACTCTAGTATTTTCGTTTTCGTGGATTAATTGGGTCGTATGTGTTGTGGGTATGAAGAATTACAGTTGAAACCAATAATTTCCTTGTCTACTCCATGGAAAAGTCTGGGAGAGATTTCATTGTGATGATTGCCTTTCCGGATATATCATCTTGCATTGTATTTTTAAGGGGAAAAAAGAAAAGGGGGAAAGTAAAAGGAAACTAGTGCAGCATTTTATTATCTTGGGAATTTCCACTAGGTTAAGTTCCCCTCTGATTGGCAGCATATTCAATTGATAGTTAACAAGTAGAGAGGATATTGTAGTATTATCTTATCCACTGGGATATGAATGTAGCTTTTATTTTTAAAATGAAGAATTGAAGACGTTTTTAAAAAAAAAAAAAAAAAAATCATCAGGTAGTCTATTTCCAATATAGGGCTCCATGGGAGTGGGGAACCTTTTGGAAAGACTTCTGGCAATTTAAAGCCTGTAGATAATGATGTAAAAGTGGATGAAGGGTTTCATAAATATGCATAGACTGGACTTTAAAGAAAAATTGTAATCTTGGAGAACAGTGGGAAGGATCTTATTAGTTTAATTGATTAAATTTCTGATATCTTATTTAAGAATTTTTGTTTACTCATTTTTCTTTGTGGATGTAAGCCTTTATCCTCAAAATATATAAGGTTTATCATGTTCTAATGACTCGTCCTGTGGCCACTTGATTTCTTAAGTGATGTCCGTTCTGTTTTCTTTTATCTCTTGCAACAGAACTATCCTTTGGCTTGAAGATAATTCATAATGGAACAAAGTTTAACCAGCAGTAGAAACTTCACATGTCCAAAACAGTTGCATGCAGCTGACAATAGTGAAAAATTTAGCTTGTTGCCTGATACCGTTCTTAGTCATATTCTTTCGCTCGTTCCTACCAAAGATGCGACACGAACAAGCATTCTGTCAAAAAGATGGAAGGAAGTTTGGCTTTCTATTTCTAACTATACATTTGATGAAGATTCTCATGTAGACAGGAAGCTGTTCATGAAGCTTTTGAACAGAGTGCTTCATCGCGATATGGTTATAGATGAGCTTTCTATTTCATGTGGTGCCTTAAATGATGAAAATCTTCTTCATTCAATGTTTTCCAGTGTTAAAGAGCTGAATCTTATTCTTAACAGCCCATTTGTTTTCCCAAGTTCTGCTGATATTCCTAATAGCCTCGTAACTCTCAAACTGAATTTGAGCTATAATGGTCTCAATCTTCCATCTGATCTCAAGTTGTCTAGATTGAAAATATTGCATTTTGAGTGTTTAATGTTTCCAAGTGATTCCTCAATTGAGCATCTATTTTCTAATTGCTGTATACTGGAGCAATTGGTGATAGCAAAATGTAAATGGAAAACTGATTGTATCATCAGTGCTCCAAAACTCAGGAGTCTAGTTATACATGAAGAATTGAAGGAATATTTTACTGTAAGTAAAAATATCATCACTATCATTGGATCAGAACTTGGATTCTTTGAATACAAGGGGGGTCTTGTGAATGATTATTCCCTGGTAGAGCCTTGGTCACTAGATGCAGCAGATATTGATGTTGGTGACCTGCCTCGCCTCTTTGACAATGACAGAATTGTTGCCTTGCGTGCCTTTGCTCTTCTGTCTAAGCTAAAGAATGTGACATGTCTGAGAATTACATCTGATACTGCTGGGGTATGTTTTCTTTCCCCACTTTTTTCTTGTTCTTGCTTTTTACTTAAGTAACACGTTCCTTTTTACCAATGTCTTGAGTTGTTTTTATTGCTAAACAATGTTGATGAAATTTGCATATACAATACAATGTTTGAGATGTTCCGTTATGATTCACTATTTCTAGGTTATTTCTAATTATGAGCGTGAATGTCGCATGCAATGGCCTGACTTCAAGAATTTAATTGAACTGGAGATTACTGAATCCCCAATGGATTTGACCTATGATTCACTATTGTCCATCCTCAGTAAAGCACAATCTCTCCAATCTCTTACATTTTCTGAGGTATTCTGTGTTGTAAAACTATGATGGCTTATCAAATCCCAATTGTTGCATATAGCATATTATTGTTGTTTTCTCACTTGGGCAGGGAATCTATATTTCTGATTACGAAGACTGTGAAGACTGGGAGTGGAATTCTATTCCCCGATGCTTCTCATCCCATCTTAGGAACATCCATGTTGGGGCTTTCTGTGGATATCCTTTTGAGGTTTCCGCAGTAGAGTTTCTGTTGCAGCACGCCGTTGTCTTGGAAAAGATGGTGATATCTTTCGCTCCTGATAAGCTGACTGATTTGCTTGACAAGTTCGTAATGCGGAAGAAGTTACAAACACTCCCAAGAGGCTCAGTTTCATGCAGAATCGACTTCTCCTAACATCTCTAAGACAACAGGACGTTGATTATTTTGGTAGCGCCAGCCACTTTTCACCTATCTAATTGCTGCTTTTCTCTGAATGCTTGACGATTGGCTTCTTCATATTCTTTTTCTTTTCAAGTTGAGCCCTGATAATTACTGTGTACTCAATTAAGAAGACGAGGGATTGATTTTTTACTTGCTACTAGTTAAACAAGACATATGTATTACTGGTTCACGCTAGGCTCCGTTTTGGTCGCACTATTATTAAATTTTGAAAAAATATTGTTAGTAAATCTACCAAAATTTTTCATATTTAGACTTGCCTTTTATATTTTATTTGATTTCAAAATTTTATTTTTTGACAGTACGACTTACCTTTTATATTATTTAATCTTCAAAATTTTAGTGTCTGCTTGATTCACGAACAGTAAATGGGATGGGAAGATGTTTATGATAATAATCTAGGATCACAATGAATTTCTATAATTGATTGTTGTTGTTTGGTTCATTGACTGGAATGGGTATCATTGCTGCCTCTTTTTGAATCAAATTATTCTTAATTTTTACCCAAATGTCTTAAAATCTCCTCCCCTTCTCTTCCCCTCTGCACTCCCCCGCCCCCCACCCTCCACCGTCGCAGCCACTCCCAATCTCCTGCCGCTATTTTTGATCTTCCTCTTTCGATCTCGATCTCTCCTTTTAATCAAGGGTGAAAAGAAAAATAATCTCCTGCCGCTATTTCTGATCTTCCTCTTTCGATCCTGATCTCTCCCTTTGATCAAGGGTGAAAAGAAAAATATGTGTGGGAAGGAGAAAAGAGATTAGAACATACCAGTACACGCGTTCGTGCATTGCACGGGATGTTATAGAAACGCCATAATTATTTATCACACTTGAAAGTATAAGAACGACTTAATTATTTATTACACAGATAAAAAAATTGAATATTTTTAGTCAATAAGAAGATTAAAAAAATGTCTATATTAGTGCACATTATTGTCAACCGAAGTAAAAGGTGTCTTTGTTTGCTAATTCATTTTATCTTTAATTTACTTTTTTCTACTTTTTTTCTATAAATAATTATTTTTTCTTATTTATTTTTATCTCAATTTTAATGTTATCTAATGAAGTAAAGACTTCTTGCTTTATTTCAGGTTTTTCTGAAAATCTTTGGAGATCGATTGTTGGTTGAATTGATGCAGCGGATCATTCCATTGGTAGAATTTTTGGTAGGTTTTCACCCTCTTTCGCCTCCTTTGAGACAACGAACGTCGCACCGGTTTCATTTCAAGATATGATGCCATCGCTGGCCGGATCATCCACCAACTGATAAGTCTTGGTTAACAACGGCGCCGGAATAGTCCTCTCAGACATCTCTCTCTCCGGTACCCTTTAATAGTGTATATACTATTTGTATCTATAGATTCTATATCACCACCACGGTCCTCCGATCACTGTCTATAGTTTTCTTTAGGCATTGAATATTTTACTGGAATTGCTGTCGTCAGGAATAAAAACAATGTAATATACTTCAATCGTTTAGGAGTAGTTCTGATATTTGGATGTGGAGATTGATAAGGTTCACTAGGTTATTTTTAGGGTTCTGTTTGTTAGTCTGTGGAATTTCATTGGAAAAATCCAGTGTTCTCTCTGTATCTTTAGTCACAACAATTGTGTTATTCCATGCACAGTGGTGTGAACTGTGTGTGCCCTCCGCTTGGAACAGTCAATCAGCTGTTTGTTTGACTTATCCTTTCAATTATGTAATCAAGGTATCTGGAATCTTTTTTTTATCTTCTATTGTTCTTTTAGGGAATATTCCTCCAAATATGCTGTAAGGACTGGATATGTTACTTTTTAGTGATAATGAGTCAATTTTTTTATGTTTCCTCTCTCTTGAAGGGTGTCATTTCAATATATGTGACTTCTGTCTTCTAATTTTTCCGGATTTCCCCCGAGGGATGTCCCTCCTGACTTATTAGTATATCTATTTTCATCTCTGTTCCCAGTTAAATTTCCTTTTATGTTTTGACCTTGGTTTTATTTATTACTTCCAAAATTCCTGGTTTAGAATAGTTAAAAATTTTAAAACCATGAAATGGAATGTTTTTGTTTACACAATCTCTCCGTTTTGCCAAATCTCAGTCATTGTATTTCCAGATGAAGGCGGACTTTCATTTTTTGAGGAAAATACCTTAGAGCATTCTATTTTATCAGTTGTTATTTGTTGACGTCAAATGTATATGGACTTTAAAGTTGATACTTCCTTTGGTGCAGAAATAAGGGGATAGTGTTTACTGCTATTGATGTGAAACAGCCTCTGTCAGAACAAGGTCCATTTGATGTTGTTCTGCCTAATGTCAGTGCGCAGCTGCTTTCCAAAACTTTGATTCTGCAGGTTTTTTATGGCTGGCTCTGAAGCTCTTGGTACTCCTTTTTCTTTTTTATACATCACTGTGAATTTTTTATGTTTTAGGATAATACCTTGTTCGTGATTAATTTGGGAATTGGATTTTCTAATGTCTTAATTCTCTCATTCTTTTTCATACATCGCTGTGAATGTTTTATGTTTTAGGATAATACCGCTGTTTGTAATTAAATTGGGAACTGAATTTGCTGATGTCTTAATTCTCTCTTTATTCCAGATTTATTTTGTCTTTCTTTATATCAAGCTTATTGCCATGCCTTTTTGATTACATATTGTAATTAGCTTTTGCATTCAACTAATATAGTAGTCCCAGGATTTTTTGCCTGCATGTTGATGTATCATTTACTTTGAAATAATAAGATATACTAAAAGCAGTACATGATATGGATTGTATATTTCAAGGTGGGTCGCATTAGATTGACAGCCAAAATTTTGTACTTCATGGCATTAATCATTTGAGAAATCATATATTGACAGAACATGATGATGAGTTATGATCCATGTTAACTGATCCTCATAGTGGGATGGAGTCTTAATTCTTCTTGTACTATATTGTGCATTGGCGTGTTGTTTATGGCCTTTGAAACCTATACAACAAAGTGTTAAATTGTATAAATTTAGTGGTAGGCAAGGCTGTTTGTTTTATGCTGTGCTTAATGTATTTCTTTTTATTTGTAGTTGGCAGGAAACGACAATATTTGTATAAAATTGTATAAACCACATTTTATGTTTGTGCAATAAATAGGTTGCTCTAAAAACGAAATTTCAAAGGCTAATGAGAAAGTGAGAAAAATGTTTTGACAAGTCATTTTCTTAGGGTTGGCATCTATTTGCACATATTTTTTGTATGTTCAATTTTCAAATAAAATTCAACTTAACAGACCCATCTTCAGTGATATCCCTTTTTGTTTCACTCTAAAAAGGAAATTTCAGAGGCTAATGAGAAAGTAAGAAAAATGTTTTCAGCAGTCTTTTTCTTAGGGTTGGCATCTATTTCCACATATTTTTTGTAGGTTCAATGTTTTGTGTTGAATTTGCTGCCTGGACAGTTAGATGTACTTAATTTGTTCATATTATCAATATGTATTGAGAGATGCCTTGTTTTCAGTTTTACTATGTATTAATCATCTATGAAGTGAATCATCGTACCTACAGCCTAACTAATAGGGATATAAATGGAACCAAATTATATAGAAGGCTGAATTAAATTTAATTGATGTATTTTAACAGATATTGTTTGTTAGCTGTCACATAATTGCTTTAGTTGTTATCCATTTATCATGATGCAGCAAAAAAATAGTCAATTGACTTCTTCAAAATCAGCTTCAGATCAAGCTGGATTATCATCTTTGGAATACAACACAATGACGACTATAGAAGATGCAGAAACTATGTAAGCAATGCTCTCTCTCTTTCTCTCTCTCTCTCTATATATATATATATATTTCTTTGTCAGAAAAATGCTTTCATTCATTTATTCAGCTTGAATCTCTGTCTACAATTACTTCCAGAGGAAAACAAATGTTTTATTCATTCCTTCTTACAGATGTAAACATTGTGGTGTAAGCTCAAAGTCTACTCCTAGAATGCGTTGTGGACCAGAAGGTTCAAGGACATTATGCAATGCATGTGGCCTCAAGTGGGCTAACCAGGTAAAGAACCTTTTACCATCTACTACTTAGAATTAGTAAAACAATGTTTCACATTTAAACAATTCCCAAATTTTTCTTCTATTTATCTTCACTACTGCTTTTAACATATAACATTGTTTATTATTTTTTTTTGTCAATTATCTTTGTCTACTTTTTATTCAGCATACATATTGAAAGAAGATTTCATCAACTAAAAATGCCTTATTGAATTGTATTTCATTTACATTCAGTACTTTCTTTGCTCATTATATATATTTTAAATTCAAGAAATGGTCATTGCAATGGAGTTGTTTCATTTTATCAAAATTTTGAGTTTCAATATTATTTAAACAAGAATCTGGATTACAATGATATGTTCAAATTCATATCTCCCTAAGAGCAATGATTGCGATTATGGTAGTATGAGAAACTTATATGGAATTTATGGCTTCATAGTAATAATTTAAACCTATTGATAATCATATTGTTTAAGTTGTCAAAGTTTCATACGGGATGTCCTTTGTTATATTTTGTAGAGATAGGTATCTTGTTTGCATAAGATCTTAATTGACCTTAAATTGTGGCTTTCAAATGTTTAGAATTAAGGGTTTTGATTAGAATTTAGAGGTCATTTATGTAGCACTAATGCAAAAAGTAGAAGGCTCCGGTGTATAGAGAAGACCTCAGCGTTTAAGAAGTCACCATAGAAACGATGGAACCCACTATTTCTTTCTCTTTATTTAGATTTACTCTTTATCTATTTAGATCTATTTAGAGTGTGTTTTTATTTACTCTATTTTCATTTTATTTTTTACACTTATCGCAGAATACAATTTCTTATTTCGCAGTGAAATGCTAAAAAAAAAAACAAAAAAATCGTGGTTGGGAAGGTTATAGCAGCCAAAGCCAGTGGAATTTTTAGTTTATACATTGGAAACATCATATAACATTGTTTATTATTATTTTTTTGTCAATTATCTTTGTCTACTTTTTATTCAGCATACATATTGAAAGAAGATTTCATCAACTAAAAATGCCTTATTGAATTGTATTTCATTTACATTCAGTACTTTCTTTGCTCATTATATATATTTTAAATTCAAGAAATGGTCATTGCAATGGAGCTGTTTCATTTTATCAAAATTTTGAGTTTCAATATTATTTAAACAAGAATCTGGATTAAAATGATATGTTCAAATTCATATCTCCCTAAGAGCAATGATTGCGATTATGGTAGTATGAGAAACTTATATGGAACATATGGCTTCATAGTAATAATTTAAACCTATTGATAGTCATATTGTTTAAGTTGTCAAAGTTTCATACGGGATGTCCTTTGTTATATTTTGTAGAAATAGGTATCTTGTTTGCATAAGATCTTAATTGACCTTAAATTGTGGCTTTCAAATGTTTAGAATTAAGGGTTTTGATTAGAATTTAGAGGTCATTTATGTAGCACTAATGCAAAAAGTAGAATTAATCAAATATGGTGTATTGTTCTATTGTAACATAATGAATGTTTGTATAGACTATTAAGCTTACGTGAGGAAGTTAAGAACCTTTAGAATCTAAATTGGATTAGTTTTTCATTGAGTTGTTCTATGATAATTGTAAATTTATTTTATTGCCTTTTTCAAATTATGCTAGATCCTGCATTTTTATTTTCCTTTACTATTCCTATTTTTAAATTTTTTTTTTTTTGTTTTAGATGGATGATAACTACATACGAAGGAAACGATATGCTGAAATGCCAGCTGATAAGAAAGCTGATTTGTTGAAGAAAAGTAGATAAAGATATAAATTGTCAAAACAAAGAAAAAAGTTGGGAGAATCAAGTTCTTCTACAAATTTGGATATTGGTTGTAGTGAAAATATCAAAAGTGGATCAATAGAAAATAATAATCTTGGTTCCACGGACATAGAAGCCGCTTGGCATGTAAACACATCAAAAAAATACCGTCGAGGTAATTAACAAAATTTATTGATTGTATTTGTTATTTCTAATTGTTATATGACCACATAATTTTACTGCATAGGATTTCCTTCTATTAAAACAAGCAAAGGGAAGATTTGGTTGAAGAATTACAATAATACCTTACAACAAAGGACATCGGGTGAGTTACTCTATTGTGTATTGGCGAAGTCGTTTATCTTTTGTATTACAGTACATATATAATGTAACTGATATGTACTTATTTTTAATTTAAAAATTTTAATAATGTTAGGATATAAAAGAAAAAGGAATATTCACAATACAATTGCAATACCAGAAGTGCCCACTTCAGCTTTAAAACTGCCCATAGTTGATGATTGCCAGTATTGTGGTGCAAAGAGAATGTACTTGGAACCTCCAAACTTTTGTTGTAGTGGAGGAGAGATTTCATTAGTGTCCCATGATATGCCATATGCTATTAGAAGGCTTCTCACTGAAAAAACTGAACAATGTGATCATTTTCGGAGGCATATACGTACATATAATAATCATTTTGCTTTCACATCACTTGCTGCAAAATATGACCGGAATCTTACAAAGAATACCAAGGGTGTATATACCTTTAGGGTACAAGGACAGATGCATCATTATTTAGACTGTTCCCGTGGAAATGCTGAAGAAAAACCTTCTGGCATACTCTTATACTTTTATGACAATGAAGAAAAAATTAATAGAAGATCATCTTTGTCGAAAGAATGAAATGTAGACACTATAAAGACCATTATGGAGGTACTGCAATTAAATCCTTATTGCCGTTTCTTAAAGTCTCTTAGGCATTTGACAAATGTTGATGATAAAACTATCATTTTGAATAGTGATACAGGTTTAGACCAAAGAAAATATAATTTACCCTCAGTATTACAGGTTGCAGCTATATTTTTTGAATTTGAATATCAAAACTCTTCTAGGACTGCCGATATCAAAATATATAGTAATGATGCTAGATGTTATAAGATAAAGCATTATTATGGCTGTTATGACCCTTTGCAGTATCCTATTTTGTTTCCTTATGGCCAAAGTGGTTGGCATTTAGGCATTGCGCGCAATAATTCAAGCTTTTGGCCAAGTTCGCCAAATATACATAATAATATGCTTCACTCAACAAATAGGCGCACTAATTTCAATTCTATTGATGACATGATTGAGAGTGAATTTGCAGGTACTATGTTTATACATTTATTTAATCTTATACTTTTTATGTTGGTTGTGATCTGCAATTTAGTATGCAGGTTAATTATTTCCTTATTTTCAATGATTTATTCGACTTTTATTTATAGATGCAGCTAAAGGTGAAAAGAACAATGGGAATGTTACTGCTCGAGAGTACTATTGTTATCAATTTCAGATGAGAGATGATGATAATTCAATGTTGTTACATACTTGTAGAATCTTCCAACAGTTTGTCGTTGATGCTTATGTGAAAATTGAAACCAGTAGATTAAAATTCCATAGGAAAAAACAAACTGAAATTAGAAGTGAAATGCTACAAGGTGTTCTTGATAGTGTAGCTGGTGGACATACTAATGGAACTAATATTGGTAAGAAAATAATTCTTCCGACTTCATTTATTGGTGGCCCAAGAGACATGAGGAAGAGATATTTAGATGCTATGACCTTGGTTCAAAAGTATGGAAAGCCAGATATATTCTTGACAATGACATGTAATCCAAAATGGCCTGAAATACAAGAAAATCTTACATATGGTGAACAACCTAATGATAGGCCTGATTTGTTGTCTAGAGTTTTTAGAGCACGTCTTGAAATTCTTAAACAAGAATTGCTTAAAAAGCAGATTTTTGGGCAAGTTGTTGCTTTTGTCTATGTCATTGAATTTCAGAAACGTGGTATGCCACATGTTCACTTATTGCTGATTTTAAAACCAGGCTCAAAGCTTCTAAATCCAGAAGCCTATGATAGGATTGTTTGTGCAGAAATTCCTGATCCTGAAACCCAACCTTATTTGTATTCCCTTGTTACAAAACACATGATGCACGGTCCATGCGGCCCTTTAAATATGCAAAATCCATGCATGAAAAATGGTAGCTGCAAAAATAGATATCCAAAAGCTTTCAACGAATATACTACTCATACAAATGATAGCTACCCAAATTATCGAAGACGTGCTGATAACAAAAGGGTTAAGGTTAGGAAACAAGAATTGGATAATAGATGGGTCGTGCCTTACAATCCTTATTTGTTGGCTATGTTTGATTGTCATATGAATGTTGAAATATGCTCAACGATTAAACTAATCAAGTATGTATATAAATATATATATAAAGGACATGATATGGTGTCATTTTATGTAATGTCGGTTGATGAAGATAAGGAAGTTGATGAAATTAAAAACTTCCAAGATGCTAGATGGGTTGGACCCTCTGAAGCTATATGGCGGATCTATGGTTTTAAATTGAATCATATGAGCCCTTCAGTTTATACACTTCAAGTTCATCTTGAGGGACAACAATATGTTTCTTTTAGAGAAGATACGAATCTTATAAATGTTGCTCAAAATTACCAATTAGCCAAAACAATGTTAACTGAATTCTTTCATATGAATGAGTCTAATCAAAAGGCTAAACAATTAAACTTGCTCTATAGAGAATTTCCAGAATATTTTAAATGGGACAATAAACATAGAGCATGGTCTGAGCGGAAAAGAGGAGAGGTTATAGGAAGATTAGTCACTGTGAGTCCAAAAGATGATGAACGATATTATCTTCGTTTATTACTCAATCATACTAGAGGACCTACTTCTTATAAAAAATTGATGGAATTTGATGACAAAAAGATGTGCTCCTTCAGGTAAGCTGCATTGGCCAGAGGATTACTTCAGTCTGACAACTATGTCGAAGAAACTTTAGAAGAAGCATCAATGTTTCAAATGCCTAAGGCTTTAAGATCATTATTTGCAATGTTACTTGTTTATTGCTCCCCAGTAAATCCAAAGAATCTGTGGAATAGATTTAAACATGAACTTTCTGAGGATATTAACAGAAATTGCAAACAAAGAACCAAGTCTGAAAGTGATGTTGAAAAAATGGTCTTAAATGAATTGAATTGTCTTCTACAACAGATGGGTAAGCACATTCGTGAATACCATTTAATTGATAGGGACTTTGTTGTTGATATTGAAGAGCGAGTCTCAAGAGAAATTGAAAATGAAAGAAATATACCTATTAGTGCTGATGATATGCTCTTACAAAATCAGCTTAATTCAGATAAAAAACATGCTTTTGACACTATTATTAACAAAGTTTGTTCTGGTAATAGGCAGGGTTTTTTTATAGATGGGCCAGGTGGTACAGGAAAAACATTCCTATATAGGGCTTTATTGGCTTCTTTACGTTCCCAAGGATTTGTTGTATTGGCAGTTGCAACGTCAGGAGTTGCAGCATCAGTTCTCCCAGGAGGGAGAACAGCTCATTCTAGATTTAAAATTCCTTTGGATTCAGCGCCCAACCAAATATGCCAAATTAGTAAACAAAGTAGTATTGCTAAACTCATTGTTGAAGCTAAACTAATTATTTGGGATGAAGCTACTATGGCAAGACGTGAATCTATTAAATCTTTTGATGCCTTGTTGAAAGATCTAATGACTTCTAATGCACCATTTGGTGGGAAAATAGTAGTTTTTGGTGGCGATTTTAGGCAAACATTGCCTGTAATCCAAAATGCATCCAGACAAACATTGGTGGAATCGACAATTCTCAGCTCTTATTTGTGGCCATGCATTGTGAAATTAAAGTTAATGATTAATATGAGGGCACTTATTGACCCTTCATTTAGTAATTTTTTATTAAGAATAGGTGAAGGCAAAGAAAGGATTGATGGTGACTGCAACGTACAACTTCCAGCAGATATAACTCTTCCATATACAGGAAAAGCTGATTCTCTTGCCAGGTATATTACAAATACATGCTTTGTCATGCTTCATTATAGTTACCCACTTATTATAACTTTTATATAATCTTCTATTTTACAGGTTAGTTGAGAGTGTATTTACTGATATGAATTTGTATGCAAAACAACCTATAAAGATGGTTAGTAGATGTATTCTTGCTCCTAAAAATAATGCTGTTGATGACATTAATGACATGTTAATTGAGCAATTCCCAGGTCCTATGCATACATACACAAGTGTGGACCAAACTTTGGATCACAAACATCAAAGTGATTTTGAGGATTTGTTAAATTCTCTAAATCCAAAGGGAATGCCACAGCATAAGTTACGTTTAAAGAAAAATTGTCCTATAATGTTGATACGAAATTTAAATCCAACGGAAGGACTGTGTAATGGAACGTGTCTAATCTGTATAGATTTTAAACATAATACTATTGTGGCAGAGATAGCTTTTGGTCAATATAGTGGCAAACATGTGTTCTTGCCTAGGATTCCCATTATTAGCTCCGATAGTGAGAAAAATGGTGTGCCTTTCAAGAGGATTCAATTTCCAATTAGATTATGTTTTGCTATGACAATTAATAAATCTCAGGTTCAAACACTTGACTTCATTGGATTGTATCTTAAAGAACCTGTATTTTCTCATGGCCAATTATACGTAGCTTTGTCAAGAGCTAGAAAGGCTGCTAACATAAAAGTTTTGATTGTGCCTGCAACATTTGATGAATACAAGGATGATTGTAAAACTAGGAATGTTGTATATGAAAATATTTGATCTGTCTAATTAATGCTTTACACATTCAGTTCCAAAATATACAAAACCTCTCACCATATTTGGTTCAACCCTATACCACTTTTCATTAGACTCAATTCATCTGAAAGAATTCATTTAACACTGTTTTGGCTAATTGGTAATTTTCAGCAATATTTATAAGGTTCATATATGCTCTAAAAGAACTATACTATTGTCCCTCAAGGTGAATATGAAGCGTATAAACTAAATGGGTCATATGATTCAATTTTTTACTGTACATCCTCCATATCTTGGAACTGTCTAATACTTTCCTTCAAATATTTTTTCCTTGTAAGTGGAGCTTATATGAACTCATGTTATTTTTTATTCTTTCTTCGTCCTATTTTATTTTACATTTTTACATTCATTTTTGATGTTTGCATTAGTACAGATTCGTCACAGGCATGTCATGAAATTTACCAATAATTTGCAGTATAACGAGCAAAGAAATTACACCAAAAAAAAGATTAACAGTTTAAAATGCAAAAGGAGCCCCATTTTCCAAGGATAGTATCTGTGCAGGTGTTGTTTGGTTAACTTCCATTTGTAATTTACACAGTTCCACTAATATATTTTTCGTTTATGGTTATATGCCCATATTTCTGAAGCTAATTTAGAGATTCATTTCACTTTTTAGAACTCTTACAACTTGCTTGGCCGAAGTTTTGATCTTGGAATGGCTGAATGCTGTGACCATGTGAGGTATCCACCACTCAAATGTCTTTTAAGGATGTGACCAGCTGATAAACCTCTTTGATATTGTCTCCATGATATACTGACTTATGCATGCAGCATATCCTTTCATAAGTGTTATTGAACTGTATGCTGTTTAGATAGGTCCACAAAAGAGAAAGAATCTCTAAAATCCTCACTATTTTAAGTCGGAGGACCACTTAAGTTTTTCATTTTTTAGCTGTTGCAGAAGAAATGCGTAAAATTTTATAGGGATTAAATATTCTATGTTTGATTCTGTGGCCTCTGTTGTGTTATACTTTTGATTTATAATTTTTAAGCATTCGATGCTTTTACGATATGTTATATTATGTTCCATGCATTTGATAGTTGAAGTCATCCTGTTTACTTACATGCTTGTGCACTGCTTTTGCGATGCATGTTTAGGGTCAATTTGATGGCGTACAGCCCTTTGGCGATGGGCATTCTTTCTGGCAAGTATTTTGCCCCTGACAAGGGGCCACCGGATGCTCGCTTCAATCTTTTCCGAGATAAAGTGTGTAAATGAAAGTTGAATATTGGATAAACTACCATTTTTCCTCAGAATAAGTTGTTTTCTTGCTTTTGCAGGAAGATATGCTGAAGCAGAGTGAAGATACAACCTGTGAAGAACCAATATACAAAAAGCCACAGAAGTAAGGAAATTCTTGTCCTTAGCTAAATAATCTTAATTAATTATTTCATTGCCTGTAAATTTTATAAGATTAGGTTAGTCATAGTGTTATGCACATCTTCAGTGTGGAATGCCTATTGCTATTATCATACTGAAGTTCTTGACAAGCATTAATTATTTTTTCACCCCGAAACTTTCTAGATGTTACATCGTTATTTTTTTACTTTTTTACAATGTAAGTCATATATTTATCAAGCATATAATGTTGGTTACGTCCTTTCCTGATTAAAACATGATTGAAGTATCTCTACCGTCTTTTCATTTCTTTCCTAACCGCTGACAGCATTCCGCGGAGCTTCATATCATGAAACAAATATCATTTATGCAAAGCTACTGTTAACATAATGATTAATGGGTTGATGTCCTTAAGAGAGCTAATTATGCAATTCCTTCTATTTCCATAAGAACTTTGTAAAAGCTTTATTTTCTTTTAGCATAATAAACAATATATTAGTAGATCCCTTGTCTAAGATTGTTGTTTAGAGTAAATTTCAAATTTCTTCTGAATTTATTTTCTGCAAAAGTTAAAATATATTTTTACCCAAACAATTTTATACTTGTTCATATCAAAACCTCAGCCAAGCCAATTCACCATTTTCGTTTGCAGTATGCATCTTTTTCATTTTTGTAGTGTCAGTGATAGTGTTGAAAGATTTTTCAGGGAATACCATCCCACCACATGCCGATCTCATGTGCTGATTCGTAGAACTAGCAAAGTTCGATATTTCATTGTAAAATTTTCATCTACTATTATTTCTTAAGTGAATAGTGACGAATATGGTTGTTTGTACAAGGACAAGTTCTGACATCTATTTTTACAAAATTTTACTAGGTATTTCTGAGGAAATGGCAATTCTTGGTCTTTTTCCTTTCAGTAGAAGGCAATACTTGTTAAGTTATTGCTATGTGAATAGAAGTACCACCTTCACCTTTTCAAATAGTAAAAATATCTCTATTTTATGTCTTAGAATGATGCAATAATACGTTATAGAAAGCTAATCAACCTACAAAAAAAATGAGCTGTATCAAAGTACGAATCATATTTTCTGGATTTAGAGAATGATTATTCATTTTGTTTCCTGTTCTAACTAAATTAATTAGAATTTCTGTGTTCTACTATTTGTCTTCTTGTGTAATTTTGCAATACAGTTAATGAGATGCTTTCCTATTTTGTTGAGTAAAGTGAACATGACTTTTTATTTCAATCTCTATTGCTCAACATAATTGTCAAAGGTTCTTATGCTTCACTATCAGCCATAGGATAATTTTTTAGGTTTTATGTGAAGCTAATCATACCTCCTCATTTATTATATCAATTTGCTTTTATGTGAAGCTTATCATCCCTCATAATTTATAATATCAATGTGGTTTTTCTAATTTATTTTCTGGTAAACTTTATCTTTTGCCCTGTATTGTAGTTAATGATAAATGTGCTTTCCCCTTTCTTGTAACTTTCCATCTTAAAGGAAATATGAGCATCCTTTGTATGTTTCAAATCTCAGTATGGAGCAGCAATGGCTATTCACATGCAACAATCAAACCATCCTACCCAATGGGTGACAGAGCAAGCTCCCAAGCCACATGATTGGGTTTTAGAGTGGCTGAGCATTCGAAGAATGTTACCTTGATTACATTTTTCCCATCATAGATATTATTAGTGGATTGGAATTTGAGAATTTTCTCCTTTTGGTGTAGCTAAAATTTTTCATTGGGTTTCCCCCTTTTATTCTTTGATTGTTGCCTAAATGTTAGGAGTACCAAGCACACCAGTCACAGTGGCTGTTAAGCCCACTGATGTGGTTACGCTAAAAGCCTCCCGAGCTCCAAGAGCTCCATCATCTAATAGCCCTGCTGCAAGTTCAAAGTCCAAGGATCTGCCAACACCTGTAGTTCCAGCTAAAGGTTTGCTCCTTAGTTTCTTTGATATTGCTTTAATGTGGTGTTTGGTAAATGGAGGTTCTTTCATGTTAACCTTGTGGAAATATGGGAATATTTAATCAGTTGTCTGTTGTTTACCCGCAGCTGAGGCATCTCAATCATATACCCTTCAATTTGAGTCCATTAGTCTGGGTTTCATGAATGGAATGCAGGTAAAAAGATTACAGTCAATTAGGAAAATATACCTATTTTTTTGTGTTGTCCTTACTGTTTCTAAAGAAAGAATTAAGTCTGTTTGATTATGATGTAGATACCTCGAACAAGCTCAGCCCCACCAAGTTTGGATGAGCAGAAACGCGACCAGGTTTGTGAATATTTTGTCATTTTGCTCTCTATCATGAAGAAATGGTAGAGTTCTGCCTTCTTCCAGCAAAGAATGGCTTGCATGATTTACTTCTTCATATTCACGAAAAAACATACGCTGGTTAATGTTGTATTCCTTCTACTGCGTTTTCCTTCTACCATGCTACAGTTTCTCTGCACTTTGGTTTTTGACCCTAAGTTGTTGCATCATATACGTCTCCACAAAATTCTTTGCATTACATTTGAGTGTTATATTGTTGTTTTGGAAATTAATTTGCTTTAGAAGTCTGGAATTTGCAGTTCATTTGAATGTTCATGGGGGTGAACCTCTAGGTCGAGAACTTCTTGTGCTCCCAGCAAATTGGTTTTGTGATAACTATATAAAAGACCCATTGGTCCTTTGATTGGGTCTCCACTTGGGTAAGTTTGTTTTAAAGTTGTGTTGTAATATGGCCTTTTAAGATACCGTTTCATTATTGGGTCTTTTTGGTTGCTTTTTAACACAAAGGGGATAGTGTTTGCTGCTATTGATGTCAAACAGCCTCTGTCAGATCAAGGTCCATTTGATGTTGTTCTGCCTAAGTTTAATGTGCAGCTGCTTTAAGTTAAATGTATACCATTTGATATACCATTGCATAATCAGGTTGAGTTCGGATCTGATTATTTTTACAATCCAGTCATCAATAAGTACACCAACTACAACCAACAGAAGAACATTCTTTTGCAATATGGAGTGTTGCCCTGTTACAGCGCCTTGTTTGGAGTCCCTTTCAGGTTCACATTCTGCATTATTCCTTCTAACTGAATATGACTTTTTATTTGATTCTTTATTGTCCGTATTTTGTTGAAATGGAATGGTTTTTCTTTTTATTTTATAAATGATAGAATCATTCCACATAGAATGATCTGTCGCCATCATCCTATTAGACCCAGTAATATCATCATCCTATTAAATGACTTTGTATTTATTATGAGTTTCATACTTTTTATCCATTGAAAGTCTTCTATTTCTAGAATTTTCACTCGGGAAATGAACGTATGCAACTATAGACTAGCTTCAATATTCTGTTATATTTATGATAATAGGCTCATGGATTACTGAGGAATCACAGCCCTTACAGATTTTGTAGATAGTAACAATAGTGGTTCCGCAAGACATCTGTTTCAAGAACCGAACTTTTCTGTACAGGAATGTTTTAGAGACTGTAGTTACAAGATTTCTGAAACACTTATGTATCTTAGCTTAGTTTTTTAGTTATTTGATTGTATGGTTTCATTTTGCAAATGAGTCACACGATATGTTTTATTATTATTTTCAGAGAAAAACTAGCTGAAGGATACATGAGTAATTGTGATCTCGAGAAGCCCGTCAAGGCATTTAATCATCAATGTGGTAGCATTTGTAGAATATACAGGTAATACTGAGCTAACTTACTCTTTGAAGTTACTTAGCATTTTTGTTTCTTTGCAAATGGTGCTTCAAATGGGTGTTTGATTCTACTTTTGTGGGTGGTATAGTGATTGGGTAGTGAGTGTTTTGTCATTGTGATTCAAAGGCCACATAAACTTGCACCTTAGACCAACAGTCCATATTGGTTCGCATTTTATTTAAAATACTACCTACAAATCTTTTTTCATACTTTCTTAGATATGCTTCAGAAAAATTATTTTTGAAGGTAATTATGTACCTGACTTGCTGTTTTCTTCTCCTTAGGAAAATTTTAAATTCAATCAGTACAAACCCCAGAAATTTCTATTTGATTGATTTCAAATATTTTATGATACTCTTCCAACAATAATCACTGATTCTATTTAATTGATTTTCTGACAACAGTAGGTCATAGAAATTTCCGACAAGACTGGAAAGGATGAGCTTGAACCTTCTTTGAAGGTAATAATTTTGTTTCCAAAAACTACTTTTCCACTCAAGAAATGTTATTATTCCTTATAAATGGCCGTTAAGACACATAGTTTAAATGGCAAAAGAAGCTATCTTTGGACAAAGATGGTCTATGTGTTAGTGAGGACACTAAAACTGTGTTCTCTACTTAGGTTTCTGAACTGAGCTCCAATAGGAGCAACAAATGTCCATACTGCGTTTTTCTTATAGCATGCTACAGTTTCTTTGCACTTTGATTTTTCACCCTAAGTTGTTGCATCATATACGTATCCATAAAATTCTTTGCATTACATTTGAGTGTTAAATCGTTGTTTTGGAAATTAATTTGCTTTAGAAGCCTGGAATTTGCAGTTCATTGGAAATGTTCATGGGGGTGAACCTCTAGATCGAGAACTTCTATTGCTCCTAGCAAATTGGTTTTGTGATAACTATATGAAAGACCCATTGGTAAGCTCCCCTTTTAGTGCTTTAATTTCTTTAGCTCAGTTTTTCGTCCTTTTTTCATTTATTGGGTTTGCAAAAGGTGAATTGCTTTCGCTGAATTCTTTCTTCGAAACTTATCTTCTATATACAGTTTTTTTTGGATCATATACTGGTGATCAGTTAAAGTGAGCTTTCATTTATCCAACTTTATTTTCTCAAATTTCCACCATAGTCTTATTACCTTATTTTTTCCCCATGATTTTATTTGATAAGGATCAAATGTTCGAATTGGAAGATCTGAAGTAGTACATTTTAAAATGTTTTAATGTTTACTGATCATCAAAATAGGATTGTTTAGTAGTTTAGATGCTCCCCTACTTACAACTGCTTTTATATTTTTGCCTGGTCCATAAAAGTTCATTGTATTAGCTGTAAAATAACTGCTTTTGACTTATCAATTTCTCACAGAATTCATTGTCTTTAATTCTCTGGTTTTTATGTTTAACTTTTAAAATTCTTATCTTTAACATATTTACTACATAATTATTATCATTATTATCCATTATTCAAAACTTTCTGCTTTCCCACAACTATTCAGATTCCTTAGATATTAAAAGTAAAAAGTTACAAAAATTAATACCAATCAATACATGAAACTTTACACTAAACTATGCAGTAACTTACAATTGTACTATAAGTTACATCTATAAATAGTTATTGCTTAAAACAACTTGTTTGCATCTTCTTACTATCAATCAGTACTCAATAGAAAGAGAAGCTATTATCTCAATTTACACTTCTAATTCAAAAGTTTCTTTTTCATTCCTGATGCAACCACTCATATTCACACTTATACTTACTCGTCTCGTATAAATTTTTTAAACTTTCTGAATTTTATTCATGCTGTTCATTCTTATCCCATCCTGATTTTCCTTTAAGAGTTATTTTTTTCCTTCTCGTTTGTTATTTTCTTTAGTTTTATATAATAACTACACTTTTCTTTATAATTCTGACTTTTGTTCAATTATTAAATCTTTTTTCATATTATAGGATGGAAACAAAACCAATTGCTGAATTGAGGAACTCTGATCAACCATGGGAAGCAATTATCACAATAGTAGAGAAAATGAACGTTTGCAAAGCTTATAAGACTCCAACCATATTCCAAAAATTTCTCTTCACTGATGAAAATGTAAGAAATCTCTACCTATTACTTTATAAAAACATAAAGTTTATGCAATTTTTATATAGGTACAATATAAAAACAGTTACATTATTGTGGTATTATCAGGGATCAAAGGTTTAGGGCATCATGTTCAACAATGCAATTAATCGAATGGGCCCCAAACTTCAACCATACAAGAAATACAAAATTAGCAATGCAGTGATAAAAGAAATTGAAGAGAGATTTAGGCCCCAAGGTTTAAAAATGCAGTGGATCATTGAATGCAGCACAGTTGTGGAGGAAATTAATGATGAGTTAGCGCTCATGCCAATAAATTATGTATTCACACCTTTTGAAGAGCTACCAAACTATGGTAACCAGAAAAAGGCACTTGTTGGTAAGTACTATTTTATCATTTTCCATTTTTTCAAACTATAAAATATGTCTGTCATGCACAAGTTTCAAACATTAATACAATGTCATTCAAAGCTAACTCTAAATACATTCTCCAGACATTGTTGGAATTATTGTTGAAGCATTCCCTTTGAGGCAGGTCATGACCAAAACTGGTTCTACTCAAGTACAAAAATTCATTCTATTGGATAACAAGTAAGTTTCTAAAATTTCTATTCAGTTTAATGTAAAAACAATATTATATTATGTTGTAAGTTAGACTATTATCTGTTAATTAAATATTTGGAGAGTAACAACCCATATTTTTAAATCTACGTTCATTTAACCAAAAACATTTCAAAAGAATATAGCTTCACATGCAGTTGCCATTAAATATAAGCTAAATATGATTGGTAGATATTCTATATTTAATTTTTCTCTTGTTTCCTTCCACAAATCATCACATATCAGATTTAGATGTAATTAATATACTACAAGGATGTGGTTTGACTGACTACTTATGCAGTTCTAATTTACTAAGTATTTTGTTACACTTGAAGCTTGTAAGCATTCTGGTAATTAGTTTTCTCCTTAACTTTAATGACTATATCAACATTTGATACCAAATCTTCTTGTGAAATTGTGAAAGTATGACCTTTGAAAAACAGACGTAAAGACCTTTGATTCTTAATAATGAAATCTGGCATTAAGTTCCCCTTTTAGTGCTTTAATTTCTGTAGCTCAGTTTTTTGTCCTTTTTTCATTTATTGGGTTTGCAAAAAATGCATTGACTTGGCTGAATTCTTTCTTGAAAACTTATCTTCTATGTACAGTTTTTTTTGGATCATATACTGGTGATCAGTTAAAGTGACCTTTCATTTATCCAACTTTATTTTCTAAAATTTCCAACATAGTCTTATTAACTTATTTTTAAAATAAAGACAGTAAAAGAATCTAATTGAAATATTAATGTGTCTAATATCTAATGGAGATCATTCTGTCGTTTGGAATAACTGTTACTCCCTTCATGGTTAGCTTTGTAATTTTTTTCCCCTGCTTTTATTTGATAAGGATGACATGTTGATGACCAACCTATTTTCTGTAAATGTTTAGTGCCTCGAGTCTTGCATTTATTGTTTACATCCTTTTGTTGTAATATATATTGATGAAAATGACATGTTGATGACCAACCTATTCATTGTTTACTGAAGAAAGGGTAAATTGAGTGAAGTAAACAAATCTGAATTTTTTCTACTTCTACTTACATTACATGTGAGATTTTTACAGAATTTCTTCAAAAATAAACTTATGGATTACTACCTATGAATTTCTTCAAAAATAAACTTATGAATTTCTTCAGCCTATTTGATAAACTCTAAACAAACAAGAACAATGATTCCATTGTTACTCTGTTTTTTTTATGGATTACTAAAACATTTATGCCTGATGATTAAATATGATATATAATTTTTTAACATATATTTCAGAGAAAATACTGTGACGTTGACATTGTGGGGAGACTACATTAACAATGAAGGAGCAGTTATACTGAAGGAACTTCGTAATCTTCTAGTGATTATTGGTCGTGGACTGCGTGTTGTCAAGTACAATGGTAATTTTACCTACCTATATTTTTTTTTCCCCCCAATTACCTGCACGGAAAAACTTTGAAAAAAAAATATTATTATTTCTTGCAGGAATTGAATTGAGTACTTATTTTGACTGCTCACTAATGGTTGACCCGCCTCAACCTCAAGCTTTAGAAATGAAGAATTGGTTTGCTTCTCTTATACCATCAATAAAACTAATTGAAAACTATGTACTCTTATATTCATTTAATGCAACTTGCTATTTCTTTTCATAGGGCACGGCGAAACAGAAAAAAACTGCAAGACATTGGAACTGCAAGATTGGAAGCAGCTGGCCAAGCAAACTTACAACTCCCACCCAACACTGAAATAACCCCTGTGGCATCCTTACTAACATCTCAAAGGGTATTTTACAAAGTTCACACTAATTGTATTACTTTAAATCATTATATTAATCACTTATATTTACATTCTGTTTAATAATTGCAGCTGAGTTTGGTTCGTGCATCAATCAGTTTTGACAACATTGTCCAATGTTACCATTATATGGCTTGTACAAATTGTTTCTATTCAACTACAGCAAGCTATCACTATGATTTTACATGCAATGAATGTTTGACTAGACAAGTTGCTGAACCAAGGTGAGTATAATGATATTCAATAAATTTAGAACACTTATAAAAATACTTTATACATTTGTAATAACTTCTGTTTTCATTATAGGTGCAAGTTTGAAGTTTACCTGACAGATCATAGCGGTACAGTAATTGCTTCTGTTTTTGGAAGAACAGCAGAAGAACTTTTAGGATTATCTGCAAAAGAAGCAATGGAAGAAGGACATCAGGTTTGTGACACTATCTCTACTACATAGTTTAGCATTTATAATTACATCATACACAACTAACTTATTCTTTTTCAATCAATATGTAGTTGGATCTGAAGAAAATTCATGGTAGCTTACAGAACAAGTGTTATATCTGCCAAGTAAAAACAAGAAAGTCAAAAAATGGACCAAACGATCCAAAATATATCTTGGTTGGGTATAAAGAAGAAGAACAACCAACAGATTCTGTGAAATTGCTAACATATGATGTCGACCACAAATCAGACTTGGAGGCAAATGAATGTGGGGAAACTGCTGAGACAAACTTTCTACTTACAACCATTGAAAATTGTAAGTTACTATTCTAACATAGATAAATTTTACAATTCTATCTTTTAAGTTTCCAATTATTTAACAAAATATTTATTTTCATTACACTAGGTGAGGAGGACAAAAGCATTTCAACTGCTCAGAGATTCAAGAAAATTGATAATATTGAGCAAACGACATCAGATGAAGAGGACCACAACCCAAAAAGAAAAAGGGTTGTTTAATTATAACCTTCTTCTGAAGGTCATATGTT
This sequence comes from Knoxia roxburghii, assembly GCA_030378225.1. Taxonomy (NCBI): domain Eukaryota; kingdom Viridiplantae; phylum Streptophyta; class Magnoliopsida; order Gentianales; family Rubiaceae; genus Knoxia; species Knoxia roxburghii. Next base: position 20,262,223 of record CM059415.1, on the reverse strand, counting down.
TCACTTGAAGAACTAAGTTTTTTTGGTTTTTTTCTTAGAAATTCAGAATTCTGCACTACTTGCATTTGGTATTTATCCTGTTTGAAAGAGTTCACTTCCCTCTTAATGGTGGTGATTTATAAAGTTTTTCATTGCAGTTTTCTAGGATATGTATTGTCATAAAAATTCGACTTCGTAATTTCTGTTTACTTTATTCAACAGAGTTGATGAATTTATATTGTTTTCAGAGTATTTTGCAGTTGTTTTGAGACCTTTATGTAAGAAGAAGTTTGCAAGATAAGCAGACTGTTTTGAGCCTGTTTCCTATCTAAAATCCTATCTTACATTTTGGTCACTAAGCTGATAGGATTTTTAGTGCTTTTGGTAATCTCTTAATGTTGATATTATCTGAGGATTTTTCTGCTCAGTTTTTTTATTAGTTACTCTTTAATGATAAGATCAATGAATTACTATGTTTTGGGACGAATAATACCCGTTGGATCGATTTTCTTAGTGTTTGTTGTCTTCTATGGGTCAAAAATGGGCCCATTGTGATTTTGGGATGGGTCGTATGGTCTTTGAATATTGGGAGTTATTTATGACCAAACAATGAATTGTTCCTTGAGTAGTTGAACTTCTTTCTTCTCTCTATAGGTTGAAAATTTTCATAATGTTGAAAATGTACATGTTAATGCCACTTGTGTTCTGTTAATGTTGTTCATGCAGATAATTTTTTAAGTTTCTTTGTGTATTTCATGTATGAGAAATGGTTTATCAATTATTGGTGACATCTTTATAGAAATTATGACATATCTCTTTTTAGATTAAAATATTTTATATTTTAGAAATATGTTCAAAAAATGTTGAAGTACATGTACTTGGTTCCTTTTTCCAAAATTTGATTAAATCATAGTTGTTATTGCTGAGTTTTTGTTTTCCTTCCAAAATATGTGTTGTGCTATTAAAAATACTGAAATATATATGACTTGTCTCTAAAAATAATATAAACAATTTATGAAACATCTTTAGGATTTTAATATCTCATTCTTACTATTATGGTTGCATTGAATTTACAAAAAGATACTACAGAATTTCTTCTATTTCTTCAATATTTGAAACATGCCACTTGTCTTAATATGTTTTATTATTGACCTTATAATACAAGTGTACAAAAATACTTTATAATTTATTAAATCACGTTTTATTATAATTATAATTCATCATCATATTACTTAATATATAATTAATTTAATAAATAATCACGAACCCGTGCAACGCACGGGTTCTTCCACTAGTTCTAATAGAATTTGTTGTTTTCTTTTTAATTTACTCATTTTTTGATCTTTCCTATCCACATAATTATTTATCTTTATCTAAAATTTAATATTAAATCTAATGTCATCCTATTCAACTTGTTCTTTTTCCTTAAATAGATAATTAATGATTGTTTCAAAAGTTGAGAATTTTTGACACTATTTGAACCCATAATCTTCATAATCTCCTTTTTTTGTTTAAGAGATAATGAAAGAAGAGTTTGAGAAAGACCACAATTGGAATTTGTGAGAAGAGTTAGTGAGATAAAGGATGAGATATAGTTGTTGATTTAATGTGTAAGCTATGAGATTCGTGAATAAAAATAAAAAAAAACTCAAAATCATTATAATTAGTCTTTATCATCAAGGTAAAGATAATTAATATATAAAATAAAAGATTGAAACAAAAGATGATGAGGGGTACCAATGAACCGAAAAAAATAATAATTAATAAATATTTTAAGAGATAATGGAAAATGAGTCGGAGAAAGAAAACAATTGAAAACAATTGAAAGATGTAGGAAAATGAATGATGAGAGAGAGTTGTTGATTTCTTGTGGAAGTTATGAATATTCCTGAAAAAAAATGTAAAAACATGGTAATGAGTCTTTATCATGAGGAAGAATATAATCAAGATATAAAATAAACGATGTAGAATTAATGCAAATTAATTATTAACAGAAATAAATTATTATTCATTTAATAATTATAAAAAACAAAACATACAAAAATATGGTAATGAGTATTTATAATGTTTAAGTCTAAAATTGATTAATAATGTACACCTTGTGTATTTGAAAATGGTGATGGAGATGAATGAAGATTAAGGAAGATGAAGATTTTTTAAAATAAAAAATTTTAAAAAACACACACAAAAATGTCAAAATGAAGGAATTATTATCATATTGAACATAAGGAACATAGAAAATAATATAATTGATGCAAATTAATTAATGCGCCTTTTTTTTATTTGAGAATGGTGATGGAGATGAATGAAGATCAAGAAAAATTGAAAGATAAATAAGAGATGAAGAAAGATACCTTTAGTATGTGAGAAGAATGTAGATGAAGGATGAGAGAGAGTTGTTGATTGCTTGTTGAAGTGATAAAGATTTCTGCAAAAGAGAGAGAGAGAGAGAGAGAGAGAGAGAGAGAGAGAGAGAGAAATAAAACACACAAAAAATGTGATAATATTCAACATAATGAACATAGAAAATAAATAATTTATGCAAATTAATTAATGTAAATACCTTTGGTATGTGAGAATAGTGAGGTATACGAAGGATGTGAAAGTTCTTGATTGCTTGTTGAAGTCATGAAGATTTCTATAACAAAAAAAGAGAGAAATAAAGAAAGAAAAATATGATTTTTGGTTCATGATTTCGTGATGTGGTGTGAGAATGAATATTGGTGGGAGGTGAAGAAAGATAAATAAGAGATGAAGAAGATGATAGAATTATATTTTAAAATTTAAATAGATAATTAATGATAAGTTTACTATTAGTAAGTATAATTGAAATTCAATTGAGTGAATTAGTAAATGTAAAGTGAAATTGAATTTATTGAATGTGTAAAATTTTTAAATGAGACGTAATTAGGTGAGGGGTGGTTGTTCAAGGAATTTTTCTAAATGACATGTCATCAGGTTGGAGGCTGATTACTTAATAATTTTTTCTGTTTTAGTATATTTAATATTAAGATTAAAGTAAGTCTTGGGCTTTTGATGTGAATCAACTCCACATCTTATTTTGAGTAAAAAGCATGTAAAATTGAGCTAACTTTTGATAGATTCTTAATCTAAATGTGCTTTAAATTGTGACTTATGGCTTGTTTTGTGTGTTTTGTAGTATTTTGATGAAGATGTGAAGTTGAGACAGAGACACACGACTTTGTAGCAGAAAAGGAAAGAAAGTAGAAACAAAGAATGAGAAACTTGAAGAAAGAGGTAAGAAAGAAGTCGAGAGAGTGCACCCTACTAGTTATAAAGCGAGGTGGACGAGTATTTTGATCAGAGACTAGTGGTGTCCAACTCGCTATAGCGCCACCTGGACGCTTGAGAAATTACAGAAGCCAGGCGTCCAGCTCGTTGCGAGCTACCTAGACGTTTGAAACTGATTTGCCTACATTTTGACTACTTTACCCTTACGAATTTTAAAGTGTAAATTGCTCATTTCAGACATGTGATTCTTTAATTTATTCATTCTTTGATGTAATTAACATACTATAATAGACAACACTATTTACAGACACACATAGTAGTTATATTTTAGAGAGAATGTAGAGCTAGTTTAGAGAGAGAAACATCTAAATTATGTGTTTTGATCTTAGAATCATGGTGTTCTAAGTTAGATTTAGGGATTTTCACAAATCTATGCGGTAGAGGAAGTGAAAATCATATGTAGTATGATGGATTTTATCAATTTCATGATGAAATTTCATCTTTGGATTTGGATTGTGGGTTAAGTTATTTTTATTTAATTGAAAAGAAAAGTCAAACCGATTGTATTCAATTTAAGTTGTACGTGATTTTCATTGAGAATTATGTTGGTTATTTAATGTGATAGGTTTTACTCAATTATTGTTCCATCCTCCATTATCTACGAGTTGCCATTCAGAAGTTTAAGATTCTCGATCAAATACTCCCTTAGTTTTGTTGACATCAATTTTCTTTTTTTATTTTAGTTTTAAATATTAATACATTTCTTTAATAATAGTTTTGATTTTAATTTCAAATTTTGAAATAATTATAAATTTCTTTTTATACATTATTTTCTTCTCATAAAAATTTTCTTCATAAAATAATTTATGCTCCCAATGCAAAATAATCAAAGAAAAATACAAACAAGACGCGCGCCTAGTAGTTTGAGAAGATTGATAGGAAATCTCAATAATCAACAAAATATTTCCTCCAAATATAAACTCTTTTGAAACAGTTAAGCAACACTTCTGAACGTAATAATAAAAAAGGTACTATCAAGCAAAAACCAAAGTAATTAACCATCCACAACAATATAAAGGTTCTTCTTTATCAATCTTCTACCCAAAACAAACCTAGTGCAATAATGCAAGTACTCAAGAACTAGAACAACAAAACTGCAGAACTCAGTCTCCCACTTTTCTCAATTCCGCTTGAGCGAGCTTGTTACATAAACAAGTTAGGCCTGGATGCCTTGTATGTTGTCTTGAGTTTCCTGGTTGGTGGCCGGACCTTCTTGAACACCAGGGGAAACTTAATTTGGGAGTTATGAAACTGCTTCGTACTCTCCCTCTTGCAAAGCTTAGCTGGCACTGTGGCAGTCTTGATGATCTGTATACAGTGGGCTCGGACTCTGTGGCGAGAAGCCATTTCGGTGTACATCTGCTCAACAGCCCCATTCAAAGTAGTATCCCTGTACTCCTTGTACATGTTGTGATAACCAGTTCTACTCTGGTACCTCAACCAAATGCCGTAATTCTTAATGGTGGTCGGGTTCTTCTCAAATATCTACACAACAGTTCAAAGCGGTATTATTACAAACTCATTTAGACACAGTATACTTTCATAAAACAGCATGCGAATGATGAAAGGTATCTAAACAAGGTACAATTTTTTGAAGGGTAACTCATCATGTGCAATAATAAATGCCTTATTTTGGAAAACTAGCAAAACCACAATATACAGCAACCATGCTATTCTTTTCAGAGGATACCAATCAGGTGAGAAATGGAAGCAATCGGGCGGGGACAACTTTTCTGATCAGGCAAATTTTAGTCCTATGTTGCCACTTTTGCTTCCGGAGGATAGTATAACCAGAGATGAGGACTTAGCCAACTACACATGCAAGACAGCCAGCAACTGGAAATATTATCCTAGAAAGCTCAAATCAAAGAAATTCTTTCACCCCTCAGATATTTCTTAAAACAACGCTTACTGTTAATGATCATTCCATGCAAGTAAAAAGCAAAGCAATTCTCCAATCTACAGATGGCCAGAAACATACAAACAAATCCCAAAAGAAAATGCAAACTTGCAAATCCCAACTACAGCAGAATATGGGGCATGTAAAATCAGAAATTTAAAACCTCAGCATATTATCTAAGAAATTACCAATGGAAAGAATAACAAAAACATGTAAGAGACGAGTACCCTAAGGCAAAATAACCAAGTACCCAAGTGGAATATATTCAAAATATCATGAGAAAACTACAGGAATTATCTTCCAAAACTTTGAACCTTTGGAAAAAGAAAACAAAACCCAAAAATATTAATTCTGTATAGGCATAGAAAAGAAAATTATAAATCTATAACCATCTTGCTATAACTCGGGGAACTAAAAACCTGAATCTCATTATTAAAGATGAAAAATGCACAAGCTGATCATGAGCCATTTAGAAAAATAATACACAAGCTGAAAAATAAAGAATTTTAACTGCTCCATGAGAAACCCAGAAAAATACACAACAATGGATGTAAGGTACCAAAACATTATCCTTCAAGATACAACTCCAAAAATGCAAAGACATATAAACACATTAAGCCACAAATATACCTCATTGATAGCAAGAACTTGGCCATTGCTCTTCTTTACCTTCTTCAGCTTCCTCAGAAAGTACCTAATCAGAACAGTTCATCACAAGAAAAACATCATCCTCCAAAAATATAACTACTTCGATATATCAGGCACCATTCAACCCATTAATTTCCCCATACTAGCTCAAAAAACTTAGAATCACAACAATCAGAGACTATATATTATATGCATATGCACAATCCAAGAAATAATAAATTCTGAAAGCAGATACAGTATAGGCCATTTAAAAGCATGCAGACCCAGAATCCACTTCCTGTTCCGACTATGTGAAGCACCCCTCTAAAAAACTAAATAATCCTCGGAAACTAGCACCATTTCAAAAGCTAAGACTCCCCCTCCAACCAACGAATCACTCATAACATTTAGCAGCTATAAATGGTGCCAGATCAAAACATTCACATTCCTACACTCAAATGTGTGAAATTAGTCAGCTCACGTTCAAAAGCCCTAAAAGCACCTACCTAAACAAACACAAATCTACCAAAGATAAATAATAACACAGAAACATACGTTTACGACACCAAAACAATGAATCCTTTTAAAAGAACATTTCCTCCAAGAATAAACCTATGCATACAAGGAAAGTCAGAATACGCACCAAAACTTGGACTTGGCGCGCACTTCGTTGGTAGCCCATAGCTTCATGCGGTAGATCTTCGGATGCTCATCAGTCTCTGACGGCAGAGCTCTACCCACCACTTGGTACTGATGGAACTACACAGAGCAAAAATATATGTATATTTTTCAAAAGTTCAAACTTCGGAAAACCTCTAACTTCATCAATTAGGTAAAGAAAGAGATGACAAGAAAAATTCCTCTATTGCTCATTTGTTTACAGAAGCATGAGGCAAACTCTTACCCTGTAATTCACCATTTCCGCGGCAGCTCTCTCTCTCTTTTCTCTCACTGTGCGTGTGCCCGTGTGCAAAAGGGGGAGAGGCGATTGAAAAATAGTTGCTTAGGGTTTTGTAGAGTATATATGACAGACCGAGATTAAATAAACCTAACGGGCCTTCATGGCTGTACATCAATCTTTTGTTGGGTTGGGCCCCTGACATACTTTATAAAACATATGAATAGGCCCGAATTGGAATTCAGAATTTGATTTTTAGGGGGCGTTTGTTTGGTTAGGGGTAGGTATGGGTTTGATAATGGTTTCATACCCATTCCGTTTCAGGAATGGGAATTGGTATGAAATTCATTTATATGGGTTTCATGAAACCTACTAGCCGCAAGCTCGTATTTGGTCGCACATCTTAAAAAATAAAATTATTAGTTTTATAATATTATATTTATAATAAGTAATATTTGTATTTATAATATTATATTTTTATATATTATAATTATATATTATTTCATTTCGATTTTGATTCTCTTAGTCAACCAAATATCAGAAATGGTAATGATTTCAAACAGTTAAAATCATACTCATTCTCATTTCTATCATACTCATTCCGATTTCGGTTTCTAACTGTTTTACCAAATGACCCCTTAATATTTATAGGCTATTTTTTACTATTTGTATACCTATTTTTGAAGTGTACTCCTCAAACGGCTCCAGCACAAAAATAAGGCATCTCCACAGTAAGTCGTCAAAATGCATTCCCACATTCATCCACGTTGAAATATAATCCCATCATGGTTCCTCTAAGTCAAAATACACTATCACCATGGTTGGGTGCAACACAATATGCCCCAACTGTTAGCGGTAAACTTGTCTGCTAATTTTATCTCCTTGTTTTACTAACTTGTGTGTTCATGTGAATGCCTAGTTAGCTTGGCTTTGGTGGATTGGCCGAGAATTAATTCATGTTGGCCGAGAGAAAGTGAACGGAGGGGCTTGTTGGGCGAGTTTCTAAGTTCATGGCCGAGAAAATGCGCACAAAGGCATTGGATGTCGAGAATTTGTGGGCATGTTCGAGACAGGTTCGAGATGTGCGGCAAAATGCGCACACGGCTGAGCAGACTTTGAGTTGATCTGATCTGCCGAGACTTTGATCTGATCTGCCGACACTTTGATCTGATCTGCCAACAAGGAATGCTGGCACGCCTGGGCGGGCTAGCTTTCAGTTGCGAGGCGTTGCGAGAAGTTGCGCACAACTTCAAACGGGCTGGTCTTCAGTTGCGGCAAAGTGGGAATGTTGCGACACGATCGAGCCGAAGTGGAACTAAGGCTGGATGGACGGTTGAGCGGTTGAGAACGTGGGCTGAACTTGCTGGAAACGTGTGGAGCTGGCCGAGATCGTGGGATGGTCGACCGGAAAGTGCGGGCAGTTGCTGCAAACGTGGGCTGTAACCGTTTCTTCGAGCTTTGTTCGGGCCTAAGTGCTTGGGGCTGTCAAGCACGCAATTGTTGCCTATAAATAGGTGAAACCTCACTCATTTGAGGGTGTTGGTGGAGAGCTCATTTTTGGTAAGGGAATTCCAGAATAGAGCCGGGCTAGTTTAGCTTTGGGAGGGAGTTAGACTAGTTGGTTCAAGCTTTGGCTAAGTGTGAGGCTGAAGTTTTTGAACGGGAAAATTCTTTGTAGCCTATTGAGAGTTTCAATAAAAGTTGCACTGAATTTTGGGGCTTTTGTCCGTTAAACACTTGCGTCCTAGATATTATTCTCGTTTGTGAGATTTCGGGTTTATTTCTAGTGCTGCCTTAGAGAAATTTCCGCTAATCTTTGGCTAGCGTTTTGGGGGTGTGACAACCATGGTTGGCTCATATCGATTGGTGGCTTAACCCATTGTCGCCCATGTTGGTTTGTCACTCAACTCATGGTCGCCCATGTTGGTTTGTCACTTAACCCACGGTCACCAGTGTTGACTTGTCACTCAACCCTCGGCCGCTCATGTTCGTGTGTGTCATTGCTATTGGTGATCTATCTTTTTCATTCGCCAATAGAAAATTAATATAATTTCAATTCAAATTAAATTAAAAGACTAAAAAAAAAGTACCATTTTATGTTATGTAGTGCCTGGACCATGGTTTAGACGTGGTCAAGTCGCGTCTTTATGCGTTCTGACCATGGTTCACTCGTATCCATTAGTCACGTATATATGATCGTGTGTATTTTTGTGATTTTAACTACGGTAAACGCACTACATGTACGTATAATTTTTTGTTATCATATATATATATATACATTTATTTGATTGAAATTTAAATAAGTTGTTTACAAATTAGATAAGAGCAATTTCAAAAATTTATTTTCAAAAGAGAGTTATAAATAGTAAAAGTGTGGCTCCAAATAGTAATACGGTATAAATCTTAATTTTGACAAAAGGAGAGTAGTCGACATTCATCCATGGAATTTCGGCCACCTTGATCAAAATCCTATCAGGAGCATATAGCAGTTTTGAGGTGTTTATCAAATCTTTTTACTGAGATCTTCAACCGTTTGGCCCTATGAAGCCCTTGAGCCAAAAAATCAAAGAAAGGAAGGACATCAAAGAAGAAAAAGAAATGGGCAAAGGGTCCCGAATCCTGATCATCAAGTTACTTTCTATGGACACGAGGAAAAACCATCCACAAAGATTAAATAACCGAGTTGCCTCGAAGGAAGTTAAATTTACATTTGTAGCTATACATACGACGAACAAAAGACAAGCTGCTGCTCGATCGTCTTTTCAGCCATATTCTTTCAATTCACATTCGCTTGTCTTCTCTCATCATCTTCTTTAACTTTCTCATGCATATGTGTATGCCTTGAAATGCCCATTTCAGCAATGGTTGAACCTTCACCAGGCCTTGGTGACCTTTGTTACTCCTAGGCTAACAGCTATCAACGCGAGGATTGCCTGTATTTGTCGCGAAAACAAGGAGATCAATGAGAGAAATTCCAAGCGAGACATACCCACCAATGTACCAGAAAACTTTTCGTCAAAGGAAGAGAAAAACTGGTCCAACAAATGAGAAAGTAAACTTACTGCCAGTGTACAAGCAACAAGTCCTGGTTTTTCTCTGTAATCCACCCTAGCACACATTAAAATGAAAGCTCCAATGTACCAGGGCACAGCACCAAGGAAAAAACCAACGATAAACCTAGCAACAATTAAATATCAGGCACACAGTCTGAAAATTCAGCAATGACCAAACCTAACAGTTCCAGTAATAAAACCATGCTGCCATGTAAAACTCCTGCATCACAAACAAACCAGCTTAAACACCACTTTGCCACACTTACTCTTGTCATTACAAGTTTTAGGTTTCTTGCGATCAATAGGAATAGAATAATGAACCCGTACACTAATTTCCATTCTCATACGGAAATAACAGATCACATGGGGACGACAACTTGTAAAGACAAGAGTAAGTGTGGCAAAGTGGTGTTTAAGCTGGAATAGAATAATGAACCCGTACACTAATTTCCATTCTCATACGGAAATAACAGATCACATGGGGACGACTGCAGCCCTCAAACTCTCCGGCAATATAAGTTCTCTCATTCTTCAGGAATTTATGCAGAACATTCAGGTGAGCGCTTCAAATTAAGAAGGAAAATTAGATATATTCGTTTAATCAGAGAATTAGTCCAATTGATATGATACGTTTAATTCTTTATTTCCCACTAAAAGACTATTAAAACTAGATATATTTCCTTCTTCCTCGTGCCATCGACTTTGACTTTCCATCATTACAGTCACTTTGAGCTTTTATGGACACCTCAAAAAAAAAAAAAAAAAAAAAAAGTAAAATACAAGGAAAAGAAAAATACTTCCAGGGGAAAATGAGGTACCATACATCATATATACAACTTCAGATTTTTATTTTTCAGAACTTCAAACCAGTTCTGTTCTCATTCTCTCAACAGGGCGCGTGACCCGTTTCATGTTAATAACAACCAAATCCAAAAATTGTTCCTCCATTTTGTGTTGAATTAGGTGAAATTGATCAGAATCTATTAAAATGACCAAAAGGATTTCACTGACTGGTCCTAATTAATCAAGCAAAGCAAGTAGAGTATACAGGGGTAACTGTTATAGGTAAAAAAAAAACTGTCATTGGTAAGCAAGGATATTTAACAAAACCCAGGTACCTATCAACTGATTATTACCTTCCAGTTGCAAATTACTCAAGTTAAAGCATTTATAGATCTTCAAAATCACACACCTTCATGATGCATATAGAAGTCACAATTGTACAATCAACATAAATGGCAACAAAGAGTCATATTGAAACTTACAGCAACCAACCAATCCCAATTCCACAGCAAGGAAGCCTATGCTCTACAGCAATTCTACCTCCAGCAACAGCATAACCTAGAAAAGACAAAAAACCCAGACAAAAGTAGTACGATGAAATGAAATACATAGCCAAGACAAGAGCTTATATTAGATGACCAAGACATTCATAAAATACTTAGTCTATCATGAAACACAAATTAATAAGAAAAATGGAAAAAGCAATCCACTTATCCTAAAGCCACCAGTATGTATCATCAAAGAACATAACTATATGATATTTCCTAACCATCTCTCAACAATCTTTTAAAAATTGTATACTTAAAATTAGATAGCCATAGAATAATATCAGCGAAGCTAAATCATGTGCCTATTCAATCTCAGAAAGCAGTTCCGAAACGCATGCTTATATGAAACCTGAATCACATTCAAACATTCAATCCAAGGATGCACTTCCAACACCAACACATATAAAAACTAAGCATTCTCCATCGAAGGATTTCCTCTCTTCCCTAGAAGCTCTGGTCTTCCTACAATAGTCGACAATATAAACCCTCAAATCCCAATAACCAAAATCAATTTATCACTTTCGAACAAACAATACTTCATGAAGGCTTGCTTCTCAAATCTTCCTAATATATATTTGTTACGCCATTGAACACTAAAATCAATATCCCTCCGTAAAAAAGAAAACAAAATGACAATTATACAAAGATCACCTCCACCATCAGATTCCATAACATTTATAGGCAAAAAAGACCTATATATATATTTTGTTTAAAACAAAATCGTGTACTTTTTGCATTGAATGTTAGAAGTTTCTGATTTCTGAATGCAATGATCAAACCTAAGCATTACAATACCGGGAACTGCTTCATAACCCACGTGATGGTGATAATAATAAGGCGAAGGAACGGCGGTGCCAGGTGGGGCTATTGGTTGAGGGAATCCGAGAACCGGCGCAGACGGTTGAGGAGGAGGAGGAGGCATTGGTTGCTGAGAATTCACCCCCTGAAAAGTTCCATAATAATATTGGTGGGAAAAGAGCGGCTCACCGCCTGAGCTGACGGAGGCAGAGGCACCAGCTTTCTTCCCTTCGTCTGCGGACATTCTCGCAGATGGAAGACCGAAACGACGACGTGCAGTTCGGTGGCGTCAGAGGTTGGAAGTTGGAAAAGGGAGAAGATCAGCGGCGTATTTGTAAGAGATCAGCGTCGCGTGGATTAGCTGTTAAGTTTGATCTTATTAGGAAGAAATATATGGAAGTTTTTAGTAAAATACAAAAAAGAGGAGGCCCTTGGCTGTTAAGGAACATGCGGAGTCAAAACTTAGAAGTTGAACTACATAACTTAACTACATTCTCCCAGTATACGCAGTTCGGCCGAAACTGTTTAAATCAGTTACATCAAATTATTTTTTCAGTTTGGCCAGTTTAAATATATTTATAGGATGACAGTTTGAAAAATTTATAAACCGTAATAACGGTTCGGCCAATGGGTTAGGTTGTGAAACCGGCCGTTCTGGCCGAACCGAAACGTATATATTATAAATATATTTAGCATTTAACATACATAAAAAGTTAGGTTAGACGTTTCTGGATATAGACATTTCTGGACGTGGTGCTAGTTGTTTTTTATGTGGTGCTAGTTGTTCTGAGACGTGGTGGACTGTCTTTGTGAAAAAAATCAGTTTAAATTCATATGAATGGATGTAGATATTTCTGGACGTGGTGCTAGTTATTCTGAGACGTGGTGGATTATCTTTGTGAAAAAAAATAGCTTAAATTCACATGAATGGATGTAGATGTTTCTGGACGTGGTGCTAGTTATTTTTGACGTGACGCTAGTTGTTTTGAGACGTGGTGGACTGTCTCTGTGAAAAAAAACAATTTAAATTCACATGAATGGATGTAGACATTTCTGGACGTGGTGCTAGTTGTTTTTGACGTTGTGGGTTGTCTTTGTGAAAAAAATAGCTTAAATTCACATGAATGGATGTAGACGTTTTTAGACGTGGTGCTAGTTATTTTTGACGTGGTGCTAGTCGTTCTGAGACGTGGTGGACTGTCTTTGTGAAAAAAAATCAGTTTAAATTCACACGCATGGATGTAGACGTTTCTGGACGTGTTGCTAGTTGTTCTGAGACGTGGTGGGTTGTCTTTGTGAAAAAAATAGCTTAAATTCACATGAATGGATGTAGACGTTTCTGGACGTGGTGCTAGTTGTTCTGAGATGTGGTGGACTGTCTTTGTGAAAAAAATCAATTTAAATTCACATGAATGGATGTAGACATTTCTGGACGTGGTGCTAGTTGTTTTTGACGTGGTGGGTTGTCTTTGTGAAAAAAATAGCTTAAATTCACATGAATGGATGTAAACGTTTCTGGACGTGGTGCTAGTTGTTTTTGACGTGGTGCTAGTTGTTCTGAGACGTGGTGGACTGTCTTTGTGGAAAAAAATCAGTTTAAATTCACACGCATGGATGTAGATGTTTCTGGACGTGGTGCTAGTTGTTCTGAGATGTGGTGGACTGTCTTTGTGGAAAAAATAGCTTAAATTCACATGAATGGATGTAGATGTTTCTGGACGTGGTGCTAGTTATTTTTGACGTGGTGCTAGTTATTCTGAGATGTGGTGGACTGTCTTTGTGAAAAAATTAGTTTAAATTCACATGAATGGATGTAGACGTTTCTGGATGTGGTGCTAGTTGTTTTTGTCGTGGTGGGTTGTCTTTGTGAAAAAAATAGCTTAAATACACATGAATAGATGTAGACGTTTCTGGACGTGGTGCTAGTTGTTTTTGATTTGGTGCTAGTTGTTCTGAGACGTGGTAGACTGTTTTTGTGAAAAAAAATCAGTTTAAATTCACACGCATGGATGTATTCGTTTTTGGACGTGGTGCTAGTTGTTCTGAGATGTGGTGGGTTGTCTTTGTGAAAAAAAATAGCTTAAATTCACATGAATGGATGTAGACGTTTCTAGACGTGGTGCTAGTTATTTTTGACGTGGTGCTAATTGTTTTGAGCGTGGTGGACTGTCTTTGTAAAAAATCAGTTTAAATTCACTTGAATGGATGTAGACATTTCTGAACTTTAAAAATAATTTTGTAGACTTTAAAAATAAATAAAAAATGGCACCAACTATCAAACAGCCAAATCAAACCGTTAAAAAATGGTTTGGCCGGTTTGGTTTGAAAATAAAATTGTCCAGTTTGGTTTGAAAAAATTTCAAATCGTATATTACGATTTGGACTATACATTTACTTTCAAACCGGCCAAACCGGACCGTGTACACCCCTAGTCTCAAGGTAAATATTGTTGTCTATCACATGGGATATGAAGGTAGGCGCAAATTATTTACAAGATTTATTATATAATAATTTTGGTAAGTTTAATTAATTGAAATTTTTTTTCTAACTCTCAGGCCAAATTGCAATTTTGGTCCCTTATAATATGGGTAATTTTATTTTTAGTTCCTTTTAATTTTACGGGGACACTTTTAGTCTCCTAACTTTTTTTTATTAGGAGTTTTGATCATTTTTTATGAAAAAATTTAAAATATAACGGATTAACTCATTTGATCGCTAGTCAAATCTAATTTTTTTCTTCAAAATGATTTGTATCATGGTGTTTTCAACAAGTTTTCTGATCCGGATCCTCATTAATGTTCAACCCATTTAGGGTTTCAGCCGCCATTTTAGATTATGAGTCGATCTAAATGGATTGAACGTTCATGAGGAACCGAGTTATAAAATGGATTGAAAACATCATGGTACAAATCATTTTAAAAAAAAATTAAATTTGAATAGCGATCAAATAAATTAATTCGTTATATTTTAAAATTTTTCGTAAAAAATGACCAAAACTCCTACCGCCATCCACACTAATGGTGGAATTGGTGTATAACATTCCACACCCCACCATTGGTGTGACCCCGTTTAGTTCATTCAATTTGAAACAGTTGATTGATTTTTTGGGATCCACAATATGGTCCCCTTTTTCTGTTTTTCTTTTATTTTTTTTTTCTTATTTCTACTGTTTAGGTATATATATATTTATTTTTTTCTATTTCCACCGTTGAAGTGTATATATATATATATATATATATTTTTTCTATTGTTGGAGTATATATATATTTTTCCATATCAAACGGTAATAAATTTCTTTTGTGTATTGAAATAAAATTTTATATTATGTTATTTGATGATTTAATATACTTTTGCAACTTTAGCGGCCTCTACTTGGAGCAACAGCAGCCGTCGAGGGTTTTGGAGAGCGAGAGAGCGGCGAAAATGTCTGGCAAGGGAAGCAAGCCCAGGAAAGAGGAGGTTGTCACCAGGGAGTATACCATCAATCTCCACAAGCGACTTCACGGATGCACATTCAAGAAGAAGGCTCCCAAAGCCATCAAGGAGATCAGGAAGTTTGCCCAGAAGGCCATGGGAACAACTGATGTGAGAGTGGATGTGAAGCTAAACAAATTCATATGGAGTAGAGGTATTCGAAGTGTGCCAAGAAGAGTCCGTGTGCGCATCGCCCGCAGGAGAAATGATGATGAAGATGCCAAGGAGGAGCTCTACTCTTTGGTCACTGTAACTGAAGTTCCTGAAGGATTCAAGGGAATGGGTACCAAAGTCATCGACGATGACGAGTGATTTAATAACTCTTTATGTTTTTCTATGCAATTGCAAATTTTGCTGTATTATTTAGATAATTTTGGTTTTAGTTCAGTCTTGACTCCAATGTTACTTGAGATTGACTTTTATGAATGTCATATGAGCTGCTTGGTGGTTTAAAAAAAAAAAAAAATACTTTTGCAATGTATTGTTCAAGTAATAATAATTAATTTTTAATATATTTATTTCATAATTTAAAAAAAATTAATAATCTTGATATTCCGGATGATATAAAATCTATAATTATATAAACACTTCAAAATTTTGAATATGATAAATTAGAAACAGAATATACAGATATTTCTGAATAAGAAGAAGAAGAGGTAATAAATGCTCTAAAAAATGAAAATAGTTCTGAATCGGAATGTGAACCTTGTAGTATAGGACAAACTTGTTCTAAAGAAATGAATAAAATTGATAATAATCTTGATCACAGTGAACTTTATAAAATAATGTCTCAATTTTCAGACATGACCATCAATGTACTAACTTCTAATCATGTTATTGAATTATTAAAATCAATAAAAGATCCAAAATTGAGGATGCAAATTATTGATGAAATAAGTACAGAAGAAGGGACTTCATCATCATCTCATATTGAAGAAGATATCTCAGAAAAACTTTTGAATACTAATAGGACATATAACATGACAGAAATCATGAATCAACTAAGACATAAATATCAAAATAATGAAGAAAATGTTTCTCTTCAAACCCTTTATAAAGAAATTAATAATTTAAAAGAAGAAATAAGAATATTAAAAAATAAGAATATAATTCAAGAAACTAGAATTTCTAACTTAGAAAATATTTCTAAGAGCAAGATTTCAGTAAATGAGTCTAATAAAAATAATATTCCAGAAAAATTTCTTTATACTCTTGAGACGGTAATATCTCAAAAATGGTATATCAAGATAGTATTATTAATTGATAACCATTATACAAAAACTTTTACTGCTTTGGTTGATAGTGGTGCAGATTTAAATGTTATACATGAAGGATTAATTCCTACTAGATATTTTCATAAAGCTAGTTATAATTTATGACATGCTGGGGGCGATAAACTCCAGATACAATATAAGCTTCCTAAAGCTTTTGTATGCATTAATAATAAATGTATTGCTCAAAACTTTATTCTGGCAAAAGATATTTCTAATCAAGTAATATTAGGAACACCATTTTTAAATGATAATAAATGAATAATTGGAACTTTTAAAAATGAGGATATATGTCTTGAATTCATAATAGAACCATTCACTAGAATTTTGCATAATATTTATGATAATATTAAGGCAAAATAAAATCAAATAAACTTTTTAAAACACGAGATTAGTATTCTATCAATTGACGAACAATTGAATAATCCTAAATTACAGGATAAGATTAACTTATTAAAAAATTAATTCTCTTTAGAAATATGTAATGACCATCCAAATGCCTTTTGGAATAGGAAAAAACATATTATTTATTTACCTTATGAAGATTCTTTTAATGAAAAGGAAATCCCTACAAAGGCTAGGCCTTGTTGGATGAATTCAGAATATCTTGAAATATGTAAAAAAGAAATTGAATATCTTTTACAAAAAGGATTAATAAGTTATTCACAATCATCATGGTCATGTACTGCTTTCTATGTTAATAAACATTCTGAAATAGAAAGAGGAATACCAAGATTGGTTATAAATTATAAACCTTTGAATAAAGTATTAAAATGGATTAGACATCCAATTCTTAATAAAAAGGATTTGCTTGATAGACTTTATGATAGTCTAATATTTTCAAAATTTGATTTAAAATCAGGTTATTAGCAAATTCAAATTAATAAATCTGATAGATATAAAACAACATTTAATGTTCCTATTGGACATTATGAATGGAATGTTATGCCATTTGGCTTGAAAAATGCCCCTTCTGAATTTCAAAAGATTATGAATGATATCTTTACCCCTTATAGTACTTTTATAATTGTTTATATTGATGATATATTGGTTTATTCTAAAACAATTGAAATGCATTTTAAATATTTAAATATGTTCGAATCAATTATTGTCCAAAATGGATTAGTAATTTCAAAACCAAAAATGGTATTATTTCAAACCAAAATTAGATTTCTTGGCCATATCATTGAAAAAGGAAATATTATTCTGATAAATAGAAGT
The DNA here is from genome assembly GCA_030378225.1 of Knoxia roxburghii. Lineage (NCBI taxonomy): Eukaryota > Viridiplantae > Streptophyta > Magnoliopsida > Gentianales > Rubiaceae > Knoxia > Knoxia roxburghii. Next base: position 20,244,359 of record CM059415.1, on the reverse strand, counting down.
ATACATTTTGCTGATAAATTTCCTGTTAAAATCACTGATAAAATATGATTACAAAGATTTTTAAGAAGTTTGAATTATATTGCTCCTTATTATAAAGATTTAATAAAGGATACAACTATTTTATATGATAGACTTAAGAAGAATCCTAAGCCATGGTCTGAAGACCATACTGAGGCAGTTAGAAGGATAAAATCTAAGGTAAAAACATTACCTTGTTTAATGCTTAGCAATCCAAATTGGGGAAAAGTAATTGAAACTGATGCTTCTGGTATAGGATTTGGAGGAATATTAACTCAAATAGATCCATACACTAAACAAGTTTATCTTGTTAGATTTCATTCAGGAAAATGGAATGAGTCTCAGAAAAATTATGCCACTATAGCTAAAGAAATTTTAGCAATAGTTAAATGTGTTTTAAAATTTCAAGATGATTTATATAATCAAAAATTTATTATAAAAACAAATTGCAATGCTGCTAAATTTATGTTTCAAAAAGATTTTAAACATGATGTTTCTAAACAAATGTTTGCACGATGGTAGGCTCATTTAGCCCCAGTTGATTTTGAAATTGTTTATAAAAAATGAGAAGATAATAGTCTTCCAGATTTTTTGACCCGAGAATATTTAAATTCATAACGGATATGAGTTGTCGAGGCAGAGGATCTTTCTCTTATAGAGGAAGAGGGGGTCGAGGAAAGCTTCCAGAGATTATATCTCAGCATGGAAACCAAAAGCTAATAGCTATGGATTTATCTCAGAATGCTGAATATCAAGCATTCTTTGAATTTAAAAGGAAAAGTCAACAAAGTGCTGATGGAGGGAATGATAACCTTTCATATGCCAAAATAATTGGCGACGAAGAATCTGAATCCAATAATATTGGATTTTCAGAAAATGAATATAAAGAAATTATATTTCTTTTAGAAGAAAAATATTTGAAATGGAAAAATGATCCATGGATCTTAATACAAAGATATTTGGATAATTCATCCATGCCTACAAGGACTTATAAGTCCAGGTATTTTTATGAACAAATACTTGTTCAGAATGGATCTTGTGAAATTTCACATTTTACTAGAACTAATAAAGAAATTTATAATTTCAGTAAAACAATAATTAAAAAGGTTATATCCTTGGAAGATTGGGGAATTTCTCCCATGAAAAAAAAAAGAAATACTGATTAATAAATCAGCAGTAATTAAATATAATTACTGGGATTATTGTGATGCCTTTATAAAGGTATTTTATTATGAAAATGATAAGCACAAACATTCTTGGTTTATAAAAATCTGTGCTCATGTTTATAACAATGATATTCCACACTGGTTTATACACTGGTTTTATTGTTTTGGTCATACTTCAAATATTTTACCATAAAAGATGAAATTCTTTTTTGATAAATGGGTGAAAATTTCACCCCAACTTCTAAAAAAACAAGAGATAAAATTATATATTGAGGATATAGCCTCATGTTTCTTCTTTATTGAATTCTCAATACCCTGGATTTGGAAATGGACTCCAGAAATTGGTTATACCAAGACAAGAATTCCCTTCTTACAGAGAACATTTCATACAAAGTTCTGGGACAAGATGATGAAAGTTGATCCTATCACCAAAGAAATCTTTGGGAAAGAAACAATTGATCTTAAACGGGAATTTATTAGCACTCCATCTCCTTTTGATCATATATCAAGAAAATTTAAAATGAGATCTGAAAATCTGACTAAGGAGAAAATGATTGCTGCCTACGTTGAAGAAATGAAAAAAGATCTTATTTCTCAATTTGAAGAAGAAAGATCTACAAAATCAGATTTTACTATGGCATCTGAATATATGCAAGATGCGCAGGATCCCAATGAGGTATGCATTGAAGATATTTTTGAAGCCATCAAAGATACATTGGTGGAAAAAATTACAAAGAAGAATAGAGAAGGCTCTTCTTCCAATCAAAGAAAAGCTGGAGAATAAAGACATTGAAGACTGTTGCTAATATGGATGTTTTCCTAATAAAGGAAGAAAAATAAAGAAAACAAGATCCGGGAATCACGGCTTTACTTTAATCACTAAGCCAAAATTATTGGCTTTTAACTGTATACTTTTGTTTTGAAAACTATTCATAAATAGTTCTTTCACTTTTCTTGTGTATAAATGGAGTAGTCTAACTTGGAGAAAGGCATAATTCAGTTTATAAGAATTCATTTTCTCTCTCTTACCCCTTGTAGCTCATGTGTTGAGCCTTTCTTTCTTTTGTAAAATCCAAAGTATATAAATCTACTATTATCTTCAGAGAATCTCTTGAAGGTTGAAGTTCGGTGTAAGTTTTTTTTTTGGTTTTTAGAATGTTGTCTATTCATGTGCTGATTTATAACTATTAATTACTTAACATGTAGTTAGATTCAATTTATTTCTTAGGATAATCATAGGTTGGATAATTGTAACTGGCCTTAACATGAAATTTATATATTAAATATATGGCTCATGGGTAAGTCCCATTCTGGTCGTTGTTAGGCATTCTCTGGGCAGTTTGGAGTATTATGTTTGGGTAGAAAATTTATGAAGGGTTGCCGGTTATGTTTCATCTTGTAAAATTGTCCTATCCTATCCTGGGTCGTAAATGGTATCAGAGCCATGTTGTAGTCTTTAATATGTTATGAGTCAACACATCTTTTGTATCATGAATTTCATGAACATCATTAATAAGAATTCTAATATTAAAAATTTTAAAAATGAGGAATATGATATCCCCCAAAATTTAGAATTGCTTAATAGATGGATGATTCCAAGAGTCGCACCTAAGTTAATATATCAATTAGGTACTTTTGAAAAATTGGTTTTAAAACAAGTAGTAAAAACTACTGAGGAATCTATTTCATTATATAATAATGAGATGATAATCAGATTATTATCTCAGAAAGATATAAGTCAATATATACAAACTCATAAATTTCTACACATAGGATTAGTGCAAATTGCATTTAAACCGTTAACTTTAGAAGGTTCGGCAGAACGCTTTATAGCAGCTTTAAGAGATGGTAAGAATTTAAATTGGAAACAATCTTTAATGGGAATCATACAATCTAGTTTATCTCATAGACCAGTTTATTTTAACGTTTATCTTAATTTGCAATTATCATTATCTGATGTAAATATTTTAGATGCTTTAACACTAAATGTTAAAACACATGTTTATAATTATATTCCTGGAACAGAAGTTATATGTCTCTGTTATAGAATATATTATAAGCCCTTATTTACCTTGAATCCACAATGTAAACGAATGGATAAATGAGAAGAAAAAACTTTTCCATTAAATTGGATAATAGAACAAGCTATTCATGTTCAACCACAAATTCAGGATCAGGATAATATTATCGATATATTTCAAAACAATGAGGGAAATGTTAATATTAGATTTGATAATAATGTGAAATTATAGCCATTTCCAAAGAGTACTTCTATGAGATCATATATATCACCTATAAATTATAGGGTAGATTCTCATATGCCTTCTAGAGCATCTACTTTTCAAATAAGATAATCAGAAATTTCAACACCTATTACAGAAAAATTTTATATAAACAGACAAAATATTGTAAGAGAAATAAATAATCAAATTAAGAATAAAAATGAGTTAGAACCGACAATGTTAGAAATGAAATTTTCTATTTAATGGATAAGAGTCACATGATAGATTTTAGTCCTGGCTCCCCAACTAGAAAAATTATTTCTGAAGAATTCAAAGATTCAGGCTATAACCAGTTTCGAAAATGGTTTTTTGAAACCTTTACTAAGGAAGAAATATTATATTTCCAAGAAAAATTTTATAAATACTGTAGTATTATAAATGCTTTAATACCTTTTGCTTTATGGTTTATAAAGACCTATGTAAAAAATTATATTTCTGTTATTGAAAGAGAATATAAACTTGAAACAAGAAATGGTTATAAGGGTATATATCATCCACAACAAGCTTTTCATATTGATTTTCCTACTGTTCCTACTAATGATTTTCCTCCTTTGACCTATATTAATGCTGCCCAGACTCCTTCTGCTAAATTAGCTAATATTCCATCTCGTCCCTCTTCTCATTCTTCTCAGTCTAATTCTGCTCCTTATATTCAGAAAAAAGATTTTGAATATATAATGTTGACTCATTTTCAGACTCCTCCAGAAAATAATGATGTGAAGAATTTTGTTTCTCGCCTTTTCCTACAGACTAATCAGTGGTTTACTGATGATAAATTTAAAAATCAGAAGTATTATGAGTTCATTCTCGTTGATACTAATTCTGTTGAGATTACTCATTTTCCTGACAAAAAGGACTCCTCTCGTATAGCCTACTCTAAATTCATCATTAAAAAGGTCATGAGTCCTCGAGAATTTTCTTCAATTCATGATATGAATGAATTTTCAGGACGATATATTCCTACTGGTTTTAATTACACAGATTATATGTTGGCATTTTATCGATGCCTCTATTTTCGTTCATTCAATCATTCATGGTTCATCAGCTTTTCTACTAAGTTTAATACTCAAGTACCTATGTGGTTTTACGATTGGTGGAAACTACTTGGTGCTATTCCAGATATTCTGGCTCCTATTTCTGAAAAAGGATTTCAAACCTACAAACAAAAATGTAGGTTAGCCGATTATCAAGCCTCATTTATGTTTCATGCTGTGTTTCGAGTACCTTACATTTTGGCGTGGAGTTGGCAAATCAAACAACTCCAGCAAGATACTCCTTGTGCTTTAATTCGACAAATTAATGTTAAATGGTGGATCCAGTTTAATGAAGACCAAAGTAATGCCCAGGTCATTCTAAAGTATTTGGAAACCGGGGAAAAATAGAAAATTCAGACTAATCAAATTCCTAAAACTCCGATTACTGAAATATATCCCGTGACTCCTGCAAAAACCTCTGTTCCTTTACCCAAGAAACTAATATCCAGTACTTCATCTCCTTTGACTACTCCTGTTGTGGTTACTCCTCCTCCTGCTCAAGTTAATCCATCGGCTCAAGATCAGACTCAAGATGTCCAAGACTTCATCAATCAATGTCTGAAGACATATTTTGAGACAAAGGCTTCGAGTACTAGCAAATTTCCTCCAGTTAATCCACCTTCAGCTTATCCTTCCAGGTCATCACCAACCGATAAAGTTGAAGATTCCTCACCCACTACTGAAGATGAGTTCGACCAATTAGGGGGTCCATGTGCTCAGGATCCTTTTGACTTTGAATGTACTAATTATCACATATGATGTAAGGGCTTAGCTCATATGTCAATATTGTAGGATAGACGTAAGTGCGTAGGTCATACAACACTTACATTCATTTCAATTTCATTCAGCTTTAATTCCGGACTTCATTTCCGGATTTGTAATTAGTTTAGGAGAATTCCCGTCTACAAAAGGGATAGACTGCTCATGTAATCGGCAGAAGCCTTTTTAGCAATAAAGAAGTTTTTTGAAAAACCATTTCTCTCAACATCTTTCACACTTTCAACTCTTTTTTTTCGTTTAATATTTCTAAAGTAAGTCATGCTTCCTTTACCTTTCCACTCTTACTTTTGATTACCGCCTTTGCTAATTAATTGCGTTTTCAAAATCGATCCTGCTTGAATTTGGTATCAGAGCCTGGTTTTATTAAACTTTCTCAATCAGATTTCGAAAAATATTTTCAAACATTTTGTTTTCAAACGATTTAAACAATCTGAGGCTTCATTAGAGTCTTGCATACATTCATCTAAGGTTTGGTAAAAGGTCGAGTGCATAAGACCGTTGGTAAGCCGATAGGTGTTCCAGGTCGCAGACTCCCTTGTTCCCTTTAGGTTTATGTATACATTTCTAGTGTAGTTAAAGCATGTTTAGATCTTAGATAACATAATGGCTGAAAAAATTCGTAGATTTCTCTTTGGAGAGTCTAATACAACCTCTTCATCTGCATCCATCTCATCATCATCATATTCATCCATTCTTAATTCTCATGAACTCATACATGAAATCTTACCTAGTAAAGTCCTTCTGCAGTCTACTCACAAGTCTACTAGAATTTAATAAAGCTTACTCCATTAAAATCCATGAGGAGATCCATCCCATGGAAGAAGATAAAAAAATGATTAATTTGTTAAATAATACTGCTATTAATTATTATCTTAATCAAGGTTACCGATTTATGCATTATGGTTTAATTCAAATTGCTTTACATCCTTTACTTAAACGTGGGGTTGATACTCCTATTTTTATGGCTTTACGTGACGATCGTCTACTTCATTATAATGATTCTATACTTGCTTTAGTACATACTAATTTATGCAATGGTACTACTCGTTTTAATTGTGCACCTAATTTTAGTGTTAGTCTTATAGATAAAACAATAATGAAATCTTTATTGTTAGATATTCATGTTTTAGTTTATCGCATTTATTTTAAGTTAATGAAGTCTATGATTCCTACTGCTTTAAAATTAAAACCTACTAATGTTAATGATTCTGTGTTAGTAATAACTGATTCCGATAATACTCAAACTCAAACTCCTCGACTACTTCCTCGAAATGAAATAACTATACCTGCTGAAATATTAATCGATAGACCAATAATATCTCAAAGAAATCCTATTAAAACTCAGGCTAATATTGAAGAAATTTCAGAAAATAAAATTTTAATTAAGTTTGATAATATGTCTTCTTTTAGATCTTCTTCATGCAGAAATCATCCTGACATTCCTCCTAGATACTCTGTAGATGTACCGAGTACTTCTGCTGGGGTAAGTCAAGAACCATCCAGGTATTCTTACTCTACTCTAGATCCTAAGCTTAAATTTAAAGCTCCTTTACCCGAAATAATTCCCGACTCTAATTCTCCCATAGGGTCACCTACTCATTCTCAAATGCGTTTTTCTGAACTTAATGTTATAAATAAATCTTTTCACATGGATAGAGAATTTTTAAATAAAAATTATTTTTCCAGCGAAAATAATAAACAACGTCAATGGTTTGAACAATTTGATCAAAAAGTAATTTCAGAACTAAAAACTGAATGGGTTAATGATATCACTAGTAAGCAGATTAATTTTCCTTTTTCACTTGGCTCAATTATTATTTTGCGAAAGAAAAAATTCCTTATAAAAATGAATCCACTCTTAATGTTTAGACTAATTTACATAAAAAATGGAAATTAAATGATGATACTATTCTCTCTTCTGTTCATCCTCCTTTACAGACTATTAAAATTAATACTAAAGACGGTGAAATAATTGCTTCTCCTTTTAAAAAAGGTACAGATACTCAAGGTCCGGTTACTTCTAACGATATTAGAAAAATTTATCAACAAAATAATTTTCTAATCAAATTTTACAAACTATTTCTCAGCAAGTTGATTTAATTTCTGTTAAGTTAGATAATCCAACTAATAATTTTCCTAATGAAGTAGCTAAACCTCTGATTATTTCTTTTCTTCCTAATGACATGGCTAAAGAAATTTCTTTAGTCCAACGAATTAATCTAGCTTTAGACTCCTCTAATAGAGCTTCTAGTTCTAATTCCACTATAGAGAGACAATTTAGTGGTTTACGACTTAATGTTATTAATCGAGATGCTCCTATATTTGATTCTGAGCATAATGATAATGATAATAATTCTGTATCTTACCATGAATATGATAATATTGAAGATTTAGAGCAACAATTATCAGACACTTCTTTAGAGTTTAATAGAATCCAACGTAGATCTTACCGACGGTCCTATGGAGATAATAGATGGGCTAATAGAAATATAATGAACTATCATAGTCGATCTACTCCTCCAGATATTCAATTTGAAGAAAAAAGTAGATTTGTTTCTAAATCCTATAATGGTAATGCTATTTATGAATGGAATATCGATGGTAAGTCAGAATATGAAATAATGAACACTTTGCATGAAATGGGTATTGCTACTTTTGCTTATAAAGGTCAGCATAATGGTATGACTGAACGTCAAATTGCTTCGTGTTTAGTTACAGGATTTACTGGCCAATTAAAAAATTGGTGGGATAATATGTTTACCCGTGCTCAACAAATGGAAATCTTAACCCATCAGCATATAGTACATAGAGAAGTAACTATTGAAAATAATGAAATTGTGAGAACTGTTGAATATGAATTTGATGGCGCTAGTTATTTGATTTATGTTCTTTCTATGCATTTTATTGGTAATCCACGTGAAGAATTAACTAGTCTAAAAATTTCTTTAACTAATTTGCGTTGTCCTTTGTTTAAAGATTACTTTTGGTATAAAAATACCTTTTTGACTAATATTTTAAGATGTCCTGCCTGTAATCAATCATTTTGGAAAGAAAAATTTATTACTGGTTTACCTCCATTATTTTCTCAGAAATTAATTACTAGTTTACTTAAAGAAATGGGAACGGATAATTTAGATTTAACTAATGTAACTTATGGTCAATTATTTGCCTTCCTTAAAAAAGAGGCTTTATCAATCTGTCAAGATTTTAAATTGCAGCGTAAATATGGTTTAGAACGCGAAGAATTGGGGGCCTTCTGTCAAGCTTTTGGCATCACAGGTATTTCTCCACCTCTACTCAAGAAAGAAATAAATGACGTATGAATACATATAAACCTAAACATAAAAAGTATAATAAGTATAATAGATATCAGAAGTACAATAATAATGAATTCTATAATACTAAAAAGAAATTTAGAAAAAATAAGAAACCAGTTAAATGTTATAAGTGTGGTAAATTAGGTCATATAGCTCCTAACTGTAAATTAGAAAAGAAGATTAATACTATATTTTTAGAAAAAACATAATTAAAAAATAAATTAATGTCTATATTAATAAATTCCGAACATGAAGATGATTTCTATTATACTTCTTCTGATTCCAGTTTTCATGATAAAGACGAATTCTGTGAATGTAAGAAAACGATTAATATGATGAATAGTGAAATAAAAATTAATAATAATAAGAATAAAGAAATACTATTTGATATAATAAAAGAAATTCAGGATGAAAAGGTTAAAAAAGAATATTTAGAAAAATTAAAAATTTTAGTCTTACAAGAAAATAATCATGTATTCGATATTAAAGAACCATTTAGTCGTAATAATTTAATTGACAAATATAAAAATGAGGATAAATTTGAATTCCGTAAAACTAATAATCTTAAAGAAGAAATTAATAAATTAAAATATGAAATTAAAGAAATTAATAAAGAATTAAGTAATTTACGAGTAAAAGATTTAGAATTAGAAACAAAGATAATATTAAATTCTCAACAAAATTTATCTAATATAGCATCTAGTTCCGGTATAATAAAAGCGAATGATGGTATTAAAATATCTAATGAGATTCCTGATAATTTAAAATTTTTAAATTTAATAAATAAAGTAAAAATTGAAAAATGGTACGTAATGGTAACTATTGGAGTAGAAGACTGGTCTACTACTTGTGTTGCCATGATTGACAGTGGAGCCGACCAATCCTGTATTAATAGAGGTATAATTCCTGATCATTATTTATCTCATAACTAGTTATCCCACCCGAGGCCTCTAAGCAAGGTATCCCGCTCACCTTCTCGCCTGCGGCCTTAGGCCGTCTTACACGCTTACGTCTTTTGTAGGAATCGTACTCGAGACCGGCTAAGGACACCAAGCTCTGATACCATTTGACCTAAAGCCTGGTTTTATTAAACTTTCTCAATCAGATTTCGAAAAATATTTTCAAACATTTTGTTTTCAAACGATTTAAACAATCTGAGGCTTCATTAGAGTCTTGCATACATTCATCTAAGGTTTGGTAAAAGGTCGAGTGCATACGTCCGTTGGTAAGCCGATAGGTGTTCCAGGTCGCAGACTCCCTTGTTCCCTTTAGGTTTATGTATACATTTCTAGTGTAGTTAAAGCATGTTTAGATCTTAGATAACATAATGGCTAAAAAAATTCGTAGATTTCTCTTTGGAGAGTCTAATACAGCCTCTTCATCTGTATTCATCTCATCATCATCATCATCATATTCATCCATTCTTAATTCTCATGAACTCATACATGAAATCTTACCTAGTAAGAGTCCTTCTGCAGTCTACTCACAAGGTCTACTAGAATTTAATAAAGCTTACTCCATTAAAATCCACGAGGAGATCCATCCCATGGAAGAAGATAAAAAAATGATTAATTTGTTAAATAATACTGCTATTAATTATTATCTTAATCAAGGTTACCGATTTATGCATTATGGTTTAATTCAAATTGCTTTACATCCTTTACTTAAACGTGGGGTTGATACTCCTGTTTTTATGGCTTTACGTGATGATCGTCTACTTCATTATAATGATTCTATACTTGCTTTAGTACATACTAATTTATGCAATGCTACTACTCGTTTTAATTGTGCACCTAATTTTAGTGTTAGTCTTATAGATAAAATAATAATGAAATCTTTATTGTTAGATATTCATGTTTTAGTTTATCGCATTTATTTTAAGTTAATGAAGTCTATGATTCCTACTGCTTTACAATTAAAACATACCAATGTTAATGATTCTGTGTTAGTAATAACTGATTCTGATAATACTCAAACTCAAACTCCTCGACTACTTCCTCGAAATGAAATAACTATACCTGCTGAAATATTAATCGATAGACCAATAATATCTCAAAGAAATCCTATTAAAACTCAGGCTAATATTGAAGAAATTTCAGAAAATAAAATTTTAATTAAGTTTGATAATATGTCTTCTTCTAGATCTTCTTCATGCAGAAATCATCCTGACATTCCTCCTAGATACTTTGTAGATGTATCGAGTACTTCTGCTGGGGTAAGTCAAGAACCATCCAGGTATTCTTACTCTACTCCAGATCCTAAGCTTAAATTTAAAGCTCCTTTACCCGAAATAATTCCCGACTCTAATTCTCCCATAGGGTCACCTACTCATTCTTAAATGCGTTTTTCTGAACTTAATGTTATAAATAAATCTTTTCACATGGATAAAGAATTTTTAAATAAAAATTATTTTTCCTGCGAAAATAATAAACAACGTCAATGGTTTGAACAATTTGATCAAAAAGTAATTTCAGAACTAAAAACTGAATGGGTTAATGATATTACTAGTAAGCAGATTAATTTTCCTTTTTTCACTTGGCTCAATTATTATTTTGCGAAAGAAAAAATTCCTAATAAAAATGAATCCACTCTTAATGTTCAGACTAATTTATATAAAAAATGAAAATTAAATGATGATACTATTCTCTCTTCTGTTCATCCTCATTTACAGACTATTAAAATTAATACGGTGAAATAATTGCTTCTCCTTTTAAAAAAGGTACAAATACTCAAGGTCCGGTTACTTCTGACGATATTAGAAAAATTTATCAACAAAATAATTTTTCTAATCAAATTTTACAAACTATTTCTCAGCAAGTTGATTTAATTTCTGTTAAGTTAGATAATCCAACTAATAATTTTCCTAATGAAGTAGCTCCTCTGATTATTTCTTCTCTTCCTAATGACATGGCTAAAGAAATTTCTTTAGTCCAACGAATTAATCTAGCTTTAGACTCCTCTAATAGAGCTTCTAGTTCTAATTCCACTATAGAAAGGCAATTTAGTGGTTTACGACTTAATGTTATTAATCGAGATGCTCCTAGAACTGATTCTGAGCATAATGATAATGATAATAATTCTGTATTTGACCATGAATCTGATAATATTGAAGATTTAGAGCAACAATTATCAGACACTCCTCCTTTAGAGTTTAATAGAATCCAACATAGATCTTACCGACGGTCCTATAGAGATAATAGATGTGCTAATAGAAATATAATGAACTATCATAGTCGACCAACTCCTCCAGATATTCAATTTGAAGAAAAAAGTAGATTTGTTTCTAAATCCTATAATGGTAATGCTATTTATGAATGGAATATCGATGGTAAGTCTAAATATGAAATAATGAACACTTTGCATGAAATGGGTACTGCTACTTTAGCTTATAAAGGTCAGCATAATGGTATGATTGAACGTCAAATTGCTTCGTGTTTAGTTACAGGATTTACTGGCCAATTAAAAAATTAGTGGGATAATATGTTTACCCGTGCTCAACAAATGGAAATCTTAACTCATCAGCATATAGTACATAGAGAAGTAACTACTGAAAATAATGAAATTGTGAGAACTGTTGAATATGAATCTGATGGCGCTAGTTATTTGATTTATGTTCTTTCTATGCATTTTATTGGTAATCCACGTAAAGAATTAACTAGTCTAAAAATTTCTTTAACTAATTTGCGTTGTCCTTTGTTTAAAGATTACTTTTGGTATAAAAATACCTTTTTGACTAATGTTTTAAGATGTCCTGACTGTAATCAATCATTTTGTAAAGAAAAATTTATTACTGGTTTACCTCCATTATTTTCTCAGAAATTAATTACTAGTTTACTTAAAGAAATGGGAACGGATAATTTAGATTTAACTAAACTTATGGTCAATTATTTGCCTTCCTTAAAAAAGAGGCTTTATCAATCTGTCAAGATTTTAAATTGCAGCGTAAATATGGTTTAGAACGCGAAGAATTGGGGGCCTTCTGTCAAGCTTTTAGCATCACAGGTATTTATCCACCTTCTACTCAAGAAAGAAATAAACGACGTATGAATACATATAAATCTAAACATAAAAAGTATAATAAGTATAATAGATATCAGAAGTACAATAATAATGAATTCTATAATACTAAAAAGAAATTTAGAAAAAATAAAAAACCAGTTAAATGTTATAAATGTGGTAAATTAGGTCATATAGCTCCTAACTGTAAATTAGAAAAGAAGATTAATACTATATTTTCAGAAGAAACAGAATTAAAAATAAATTAATGTCTATATTAATAAATTCCGAACATGAAAATGAAGTTGATTTCTATTATACTTCTTCTGATTCCAATTTTCATGATAAAGACGAATTCTGCGAATGTAAGAAACGATTAATATGATGAATAGTGAAATAAAAATTAATAATAATAAGAATAAAGAAATGCTATTTGATATAATAAAAGAAATTCAGGATGAAAAGGTTAAAAAAGAATATTTAGAAAAATTAAAAACTTTAGTCTTACAAGAAAATAATCATGTATTCGATATTAAAGAACCATTTAGTCTTAATAATTTAATTGACAAATATAAAAATGAGGATAAATTTGAATTCCGTAAAACTAATAATCTTAAAGAATAAATTAAAATATGAAATTAAGAAATTAATAAAGAATTAAGTAATTTACGAGTAAAAGATTTAGAATTAGAAACAAAGATAATATTAAATTCTCAACAAAATTTATCTAATATAGCATCTAGTTCCGGTATAATAAAAGCGAATGATGGTATTAAAATATCTAATGAGATTCCTGATAATTTAAAATTTTTTAAATAAAGTAAAAATTGAAAAATGGTACGTAATGGTAACTATTGGAGTAGAAGACTGGTCTACTACTTGTGTTGCCATGATTGACAGTGGAGCCGACCAATCCTGTATTAATAGAGGTATAATTCCTGATCATTATTTATCTCATAACTAGTTATCCCACCCGGGGCCTCTAAGCAAGGTATCCCGCTCACCTTGCTTAGAATCGAACCCGAGATTATATCTTAAATATATGGCTCATGGGTAAGTCCCATTCTGGTCGTTAGATTCATAACTATTAATTACTTAACATGTAGTTAGATTCAATTTATATCTTAGGATAATCATAGGTTGGATAATTGTAACTGGCCTTAACATGAAATTTATATCTTAAATATATGGCTCATGGGTAAGTCCCATTCTGGTCGTTGTTAGGCATTCTTTGGGCAGTTTGGAGTATTATGTTTGGGTAGAAAATTTATGAAGGGTTGCCGGTTATGTTTCATCTTGTAAAATTGTCCTATCCTATCCTGGGTCGTAAATGGTATCAGAGCCATGTTGTAGTCTTTAATATGTTATGAGTCAACACATCTTTTGTATCATGAATTTCATGAACATCATTAATAAGAATTCTAATATTAAAAATTTTAAAAATGAGGAATATGATATCCCCCAAAATTTAGAATTGCTTAATAGATGGATGATTCCAAGAGTCGCACCTAAGTTAATATATCAATTAGGTACTTTTGAAAAATTGGGTTTAAAACAAGTAGTAAAAACTACTGAGGAATCTATTTCATTATATAATAATGAGATGATAATCAGATTATTATCTTAGAAAGATATAAGCCAATATAGACAAACTCATAAATTTCTACACATAGGATTAGTGCAAATTGCATTTAAACCGTTAACTTTAGAAGGTTCGGCAGAACGCTTTATAGCAGCTTTAAGAGATGATAGGAATTTAAATTGGAAACAATCTTTAATGGGAATCATACAATCTAGTTTATCTCATAGACCAGTTTATTTTAACGTTTATCTTAATTTGCAATTATCATTATCTGATGTAAATATTTTAGATGCTTTAACACTAAATGTTAAAACACAATGTAAACGAATGGATAAATGAGAAGAAATAACTTTTCCATTAAATTGGATAATAGAACAAGCTATTCTTGTTCAACCACAAATTCAGGATCAGGATAATATTATCGATATATTTCAAAACAATGTGGGAAATGTTAATATTAGATTTGATAATAATGTGAAATTATTGCCATTTCCAAAGAGTACTTCTATGAGATCATACATATCACCTATAAATTATAGGGTAGATTCTCATATGCCTTCTAGAGCATCTACTTCTCAAATAAGATAATCAGAAATTTCAACACCTATTACAGAAAAATTTTATATAAATAGACAAAATATTGTAAGAGAAATAAATAATCAAATCAAGAATAAAAATGAGTTAGAACCGACAATGTCAGAAATGAAATTTTCTATTTAATGGATAAGAGTCACATGATAGATTTTAGTCCTGGCTCCCCAACTAGAAAAATTATTTCTGAAGAATTCAAAGATTCAGGCTATAACCAGTTTCGAAAATGGTTTTTTGAAACCTTTACTAAGGAAGAAATATTATATTTCCAAGAAAAATTTTATAAATACTGTAGTATTATAAATGCTTTAATACCTTTTGCTTTATGGTTTATAAAGACCTATGTAAAAAATTATATTTCTGTTATTGAAAGAGAATATAAACTTGAAACAAGAAATGGTTATAAGGGTATATATCCTCCACAACAAGCTTTTCATATTGAGAAAAATGGGAAGATTCATAATTTTACAGCTCTTCTAAAATTAATAGAAAATGATACACTACCTATTACATGTAAACATATTAATAATATGTTTGAACATCAAAATTATACTAATATTTTCCTAAATATATTAGGAGAACAGATACAATCTATTAATAATAAAATAGAAATCATAAACAAGGCTATTAATAATATACAACCAGCAGTTATAAAAATAACCCCTGAAGTTAAAGAGGCTTCTCCTAGCTTTCAGCCTCCTCCGTCTATATCTGATTTTAAGATAAGACCAATCCATGAATTAAAAAAACTTCTGGAAGAAAAATTTAATAAATTAAGCATTAAACCTTTAGATAAATAGTTACATTCTGAACTAATAGAGAATCCTAATTATAGTCAGGTTTTTCAAAATCAGATAAACAAAATTAATAAATGGGCAGATAAGCCTATACAATATTGATGGATACTCCAATAAACAAATTTATAATACTATTCATAGAATGCTAATGTATTCTACTATTTGCAAAAATAATAATAATTCTGATAAGACGATTGCAGCAATGATAATTGTTGGATTTACAGGACAACTTAAAGGTTGGTGGGATAATTTCTTATCTCAACAAAATAAAGATGATATACTTAAAACAGTTAAACAAGAAAATAATACTTTTGTGAAAAACGCAGTTTATACTTTAGCTGTTAATATTATAGAACATTTTACTGGAAGATTTAGTGATAATAGTGATACTATTAGAACTTTATTACAAAATTTAAGGTGTAAAACACTGCCAGACTTTAGATGGTATAAAAATACTTTCTTAAGTAGAGTTATGGAATTACCAGAATGTGGTAATACACATTGGAAATCCAAATTTATTGATGGTCTTCCAAGCTTATTTGCTGAAAGTCAGAAAAAGCCTTAAGAAAAATAATATTACTATATTATATAAAAATTATATATATGGAGCATTAATAGATACTTCTATACAAGAAGGATTAGTTCTATGTAATGAAATAAAGTTAAATCAGCAAATCAAGAGACATAACCTTGATGAAAGAAAACAATTAGGACATTTTTGTCAACAATTTGGGCTAGATGATCCCACATCTAGCAAAAATCATAAAAAATATAATAAAGATTATAAATCAAAATATAGAAGATCTTCTCAAAATCATATTGAAATGAAAAATCAGAAAAGAGAAGAGAAAAATAAAAAACCAAGATATTATAGAAAGAAAATTAAGGAAAGACATTGTAAAATATGCGGCAAATTTGGCCATACTTCAAAATATTGTTGGACTAAGAAAAAAATTAATAATCTTGATAATATACTTTTGCAATGTATTGTTCAAGTAATAATAATTAATTTTTTATATATTTATTTCGTAATTTAATAATTATTTATTTTATTTTGTAAATAATGAAATTATTTTTTAGTTTAATATTTAAATATAATAGTTTTATTTAATAATAATTGATAATAATATAATAGTGGGTAGGTGTGGTCCCAAATTATATGAGTAGTGAGTGTAATGTTGAAGAAAAAAGTGTAATGAGTGAAAAGTGTAGTGGAATGTTGATGTGGAACTGAATTGGAGTTGAATGTGGGTTTATTGATGTGGATGCCCTAATAAAAAAAAAAGTTAGGGGACTAACAATGTCCCTATAAAATTAAAGGGGACCAAAAGTAAAATTACTCATATTATGGAGGATTAAAACTACATTTAAGCCTATTTTAAAAGAAATTATTGGTAGAAAGTAGAATTAGGGTTGTTTGGTGTCGGAATTAATAAATGGATTTGGTACTTAGGAATTGGAATGAAAAAATGAGTTTCATATCCAAAGATTTTGGAATCCAACATGTATAGTACAACTAGGAGTAGCTAATTAATTGGTACTCCTAGTAAAAAATTAATCAAAAGTTAAATCTGTAAATTATGGAAAGTGGAGAGTGTAATCACGCTCCTTGAAAATAATGAAAATCCAAATAAATACTGAAGCTAGGGGTGTGCACGGTTCGGTCTAATCCGTGAAACCGATCCAATCCATTCAATGGTTTGGTTTTTGGTCGGTTTTAAAAAATATTTTACAATCCGATGGTTTTTAAAATTGAAAAACCAATTGAATGGTTCGGTTTGTGGTTTTCGATAATCCAAACTGCGGTTCAAACTGAACCAAACCGTATATTTTATTTAAATATATTTATTTTTTATATTTTATTAATAATATGTATATTAATTTATTATTTTTTTTACTAAATTGAAAAATGCTTGACCCAATCAAACCCTATTATGTGACCAGCATATTGACCATTTAGTACTTATTTTTTATACTGACCATTTAGTACTTGGTTTTTGGCCCAGGAAATAACGGCGCCGGCTGCTACACTTTTGCTTCATTGTGGGATTTTCGCTTGTGAGCAGCAAATACTAGTGTCGGCGTTCCATTTTTGTTTTTCATCTCAAAGACAAATACTAAAGTCCTAATTTTCCTCTCCATGTCTGGGTGCAAAGATTGCTCCTGATATTATTATAAATGGTTTGTTTTGTTAGTTTTTTACTTTTTTTTTTTGGTTTGAATGCGAGTTTTTTATACTGACCATTTACCATACTTGCATTATAGCCATTCGTTGAAACCAATTCTCCTTTCAAAGTTTTATATGTGATCACCCATTTAGAGTCTTGTTTTTTAGTGTACATATGTAAAATTTAAGGTGGCCTTTAAGTCCTGTCACATACTCGAAAGACAGGCTAAAAAGTAAATAAAAAATTTATAAGACAAGGAAGTATGTTTACGTTCATATCAAATAAAGTGTGTCATTTTTCCAAAAACCCAAACTAAAATATAGGCCTAAAAAATTTGTCCCAAACCGTGAAACAAATCCGAACCAAACTGCTTATGACTGTTCGGATTGGTTTGGTTTAGAAGCGTTGACGGTTCGGATTGGTTTGTTAAAATCACCAATCCGTTTCTCACGGTTCGGTTTGTGGTATGATCAAAAAACCAAACCAATCGAACCATGCACACCCCTAACTGAAGCTGTGATTTTTCATCTCTCCTATTTCCAAGACAATAGTAATGATTTTAATTTTTATGGGAAATTGAACAAATTAAAAAATTCCATAAAATCCCACAAAATGGGCAACAAATCCGGCATTCCATTCCCACTTTCAATTCATCAAGCAAAATTGTTGCATTCCATTTCCTGAAAAAAACCCACGTCGTCTGAAGAGGAACAACATTATCCAAATATTTTGAAGAATCAAAAGAAACAAGAATTTCAGAGGAGCCGATTTCACGTGTTCATTTTTAGGTTTGTCCCTTCTGATTTTTTCATTTTTCCCTTCATTTTCCCCAATTTCTTGATGTGTTCAGTGGTTGGTGTTTCCTTTTGAACTCAATTTAACTAATGCTTCGTCTATTTCAATTTTTTTTTCACTTTTCGATTGTTGTTTTCTTATGTATTTCATATGGGTTTTCTTTGATTTGTAAGGATTTGATATGAGTTTTCTTTGATTTGTAAGGATTTGATATGGATGGGTGTTTTCCATGCTTTGGATCATCAAACAAAGGTGGAAGCGGTGTTAAAGAAGCAAGAATTTCAGAGAAGTCGAACATATGCAGCGGAAAGGTGGAAAAAATGAGAACAAAAAATTTTTCAAGGGAAGGAGAAGAAAATCGACAGAGAGAAGGTATGTTCTGGGTTCGTTTTAATTTAATATTGGATTTTTTGTTTTTTTAACATTTGCCTAAAACGAACATGGCGATAATGATGAAAAACTGATAAATGAAGAAAATGATGGAAAACATGATCTCGTGGAATTAGCTTAATCTCTAGTGAGTCTACTTTTACATTACATATACTTACATTGTTTGTCTTTCTTTTATCTTCTTTCGAGTCCAACGATGAAGTAGGATTGAAAATTGATGGAAAACGTGTGTATCTGATGGGAAATAGATATATGTTATTGAATATTGATTGAAGACTGATTGTTGATGGAAAACTGATAATATTTGTGGTTTTGGTATTTTTTTTATGTGTTTCAAAATGTGATGAAAATGTTATTTTCAATGTTAATGGAAAACTAAACATTGATGTTCTCTAACTTTGATGGAATACTGTTAGAAAATTGATGAGAACTCATTAATCTGATGTCTTGAAACTGATTTATCATTAATGTTAAAAAAACTTATGGAAAATATATATGTTAGAAAATTGATTGAAAATGTGTATATCTGATGGAAAATAGATATATGTTATTGAATGTTGATGGATGACTGATTGTTGATGGAAAACTGATAAAATTTGTGATTTTGGTGTTTTTTTAATGTGTTTCAGAATGTTATGGAAATGTTATTTTGAATATTGATGGAAAACTTAACGTTGATGTTCTCTAACTTTGATGGAATATTGTTAGAAAATTAATGGGAACTCATCAATCTGATGTCTTCAAACTGATTTACCATTAATATTAGAAAACTGATGGAAAATGTGTTAGAAGTTGGTTGAAACTATTTCTTATTATGTTTTTGATGGAATATCTGATGGAATTGATAGAATATCATTTTTTTGTCGACAAAATTTGTTTTTGATGGAATATCTGATGGAATTGATAGAATATCATTTTTAGTCGACTGAAGTTCTTTTTTATGGAATTTTTGATTTTGATATAATATCTCAGTTGGAATGTTATTTTGATGGAAAATAGTTTTTATTTCTTTTTTTTATGGAATATCAATTGTTTTGACTTAATGAGGTGATGGAATATGTGTAATCAATAGATGGAAAATGTTTATTCAGTCGTCTAAACTTGTTTTTTGATGAAATATCTCAACGGGAATTTTATTTTGATGGAAAATAGATTTTGTTTCTGTTTTTTATGGAATATCAATTTTTTTGACTTAATGATGTGATGTAATATATGTATGAGATTGATGGAATATCATTTTTAGTAGTCTAAAATTGTTTTTTATGGAATTCCTTATTTTGATGTAATATCTCAAATGTGTTTCATATGACTTATTTCAATGTAAAATCGTGTATTTGCATCGAAAAAGAAACTGAAGGAAACTCGTGTACTTGTAGCCAAAAGAAAGCAAAAACAATGAGAAGATTCGGATGATGATTTCATAATATTCGCAGAATATAACTCAAGACTTAAAGAAGTGTATGAACACTTTCAGGCGCAAAAAAAAAAAAAAAAAAAAAAAGATGAAAAAGAAGTTGAATAAAGCTAATGTAGAAAGCAAACAAATTCAGGGAATAAACGATTGAAGAAATTGAAGAAAGATGATGTTGGAAACAGGTTCTTGGCTAGAACCTCTCCTAGCGGATTAACAACATTACTGGTAGGTCTTGGTGAATCTCAAAAGAAAGCATTGAGAAATGTAATTTCTTATTATGATGTAAAAACAGTGTTTCTTATTTTGTTGATTTTGAATGAATATAACATATGTCGCTTCTTATGCATATGATGGAAATTTTATACTGAATCTTATGGAAACTAACACTAATACTATAAAAATCAGGAAAATTATTGTCGATGGAATATGTATATCATTTTGATGGAAAAAATAGATTGACTTATTAGTCAGTATAATCTGTATCTGATATAAAATAAGATTATTCTCGAATTGATGAAATATCATATATGTATAGTGATGGAAGATGTGTATCACTTATGATTTAAAAGGACAAATAACATCAAAATATATCAGTTTCTATCAATAGTACAGTACACGATTTTCCATAATATTTATAAGACAAATTACATTTTTCCTTCAAAATCATAAGCCATATTACAATTTATATCACGATAAGTCATATGAAACACAGTTTACATCAATATTCTTACAACTTTTTCATCAACAGGGTTTACAAAAGCACCATCTACATTATCATACTTTTGTTTCAAAATATTGGTAACCCCCTTTCTAGATCGTAAGGAAGTGCATCAGAATTCTTTGATCGTCGTTGATGTTTGGCTTTGGATTTATTAATTCGCTTCTCAATTGTACTCTTTATATGAACATTCCTAACACCTTCTACCTTCCTAGAATTGGGATATCTAACACCTTATTATTCAATTTCGTTATATGCATCCCTTGATGTAAAACCAACATTCGATGGATTACAAGACTACATAAACAACAATTAGAATATTACATTCCATCACATTACAGAAACTGATATTCCATCAGAATGAGGAAAATGAGTAAAATTAATATATATTACATCAAAATAACAATCCAGCTGAGATATTACATCAAGTTAGGAAATTCTATCAGTCGACTGAAAAATGATATTCTATCAATTTCATAGACATATTCCATCATATAATTAAGACAAAAAGAAAAAGATATTATATAAAAAACATAACAAAAAACTATTTTCAATCAAAATAATAATCCAGCTAAGATATTATATTAAAATAAGAAATTCCATAAAAAACAACTTCAGACTACTAAAAATGATATTCCATCAATTTCATACACATATTCCATCAGATCATTAAGTCAAAATAATAGGTATTCCATCAGAAACATAAAAAAAAAAACTATTTTCCATCAAAATAACATGGAAACCTCCTCAATATGCACATCTATTAAGCAGGGTAAAACAAAAACCGCAAAATTTATTAATGAAAGTCACCACATTAATCATGTTGAAAAGGATGATAAAAATTTAACATACAAAGCTAGACAACTACCTGTCGCTCGAAATTTGGCTTTGACCTGTGAGTGGGTGTAAGGAACACTTGCTCAATTACAACATCTGTCTACAAAGCAGCATTGCCTAATTCCGTGTCTAAAGCCAATTTAACCAACACATTTGCAAGGGGCACAATGCAGAACCTTTAAAGCACACACCAAATAGAGGAAAGGAAACAATATTCAACATATCTAATTCACGTCCAAATGAAAATAAAGAGACTACAAAATTAGGAGAAAGTAAAATAGCCCACCAAATCTCTTTCGGGAAAAACAAATACAAATTATAGTAACAATAACCAAAAAAAATTGAAAAAAATAATTCAAGATTCGTACATTCCACGGCTACCGGTCAAAGCTTCTTCAGATGGGCCTTTCCAAACATCATATCTGAGCAGAAAAACTTCCCCAAAATGCAAAAACAGAAAAGAAAATATAAATTATAAGTAAAGGGTTATTCTCTAAAGTTCAATTCTTGGCTGGGATTGAGAGGATAGTACATACAATCATGAAAGAAGAGCTGGACGAACACTTACATTATTCTGTAGTGAGGGTCATAAAAGAAGCACTTTTAGGCTCTTTTCTTGGAATTATTATCAAGATTCGCCAGCATTCCACGGTCACCGGTCAAAGCTTCTTCAGATGGGTCTTTCCAAACATCATATCTGAGCAGAAAAACTTCCCCAAAATCCAAAAATAGAAAAGAAAATATAAATTATAAGTAAAGGGTTATTCTCTAAAGTTCAATTCTTGGCTGGGATTGAGAGGATAGTACATACATGTTAGGTTTGAATACTAAAGCTATGCTTGTATTGAACTTTTTTCCAGTTAATGTATCGATTTAATGTTTTGGTTTATATGTTGTGCATATTTGTCAATTTATATTATGTAATTAAATGATGAGGTATCTTGTGTGACACAGTAGATCTAATCATTGGTTAAAATACATAATATATAAATGAGGTTCGTAACCGAGACAGTTTTGGACACGCTGTCGATTTAGGTTATTATATGATTCGGATAATTGGTTTGTCTAAACTAATTAAATCATATAGATATGCTCGGGGCGTATTGAACTTGACCATTTAGAATGATTTTTCTTGTACTGATTTAATAGAAAAATCGTTATTAGTATTCTATCTCTTAATCCCTAGACTTGAGCGGGCATGAGGATTATACATAGTGTACTTTGATCTGCCAATGGGTGAGGTCGATTGTGGCCAATAGTCTCGGTGGGTTGGGTGTAGGGGTGATTATTCGGGTGATTTCTGTTTAAATGGCTTATTCGTTTCGGTTTATTTAGTTTTTCGAGACTAACCTCATTCGCCCACAAACCGCACCGCATAAGCTATGAACCGAACCAAATAAGTATATTCGATTTTCAGTTTTTGGTTCGGTTATCCAATTAAACCAAATAAGCATATTCGGATCGTCTCTGACATTTTTTTTCCAACTAATAGTTACTTAAATATTATCCATTTTTTACATACTGCCTGGATGTAGATGTTTTTGAACGTTGCGGCAGTTGTTTCTTGGACGTACGTGGATGTTGCAGTATGGTTAGGAGACATTGTGGAAGGTGTTATGTAAAAAAATATCTTAAATTCACATGCATGAATGTAGATGTTTTTGGACGTGGTGCTATTTGTTCTGAGACGTGGTGGGCTATTTTTGTGAAAAATCATTTTAAATTCACATGCATGGATATAGACGTTTCTGGACGTGGTGCTAGTTGTTTTTGTGAAAATTACACTATAGTCCTTATACTTATTCGGTTTTTGGTCAGGCCCCAAATTAAAAAAGTAAATTTCATAACCGCCCAATTAACCGCATTACTTAATCGGTTATCCACTCGTAACCCCGAATAACCCAAATACGCCACACCGAATAACCCGAATCACTTCGGTTTGGGTGGGTTATTTGGGTCAACCCGAATAGTGCACACCCCTAGTTGGGTGCGCTTGTTTAGTTACTTGGTGTGCTTCTGCTTGTCAAAAGGAAACCATGTATCGGTGCGTCCAGGGTGATGGTGCTCCCGAGATGAGCTCGTAATGTTTATTATACTAAACCCAGCCGGTGGACTTATGTCCGGTATAGTAAAAAGGTCGAGTGGTACTAGTCTCAGAATTAAATAAGTTAATTAATTAATTAATTTATTAGTAAATTAATAAATTAACGGGCACTAAATCTTTGATGTGGGGAGAATAAGAATAAATTAATTTAGTTGTTTTGGAAGCAATTCTGGTATAGGATGATAGTGCCAAAATTAATCCGTTAGTGGTACGATTAATTTTGTAGTGGGTTAATTGAATAAGTTGAATTAATTAATTAGTTAATTATTCCTAAGGGTTAATTAAGTAATTAACAAAGTTGAATTAATTAATTAAGTCTTAAGTTTCAATTAGAATTAGGAAATCCTAGAGATTAGGAAATCTAATTGGATTTGGATTATCCTATTAGATTAGTTACCTAATTGGATTTGGAAACTAATTAATTACCTAAACCCATTAGGAAGACCAATCCTAAACCAACTTGGGGTCTCTCTTGTAACTCTATATTTGGACAAGGGATTAGCAACTATACAACACACAACTCATAAGTTT
This sequence comes from Knoxia roxburghii, assembly GCA_030378225.1. Taxonomy (NCBI): domain Eukaryota; kingdom Viridiplantae; phylum Streptophyta; class Magnoliopsida; order Gentianales; family Rubiaceae; genus Knoxia; species Knoxia roxburghii. The sequence continues at coordinate 20,219,839 of CM059415.1, read as the reverse complement.
TTAAGACAAGAAAACTAGAGAGAGAAAGTTTAGAGAGAGAAAATAATTTTCTCCCTCTAGGAAAGCTTTGGGTGGCTGAAATTTTGGTCCCAGGCGGCGGGCGGTGGTTTGTTTTTTCAGCAAGAATCCTGACGCAGTTTTTTGTGTTGATTGCTGATCAATTGGTTGCTAGATCGTTACTCACACAACGTGCGATCATAGTCTTGAGTCATACAAGCGATCACCTGAGTTAACACGCTTCAAGAGGTACTTTTCTATGTTTCTGCTTTTAATTAGAAAATTATTGTTGCGTGATAAATCGAATAAGTACAAACCAAGATCCTGCGCAATGTTATTTCAAGCAAGGATTGAAATTGCGATTGTGTTAGAGTCTAGGCCTGGTCAAAGATTCCGATTCTGGGATGCATATAACGAAATGAGTTTTTGACCAGGCCCGGGCAGATAATCTTTCAATTGGTATCAAAGTCTGGTTTTGGTTTTTGTGCTTGTTCAATTTATTACATGGTTTTATTTGCAGGTGGTTTAGAAATCCCAACTATTATGGTTGCGTTTTTATGGTTTTTAATTAAACCCGAGACATGTCTGGGTTTGGTTTTATTATGAATGCTTATAATAGTATAACTACGTGTTGGAAGCCGTGTAGGATTAGGTCAAATCTGTAGTAGAATTTTTTCTATGTAATTTGATTTTTTTAAATTTTCCTAGAAAGCCTTGTAGTAGGGGAATTAATTTTTATAATCAAAGGTGTTATGGTGGGCAACTTGAATTCGTGGGTTTTGGGTTATCGTTAATTCGTAGAAACCCAGGAAAACCCAGAACGAATTACAAGAAGACCAAATAGCGTGGGAGAAGAAACAAAGGAGGGATCCGAGGTGGCTAGTGGTGCTGGCGACAAGTCACCAGCAGGAGCTGCCGACCGGCAGCGGTGCAGTAGCCGCCGCGCAGCGCTGCAATCGCTGTTCAGGCTCGCGACCCTTTTGGCTCGCATTTTTGCCCGTTTATCCTTCAGATTTCGTTTGTTGAAGTTCAAGACTCAATCCATCGAGTGGTGTGACGGGACACGAGATCAAGGCAGAAGATAGAAGCAATTAAAACCATGATAGTCGGGAAATTTATTTTTCATATTTATTTCCCGTATTTATAGTTTTAATTTTTTGCTTTATTTTTTGTGCTGTATTTTAGATGCATGACTTTAAAGCATGACTGGTTTTATGTTTGCACATAACTTAGGATTAGTTAATTGCATGTTAAGACCGAAAAAACCTCAATTTAAAAATCTAACTGGGAGTGGGTTGGTTTAATATTCTCATAGCCACCATTATGGGTTCATATGTGATGTAGGTGGACTTGTGTGTTGGCATTAGGTATTGGAGTTAAATACATAAGATATGCTTGTATTGTACATTTTCCTAGTTAATATATCGATTTATGTTTTGGTTATATTTAGTTGTGCATGATTTGTCCATTTATATTATGTAAATAGATGATGAGGTGTCTTGTGTGACATAGTAGATCTCATCATTGGTTGAAAGACATAATATATAAATGAGGTTTGTAACTGAGATAGCTTTGGACAAACTGTCGGTTTAGGTTATTATGTGATTCAGATAATTTGTTTATCTAAATTGATTGAATCATATAGATATGCCCGGGGCGTATTGAACTTGACCATTAAGAATGATTTATCTTGTACTGATTTGATAGACAAATCGTTTTTGGTATTCTATCTCTTAATCCCTAGACTCGAGCTGGCATGAGGATTAGACATAGTGTACTTTGATCTGCCAATGGGTGAGGTTAATTATGGCCAATAGTCTCGGTAGGTTGGGTGCGCGTGTTTAGTTGCTTGGTGTGCTACTGCTTGTCGAAAGGAAACCATGTACCGGTGCGTCCGGGATGATGGTGCTCCCGAGATGAGCTCGTAATGTTTATTATACTAAACCCGGCCGGTGGACTTATGTCCGGTATAGTAAAAAGGTCGAGTGATACTAGTCTCAGAATTAAAAAAGTTAATTAATTAATTTATCAGTAAATTAATAAATTAACGAGCACTATATCTTTGATGTGGGGAGATTATGAATATAAATTAATTAAGTTATTCCGGAAGCAATTATGGTGTAGGATGGTAATGCCATAATTAATCCGTTAGTGGTACGATTAATTATGTATTAGGTTATTGACAAAGGTAGATTTAATTAATTAAGTAATTAATTAATCCTTGTGTCAGTTGGTTATGAATCACACAAGGAACTGGTTTGGGATAAGTGAATCCCTGTATCAGTTGGTTTTGAATCATACCAGGAACTGGATTGGGAGAAGTGGATCCCTGTATCAGTTGGATGTGTATCAGTCCAGGAACAAGATTTAAGGAAACAGAAACCCAGTAGGAAGGCCAATCCTAAACCAACTTGGGGTCTCTCTTGTAACTCTCTATATAGACAAGGGATTAGCTATTCCACAATATACAATTCATAAGTTTTCAAGACAAGAAAACTAGAGAGATAAAATCCTAGAGAGAGAAATAAATTTTTCCCTCAAAGTCGGATTTTACAGAGCAAATTACGGCTGGTCTTTCTCCTTCTTTTGGCCGAAATTCTTAGCCTGTTAAACCAACTGCGTGTGTAGCTTTCTCTCTCTCTGGGCGGTGCATTTACAGTACGTGCCAGGTACAGCGGTGCTGAAATTTTTTAGCAGGTGGATTGTGGTGATTAGCTGATCAAATTGGTTTCTACGTTGCCCACACAACGTGATATCAAAGTCTTGAGGTATACAAGAGAATCACCTGAGTGCACGCTTCAAAGGTATTTTCTAAAGTTCCGCTTTTAATTAGAATTTTTGTTGTGTGGTAAATCGAATAAGTGTAAACCCAGATCCTGTGCAATGTTATTTCAATAGGGTTAGAATAGCAATTGTGCTAGCGTCTAGGCCTGACCAGAGATTCTGATTCTGGAATGTATAGCACAAAAGTGAGTTTCTGGCAGATAATCTTTCATTAAGGCCTTTCTCCATTCGGATGAGTTCAACCACGAGATCGCTATATTATGAATTTCTAAATAAGATGACTAGAGTAAGTTTAACTAAATGCGATACCCTCTCCATCTGAGGCGCATTATCCTGAGGTAACAAGCTTAGAAGTTACGTAATGTCACACACTTAGTGTACAATTTGTAGTATTCCTCCCATCGAGGTTACGCTGCTTATTTGTACGGCTCAAAGCACTGACTATTAGCTACATTGATCAATAGATCATTTGGTCAGATATTGTAGTAATTGAACTTGGTTATTCTCAAACGAATGTGGATTAGGGTGAACGTCCACACTATCGTGGCTTGCGAGAATCCTGGTGAATGAGATGTCAGTGGTTCAAATTATTATTTTGAGGAAAGTCAATAATTGATAGAATTTCCTATTAATTTTGAAATTTTAGGATATGCACTAAACATTGTCTGTTAATTTACAGTAATTCGATATGGCATTCAATCCTTTAGCTACAATTTTGAAAAACAACAAGTTAACTGGTCCTAATTATGTCGATAGGAGTCATAATTTTGACATTGTCCTGACGACTGAGCAGTATAAGTTTGTGCTCATCGAAGTCTGTCCAGATGTGCCTAATGATGATTCTCCTCAACAGGATAGGGATGCCTATGCGAGGTGGAGAAAGCGGATGAGATGGCGCAGTGTTACATTCTGGCCTCTGTGTCGAATGTGCTGCAGCATCAGTTGCATCCCATGGTTTCTGCCTTTAACATGATGGCTCACCTGAGAGAGATGTTCGCTCATCAAGGCAGGACAACTAGGCAATCAGCCATGAGGAAAATAATGAATACCAGAAAGGCTAAGGGCTCGTCGGTGAGAGATTATGTGCTTCACATAATCAGTAACATTAATGAGATAGAGGTGTTGGGAGGAGAAATAGACCCCGAAAGTCAGATTGATATTATCCTACAGAGTCTACTCTCTAGTTGTGAGCAGTTTCGGGTCAATTACAATATGAACCAAAGAGTTTACACTCTACCCGAGCTCTTAACAGATTTGGTGTCGGCCGAAGGCATCTTTCATTAGAAGAAGCAAGCTTTGGTAACAGTAAAGGCTTCAAGTTCTTCTTCCGCACCTAAAGGAAAGAACAAAAAGAAGAAGAAGAATGCCAAGGAACTTGCTGCTAAGCCTGAAATCGCAAAGAAGAGCAAGCCTAAAGGCAAGTGCTTCAAGTGCGGGAAAATGGGACATTGGAAATCAGATTGTCCAAAACTTAAAGGTACGATAGTTTTTCCCTTAATTATTGAGACGTGTTTAGCAGCGATTCCCACAGATACTTGGTGTGTGGATTCAGGCGCCACTGACCATATTTGTAATTCTTTGCAAGGGTTCCAAGTAACCCGGAAGCTTAGAGAAGACGAGCTGGACATCTACTTGGGCGACACTACAAGAGTGTCAGTAGAAGCAGTGGGAATAGTTAGTTTATTTTTCGACAATCATAGACTAGATTTACCAAATTGTCTTTATGTACCAAGTTTTTGTTAGTTTTGAATACAGAAAAGCTATGGCTTGTATCAAAAACTAATATCCACAGATGACATATCATTTTGTTTCAGTATAAAATTGTTCCATTATATCATAGAACTAGATAACGGAGTGTGGAAAGCCACAGTAGATACCGTTATTGATTAAAGTATTGATATATAAAAAGTATGCTCGTAACTGATAGTCTGAACATACTATATGTATAGGTTATTGTGTGGTTTGGAAATTATTTTATCTAGACTAATTTAAATCACACGGATATGCCCGGGGCATATTAAGCATGACCAGTTTGGATAGAATTGACTTGTACTGATAGGCGTAGTCAATTCGGTCCTGGTATTCAGTCTCGCAATCCCGATATTGGGACGGGCATGAGAGTTGGATATCATATGCTTTGATTTGCCAAAGAGTGCAGTCGATTGAGGCCTATACCTTGGTAGGTTAGGTATGCGGTGTTTAGCTTCTTACGTGCCGTTGCTACTCGGAGAAATCCATGTACCGGTTCTCTGGGTTGATGGTGCTCCCGAGATGAGCTCGTAAGGTTTATTATACTAAATCTGGTATAATTAGAAGGTCGAGTGGTACTAATCTCGGATACCAAGAAGTCGGTGAATTAATTTGTCAGTAAATTGATAAATCGACGAGCACTAGATCTTTGATGTGGGGAGATAGAAGAAAATATAGTGGCGTGATGTAAAGTCATTTTTGAGCGGTAGTTCTATAGTTAATCCGATAGTGGTACAATTAATTATGTATTTGACTAATCGACAAAGTGAATTAATTAATCATGAAGGTTTAATTAATATTTATTTGACAAATTGGATTAAGAAAATTAATTCTATATGAATTAATTAATCCTAAGGGTTCGATTAAATTAAATTAACAAAGTGGGTTAAAAATTAATTCGAATGGGTCGATTTGAGTTAATTAGTCTAGGAAAGACTAAGCGGTCAACGAAAGTCAAATTAAAATACTCAACTCAAAAGCCCACTAGGTCTCTATTGGAGCTCCCTATAAATAGAAAGCTTATGCCTTAAGAAACTTAAGAAAATCTTGCAAGACATTTTGTCTTCCCCTTGAGTGAGAAAGTTCTAGAGAGAGTCTCTCATTTCTTCTTGAGTTTCTTTCAAAAATGAACTTGGAATCTCACTTATCGATTTAGATTAAGTTCAAAGATCAAACTTTTTGATAGCCCATCGATTTATTTGAGTTGCCCACTGCTGGATTTCTTTTCTTATCGTCGGTATTCACATTATTTCAGCCGGATTTTTCAAATATACCCGTACTGCTAAGTAGTTTTATATTCTTGTATGGCAGATCACTTCTAGTAGCTCCAGGGTGCTTGATCCGGCTGGGTTTGTGTTGATCTCTCCCTTGGGTTGGTGATCCACAATCCCAGCTGTCCAGATCGTGACCAGAATTGAAGTGGATTCGATTATTTTGAGGCGAAAAGTAGTGGGCAACAATTTTTGTGGCTAAAGGTTTGATCTTTTGGGCAGATGTAATCTTCTCGAGGGATTTTCTTAGTGGGTTTCTCATGGGCTTGGTAGTACACCTCGATAGAGTATTGCCCACGCAATATTCGAGGCTTCTAGGAGTAATCCAGTGGATTCCAGTGGTGATCGCCAATTAAAGATTTGGTTTTCTTTATTGCGTTGGACTTCGCTTCAAAGGTATAACTTTTAAAGGTTCCGCTTTTAATTTAAAGGTTGTATCTTTGTGTTCCTATTTAATAAATTAAATAAGTATAAGTCTAGATCTGTTCAGGGGAAAATGAATTTGAGCATGAGTTTCGTCGAAGGTTTCCTATTCTGGAATGCATTGCACGAAATTGAGATTTTTTATTTAGTCCGGGCTTGTTCTGTTTTCCTTCAAATAGGTATTAGAGCGAGTGTTTCGGCTTTATACTTGTTTAATTTATTACACGGCTTTATTTTGCCATTATTATTTTTTGTCAAAATGTTTAAACAGGTGGTTATTAGTTTCCTGGCTATTATGGTAGAATTTATTTTTCATTCATAAACCCCGGGACATGTCCGGGCTCGTATTATTTTTGAATGAAAATGTCTGTAATAGTAATAACCACGAGCTGAAAGCCGTGCAGGATTAGATAAATCTTGTAGTAGGATTTGATCTAATGTTATCGTCTTTAAATTCCTAGAAAAATGCCTTCTATATAGGAATTTATGTATTATGACGAAGACGTTATTTTGGGTAACTTATATTCACGGGTTTTGGTTTCTCGTAATTTTGGATGATTCCTAATTACGTAGAAAACTGAGAAAACCCGGGCGAATAGAGAGGAATCCAAATAACGAGTGGGAGTGACATGACGGGACGTGTCACCGAGGCGTCAAGGAATTAACGATAGAGAAGGCCATAATAGTCAGGAAATTTTATTTCTTTAATTTCCCATATTTATGTCTTTTCGTTGATTGTGTATTTTTGATTTATTTGCATGAACGAAAACCAAAATGTTTTAAAAATAAAGTGCAATTAACTAAGGTAGATTATTCGCATATTAAAACTCCAATGGTTTTATGGGTGCGAATATCCTTTGTTAAGATATTGCATGTTAAAACGGAAAAATCCTCAAACTTAAAAATATAAGTGGGAGCGGGTTGGTAAATATCCCCATGGCCTCCATTACGGGTTCATTGGTGATGTGGTTAAACTTGCGTGCTGGCTTAGACCTTCATCCCTATCTGATGAGTTTTCTATCACAGATATCACCGGAATGAATTTCTAAAGGGATGACTATAATGAGTTTAATTGGAGAAAGTTACGACACCCTCGCCATTCGAGGCGCATTAGTATCCTAAGTAACAAACTTAGAAGTCACATAATGGAAAACACTTAGTGTACCGTTTATGCTATCTTCGTGTACGACTAAAATTATCGACTATTAATTTCATTGATCATAAGATCGTTGGTCAGATAATGAAATTAATGAACTTTGGTTCTTCTCGAACAAATGTGGGTTGGCGTAGACGTTCACCCATAGTGACCTATGTTAATCCCGGTGTGAGAGATGTCGATAGAAGATTATATTTTTTTTGAGGATTTCAATATTTCAAAAAAGTAATACTGAAAATTGACTATTTATTTTTCAGTTGTTGATATGTCGTTCAACTCGCTAGCTGTCATATTGAATCAGAATAAACTTACGGATCCAAATTACATTGACTGGAAACGTAACATGGACATTGTCCTTACTGCTGAGGGTTACAAATACGTACTCACTGAGGAGTGACCCCTAAGCCTAGCGATGATACCACCCCTGAGCAGCGAGAGCCATATACGAGGTGGCAGAAAGTTGATGAGATAACCCGGTGCTACATCTTGGCTTCTATGTCGAGTGTACTGCAGCACCAGCATCAGTTGTTTAACTCAGCCTACGATATGATACTCAACCTCAGGGAGATGTTTGGACATCAGGGCAGGGCAGGGCAGCTAAGCAGTCAGTTATGATGAAACTCATGAATGCTAGGATGGCTAAAGGCACCTCAGTGAGGGATCACGTATTGGACATGATCAGTTGCATCAATGAGATTGAGGTATTGGGAGGTGATATTGATGGGGAGACCCAGGTCGATATCATCCTCCAGAGCTTGCCCCCCAGTTTTGAGTAGTTTTGGTTGAACTACAATATGGGCAAACTCTGATATTGACTTCCTGAGCTCATGACTGCATTGGTGTTTGCTGAGGGCCTCTTCACAGAGAAAAAACAATCCTTGGCTACTGTTGGTCCCTCAGGTACCTCTGTTGGGCCCAAAACCAGGAAGCATAAGAGGAAGAGAGGCCAGAAAGTAGGAGCTGCTGATCATGGACCCAAGGTGGGCATTGCCAAAAAGCACAAGCCGAAAGGCAAGTGCTTCAAATGTGGCAAGGCGGTACATTGGAAGAAGGATTGCCAGAAGCCTCGAGGTATGTGCAAATTTTCCCTAGTTACTGAGACGTGTTTAGTGACGATTCCCACGGATACTTGGTGTGTGGATTCAGGAGCCACTGATCACGCTTGTAATTCTTTGCAGGGGTTCCAAGTGACTCTGCTGCTTAGAGAGGGAGAGTTGCAGGTCTCCCTTGGGGATACTACCAGAGTTTTGGTTGTTACAGTGGAAGTTTTATGTATTTATTTTTCAGACTCAGTTTTAAATTTAAAGGATTGTCTATATGTATCCAGTTTTCAGAAGAATTTACTTTCAGTTTCGAGACTTATTTTGGATGGTTATAAGTGTGTTTTTTCTGATGATTCGGTTTTTATTAGAAAGAACCAGAAGCTTATATGTTCCAGTACATTAGTTGACAATCTGTTTTTAATCAAGACATACTCCCCAGTAATGCAAAATACTTAAACTAGTAACTCATCACCGAATCATAATAAGAGAAAAGAATCTTCCTCTTTGAATCAAACTTACCTTTGGCACCTAAGACTAGGTCACATCAACCTTAGTAGGATTCAAAGGTTTGTCAATAATGGACTTTTGGGCTCATTGGAGATTGACAGCTATCCGACCTGCGAGTCCTGCTTGGAGGGTAAGATGACCAAGAGGCCCTTCAAGGCAAATGGGTATAGGGCCAAAGAGATTTTAGAGTTGGTTCATTCTGACTTGTGTGGGCCTATGTCAGTTCAGGCTAGAGGTGGTTATGAGTATTTCATGACATTCACGGATGATTACTCTAGATATAGATACATATACCTGATGTGCCACAAGTCTGAATGCTTTGGCAAGTTCAAAGAGTTTAAGGCTGAGGTGAAGAACCATCTGGGTAAGAGTATCAAGGCCTTGCGATCTGATCGCGGTGGCGAATACCTCTCTAGTGAATTCAGGTCCTATTTGTCAGATGAGGGTATTCAGTCCCAGTTGTCTGCACCTGGCACACCCTAGTAGAATGGTGTAGCAGAGAGGAGGAACAGGACTCTTATGGATATAGTTAGATCAATGATGAGTTACAGTGAGTTGCCTATCTCTTTTTGGGGTTATGCCTTAAAGACAACATGTTTTATCCTCAACCATGTGCCATCTAAGTATGTGCATCTAAGTATGTGCCTTCGACCCCAGTAGAGTTGTGGACTGCGCGAATGCCTAGTCTGAGACATCTCAGGATTTGCGGTTGCCCATCACATGTGCTCGAGGCAGATGAAGGCAAGTTAGAGGCAAGAACCAAGGCTATGCTGTTTATAGGCTACCCCAAAGGAATGAGAGGTGGTCTATTTTATAGTCCTCATGATCAGAAGGTGGTGATCAACACCAATGCCAGATTTCTTGAGGAGGACTATGTTTTAGATCACAAGTCAAGCAGCAAGGTAGTACTAGATGAGCTTAGAAGACAATCCATTATTCCAGATGCACCAGTACGGGACGACACACCACAAGAGACTGCACACACTATCATAGATGATGCTCTTACACAGGCTGCGCCTCGTTGTAGTGGGAGGGTTGTCAGACAGCCCAAGAGGTACATGGATTTGGGTGAGTCTTCGGACTTTATCCCTGGCGTTCATGAACCAGACCCAGTTAGCTACAATGAGGCTCTCCAAGATAAAGATGTAAATTCTTGACAAAGAGCGATGATTACTGAGATGGGTTCTATAGACTCAAATCAGGTCTGGGAGTTGGTAGACCTTCTTGATGGGTTTCGACCTATTGGGTGCAAATGGGTCTACAAGTGAAAGAGAGGATCTGAATGGAGGGTTGAGACCTTCAAGGCTAGGCTTGTGGTGAAGGGGTATACTCAGAAAGAGGGTATCGATTATGAGGAGACCTTTTCCCCGGTAGCTATGCTTAAGGGGTATACTCAGAAAAAGGGCATCCAGATCTTGGAATATCCGGTTTGATGAGGTAATCCAGTCATACAGATTTACTTAGTGTTCCGATGAGCAATGTGTATGTCGCAGACGTGATGGAAATGCTGTGATGTTTCTTGTGCTTTACGTAGATGACATTCTATTGATTCGCAATAACAAGAAAGTGTTATCAGACGTAAAGGCATGGCTGTCCAAGCAGTTTGATATGAAGGACTTAGGAGAAGCGGGACATATCATTGGGATCAAGATAATTCGAGATCGTAGGAAATGTTCGTTAACGCTCTCCCAAGCTTCATACATAGATACGATTCTGGCCCATTTTAACATGCAGAACTCGAAGAAAAGTTTTCTACCTTTCAGACAAGGAGTGCATCTATCTAAATAATAGTCTCCGAAGAATGTTGAGGAGATAGAGGCCATAAAGACAGTTCCTTATGCTTCAGCAGTAGGAAGTCTCATGTATGGCATGTTGTGTACGAGGCCTGATATCTGTTATGTCGTTGACATTGTAAGTAGATATCAGAGTAAGCTCGAGAAAGCTCATTGGAAGGCAGTAAAATGCATTTTCAAGTATTTACGTAGAACGAGAGACCAAGTGTTGGTTTATTAAGCACCTGAGCTGGTACCTCGAGGTTACACAGATTCAGATTTCCAATGTGACAGGGACAAGAGCAAGTCTACCTCATGGTATGTGTTTACTTTGGGAGGTGGAGCCATAGTTTGGCAGAGTGTCAAGCAGAAATGTGTGGCGGACTCTACCATAGGGCTGAATACGATACCACATCAAAGGCAGCGAAAGAAGCAGTATGGCTTAAGAACTTCCTAGTGGACTTAGATGTGATTCCTGGTTTGCAGAAGTCTATCACAGTGTATTGTGATAACAACGATGCAGTAGCAAAATCAAAGGAACCATGAGCCCACAGGGTGAGTAAACACATACAAAACAAGTACCACCTGATACGAGATATCATCAAGAGGGAAGACATGGTCGTGGCTAAGATAGCATTAGAGGATAACCTTACAGATCTGTTCACGAAGACATTGACTTCAAAAGTCTTTGAGGCTCACGTGGAGGGCATGAGGAGCAGATACTTAGGAGAGCCATGATAGTTTTTGTAGATATATTGTAGAGTGTAAAGATTGAATGTAGTTATGTACTTAATGCACAACTTAAGTATTAGTGGGAGATTGTTAGGTTTCAATACTAAAGCTATGCTTGTATTAAGCTTTTTCCGAGTTAATATATCGATTTAATGTTTTGGTTTATACGTTGTGCATATTTGTCCATTTATATTATGTAGTTAGATGATGAGGTGTCTTGTGTGACACAGTAGATCTCATCATTGGTTAAAAGACATAATATATAAATGAGGTTCATAACCGGGACAGTTTTGGACACGCTGTCGGTTTAGGTTATTATGTGATTCGGATAATTGGTTTGTCTAAACTAATTGAATCATATAGATATGCCCGGGGCGTATTGAACTTGACCATTTAGATGATTTGTCTATTACTGATTTAATAGACAAATCGTTCTTAGTATTCTATCTCTTAATCCCTATACTTGAGCGTGCATGAGGATTAGACATAGTGTACTTTGATCTGCCAATGGGTGAGGTCAATTGTGGATAATAGTCTCGGTAGGTTGGGTACGCATTTTTAGTTACTTGGTGTGCTGCTGCTTGTCAAAAGGAAACCATGTATCAGTGCGTCCGGGGTAATGGTGCTCTCGAGATGAGCTCGTAATGTTTATTATATTAAACCCGGCCATGGACTTATGTCCGGTATAGTAAAAAGGTCGAGTGGTACTAGTCTCAGAATTAAAGAAGTTAGTAAATTAATAAATTAACGGGCACTAAATCTTTGATGTGGGGAGAATAAGAATAAATTAAGTTATTTCGAAAGCAATTCCTGTATAGGATGGTAGTGCCAAAATTAATCTGTTAGTGGTACGATTAATTTTGTAGTGGGTTAATTGAATAAGTTGAATTAATTAATTAGTTAATTATTCCTAAGGGTTAATTAAGTAATTAACAAAGTGGAATTAATTAATTAATTAAGTCTTAAGTTTCAATTAGAATTAGGAGATCCAAAAGATTAGGAAATCTAATTGAATTTGGATTATCCTACTAGATTAGTTAACTAATTGAATTTGGAAACTAATTAATTATCTAAACCCATTAGGAAGACCAATCCTAAACCAACTTGGGGTCTTTCTTGTAACTCTAAATATAGACAAGGGATTAGCAATTATACAACACACAACTCATAAGTTTTCAAGACAAGAAAACTAGAAAGAGAAAATTTAGAGAGAGAAAATAATTTTCTCCCTCTAGGAAAGCTTTGGGTGGCCGAAATTTTGGTCCCAGGCAGCGGGCGGCGGTTTTTTTTGGGGCAAGAATCCCGACGCAGTTTTTTGTGTTGATTGCTAATCAAGTAGTTTCTAGATCATTGCCCACACAACGTGCGATCATAGTCTTGAGTCATACAAGCGATCACCTGAGTTAACACGCTTCAAGAGGTACTTTTCTATGTTTTAGCTTTTAATTAGAAAATTATTGTGCGTGATAAATCGAATAAGTACAAACCAAGATCCTGCGCAATGTTACTTCAAGCAAGGATTGGAATAGCGATTGTGCTAGAGTCTAGGCTTGATCAAAGATTTCGATTCTGGAATGCATAGCACGAAAGTGAGTTTTTAACCGGGCCCAGTAGATAATCTTTCAATACAATCATGAAAGAAGAGCTGGACGAACACTTACACTATTCCGTAGCGAGGGTCGTAAAAGAAGCACTTTCGGGCTCTTTTCTTGGAATTATTATCAAGATTCGCCAGCATGCCACGGACAACTCCTCTGCTTTTGACTTCAATCGGCGACAGCAAGATCCAAGGCGAAGAAGACGGCAGCGTGGTGAAGAAGAAGAAGAAGAAGAAGAAGAAGAAAAAGAAGAGAAGGAGGAAAAGGGGATTCAGAGGCGGATGATGAAAAGGAGAGAAGAAAACGGTTGGAGCATAATTAGTGGGACAATTTTCAAAAAAAAAAAAGGCTAATAGTTGGTGAGGGTTTTGCAATCCAACTTTGAGCGCGTGAGGGAATATTGATAGGGAAAAGTGGGGAATATCGTTGTTTTGTTTAGAAAACCTACTAGAAGTACTATGATAATGATACTCTTAGTGTTAGGATATAAATTATCCTCCCAGCGCAGGCCAGGCGCCACCGCCTCTTTCAAAGCTGCTTATCGCACTTGCCAAAAGATGCTTTTATCCCTGGAATTAAAGAGATCCACATGTTCATTTAGGATTTTTTGGATATTTCTATTTAGGCCTGCTTATCCAATGAGTTATTAAGTTATTGGATTTAATAAATTAGAATTAACAAATTATTGGATTAAATAAACTTGGTTCACAAAATTCAATAACTCCATTTTTAATGTACATGAAAACTCCATTTTTAACTCCAATAACACATAATTCACTAATTTAACTTTGATTGCCGGACGCATTACGTAATTAATTATTATATTTATCTTCAAAATATAAATAAATTTTAATCAAATAGTTAATATTTTTTTTTGGTAATCAAATAGTTAATATGAAAATTGGAAACCGAAGACAACTAATTTTTAAATTTTTTTATTAGTTTAATTTTTTTGAAGCATATTAGTTTATTAAATTAATCACTCGTATCAAATCATAAACTCTTTTTTCTTTTTCATATTTTGATAGATGTCAATAATCTTTTAAAAAATAGTATAAAAATATAAAAATTACTTATTTTAGATAAAAACTAGTACACGCGCCCGTGCATCTCACGAAATGCGATAAGAACGCCCTAATTATTTATGACACTTGAAAATATAATAATGACCGACATCATTTTTTATAATGGTAATAAGAATTTAATTATTAAAATTTTTAGTTTTTAATTGTAATATTTTATATAAATTGTAAATTGGTGTAATTATTTGTAATTGAATTCCTATAAAAATATTTTATAAATTATAATATTATTAATTTATTTGTTAAATTGATTAATGACTATGAATCTCGATGAGTTCAATTCTGATTTAGATGAAGACTGATTGACATCAAGCAGGTGAGTAATGTGTAAGAACTTGACCTTTTTTAGGGAAACAACTACTGAAAATAGCTGCTAAGAAGCCATAGATTCAGATGAATCACAGAACTCAGAAGGATGCACACAATATGGAGTTATTAATTCGTTTGCTGATGGTTATCTAACCTAACTGCTTCATATAGTAGTTACTTAATCCACACAGCATTCTGGTTAGATAATCATCAACAAACTTATTCAGAGAGCACATAATGCTCTGTTATCAATCAGCAACTTCCAATATTGTTGTCTGATCTCCTTCTTTGCTTCCACAGCTTTAAAACTTTAATTTATAGTTGTTCCATGTTGAAATATATGTTCATTTCAGAATTGATAAATTCATAGATAGAGAGCTTCATCACATTTCCAAGTTTTCAAGAAATACACTATGTATAAGATAATATTTACATTTAGATCAAGTTTGCAGCAGCCCAGATAAAAAAACTTAAAGGGACGATCACAATCAACAGAAACAACAACATCAAAATCAAAATTGAGCGGGGAATTAAAGAAAAACATAACAATGAGGAAAAGGGAAGGAAATGTTTAAAAAAAATGTAAGATTAAATTGAAATTGACTTGTGTCTGACATAAATTACACAAAAGTAAGATCGAGAAAAGATTCCAATCTTTAATCCAAAATTTTAAAGAACAAAAAATACCAACATTACGACAGGATCTTCTATGGTGTTTACAGCAGATTGTAGATAAAGATCGCAATAATCTGCAAATGATTTTACAGGGACCAGATACAGAACACAAGAATATCAGTACAGAAATGAAAAGGTAATGCTAACAGGAAGAATTCATGTAAAGAGAGTATACATTGAATCAAGATAATTTTGTGCCATATATCTTTCACCACCAGTGAATGAAGAAGGCAATATTATTCGTTGTCCGCCTAAGGAAGCGTCCAAATTTTCATTTTGAAATGCCGATGATAAATTTTGATAAGACTCACTCCTAAGAGCATGTTGGTTGGATTGAATATAAGAAAGCCTCTCCACCTCAACCATTGTGTATGCATTCACCAAAAACTGTTAAAACAGCCTCTTTGAAGATAATATAATAGGAGGTTCATTCAATCTCTCTTGAATCCTGAAAGCAAAAGCTCTCTCATACTCAGTCTTTTTCTTTTCCTGGCAAAAGTATCGTGCAATTCTCTCAGTGAAATGTCAAATCTATATCCATTTTCTTCGTATGGAAAAAGTAATGGATATTATAGCGGCAAGTAAGAAGGATACAACTCATGTATCAGCTGCAGATTACCGGATCGAGTCTCAACTACCATATTCCTGTTAGTAGTTGAACTATCAATATCACCAACAATGAGAGCAGCAACTTCTGAGGTTGTTGGAAGGTTATACATTCTTCCATCTCTTTCTCTACTTCCTATGAGTTTCAACTTGAAGTCCTGATTATCATTTGAAACATAACGATCTCTTGTCATTCTGAACACCTTTACCAAAGTATTATTATCATTAAGAACCTTCTTTAAATCAAGAACAATCTCTGCATCTAATGAAGTTTGTTTTTCGGTTGATCCTTTATTGCTGGAAAAAAATATTAGCAAAGCAAATAAGATTAGCAATATAAAATACATGCTAAATATGAAAAGTAAACACATGCTAATTAATTTAACAGGAATAGCGTACCCGAGTGCATTTAATCTGTTGTTAACTTCATTTTGAGTGTCATAAATGTACAGCTGTGAAAATTTAGAAATTGATCTCGAATTTGGTAACAAACTACCTATTATGTGACAGTTTTGTCCATTTATCCTGAAGGTATATAGACCACAACCTTTTGCAACAGAAGAATGAACCTTTCCTCCCATTGAAGTAAAAGAAAACATCATATTATATGCTCTAATGTTATGAAGAAAATGTTTACTCTTATCATCGTTGTTATCTAGTAGATTCTTCAACAATATTGGCTGATCTTTCAAAAGGAGTAGTTAAACTTTTCCATGCATGCAACATCTTGAGAAGGTAGGTTTAGATGACTTTTTTGTATAGCCCACACTTTCTTGGATCCACATTAATGCGCCACAGTATTGACAATTATAGGAAGGATTTCCGATGTTCCAATAATCTATAAAAAAAAAAATTACATAAGAATACAATTAAAAAATAAGCATGATTGAATGAAACATGAATATGATTATTTGAATAATAAGATTAATAAAAATGCATATTGTGGTTAACAATTTAGTAAATAATACTAAAGATGTAAAATTTATATGAATTTGTGCTGCAATATGTAAGTTTTGTGCGTTTACCATCACATATAGTCTTAGGTCTCTTATTTGCATCATTGTTTAGTGTTACAGTGCTATTTTGTTGAGGATGATCATTAGTCTGCGTGTATCAACAATATTGAAACTATTATAAGTTAAAGAATATATTTATTTGAAAAAGACTAAAAAATTGATATTTAGTTTAAAACCTATATGGGAATAAATGAGCATTCACAAAACTTACATTTTGATTATAATATGATTGATGTATAATTCTACCCCTCTTTTTTGCCAAAATGATTCTCCTCTTCAATCTTGCTTCGCATGTCTTGATGCCTGATTTATGATTTACAAAAGAGGAGTTTAGAAAGATGAACATGTTGCATATTAAAAAGTATTTAAAATGACATTTTCAACAAAATGGATTGTTTAAGAGATGAAATTAAAAACTTACTTTGCTATATCTATATGGATGATATAGAGTTCTTCCCATCTTATTGGCCAAAATGAATCTTCTTCTCAATCTTGCTTGAGCTGCAATATCACGACAATATATTTGAGTTTGTGTTTGTTGTGGATTGAAGAAATGATGTGATGGAGTGATATTTTGAAATTGGTTTGTGTTGAACATTTCTTTGAAGTAAGAAAACGAATTCGAGTGAGTTGAATTCGTTTTATATGTGATATATATAAATATATAATAATTAGTTTCAGAGTTGGATAAGCAATTTGTAAGTTAAAGTTCAAATATTAGTTTAACATATATAATAATATATTAATTGTTCATTGAATTTATTGTATTTCAATTTTAAATTTTAAATTTTCAGAATTATAATTATTCGAAATAAAATCTTTTTGATTTATAATTAATTTTATATACAAATTTTTTAATTTTATTTTCATTTAATGAATAAAATTATGGTTTTCCACTAATGCATCTTTTCAATGTACATGTTTTTCTTTTTTTGACAATTGAGAAAAATAAAATAGTATTTAGGTTAATTAATCATTATTAAATTCTATGGAAATAGTTATAAGATTTTACTTCATGATAATGAATTATTTTTTGTTTGTTGAATGATATATAATAATTAAGATTTCAGATTTGAATATGCAATTTGTAAGTTAAATTTCAAATATTAGTTTAAGATATATAATAATATATTAATTGTTTATTGAATTTATTGTATGTGAATTTCAAATTTTAAATTTTCAGAATCATAATTATTCGAAATAAGATCTTCTTGATTTATAAATACTTTTATATACAAATTTTTTAATTTTATTTTCATCTAATGAATAAACTTATCGTTTTATACTAATGCATATTTTCAATGTACATTTTTTTCTTTTTTTGACAATTGAGAAAAATAAACTAGTATTTAGGTTAATTAATCATTATTAAATTCTATGGAAATAGTTATAAGATTTTACTTCATAATAATGAATCATTTTTTGTTTTTTAAATGATACGACTCATAACATTTTTTATTATTTTTTTTATAATTTTATATTTTTATTGTAGATGACATATATATATATATTAGTTAAAATACAGGAGATGAAATCATAAATATTAGAATTAAAATTATAAATACATATTTTTTTGGAAATAATTGATTTTGAGACACGATTCATATTTGTTTTTTAAAAGAATTTTTTTGTTTTGTGAAAAATAAATTATTTTGGGCGAAAACGGAAATAGATAAAGCAATATTTGTCTTTGCAAGTCTTATTGGTAGCTTATCCTATTATGAATACAACAACTGTTGTTGGAGTTATCCTAGAGTTAGTATATTATACTCCTAGGAGTAGTAACACTGTTCCTACTCCTAGGTGCATTAGTAGAGTGCATTAGTAGAGTGCATTTAATGCGCCTCACCTTTCCCTAATTAGCAGTCCGTAGCCCCGAGTTTACATCAAATCAAATCCCGCGAATCCAAGCAAAATGAGGCATTTGAAATCCCGTCTGTACGGACTTTACACAAAGGTGGTAATATTATGGAAACTGAAGCGATGGGAATTTATTTTACATTGGAAGTAGCAGCAGCCCTCCTTAAACTCTCCGCATGACCCACGAGCTTCGAAAAAATAGGCAGCATTCACAGCACGACCGTTCGCAAAAACGAGCAACCTGAACGCTACGAGTCCACCAGCGGAAGGCGATTCGACGTTCATTTCGAGTGGGAAAAAAAGAAAAAGCGATCAAAGAGAGAAATCATGGTTAGGGTTAAGCAAGTTACCAGCGAAGCAGAAGCCGAAAAAATTGAAAGAATGATGAAAGGTATGTTTATACTTGCAGTTTATAGTTGCAGTTTAGGGGTGGTCGATATTTTTGATAATGGACGGATTTTTTTTTTTTTGTGGGTAAAAAACGCAACACAGAGCCTAGGGCGGCAAATATTCAGGGTGTAAAGAGGTCGAGCAAGGAAATCGGCTCTGAGAAATTAGACAAACAAGTTCCGGATAGTAAGTTTGTTCCCGTTTATCGTTGTGTAAAGTACTCTTTTCCTATGTACAGTCCCGTTTTTTTCTATGTAAAGTGATGGCTGTTTATGTAAACTACTGTTTACATAAACAGTAAGTTGGTCCAGTTTATGTAAACTACTGTTTACATAAGCGCAGTAAGTTTGTTGTCGTTTATGTAAACTACTATTTACATAAACAGTAAGTTTGTTACATTTTATGTAAACTACTGTTTGTTTTCTCATGTAAACTTCCTTATTTTGGGTGTAGAGTATTGTTCCTCAGACTACAATGCTCATTATTCGGCTGTAATCATCGCATGATATGCTTATGTAAACTGGTGGTTGATTATTTAAAGTCCTGAATTGATTGTGTAAACTGCTATTTTCTCATGTAAACTCACTTATTTTGGTTGTGCAGTAGTGTTCCTAAGACTGCAATGCTCATAATTCGTATGTAATCGTCGTCTGAAATGCTTATGTAAACTACTGGTTGCTTATGTAAAGTGCTTGTTTGATTTTATAAAATGTATTTTTCTAATGTAAACTCCATTTTTTTTGTTGTTGTAGACTAGTCTTCATAAGAATCGAATGGTCATAATTCGGGTTTAATCATCGCCTGATATGCTTATGTAAACTGGTGGTTACTTTTTTAAAGTCCTGAATTGCTTGTTTTAACTGCAGATTTCTCATGTAAACTCGCTTAATTTGGTTGTATAGTAGTGTTCTTAATTCTGGAATGCTCATAATTCGTTTTTCATCATCGTTGATATGCTTATGTAAACTCGTGGTTGCTTGTGTAAAATGCGGATTGCTCATGTTGTACAATAGTGTTCATAAGTCCCGAATTCTCATAATTTGGCCTTAATCATCGTCTAATTTGCTTATGTAAACTACTGGTTCATTTTTTGAAGGTCTGATTTGCTTGTGTAAACTGCCTTTTTTTGTTGTAGAAGAGTGTTCATAAGACTCGAATGCTCATAATTCGTGTTTAATCATCTTCCGATCTACTTATGTATACTACTGGTAGATTATGTAAAGTTGTGATTTGCTTGTGTAAAGTGCTGTTTTCTCATGTAAACTTACTTTTATTGGTTGTAGAGTAGCGTTCATAAGACTGGAATGTTCATAATTCGCGATTACTCATGTTTTGATCTGCTTATGTAAACTCCTGGTAACTCATGTAAAGTGCTTATTTGCTTCGTTAGAGTACTGTTTTCTAATGTGAATTCCATTTTTTGGTTGTAAATTGTTGTTTCTAAATCTAGAATGCTCATAATGCGAGTAAATTCTTCCTCTGTTGTGCTTATGTAAACTACTGGTTTATTATGTAATGTGATTTTGCCATTTTTGATGCAGTTTCAGGCAAAAGAAAGAAGATCGTCAAAGAGAATTCAAACGATGATTTTGAGGAAATAATCAGCTTCAAAAAATTGCAGAAACTGAAACAAAAACAAAAAAATTTTGAGGAAAGAAAAAAGAAGAAAAATGATAATAGAAGGAAAGATGAAGAGCTTGTTATTCAAATCTTTCAAGAAAGGACCCAGCCACTGCGTGAAGATGCGCAATTAGCATGTTTGCAAGAAACCGCAGGATACCAAGCGGTTAGAGAATCAAAACAATCATTCCAGTTAAGAACCTCTGCTATTGGAATATCGTCACTGCTTGCGGATCTAAATGAAGCGCAGAGGCAGCAGCTGACAAATGTGGGGCTGGGGTGCCTGTTCCACATTAACTATGATAGGTTTCCAAATTCGTTCGGGCATTACTTGATCTCGAACATCAATACTGAAAGAAGCACTTTGGAGTTGGATATTGGCACAATTCCAATTACAGAGGCAGATGTTGAGTCAGTAATGGGATTTCCTGGTGGGGAATTGGATGTGGAGGAATACACCAGGAAAGATCAAGCATCCCGGGTGTACAAAGAGGACAAGACAAAATGGGATCTCAGGCACCCCGTTCCACAAAACAAGGCGATTATATCAGCAAGTAGCCTCTTTGATTACATCAAGCGTAACAAGGACGCTGACCTAGAATTCCTTTAAGATTTCTTGATATTCATGGTGTCCACGATGATTCACAGCAACGGCACCAACACAGTTCAATACCGATATCTGAAATCATTCAGGTCGGTACAGAATATCAGGAAACTGAATTGGAGGAAATTCGTGGTTGCTCGCTTGATGGACAACATACAAGAATGGAGAAAGCATCCTAGAGGCCAATTCACTGGGCCTCTTACTTTCGTTGTGGTATAACTTTCAGTTTACATAATATGTTCAGTTTAGATGTTCAGTTTACATATTCAGTTTACTTAAAGTTTACATAAAGTTCAGTTTACATAACTTGTTCATTTTACATAACTTGTTCAGTTTACATAACTTGTTCAGTTTACATTACTTGTTCAGTTTACATATTGTAATCAGTTCTGTAAACTTGAACTTGAACTTTCATAACACAAAGCTCATATTTTTTGGCACTATCACAGTTGTTGTATGCTGATAGACTTGGGTATACCGCTGTGAATAACAATAATCGCATTGTCCCGACAATCCAAAATTGGCCCCAAAGCAAGCTGATGGAGCTTGCACAGCAAAACAAACTCTGGGGAACGGACAGAATAAGAGAACGCCCTGAAGAAGATGAAGACTTTTATGAGGTTTGTATTTAACATTACTTTTATAGCATTATGCAACATTACTTTACACAATTTGAGTATTTTTCCACATCATGTTACCAGGTTAATGGAAGTGAATCATCCCTCGATGGAGGGGATGACACAGAAGAGGATGAACCAAGCGAGGTAGAATCCGTAGAGGAGGAAGATGCGGATGAAACCTCCACAGAGGAAGAAGATTCAGATGAAGAATCCCCTCAGGAAGCTGAGGATGAAGCTGGGAGGCACGTATACAGGAATCTACTTTACATCAATCAAGTTTACACAAACCTTCATCTTAAGTATGACTTTACATCAAGGTTTGCAATTACTACAGTTGTTGCAGGGAGCAGCACACATGGAGGTGATCATTGAACAGGAAGGAGTTGACATTCAGATGCCAGCTGACACTGAGGAAGCTGAGCAATCTGAGGAGGAAGCTGAGGAGGAAGCTAAGGAGGAAGCTCAGGAAGATGAGGCAGCTGAGGAAGGTGAGGGGTCTGAGGAGGAAGATGAGTACAAAGCTGAGGAAGATGAGGCAACTGAGGAAGCTGAGGGACATGAGAATGACGATGACGAAGCTAAGCAAGCTGGGACGTCTGAGAAAGCAAATATTAATCAAATTGTTTCAGATATCATCGTATCACTTGTGGAAGAGGGCAACCCTGCAGCGTCAGCAAATCAAGATGGAGAGGTAAATACCATACTCAATGTAGTTTACAGTCATTTTTGTCATCAAACACTTAATATGAAAAATGCAATCTATGTGCAGGATGACGATCAGAACCTCTCAAATTTTCTAGAAATGTACATTGAATTGGGAAAATATAGTAGATCTTTCATAGAGTACTTGAAGAAAATTAGGGCTTCAAAGTGTCCCGATTTGTGTACACTAGAAATAATCCTGGACGATGTTCGAGGTGTAATACATGAACTGCTGAAGGCAGTGAACAATGAACAGGAGAAAGATGGAGAGAAAGTGGTAAGCCTAATTCTGTAAATTGTTTATGTAAAGTTGTGAGTGCTGACATGCATGTTTAAAGTACTTTTTTCTATGGTAAAGTCATTTTTTCTGTAAAATCATAGACTGATATGCTTATGTAAACTAGTGGATGTTTATGTAAAGTGCTGGTATTCTTAATCATTTGCAAAATAATTCTAATAATGTTTTGCTTATGTTTGGAGCAAAAGGAGGGTGCACAAACTGGGAAAACACCACCGGCGAACAAAATACCAGAGGTGCAAAATGAGGAGGAAAAAGCTGAACAGAAAGAGGTAAGCATAATACTGGATAGGCTTATGTTAATTACTATTCAATCTGATTTCTTTATGTCAGCTGATGACATGCTTGTGTAAAGTACAGTTTAAGCATGTAAAGTCCTTTTTTTCGGTTCTAGATTGGTGTTCCTAGTACTAGAATGCTGATAATTGGTCATTAATATTCTGAGATGCTTATGTAAACTACTGCTTCTTAATGTAAAATAATTCTTTTAATGTTTTGCTTCTTTATGTAAACTAATGCAGGTTCCCGTGGGGGTGGAACCTGAAAAAACTGAAAAAACCAGACCAGCAACCAAAATAACAGCCGGAGAGGTATTTCACTTGAATTTTACACAACGATATCATGACAGTCAGTTTACATAAAGATTTCAAAACTGTCGTTTTACATTTCGAGAGTGAAACTGTCAGTTTACATAACCTGTTCAGAATGGCTAGTTTACATAACCAGTTCAGAATGGCCAGTTTACATAAGGAGATTATAACTATAAAGTTAGCATAGCGATATCAGAACACTCACTTTACATTATGTTATCACAACGGTCACTTTACATAAGTAGTTCATAACACAGGATACATAAAATGTTCAGAAACCTCAGTTTACATAAGTAGTTCTGTTAATGTTAGACATAAACTCAGGAGATTATAACTATAAAGTTAGCATAGCGATATCAGAACACTCACTTTACATTATGTTATCACAACGGTCAGTTTACATAAGTAGTTCATAACACTCAGGATACATAAAAAGTTCAAAAACCTCAGTTTACATAAGTAGTTCTGTTAATGTTTTGCTTCTTTATGTAAACTACTGCAGGTTCCCGTGGGGGTGGAACCTGCAGAAACTGAAACAACCACCCCAGCAATCAAAATACCAGACCGAGAGGTATTTCATGTAAAATCATGTAAATTTGTTATTTTAGATTTCACAACTTTCAATGATTATATAATAACCACTTGCAGCCAACAGACACACCAGACACTGAGTTGTTAAAACAAATGTGCCTGCTGGCTGATCTTGTAGAGAAAAGCTTTGGACAGGCGGCCGTTCCAATTAAGGAAAGGACGCCAATAACTCCAACTTTTGATCTAGGCTTTTCACAACTAACACCAGTGCGTTTGATTCATAAATTTCAGGAAATTGAGAAAGATAAAACGGCCAATACGCATGGAGCAAAGGCCTTGGTACATCCATCCATTCAAGATGTTCAGTCCCACTTAATTAGAAGAATTGACTTCGTGGCTAAACCATTGCTTGCGGACGAGCCTGACTTTGAGTAAGTATTCCTATCATCTCCCATTTGATGTAATTGAATATCGATTAAAGAATTTCAATACAACATTTCAGCGTGATCATGGGGAATCCATATAACACTGATGAGGTAGCTCAATTCCATCCCAATTGGGCTCATCGGGCCGTTAAAAAACCAAGGAAATTGCTGTCTCCTTACATCACCAGCTGGAGGAAGGATACACTTCAAAGAATCACGGAGAAGGAGAAGATAGTCAATGACTATGCCCTTTTGCCTCTGGATGCAAGCAAGGGCAGGTCGAAGAAGTAAGTGTTTTTCACCTACATCTTATTTCACATTATTCTATTTTACATAAGTCATTATCCAACAAAATCTAGTTTACATCAAAGTTTACTTAAGTCATTTTTACATAAAGGTTTATCCAAACGAGTTTACATAAATGTACTCTACATAACCATATTTTACATAAGTATATTTTACATAACAATGTCAGCGAGCAACTGTTTGGTGCGGAAGGCAATCTTACCATAGACCGGGAGTAGATGTCCAACATGGTTTGGGGTGAATGGTTGGATACGGCAATCATTGATATCACTTAAACAAAACCAAAAATTTGACAAAAACTGAGAAACCTTCGAGGTTTTTCTCCTCAGTCTAGTTTTCGGTGAGTTAATACTTACACAATTCTTTACATCACTTGGCCTTATACGGTTTGTTATAACCCCTATATTTAACATTTCATATTATGCAGCTCATAGTGAATGACGTGGGAATGAAGGCAGGAAAGAACCAAACATGTATGCACAGGTTTTCAGAACAAATGACAACAGAGTTATGGTTCATCAAGAAAACCGAAAATACTTTTCAGCCGTCCATGGTAATGAGTTCAGAACCCTCAGTCTACCTAACGAGTTCAGAAATCCCAGTTTACATATGTAGTTCGGAACCCTAGTTTACATAAGTAATTCAGAACCCTCAGTTTACATCAGTAGTTCAGAAATCTCAGAATACATAACCAGATCAGAACCCCCAGTTTACATAAGTAGTACAGAACTATCACAACACATAAGTAGTTTACATATGACATCTGCATTGTCATAGTTTAAATTAATGCAGATCTTCTTCCCCATATAATGCATTTGAATGTATACATATAATGCAGATCTTCCTCCTCATCCACCTAGATACCCATTTTGTGTTGGTGTGCATCAACAGCAATGAAAAACAGGTGGTACTGTTTGACAATGCTCGCGGAGAAGCGGCATCCTACGGTGGTCTTCCAAAGAAACTAGTAAGTATAATATAACATAATAATGTAGAATTTACATCATTGTAGACTTCATTTTACACCAACTCTTATGTAAATTGTTGCAGGTGTACTAATTCCAAGACTGGACATCAGATACACCTTGGGCAAAGTGCTATGAGAAGTGCTACCATTGGAAGTGGACCTACCCTCAGCTTGCATGGAAAAACCCTGACGGATTCAGTTGTGGCCTATACGTCATGCGGCATATGGAGCTTTATCATGGACAACAAGCTTTCGACTATGACTATGTCTTGATTGTGGCGAAGAACAATCCTGAGATCCTAAGAACGTTAAGGGTGAAGTACCTGTTTAACTTGCTCATGTCACCACACAATACCCTATTGGGTGAGCTCAAGAGAAAGATTTCTGACTTTTACTATAAAAACTAACATTCAAGCTTGTTTAAGTTTACATTGACTGTCAGCTTATGTAAACTTAAGTTTACATAAGGAGATTATATATTAACAGATTTATATTTGTGATGTAAACATTATATTTGATATATATATGTTAATATTACATAAGTTGTTCATAACCTCCAGCTTACATAAGTAGTTCAGAAATCCCTGTCTACATAATAGTTCAGAAATCCCAGTTTACATAAGTAGTTCAGGACCCTCAGTTTACATAAGTAGTTCAGAAATCTCAGTCTACATAATAGTTCAGAAATCCCAGTTTACATAAATAGTTCAGGACCCTCATTTTACATAAGTAGCTCAGAAACCCCAGTATACATAATAGTTCAGAAATCCCAGTTTACATATGTAGTTCAGAACCCTCAGTTTACATAAGTATTTCAGAACCTCAGTTTACATAAGTAGTTCAAAATTACTCAGAAAACATAAATAGATCAGAAGTACTCAGAATACATAAACAGATCAGAACCATCAGTTTACATAAGTAGTTCAGAAATACCAGTCTACATAATAGTTCAGAAATTCCAGTTTTACATAAGTAGTTCAGAAATCCCTGTATACATAATAGTTCAGAAATCCCAGTTTACATAAGTAGTTCAGAACTCTCAGTTGACATAAGTATTTCAGAACCTCAGTTTACATAAGTAGTTTAGAACTACTCAGAAAACATAAACAGATCAGAACTACTCAGAATACATAAACAGATCAGAACCATCAGTTTACATAAGTAGTTCAGAAATACCAGTCTACATAATAGTTCAGAAATCCCAGTTTACATAAGTAGTTCAGAACCCTCAGTTTACATAAGTATTTCTGAACCTCAATTCACATAAGTAGTTCAGAACTACTCAGAAAACATAAATAGATCAGAACTACTCAGAATACATAAACAGATCACAACCATCAGTTTACATAAGTAGTTCAGAAATACCAGTCTACATAATAGTTCAGAAATCCCAGTTTACATAAGTAGTTCAGAACTCTCAGAATACATAACCAGATCAGAACCCTCAGTTTACATAAGCATTTAAGAACTGTAACAATACGTAACGAGTTCAGAACCATCAGTCTACATAACGAGATCAGAAACCTTACACTAAATAAAGATATCAGAACTTTAAGTTTACATAAAGAGATCACAAATTCTTTTTCTTCCTTTGATGTTTCAATTTGGCTTTGTGCACCCTCTTCTCAATTGTACTTTTAAACCGAACATTCCTCACACCTCTTGCCCTCCTAAAAGTGGGGTCTCTAATCTTCTTCGACGAAGGCACTTCAGAATCCCCATCCAAAATATCAGCTTGGGCAGCAAGTGCATCTTTTGCTTTCACATAGTACTCATCCAAAATACTATGACCAATCTCACTGGTATGCGATAATGTAATTAGATCAAAATACCTTCTACTAGCATCTGCCCTCCACAAAGATGGTGAAAAAATTGATGCCGAACACATCGACACTTCTGAATCGTTAAACTTTCCACAACGGGAAACTGAAGCAGATTTTGTCCACCTATCAAGGATATACATTTTTGGAATTTTCTACAAAAAGCAAAAAAAAAAAAAAAAAAAGGAAAACCACATTAGTTATGTTGTTGGAAATCAGTTTTAACTAGTTTACATAATTGACATTAGCATATAGAGCATACCCTAAAATTGTTCTGAAAAAGGACACGGAGGCAATGAGAACATAGAATCCCAACTTCAGAAAACTTCTTGCATGAACAATTTACAGAATAATCATTGTCATTGTAAATGACAACGTGCCGGAATATGGGAAGATCCTCATCTTTTTTTGTAATCCAAACTTCAAACACATATACACCATTTGATTGGGACTTCTGTTCCATCTTTAATTCCAGCATATTAAGATATTGTTTCTCAAAATATGTGTACATCTCGAGTGTGTACACTTCACGGGCATGCTTCAACATTAGACATTCTTTAACATGCACATCAACCTTGGCATAGAAGCACCTATGGTCTTCGCAGGCAGCTTGGTATCGCCAATCAAGAACAACATCCACAAATTGATGGTAAAAATCACATAATGTTGAAGTCTTACACAATCTTCGAGAGATAGAGTTATTTGTGCTCTCACTCCTCTGGGAAGATAATGTTCCCCCGGAAAAATAATCCTTGCTGAAAGCGGGACACCACTTCTCCCTTGATTCGTAAGTTTTTTTCAACCACTCATTCTCTTTGCATCCATATTTTTCTTCCATCCTGAAAACACATAAAAAATGTTGTTCAATTATGTAAACTTATGTAAACTGCGAGTTTATGTAAACTCAAATTTATTTCCACACAAAGTTTACATAAAAACATTTGTGTAAACCGTCATTTTACAACATTCCTTTATGAAAAAATGAACAAGTCAAATCACTTACCTCTCCCACTGGTAATTAAATTATTCAACGGTGTCCACTTTGGCCAGCAATCTATAAAAAACTCACGGAAACCTTCCTGCTGTCTGAGAAAATCAATGTTGCTCTGGGAGTTTTTTATCATATGCCAAATGCAAAGACGATGCCGTGAATCAGGAAATATCTCTTCAATCGCCCTTCCCATGGATGCTGATTGATCACTCATTACAGTTATCGGATGCTTATTGTCCATCGACCTCAATAATGTAGAAAATAACCAAACAAATGATTCAACTCTCTCGTCCCTCATAAAACCAATTTCAAACATCACATTCTTCCTGTGGTTGTCCAATTCGATAAATGGACCACATATCAAATCATATTTATTAGTACAATACGTGGTGTCATGGATTAACAGATCACCAAACAGCTTGTAATCAATCTTCATTTGACCGTCTCTCAAAAAAATATTTTTCAGACAAGACTCGTCGTCCAATTCAAAATCAAAGAAAAAATATTCTTCATGAGCAGCCCTGTATTTCAATATCTCAATCAAAGCGTTGGAATCACTGCCATCAATGTATTTTCTTTTTTTCGTTTCGAGCTCGTTGTATACATCCCTTTGTGTAAAACCAACGTTTGATTGACCTCCAGCCTACACAACATCATAATTCTTTAACATATTTAACTTTGGCAGTTTACTTATTTAACTTGGCAGTTTACATAAACAGAATGGTACTTTACACATGTTATATCAGTACTGATATATTCTGTTCTTGTAAATTGGTAGTTTCCATAATCGTTTATGTAAAGTGTTAGTTTACATAAGTGTTAATGTAAACTATCAGTTTACATAATTGGTCATGTTGACTATCAGTTTACATGAACGTCTATGTAAAGTGGTAGTTTACATAAATGTTCAGGTAAATTATCAGTTTACATAAATTTTCAGGTAAACTATCAGTTTACATAAATAACAAGCATTTTACACGAACATACCGTGCGATTGTTGTATGCAAATAAAAAGCATTTTACACGAACAAAACTAACCTCTTTATAAAGCAGCTTGTAACTATCACGAACAGATATCCCCGCAGATTTCATTGCCTGAAAAAAATCAATAGATGAACTCGACATCTTTCTGTGAGAACGTAACAAATGTCTTTCAGTCTCCGGACACATAAAGTGATTATGCTTTCGGAAATGCTTCGTGACGACCCATAAACTATCTCCCGGCCTCATTTTAATTTCAACACAAGCCAAACAATCAGAACGACTATTAAGTTTGGTGAATATTTGGTCTATCTTACAATTCTCCATCTTCTTACCATTTTTACAACAAACAATTCTCCTCCAATACCTCGTTCCGTCACTTCTCTTTCTATCTTTATCTAAACGAACACCGAAACCAAGATCCCAAGCATATGAATTATAAAGTTCATATGCTTGCTCCTCACTCTCGCATATTCTACCAACAAGAGAAGGCATGTTTTCATCATCCCCTTCAATTAAATTAAATATTTTCCCCATAAAGTACCTGTTTACGTATACTACCACAAACAAAACGAGTTTACACAAACACCCTACCTGTTTACATAAACACACAGACGATTTTACATAAGCACTAAAGGCGACTTTACATAAAATAATCTGCACAATGGAGTTTACATATGCACCCAGTCAAGTTTACATAAGCATAATATGAGAGTTTACATAAACTATCTTGCCCTTAAGACTCCCTGAAATGGATACCACAATGATCGGAAATTCAAAATTTGCAACACTATCAAGATGAACATGATGATTTCTACCAAATTTCAATCTCAAAAATCAACCCCCGTCATCATTATTTGTCCGCTGGGCAACAAAATAAATCAAAAAATCATCCTTTCGAGGATGATCTGGTCTTGTCGAACGCGTAAACCAATCTTTCCCTCCAGTAGCATTAAATGCGCATTAAATGTGCATTTAATGCTTCTTTACACGTACACAAAGCGAGTTTACATAAGCACACGTTCAAAGTTTACATAATCACACTGTTCGGATTTTACATAAGCAAGCTATCGAGTTTACATAAGTACACATACAAGTTCACATAAGCACACTGTTCGGAGTTTACATAAGTACATGTTCAAAAGTTTACATAAGCACACGATTCGGATTTTACATAAGCAGGCTGTCGAGTTTACATAAGTACACATTCGTTCATGAACTACTTACATAAGTACACAGACGACTTTACATAAGCACAAATTGCGAGTTTACATAAACTATCAACCAAAAAATAAACCTTTGAAGAATGCTCCAGTCTTGTCGATCGTCGGAGATGACGGCTACCGTCTTGTTGATCGTCAGTGACCACGACTACGGCCTTGTGGAACGCGCGTGAACCATCTAATGCCGTGATGGAAGAAATCAAATCCCGCCTTCATGTAAACTTCCGGTTTTGGGCTCATTAGCCGGGTTTTTCAAACAAAAACCAAGGTTTACTCCTAGGAGTAGGATATAATTTGCGAGTTATCCTATTATGACGATGCCCATTGCAAAATTGGAAGTTTATCCTATTATGAATAAATGTTTTAATCAAGATATATTAAGAAAATAAAATATAATAATATAATCTAATATAATATTTCTAATACATATATCTATTTATAAATTTATCATTAATTATAAATTAAGGATATATGATGTATTGGATAAGCAATTAGTAATTTAAAATATATCCTTAATTAAAGGTTTAAATTTTAATATTAATTAAAGGTTTAAATTTTAATATTGAGATTAGTTGTTAGGATGATTAATTGTGATTATCATTAGTTTTAAATGATAACATGAAATATAAATAAAATTTAAAATTATTCAAATATAAAATTAAATAAGGATGAAATTTGAAACGAAAGATAAATAAAATAATAATAATAATAATTTGTTAAGGAAACAATATAATAAAGCTTAGTAAAAAAATTCAACGAAAATAACAAATTACACCCATATAATCCGTAACCATAATGCAAATATCACATCTTGAAATCTTCAATCAATTATGATAATATCTGAATCACTTGATTGTTCATTTTGATCGACAATCATAACATTTGAATCACTTGCTTCAACATTTTGATGAACCTGAAAAAATAATAAAATAAATATTAATATAAAATAATATTTTTAATAAAGAAATATTATGAAGTGAATAAAAAAGAATACTACACATATTATAATAATATATAATGAAATATTACTTACAATAAATTCCACAAGAGGAAATAAAATTGTAAGATTACCAAGGAATGATGTGCAAAGCAAGATTTAGTGATATTCATAGTTAGAATAATCTGAAAGATATAAAAAAAAAAAATAGATCAAAATAAATACAAAAGTATCAATAAAATAAAATTGTAAGATTACTAAGGAGTAGTGTGTAAAGCAAGATTTAGTGATCTTCATAGTTGGAATAATCTGAAAGATATAAAAAAAATAGATCAAAATAAATACAAAATTATCAATAAAATAAAATTTTAAGAAATTATAAACCAGAGGAAATAAAATTATAAGATTACCAAGGAGTGGTGTGCAAAGCAAGATTTAGTGATTTCATAATTGGAATAATCTGAAATATATAAAAAAAAATCAAAATAAATACAAAATTATCAATAAAATAAAATTATAAAAAAATTATAAACTAGAGGAAATAAAATTGTAAGATTACCAATGAGTGATGTGCAAAGCAAGATTTAGTGATCTTCATAGTTGCAATAATCTTAAAGATATAAAGAAAAAAAAAAGATCAAAACGAAAACAAAATTATCAATAAAATAAAATTATAAAAAAGAATTATAAACCAGAGGAAATAAAATTGTAAGATTATCAAGGAGTGGTGTGCAAAGCAAGATTTAGTGATCTTCGTAGTTGGAATAATCTGAAAGATATAAAGAAAAGAAAAAAAACATATCAAAATAAATACAAAATTATCAATAAATAAAATTATAAAACAAAGGAAATAAAATTGTAAGATTACCAAGGAGCGGTGTACAAAGCAAGATTTAGTGATCTTCATAGTTGGAATAATTTGAAAGATATAAAGAAAAAAAACAGATCAAAATAAATACAAAATTATCAATTAAATAAAATTATAAAAAAAAATTATATACCATAGGAAATAAAATTGTAAGATTACCAAGGAATGGCGTGCAAAGCAAGATTTAGTGATCATCACTATAAAGGAATATTCAACCCTTGTTCATAAAGGAGATATTGAGGAACAAATCAAGAAGAAAGTATCAAAGTAAATGCTGCTGTATAGACAGATTATATATGTAAGTAATTATTGAGAATTTAGAATTTAATTAAAAGAAGAGTTTAACTAATGAAGAAATTCTTAATGTTTAAGGATGGAGTCCATTTACGGTGGGGCTATAGGAGTAGGATGAATTTTACTCCTACCTACTGTAGCGCTACAGTAACGCGCTATAGTTGCGCGCTACAGTAACACGCTACAGTTGCGCGCTACAGTTTTTTTTTTTTTTTTTTTTTTTTTTTTTGACGCACAGCCTTTTTTAAAAAAATATTTTTTTTAAAAAAAATACTTTTTAAAAAAAAATACTTAACAAGGGAGATCAGATCAGGATTATATAGACATCAGATCAGCGAATACTTGACATCAGATCAACAGACTATAGATATCAGATCAAGAATATAAAAGAAATCATACACTAGAACTAAAACATTTTTTCACAAAGACAGCCCACCACTTCTCAGAACACAAGAAACACGTCAAAAACAACTAGCACCACGTCCAGAAACATCTACATCCATGCATGTGAATTCAAGCTATTTTATCACAAAGAAAGCTCATCACGTCTCATAACAACAGCACCACGTCAAAAACAACTAGCACCACGTTCAGAAACGTCTACATCCATGCATGTGAATTTAAGCTATTTTTTTTCACGAAAACGGCACACCACGTCTCGGAACACAAGAACCACGTCAAAAATAACTAGCACCACGTCAAGAAATGTCTATATCCATGCATGTATAGACATCAGATCAGGATTATATACACATCAGATCAGCGAATACTTGACATCAGATCAACAGACTATAGATATCAGATCAAGAATATAAAAGAAATCATACACTAGAACTAAAACATACTTAACAAGGGAGATTAGATCAGGATTATATAGACATCAGATCAGCGAATACTTAACATCAGATCAACAGACTATAGATATCAGATCAAGAATATAAAAGAAATCATACACTAGAACTAAAACATTTTTTCACAAAGACAGCCCACCACGTCTCAGAACACAAGAAACACGTCAAAAACAACTAGCACCACGTCCAGAAACATCTACATCCATGCATGTGAATTCAAGCTATTTTATCACAAAGAAAGCTCATCACGTCTCATAACAACAGCACCACGTCAAAAACAACTAGCACCACGTTCAGAAACGTCTACATCCATGCATGTGAATTTAAGCTATTTTTTTTCACAAAAACGGCACACCACGTCTCGGAACACAAGAACCACGTCAAAAATAACTAGCACCACGTCAAGAAATGTCTATATCCATGCATGTATAGACATCAGATCAGGATTATATAGACATCAGATCAGCGAATACTTGACATCAGATCAACAGACTATAGATATCAGATCAAGAATATAAAAGAAATCATACACTAGAACTAAAACATACTTAACAAGGGAGATCAGATCAGGATTATATAGACATCAGATCAGCGAATACTTAACATCAGATCAACAGACTATAGATATCAGATCAAGAATATAAAAGAAATCATACACTAGAACTAAAACATTTTTTCACAAAGACAGCCCACCACGTCTCAGAACACAAGAAACACGTCAAAAACAACTAGCACCACGTCCAGAAACATCTACATCCATGCATGTGAATTCAAGCTATTTTATCACAAAGAGAGCTCATCACGTCTCATAACACCAGCACCACGTCAAAAACAACTAGCACCACGTTCAGAAACGTCTATATTCATGCATGTGAATTTAAGCTATTTTTTTACGAAAACGACACACCACGTCTCGGAACACAAGAACCACGTCAAAAATAACTAGCACCACGTCAAGAAACGTCTATATCCATGCATGTATAGACATCAGATCAGGATTATATGGACATCAGATTAGCGAATACTTGACATCAGATCAACAGTACAACAAAAACGTCCATAATATGTATCATAATATCTAAAATTATTTAATTATAAAACAAATACAATGATAATTTAAAAACAATTATAAAACAAATAAAATGATAATTTAAAATATGTTCTTTATAAA
Organism: Knoxia roxburghii; assembly: GCA_030378225.1. NCBI lineage: Eukaryota > Viridiplantae > Streptophyta > Magnoliopsida > Gentianales > Rubiaceae > Knoxia > Knoxia roxburghii. The sequence continues at coordinate 20,185,070 of CM059415.1, read as the reverse complement.
ATTCAAAATCATTAAAAAAAATACTGAATTGTTTAGAAAAAAATGGACGGAAAAAAGTCTCAAGGGGGAAGACAAAAAAATAAAATAAAAAATAGCAAAAAATAACAAAACAAAGGAAGGTACTGTAGAGCGTTACTGTAGCGCGCGCGGAACTGTAGCGCGTTACTGTATCGCGTTACTGTAGCGCGTACTGTAACGCGCTACAGTAGGTAGAAGTAAAATTGCATAGGACCACCATATAAATTACCTTAAGGATACTATTAGTAAATATAATATAAGTGAAATTGAAGAATTGAATAAATTTTTCCAAATTAATTAATTGAAGAAATTTGTCTAAAATTCATGTCATCAGGTTGTGGAGTTCATTGCACAAGGATTTTTTCTGTTTTAGTATATTTAAGATTTTATTTATAATTTAAAACATAAGATTTATTTATTTTTTATTTATTTAGATTATGACACAAAATATTCTTACTTATGATGACACGTACACTTTAATGATAGCAATACCGTATCAATTGAATAGTATTTTTTTTTTTGTTATATAAAAATAATATTATTTCAAAATTATTCATTTTTTTAATAAATCAACTTTTACATAATATACTTAAATATAAAATTATAAACATAAAAATATAATAGAAAGTATTTTTTGAAGCAATATAATAGAAAATATTTGAATATGAATTATATTTTATATAAAAGTAAAAAACGTAAAAAAAAAAATATTACGCAATAAAATTTATTGTAACGGACATTTATTCGTTTTATAATACTAAGGAGGATTAATTAGAGATGATGAGTCGAATTTTATAAAAGTAATACTTTCATTAATCAAAATGATTTAGTTTAAATCATAATTATATTATTTTAAAACAAAATAGCACGCAATAAAAAATAATTATACAAATATATATAATCGGAATTATCATAAAAAAACTATTATTTGTCATTTATTTTTATTATTATCTTTATTTTAAAAAAACTACAAAGGAAAATTATCTTCAATTTTGTTAAAATTTAAAATATTAATAAATTATAATAAAAAAATTCAAAAAGCTATAATTTTGCTTTTCATCATCACATCCTGCGTAGTAGCGAATAAACATAAGTGAAAATGGAGAAAAAGTTCAGTTGTCGAAATCGGAAGTTTAATTTAGTGTTATACTTTAGTTAGTAATAATATCAATGCCCACACTAATTTATTTATTTTTATTAATTTAATTATTATTATAGTGAAAAAGAAAATCCATCACTAACAAAGAATACTACTCCTCTTCTACTACTGATAAGTACTCACCTATCTCTTGGGGAAGGAGTTTATTAGATCACTAATTAGTTTATTGGATTACTGAATTAATTTATTAACACAAATTTAAATTGGATTGAGTGAAGTTATTGGGTTAGTCCAATAAGTGAGCTTACATATCTGGACTACTATTTGTAGTCCATTTTTTACTAATTGTAGATCTATTTTCAGAGTATATCACCTTTAATACCCCCGTCCAACAAAACAAACGGCCAACCATAGAGAGACACACTGCCCTTCGACCTGTACCCAAAATGCCCTTAAACCTTACCCCATTTCCCTTATCTCCCTATTCCTTCTACTCTGTTTTCTTTTCCCCAAACTCCACCACCGACCACCAACACACCACCCCACCTCACATTCGATTGGTAGCAGGAAGAGCAGAGCTTTTTTGGAGACCACAGAGCTTTAGAAAACCTTGGATCATTGCTTCCGAGAGATGCTTCATCTTTCATTAGCCTCTTATTGACTTTGTTGTGTGCATTCCACAACCACAAAACAAAGTCCCATGCACTCTTAAATGGATTAGAGACACTGGCATGTGAATAAACTATGTTCAGACTACAAGAACTTGATGAGAAGCTTTGACTAAATGCAACTGCATGTTGCCTTGAGCACATCTCATAGAAGTGTTGCCGACAATCCTCACAGATAAAGAAGTTGTGAATGAAGTCACATATAGGTGTAAATGCCATCTCGCTTTCCCCGTTGTCAACTCTCACTGAAAGTGGGTGCAACAAAACCCACAATCCACAACTGCAGAAGAAACAAAAGCAATGTCGGACAATTTTAGAGTATAGAGGCAAAATGGAAAGATTTTTTTTAATTAAAATGCTAAACAATAGGATATAAGCTAAACCCATGATGCAGTATATGCAGGCTCCAAATTAAAAAAAAATTGCAGTAACACACACTCTCTTTATTTTGGTAAGATTAAATTATTGTTTCAAAGCCAACAAAAAGGAAAAGGATTCACACTAACATGCGACAACAAGCCAATGTAAAATTTAGTTTGTAGCTCCAGCGACAGCTAACTGCAGTACAAGTTTGACTCAATAAGCTACCCCCTCCTCTATCCTAAGATTAGTCCTGTTTATAGTATTGAAAGTTCAACAACAACTATAGAAAACAATTCCCCCAATCCAGATTACGGTAAAATGGTCGCGAAATACTAGCAAGACTATCAAGGAATCTGCACTTACGTCTCTGGTAGCATTTTTTTCATTTTTTTCACCTTTTAAACAATTTCTTTCTGATTGAGTAAAGAATCCAAATAAACAAAATAATAAACTAAAATAAAAAATAATCAGATACTAAAGCATTGAATTTTTGAGTTTACCATCGTGCCATAAGAGGAATTGCCGGCCGGAATCATGCGTTCATAGTTTACCTCCTAAGCTAGATTTGGAGCTCAAGCCGTCGGAATGGCCGGCCAAAACTTGATTTCCGAAGCTCAAAAAAGGGCCCGGGGAGGCTGGTTGGATAATTTTGCCCAAAAAAGATAACTAAATTCCAGCAGGGGAAGTTCAGTGATGGCCGGGTGAAGAGAATGGTGAAGGAGTGGAATCGAAGGTGAGGGTGGTGTATTGGTGATGTTCGGGGGTGGAATTTGTAAAAAAGAAAAAAGGACAGAATGAATCGTTCGGAAGAGGAGGGGAATTTGGGGTAAGGTTGAAGGGCATGGTGCCTTCTGTTTGGGGCATGGTGCCTTCTGTTTGGTTGAAGGGCCTGGTTTTTTGGATTGTTTTGCTAAGGGCATTATGGGGACTACGTCTTGAAAATAGGGCTACAACTAGTAAAATTTGGGCTACAAATAGTAATACCCTATTTCTATTCATTGATTCTTGTTATGTATAAGCTGAAGGCCCAAGAAAACACACATTTTACGCTTTGCAAACAACTAGTAACACTTTTCTTAGGGAGAAAACAAGAGAAAAAGATGACTTCTTACCTTAGAACTATGATGTTCTAAGTCTAGATTAGGGATTTTCACTCCTCTAAGTGATAGAGGAAGTAGAAATCCATGTAAATAGGATGGATCTAATCAACCCATATAGATTTTACGTTTATTCTTGGAGTAGGGACTATGAGTTACTTTGTATTGTGAGGATTCGGAGAGAAGCTAACTATTTTCTTTACTTTCTTAAGTTTAAATGGTCATATTTCTTATGGGCTTGTTTATTTTCATCAGGGTCGTCTTGGACATTTTTGGGGCCCGAAACAAAACAGAAAATGGTGCCTTTATAAATAGACAAATATGTTGTTAATATTTGGGTTGTCAATTAAAAATCATTAATAAAATGATATAACTAAAATCAATTCAAAATAAGAAAAAAATTTTCAAATAAACAATAAAAACATTGAATGAAATTAAAATAAATAAATTAGAACAACACAACCTGATTTTGAATCATGGAGTCAATCAATTATAAAATAAACAATGGCTCCCCACAGATATTGTGAGTTTTCTGAAAACTTGTCGGAGAAGTTAGCAACGGCGACTTTCGAAATCACCAATATTGAAATATAAAGACAAGTTTTCAATTTTATGATATTCTTATTTTTCCCAATTACTTGTTGATTGGGAGAGAAAAAAATAATTGAATGAGGGATAAAAAGGGAAAGATTATAAAAGGGAAAATAGAGAGAGATGATAAAAAAGGAAAATGATTTTTTTATAACTAAAATTATGTAATTGTGAGCCCCAATCAATTGCCTACTGGCTCTGATTTTCATGCTTTTACATGTGATTGCCATGATGGTTGTGTTTGGTTCATGTTATTCATGTGATGGACTTTATTAAGCATGTTCTTGTTATGAGTTCTTTATAAATGTTCTTATTTTCTCATGGGTTTGATGAAATTATGAATTCTATAATCCTAGGACTAATTGGGTAAACATGTTAAGGGTTGGATTTGGTAATTTCTAGATTTATCCTTTAATTTGCTTATTCCTATATGTTTATGGAACTTAGACTTCATAATCTAGTTGGATTTGTGTGTAATATGAATTAGATTCTTAGGATTGATGACCTAGGATGACATTAATTAACTTTATAACCTTAACATGCACTATTTTAGTTCTCCCTTGTCAAATACATGAATTGAACACAACTTGGCCTCTTGATCTAGAGATCTGTGAAAATCTGGCCTTCCTATCTCTTGTGGTTTACACCTTTGTTGCTTTTTGCTTGCATGTGTTTAGTGCCAACAAAAACTACTCTTTGATTTTACTTGCTTTAAACTTGAAAATATAAAAAGAAATCAAAATAAGCATCCTGTCCTCCTTGGAATTCGATACCTATTAGATACTACTTAGTTGTCTTATTTATTTGGTTTATAAATAGGTTTTGTTGAGTAGATGACGACTCCGACACTCACCAACATCTCTAAAGGTCATTTTTGTCTTGTTTAAGAGATCATTTTCTCTAGCAAAATTCATGGGCAAATTTTACCAAAAAAATAATAATAATAAAAAATAAAAAGTATATCAATAATAAAATAAAAAATATTCATAATTAAATATAGACATTATGAATTGTGTTTATTTACCAAATAGGATTTTTTTCGTGCAATAAGGCTTGAAAGTTGACGAAAATCTTGGCGGATTACGACGCTTGATTGTCTTGTCCAACTCTGCTCTTGCTTGGGAAGAAGATGCACGTGTTTGATATGATGATCGTGTAGCTCGGTTGATGTTCATAGCATTGAAAGAAGGATTCTCCAATGGAGGATTGGAGACTTCATAAGGCTGTTCATATTCCTTTTCACATTCATCTTCATCAAACATGAAAATTTCAAAAATCATGTTTCCTCCATGTTTGGAGTGCGGAAAATACACCAAAATAAAAACCTAACTTTCGCACTAAGGGATTCCAAAACCCCGTCGTGGAGTGTAGTAGGTGTAGATCTCATAGAGGAATTACTAGTTACCGCCTCAGCTACCGTCCCAGTTTGGACTGAAACGCCCTTAACAATACATTAAATACTTTTTCTAATATTTAAAGTGAATGCATATTTTGCGCCCCTATTTTGTTATTTCGTGTCCCTTTTATACATAAATTATCTCTGATAAATTAAGAAATACAAACCATAATATTTAAATATAAAAATATATTAAATTACCTAAATACTCTTAATCAATTTATTAAAAATACCAAAAAAAATTTATTTATAATTCTGCTCATTTATGCTACTTTAATCATAATTTTTATAAATTTTTGGTAGATTAAAAAGAGACTTATAAAATTTTTTATAAATTAATTAAGGGCAATTAGGTAATAATAGGAAGGGTGGAAGATAAACATAAGGGGACGAGAAATAAGAATGAAGAGGGTGATACTTAACAAACTAAAGCATTTTTTTTAGAAAAAAGGATAACATTACGCTATTTAAATCAACAACTAGCAAAATATCTAAAAAACCCTAAAACAAATTTTGTAAACAAAACCTTACACCCCCCCAGACCCAGGCAATTTTTTTCCTACAACTAGGTGTACAAGTAGGATGGTACTCATAGTAGTTTTTGTATATAAAACATGTCATTAAATGATGTTTCCTCTTCTTAAATTGAGGTTATTAATGATGTTTCCCATAGTAATTTTTATTTTTATTTTAATTTTTACTATGTGTACAGATTTTTATATTACACTTAGTTGTACTATATAACTATTGCCAGACCCAAACCACCCGCTCCCAAATCGGTTATCTTCCACAAACCGAAGCCCTAGCGATTCCACCGCTCCCTCTACTAGAAACCTATCTGAATGCTTTGGTATGGATTAGGAACTATGATGTTGCTCTGTTTTAGGGAGGATGACCGGGGGGGGGGGGGGGGGGGGGGGATGGCCAAATCAAAGACTAGGTTTTGAAGCTTGAAGGATGGGGAGTGTTTCCCAGTGGTCGCGCGATCCAAACAACGCTGGAGATGACCTGAATCGCGACGGGAAAGGGCTGCCCGAGAAGAGAGAAGAAGACTGGAGGAGGGGAAATGGGGTGTCAGGTTTTGAAGCTTGGAAAGTGATGACTCCGATCGGGGTTCAGCGACCAAAAATGGCCGATGGGTGATGGCTTCACTGACAACACGAAATGGCCGAACAGGGGGTGAATCTGGGAGAGAGAAACAATGCGGTGATGGTGGTTGTTCGCAGTGAAGGTAAATGAGGGAAGTCGGCGAGGTGCTGCGGGGGAAAAAGAAGGCCCGACACCGGTGATCGGAGAAAGAGAGAAGGGGAGAGGGTTGGTCGGGGGTGGTTCCCGGCGAACGGCGGTGGGCGGCAATTTGAAAAACATTGTGCACCATCATTATACTTTCTTTCTAAACAGATCCATCATAAGGTAATCTTTTACACGTTATTTTTGTTCGTGAAAAATTATTTACATTGCACTTTCCCATTGTTAATAGCAGTTGAATTTTGTTATTGTTTTACTTAGTATAAACTCGTATATATTCTGCCGTCAAAATTAGCCTAGCATCATCTTTTGGAGCTAAGAATCAAAGGAAATTTAACTAGCCCTTTGTAGTTCATGCCATGAAAATTGGAGGAATATATGACTACATGGATCAGTACAGTGTTCAAGAAATAAATGCATCAAAATATTGGGTAAAAAAAAAAATAGCCTCCAAACTTTGGTATGCTGAATTAAGAATTAATGATTGGGCAAAAGAATGACAAGCATAATTCAAACCAATCAAACAATACAGTATTATCTAGTTTTCTTGCCGAATTGCTGATGCAGTAAATTCTTCCTTTTTCATCTAACAAATGAAAAGCAGAAACTATAAAAAGAAAACAAAACAAAACAATGATCACAAAGATGATATTAATTTGATGGTTTCCCCCATTATTATTATTATTATCATCATGGTTAGTTTTTCTTTTCTCTTTTTCAGGCAATACCAGACTATATCATTACTAGTACAATTAAGGGAAGGAATTTTCAAGGATTTTTATATAATAGGGATATTAACAAGGGAAAATGAAAGAGAAATTTTGAAATTTTTTTGAGAAAAAACGGAGAAGAAGGAAAAATAAATGCAGGCGAGATTATAATGGATGGTTCTTTTACTAGCTAACTAGAAGATGGCAGCCGGCGGGAGCAGAGCTGATTGGAGGAGGAGGAGGCAGCATACCTCATTTTTTGTGTCGCGTCAGCTGGAATGTGGCCGACCTTTTATGAAGTTTTTTGCCTGTTTCTTCTTCTTTGAGATTGCCCTGCTGCTTTGAATACCTTACAGATAAGGATATGCATTCTGCTTGTGATATTTTCAGGATTTTCTTCTTATTTTCCTTCTGAATAAAGTCTCAAACTTTTGTGCAGCTCTACTTCGGTATCTCTGGCCTGAATCTCTGAGCAGCTATCTTGGTTTTAAAACTTTTACTTCGAATATAGTTATTTTCATGGATTTGCAGGAAGGATGACATAGTGAAGATGAATCTCTTTCTGTCGGCGCGTCCATCTTTTGTTAATCTTGGTTGGTTATTATATGTCCATATGTAGAAAAATGGAGTTTCTCGCAAGAATAAAGGTCAGTATTGTTTTACTTCTCTCCTTGCTATTATGATCACTTGAATTTTTGTTTCCTTTGAAAAGAATGCTGTTGCAGAGAAGGAATAGATCAGCAACTGTTTTAACCTTATTACAGAAGCTTTTGGTCATTTCTTGGACAGATGATTTTCTGGGCAACACATTTTGAATGCTTCATGAAGACGCTTTCCTTTCCACTTCACCTGAAACCTTTTTTTGGGCTGATTTTCTGAGCAATTCTTTGGTTATATTGAGTTGGAACTTTTGGTATGACAATGTCGTTTAGCTTGGAGTTTGGATTTTCAAATGGATAATTTCTGGCTTGGTGTCTTTAGTGTTTCTATGTTGTTAATTTTTAGTTGAACGATGATTCAATTGAATTTTGGATTATAATGATTGTTTTGGTGTTTCCAACGTTGTTTGTTTGCGGCGCTGCTTGTTTGTGGTGGTGTTTTGGTGTTTGGCACTGCTGAAAACTTTTTTTTTCTCCGTTGCTTGAATTAAAAGGAGATTTTTTTTATTTTATTCAGTAAAATAAAAAGGTGATATTTTTTTAAAACTTTAATTTTCTTGCTAAAAAATTAGAGGGAGCACTAGTTGCCATTTAGCTCGTGATGGTTTTCATATATATAAGAAAATTAATGGTTTTGCATTCATTTATTTAAGAGACTGATTAAAGGCCGCAGAGTAAATATTTTGTGAAACGTTATGTCTTGGCAGTTATGTTGACTGATATAGAACATGTTTTTGTAGAAATTTGTTTCTTGTATTAACACATTACTTGTGGATAGATAATATCATAATTTTAAAGAGAATCTCTTCTAGCAATGCTTGTGGTTGGTGCTGGACGCTCTAGTGTTTGAAGAGATCAGCAAATATTGGAAAGAAATGATAACAATCCCAATTATAATTTCTTTGGCCAAGGGTATAGAGGCTGAATTGGATCATGCTCCTCGTATATCCAGGGAGTCGCTACTGTGGGAGCATTTTATGAACTTCTAAGTCAGTCTAGTCTAAATGTATTGCACCCTGATGATAAGAAGCCTGTCGCACCAATCGAGCTCTGCCCCATCATGAAGATACTGTATAAAATACTAATAACAATGGAACAAGGAGTAAGGGCCATTCTTCAGGCATTGAGGGACGAAAATCTGAATGATCCCCGTGACAGAATAGAAATTGCACAAACCTATGCTTTCTATAGGCCTTGACGTTTTGGAAATTTTGACATCAATATTTAAAGCGAATTTCATGAGGATTTATTGTCAAATTTTTTTTCATTTTCTTTAATACATAGCTTGTATTGCTATAATCAATACATAGTTTCTGTTGATAGAATCTGAATTTTCGTTTGTCAAACTTTCAGTTTTTGCATTAACTCATTAATTTTGGATATAGTTGACTAAATGAATTTTTGCCAAACAAATATTAAGACAAATATAACTCCTGTCAAACTAAGTGTTTGTTAAAATTATTTTTTGTCAAATTAAGGTTTTGTTATAAACTATATTTTGTCAAACAAGGATTTTTTCGAAACTTTTTTTTGCCAAACTAGGGTTTTGCCGAAATTATTTTTTGCCAAAGTAGGATTTTGTAGAAATTTTTTTTTGCCAAACTAGGGTTTTGTCGAAATTATTTTTTGCCAAACAAGGATTTTGTAAAAACTCGTATTTTGTCAAAGTAGGATTGTGTCGAACCAGTCGTGTATTTTTGACACTTTCTTCACAGTTTTAATTATGAATTATATTAAAAAAATATTTTTTATTAAAAATAAAAATATTAATTTTTTATTTTTATTTAATATTTTAATAGAAAATTAGTATTTTTAAATTTATTATTTTTTATTATATTAATATAATATTATAAGGTTATATTCGTAAATTGGATTAGGGCGGTAAATAAGAATTAGGACGATAAACTAGGGCGGTAATTAGTAAAACACAAGGGTAATTTTGTCAAATTAGGGGACTACCGCCCTATTTTCGGGGTGGTAACTAGTAACCCCTATCTCACATAGAGCAACTAAGCCATTGCAAGATTTAATTTTCTTTTGATTAATGGGCAGGGGAAACATACATGCGTAAGCTAGCAATTCACAAAGCAAAAATATAGCAAGATTGGGAAATATGGTTGAGTTTGAGGAAGAGATTTGGCCACCATTTAAGTTCGGGTTGTGTTAAATTACAGTGGATAGGTGCGATTATATCGGGTTCGTTCCCAGCTGGTCGTTTAACCTATGTTTGCAGTTCACGGGTCTCAATTTCTCTCTGAGAAGAGAAAGAATCCCTTCTGATTGCACTCGCATAAGGAAAGGGGATAGACAATCTCGGTCCAGCTATGAACATGCAAGGAAAATAACTACGGTACTAAAAGCCAACGATAACTAAGCAACAACCATTCAATATATATATATATATATACCCAAAGAAATTAGACAATACAACAGCACCCAGTACTGACGACCGGTAAGAAATCTACCGTTAATATTCAGCGGTGGGGAGTGGCGACGAATCAGCGACACAACCTCACGAGCGGTGGACTTATTCACTGGATTACGGTCAAGAGGGAAAGTGCTGCAGTAAGGTCTGATTACACCAACCTTAGCTCATCCGGGGCTTCATCTCCAAGATGGAGCTTAGCACTCCATTCATCTTAGCTCACAAACCAAATGCAGTGAAACCCTAACTCGAAGAGTACTCAAGAAGAATTCTAAAGCGGTCGAGATGAAAGTGAACAAAAAATGCCCTAGTGGTCTTGTCTCTTGGGTATTTATACCCGTTACAAATTATATTAGAAAATAGTTAAAAAAACTGGGACAAAATGGTAACTTCAGCGCATAGCTGATCTTCAAGTGGAGGCCAACTGGTCTTTTCCCACCACTTCAACTCTCCCAAGTATTCAGCTTTTATGGTAAACTTCTGCAATGCTGTTCTGGACCAAAATTTTGTGCATGGATTCATAACATTCCCATTCTTTACCTGCAAATCACAATTAACTACTCTAAGCTATTAAAACCTTAAAATGTAGATAAATTCGTACTCAAAATAGATGAATTAGGTCATGAAAAGCTGCAGCAAATGTGACGAATCCCGTGCACTCCACCCTCCCACACTTAGAATCTTTACTTGTCCTCAAGTACTATCACCAAGTTCACAATGATTAATTCGAAAAATTTAGCTCTAGAGTTTTCACAATTCTCAAGTACATTCATTCAAAACATGTGACATCATGGTATTCAGTGCATGGGCTTATGACTAAGACATGAAGATCACACTAGGCATGAAAATCAATTACCCAGAGCATTTAAGAATACCAGTCGCCTCACAAAGGATTCACTCAACACTCGAGTGTTTAGGCGATTAGAAGCGACTCTCAAGGTACTCATTCAAAGGGGTCTCAACCATATGATTACTTCAAGATCATACACCCCCCGACACTTGTCATAAAAATAACACATCAATCAAAGGGGCTTGAAGGTGTCATGAGGCTTAAGGTAGGGTACATACGGTCAAAGGTTAGAAAATGGAGGCTTTCCACCCAAAGCACCCAGTCATGATTCATACTCTTCATTGAAGATTTTGTTTTGGATTTTTTTAAAGCACATATATGAGGTTCCAGGGCTTAAAAGTCCCTCATTTCCTCATTTAAAGCTATCCCCTCTTTTTTTTTTTTTTTTTTTTTTTGAGGTATGGAGCTTAAAAGTCTCTCACTTCTCTATTTTGCAGTTTTCTCTGCAAAAAATAAAACACATATAATATATACAACACTGAGAATCCATATAACACACTTAAGCCATTTTAATGTTTGAATCATGACTAAGCAACTTCAGTGGAAATAAAAGAACAGTCTTTTGGGCTAGATATTGGGCGTATAATTTAAGGGATGGTTAAAGGCTTAAATGGTTGATCCTAAAGAAGAATGATGTTTGCTGTGGAAACAAGTGAAAGGTATACATAAATGGTTCACTAAGTGCCCTAATCATTTTGATGCATCACAACACTTTATGTAGGAGAGACATGTATGCTAAAGGTAAGTTCTAGATCTTTCCCAATGCATGAGACAATAACACACTCAAAGATACGAGCAAGAAGATGATTATGCTAACTATAGACTCAAATTCATGCTCACATAGAATTTTAAAGGGCATGTGCAATTAGCTCCCAAAACACTCAAGAAAATTAATTTTCATGTTCATCAAGGATCTCACATCAAGCAAGTCTATGCACTTTATGCCATGATATCACCAAAAACATCACTTGACACCACACAAAAATTATTTCACAAATTTCAACTAGAGCTTTATATGAAAATCAGCACTTAAATTAACCATCATGAAGTCAATGCTAGTGTGAATGACTTTGCAAAAGGACAATAACTCTCCTCTCCCCCACACTTAAACCGTGCATTTCTCTTAGGTCTTTTATCAAGCACATAACATGCCTCTTTTTCTACCATCCTCACTGTGTAAAGTCAGAACATGCTGTAGTCAAATTAGACTCAACAATGGAAGCCCTTGATTCATGAATGATTGATGTTGAAAATGTAATTTGAACTAAACCCCAAGTGATTTAAGGGAGATGAAAGAATTAAAATGCATGGAGGAAAAAGGCAGGAAATTTTCTTAGCCCTTGGAGCTATGAGCAAAATCAAGAGGAATGACATTTCAGGAGTAACTCCCTTCTTCTTCGAAAATCTCATTTTTCGTCCTCTTCTTATAAGGACCCTGAGAATCCTGGGTATTCTCCCTCCGTTCCATAAGAGTGCTAACGTCTCTCTTCAGTTGCCGAATCTCGTCTATTAAGTCTTGCAAGTGATGTTCCAAGCGCATGTTGGATGCCTCTCTTGCCCTGGTATGGACGATAGCCAAATTTATGCTATAGGGAATTTTATCCATTGCATCACCAGGTTCCATGACAACCCCTGCGGCCATGCACATTTTCTCGACTAAATTAGGGAATGGTAAAAAGGTCCTTCTGTTGTTCTCAGTGGTATCTTGAAAATGGTAGGAGAGCAAGCTCCCTGGATTGATTTCTTCACTCACTAACAAGGCTAACAGAACCCGCAGTTGAGGTTCCAAAAGTTTGTACTGCGGTTCCCTTTTCATAGGTACAAGGTACCTACATACATCATAGACAGAGATTGAGCGAAAGAATTCATTATGACAACTCTTTCCACTTTGTCGGTACACGCAACCCCAGCTGCATCATCTTCTCTTGCTGAACTTGATATGATCCTTCCACACAATTAGAATTTCGGCAGAGGTCCAACTGTGACGAGGCTTTTTAGTGGCTTGGATTTTGGAATAATGACAGGAAACTATGGCTGAATTCTTGTTGAGGGGTTGAGGAAGATCATTAGGTCCCTAATCTAGTGCTTTTAAGGAGGTGGAACTTTGTGGTGGTAGAGGGATGAGGCCTTCAAAAGGAAGAACCTAAGGGAGCAACCACACTAGCTTTTCTACCCGAGCTAATGATAAATGCAAAATGATGATTCAAAGCTTTGAGAGAAAACTTGTTCTTGGCTATTCAAATCATGCATAAAATGGCTGAATTCCTTCTCTATTTATAGGAGAAGGAATGACCTTGTTTTTACAAATTAATCCTCAAACCCTAATTTAGTCACTATTGAAGTCTAACTCTCATTTTCATTTTTTTCAAATTCAAAAAAAAAAAAAAAAAAATTCTCAGCCATGGATTTTCCTTAGCTGATTTGAAAAACAACAAACTTCAAGATTCTTGACTTGTTCTTTCGGTTGAAATAGTGGACAGATTTGGTCAAAAATTCATCCATCAAATATTCTCGGCTGATATGTAAAAATACTCCAGCTGCTAATTTGCTAATGGGCTGATTTGGAATGATCTTTATGAATTGGCTTCAGCTGGCCCAATTAATTTAGGAAAAATCTGGACTACTCCAAAGGCTTGCTTCAATTTGTGGCCTTCCAAAATTGTGGCCCGATCCACTTTGCTTCATTAATAAATAAAGCTGGCTGCTCCAAAACTTCTGGGCTTGTGTGCTTCTTTGTGGGCCTTTCTTTTCGTGGCCCACATTAATTCTCCTGGACAAGGGCAACCTGAAGTGTTGTCCAATTTGTGCTTTAATTTGTGGGCTTACAAACTACTTTGCTTAGTCAAATCTGCACCATGTGGGCTGCTCCAATGCTAACAAGGCTAAATAAATATTAGTACAAGGCCTGAATAATTCAAGGCCACAATACAAGAAAATTCAGCCACTTAGAAAATAAAATAGATTATTTGTTTATAAATAATTAAATTAATTAATTCCAAGAGAACAAAATAAAATAGGAAAGACTTAGGGGCAAATACTCAATACCGTAACCTCCTTGATCGGGTACTTGTCTAGAAGGACAAGCTCTTGTGTTAAGAATTCATGGGTTAAGGCATTGAGGGCTTGAGTAGCCTTTTTCCTCCTTGCTCTTGTCAAACACCCATCTATCTCTACCAAAGGGTCTCTTTGACTTGGTGGCGGATTTAGGCTCGGTGACCTTGGGCTCATAACATCCCCCCCTTCTTGAAAAGGAATCGTGCTCGATTCCAACTCATCGTCGAACTCAAAAGTGCCAAGTCTGCTACATTAAAGGTGCCGTGGACACCTAGCTCTCCTCGAAGGTCTAACTCATAGGCGTTGTCATTGACCTTCTTGACCACTTGGAATGGGCCATCTCCCTTTGGGTGCAGCTTGGTCTTGCGAGCTTGTGGGAAACGCTCCTTTCTGAGATGCAACCACACCCAATCTCTGAGCTCGAAAACTACCTTGCGCCTTCCTTTGTTCCTCATCCTCGAAGTGTGGTCTTGATGTTTGAGGATGTTGAGTCTGGCCTGCTCATGGATCTTTGGCACCATTTTTGCCCTCTTTTCACCATCTAGACTTGTGACCTCTTTGATTGGCAATGGTGATAGGTCCATTGGGGTCAAAGGCTGAAAACCATAGACTATCTCAAAGGGAGAATAGTTTGTTGCTGAGTGTGTCGACCTGTTATAAGCCAACTCACAAAAAGGAAGGGTCTCCTCCCACCTTCTTAAATTGTTACTAATCAAAACTCTAAGTAAATAACCAAGAGTGCGATTAGTTACCTCAGTTTGGCCATCAGTCTGTGGATGGTTGGTGGTGGAGAACATCAACTTGGTGCCCAGCTTTCCCCACAGAGTCTTCCAAAAATAACTAAGGAATTTGACATCCCGATCACTCACTATGCTTCGGGGGATGCCATGTAGTCTGACCACTTCATTGAAGAACAATCTGGCCACTTGCTTAGCATCATCTGTTTTGCTGCAAGGAACAAAATGACTCATTTTAGAAAATCTGTCAACCACTACAAAAATAGAGTCATTACCTCTCTGGGACCTTGGGAGGCCTAGGATAAAATCCATAGATAAATCAACCCAAGGTGATGTTGGGACTGGCAAAGGCATGAGTAACCCGTTGGGCTGAACTTTAGACTTGGCCTTTTTACAAACGATGCACCTTCCACAAATTCTCCCTACGTCTCTCTTCATGTTTGGCCAATAGAAATGTTCTTGCAGAACATCAAGGGTTTTGGCCACTCCAAAATGACCCATCAATCCTCCTCCATGGGCCTCACGAATCACAGCTCTCGCAGGGAACTCTGGGGTATGCACAACCTATTTTCTTTGAACAAGAAGCCGTCAGCTTTGTAAAATTTTTGAAAAGCTCCTAAGTCACAAGCCACAAAAAGATTAAAGAAGTCAGGATCATTAGCATACAGACCTTTAATATGTTCAAATCCTAACAACCTAGTATGAAGAGAAGTCAACAGTGAGTATCTACGAGACAAAGCATCAGCAATAACATTTTCTTTTCCCTTTTTATATTTCAACACATAGGGAAAAGTCTCAATAAAAGAAACCCACTTAGCATGCCTTTTGTTCAACCTATTTTGTGACTTTAAATACTTTAAGGACTCATGATCAGTATGTATAACAAACTCTTTAGGCAAAAGATAGTGTTGCCAATTTTCAAGAGCCCTAACTACAACATACAATTCTTTGTCATAGGTAGAATAATTTAAGCATGCACCATTCAACTTCTCACTGAAATAAGCAATAGGACGTTTGTTTTGCGTCAACGCCGCCTCTACCCCAACACCCGAAACATCACATTCAAGTTTAAACATTTCATCAAAGTTGGGTAAAGCTAAAGTAGGGGAAGAAGTCAACTCCCTCTTAAGTAGATCAAATGCCTCTTGCTGTTTTGCGCCCCACTCGAACTTCACATCCTTCTTCACCAACTCATTCAACGGGGCAGCTTTGGTGGAAAAATCTCGGATGAAATGGCGATAGAAACTTGCTAAGCCGTGGAAGGACCTCACTTCAGAGGCATTGGTAGGTGTTGGCCACTCGAGTATAGCCGTCACCTTTGCTTCTTCCACCTTTACACCTTGTGCACCTACAACAAAACCAAGAAATACAACCTCGGGTACACAAAATGTGCACTTCTTGAGGTTAGCATATAACTGAGCCTCGCGAAGGGTTAGTAGCACTTGTCTCAAATGGGAAATATGCAATTCTAAACTGCTACTAAACACAAGTATATCATCAAAATAGACGACAACAAATTTCCCTATATACTTTCTTAAAACATGGTTCATTAAACGCATGAAAGTACTAGGAGCATTTGTCAATCCAAAAGGCATAACTAACCACTCATAAAGACCAAATTTAGTTTTAAAAGCGGTTTTCCATTCATCTCATTCTTTTATCCTAATCTGATGATATCCACTTTTCAAATCTATCTTCGAGAAAATCATGGCACCATGCAATTCATCTAACATGTCATCTAAGCGAGGGATAGGATAACGGTACCTTATGGTTATCTTGTTGACAGCGCGACAGTCCACACACATCTTAGCGTTCCGTCCTTTTTAGGTACTAAGATGACTGGTACAACACATGGGCTTAGACTTTCTCGAACATGTCCCCTCTCAAGCAGCTCCTCAACTTGCTTTTGTAGTTCCTTCGTCTCCTCAGGATTGGCTCGATAAGCGGGTCGGTTGGGGATGACTGAACCGGGGATGAAGTCAAGTTGGTGTTCAATTCCTCGAATAGGGGGTAGTCCCTTTGGTAGCTCCTCAGGGAACACATCTGCAAACTCATCTAGGAGACTTTGAACACTCATAGGAAAATCATTAGTAGTGGGGTTAGTTCCTAAAGTTCTTTCAACGTATTGAAGAAGAATTAGACTTTTCTTACCACTAATGGCTCGTTCGACATTTCGGGCGGATGCAAAGAGACTTTGGCTTTTTGACTTGATCTCAAGTTTCGCTTGCGGGGTCTTGAGCTTGGAAGAATCAATCTTTCTCTTAAAATCTTTTAACTCGTCCGATTCTTCACGGGAGGTCACATTCTCTTTTTCCTTGCCTTTTTGCCTCCAGTTGTATCTTGCGCCTGTACTTTTGGCGGGGGACGGAGCTTGATACCTTGTAGAACTCCGCCATGTTGAGGACATGGACAGATTTGCACTGGACTCCCTTGCTTCCACAAGGATGGCTTTGTGTACAAGCTCGTCTATGTTCACGTAGTGTTGTAACTCCACTACCTTGGCTATGTTCGGCTTCAAACCGTTAAGGAACCTGGACATCATCATCTCGGGATCCTCCTCGATGCCGCTGCGAATGACCAAGTACTCTAATTCTTGGTAGAAGTCTGCCACACTCTTGGTACCTTGCACTAAAGTGTTAAGAGATCCAAGCATTGTACGATAGTAGTGCGGAGGAATATACCTTTTTCTCATGTGGCGCTTCATGTTCTGCCAGGTCTCCACGGGCGCTTCATGATTCCTTCGCCGGAGGTAGGCCTCATGGTTCCACCAAGTTAGTGCATAATCGGTGAGTTCGGCGGAAGCTAAAGTAACCCAGTCTTCCTCTGGGTATTTACTTGCAATGAGCAGGGCATCCATCCGTTTCTCCCAATTTATATAGACCTCAGGGTCTAATTTTCCATTGAACTGTGGAAAGGTTACCTTGGGCTTGTAGGATCGCCTTGCTTGGGAGGTGGATTCATCGGAATCTCGTGTTCCTCGGTCTCGGTCTCTGTTTGCCATCCGTTCGTGATCCCTTTCCATCCTCAGAAGTTCAATCTCGACTTGCAGCTCAGCAAACCTCTTCTCGTAATCCCTCACCTTATCTGTTAGGATATACCTAAGCATCTTTTCATGCTCAGTTTTGGGAGGGATGTACAATTTCGGATCTTCTTTATTATCAAAATTGGCCATCTGAGATAGAGAAACTTGGGTAGAAGAATGATTCTCCCTTTGAGGGTTAGTTCACGAAAATCTTAAGTAAGAAGTAGAAAATATATATATATATTCACAAAATTTTTAATTACTCAGAGATATACACAAAGCATTTTAGATTAAGGTAAGGTAGAGATAAAAGAAATAGGTGAAGAATAAAGGTAATGAAAAACAACACTTATGAATGCTTGTGCTTTCGTGAGTGCTTAGTGTTCCGATTTTATGACCTATTTTTGAGGAAAACCCGTTGGCTTTAAGCCTCTTTGTACTTCCTTGGTTGTTTGGTTATCAATCTGCAAAGTTAGGAGAAAAATGAGTTATAATACCAAGACTCTATGACCCTTGTCATTTCCCATTATTATCTCTTTTCTAATATGGTGCCTAATGTTGAAAAACCTTTAAACAACCTCTTAGGTACTCCGAAAAACTTCTCATTTGGTTAGAGTATAAGCAAGCTTACACTTTCACCTAAGGGTTTTCTTTTACTTTGCACAAGAACTCCTTTTAAAATTTGAGCCGCACAAAATTTGTTTAAGTGCTTATATGCTATTTTCTTGGCCTTTGGCCGTTACACTTTTGCACAAAATTTATTTGAGTGCTTCTGTGTTTTTTTTTTTTTTTTTTTTTTTTTCCTCTTAGCCTTTGGGCTTTACACTTTTGTAAGGAGACATTTTTTCCAAGTGCAACCCTACCCTATCATAGGTGGCTTAAACAAGTTATACAAAAACCAAAGAAAAAGAAAAAGTTAATAGAAATACAAAGAAAATTACTCAAAAGTTTGATTCAAGTAAGACAGTACCACAATTAGGGAGTTTTATGGTAGTTACACGATCACAGAATAGGTACGATAACAAATAATCTCAAAGTGTTACTAACTTTTTGGAAAGAAATCACCAAATTCAACTTTAGTTATACTAGGTGACTTGAAACCAAAGAATTTTCCCTTTTCAAAGATTTTTTTTTTTCCTACATGTGGATGAGAGAAAAAAAAAAAAAATGCACAAATAAGTAAGCAATTAAATAATTACAAATTTCAAGGCAATTTTTTTTTTCAAAGTTTCAAATTTCAAATTTTAAATTTGAATTTTTTTTTCTAGTGACACATGCAAGATTCAAGTTTTAGAATTATCTAGATGGATAGCAAGATAAAGATAACCACCTAAGGGGCCATAGGGCTCGATCCATTATTGGTGCAAAAGATCAACCGTTTCTATAGTATTACTAAGCTCACTGAAGAATAAGTTGTGTTCTTCCATGATCTCCTGTTCTTGAATGAGTTTTAGAATTACTACTCCGATTCTAAGATTACACTGTTTGGCCTGGAGGAAGACTGTCTTTAAAATAGAGGCCATCTCATCACAACATTCATCCTGCCATGAACATAGGGATCCCAAATGATGGAGTGCTCATTTGTGAGACTTGTACGTAAGATTCAATGTATGGTTTTAAGGTATACAACTATCTCATCGTTAATACAGATGTACACTAAGCCCCAAGCACTTTCATCTTCACTCTCTGTATTCTCTTTGCCCATTCCTTCTCATTGTAATCGATTCCTATTCCTCTTAATCAGCAAAACACACCTACACAAAATACATGTTTAGAGGGATAACATGATAAACAAAAATTAAAGTTACCTGCTATATAGCCCCTCAAATTTTCACTTAACGGTTGTATTTGAATCATTTCTTTTGAATTGAAAGTTTCCTCGAACTTCAATCCCAGATTTACCTTGTTAGGTCGGCGAATCCTTCCCGCCATTTATGCACCTCTTCGGATGTGAGAATTCTTTCATCAGTGAATCGTTCCTTCCAAATTCTAGCCCATCTACAAGGGTCCACAATTAATTTTCTTCTAATCGCTCTCCTTATGATTATAAATTCAACTTGATGTTTACGTGCAGTGTCATGCCACAATTTTAAGTCCTTGAGGATTGTAACCTTGGCTTCTTCTTGCACGGGTGCCTCATTTTTTTCCCCTCCTCTTTCTCTTTGCTCCGTCTTTTTGCCCCTGATGGCTGGCTCCTCCATTTGAACGCTTGCGCGTTCTCCTTTGCAGACTCAGCAGTTCCAATTTTGTACTTCAAAGTTTGTGAGGGTTGAATAACAGCGCTGCTTTCTCATTTCTTTTTCTCAGCAGAAAGTTTCAGGGGGGTGGTTGACCTTTCTTTTTTAAGTCCTCCAGGGGAGTCATCTCCTGGGCTATTGATTCTTCACTTGAAAGATTATCTGCCCGTGCCCGGTCAAAAATTCACTTTTGTGCTATGCATTCAAGAATCGGAACTCTTGATCAGGCCTAGACTCTAGCACAATCACTATTCTAATTCTTACTTGAAATAACATTGCGCAGGATCTTGGTTTGCACTTATTCGATTTATCACGCAAAAAAATTTCTAATTAAAAGTGAAAGTTTTAGAAATACCTTTCAAAGTGTAAACTCAGGTGATCGCTTGTATGACTCAAGACTAGGATTGAACGTTGTGTGGGCAACGATTCAATGAACCAACGATCAGTAATTCTCCACAATCTTCGCCAAAAAACACCGACGAACTGCCAGCGCCTTAGCATGTGAACTGCACGCTTCAACGCCTCCGAGATTGAGCTCCAAGTGCCACCGCCCTTCACCTAAAAGCGCCGCCAAAATTTGGAGAACAACCGGCCATCTAAAATCATGATAAGGGCTACCGCACTTAAGCCTTAAAATCTGACAATGAGGGAGAAATTTATTTCTCTCTCTAGGATTTTATCTCTCTAGTTTTCTTATCTTGAAAACTTATGAATTGTGTGTTATAGAATTGCTAATCCCTTTTCTATATATAGAGCTACAAGAGAGACCCCAAGTTGGTTTAGGATTGGTCTTCCTAATGGGTTTAAGTAATTAATTAGTTTCCAAATCCAATTAGGTAACTAATCTAATAGGATAATCCAAATCCAATTAGATTTCCTAATCTCTAGGATTTCCTAATTCTAATTGAAACTTAAGATTTAATTAATTAATTAATTCCATTTTGTTAATTACTTAATTAACCCTTAGGAATAATTAATTAATTAATTAATTCTACTTATTCAATTAACCCACTACAAAATTAATTGTACCAATAACGGATTAATTTTGGCACTACCATCCTACACCAGAATTGCTTCCAGAACAAATAAATTAATTTATTCTTTAATCTCCCCACATCAAAGATTTAGTGCTCGTTCATTTATTAATTTACTGATAAATTAATTAATTATCTTCTTTAATTCTGAGATTAGTACCACTCAACCTTTTTACTATACCGGACATAAGTCCACCGGCCGGATTTAATATAATAAACATAACGAACTCATCTCGGGAGCACCATCACTCCGGACGCACCGGTACATGGTTTCTTTTCGACAAGCAGCAACACACCAAGAAACTAAACACGCGCACCCAACCCACCGAGACTATTGACCACAAATGACCTCACCCATTGGTAGATCAAAGTACACTATGTCTAATCCTCATGCCCACTTAAGTTTAGGGATTAAGAGATAGAATACTAAGAACAAATTATCTATTAAATCATTACAAGACAAATCATTCTAAATGTTCAAATTCAATACGCCCCGGGCATATCTATATGATTCAATTAGTTTATACAAACCAATTTTTTGAATCACATAATAACCTAAACCGACAGCTTGTCCAAAACTGTCTCGATTAAGAACCTCATTTATATATTATATCTTTTAACCAATGATGAGATCTACTGTGTCACACCAGACACCTCATCATCTAATTACATAATATAAATGGACTAAACATGCACAACCTATAAACCAAAACATTAAATCGATATATTAACTAGGAAAAAGTATAATACAAGTACAGCTTATGTATTCAAACCTAGCAATCTTCCACTAATACTTAAGTTGTGCTTTAAGTATATAACAACATTCAATCTTTTACAATCTAAAATACATATAGAAAAAATATTATGGCCCTCCTAAGTATCTTATCCCCATGCCCTCCATGTGAGCCTCAAAGACTTTTGAAGTCAATGTCTTCGTGAAAGGATTTGTAAGGTTATCCTCCGATGCTATCTTTGCCACGACCACGTCTTTCTTCTTGACGATATCTCATATTAGGTGGTACTTGTGTTGTATATGCTTACTCGCCTTGTGGGCTAGTGGTTCCTTCGAGTTTGCTACTACACCGCTGTTATTACAGTACACTGTGATTGACTTTTGAAAACCAGGAATCACATCTAAGTACACTAGGAAGTTCTTGAGCCATACTATTTCCTTCGCTGCCTCTGATATGGCAACGTATTCAACCTCCATGGTAGAGTCCGCCACGCATTTCTGCTTGACACTCCGCAAAACTATGGCTCCACCTCCTAAAGTAAACACATACCCTGATGTAGACTTGCTCTTGTCCCTGTCACCTTAGAAATCTGAATTTGTGTAACCTCGGGGTACTAGCTCAGGCGCCTGATAGACCAACACTTGGTCTCTCGTTCAACGCAAATACTTGAGAATGCATTTTACTGCCTCTCAATAAGCTTTTTCGAGGTTACTCTGATATATGCTCACAATGCCAATGACATAACAAATATTAGGCCTTGTACATAACATCGCATGCATGAGACTTCTTACTACCAAAGCATAAGGAACTGTCTTCATGGCTTCTATCTCCTCAACAGTCTTGGGAGACTGTTCTTTAGACAGATGCATTCCGTGTCTGAAAGGTAGAAAACCTTTCTTGGAGTTCTACATGTTAAAAGGAGCCAGAATCATATCTATGTATGAAGCTTGAGAGAGCGTTAACGAACACTTCCTACGATCTC
Source organism: Knoxia roxburghii (assembly GCA_030378225.1). Lineage (NCBI taxonomy): Eukaryota > Viridiplantae > Streptophyta > Magnoliopsida > Gentianales > Rubiaceae > Knoxia > Knoxia roxburghii. The sequence goes on along the minus strand of CM059415.1, from coordinate 20,162,146 downwards.
GAATTATCTTGATCCCAAGGATATGTCTCGCTTCTCCTAATCTTTCATATCAAACTATTTGGACAGCCAATGCCTTTATGTCTGAAAACACTTTCTTATTGTTGCTAATTAGAAAAATGTCATCTACATAAAGCACAAGAAACACCACCGCGTTTCCATAACGTCTGCGGTACACATTGCTCATCCGGGCACTGAGTAAATTCATAGAATTGGATTACCTCATCGAACTGGATGTTCCAAGATCTGGATGTCTGCTTAAGTTCGTAAATAGACCTCTTAAGCCTGCAAACCTTATGCTCTTGGCATTTTTTAACAAATCCATCTGGTTGCTGCATGAAAATGGTTTCCTCAAGACTTCTATTTAGGAAAACTGTTTTAACATCCATCACCCATATCTCATAATCTAAATGAGCAGCTATGGCCAAGAGAATCTGGATCAACTTAAGTATGGCCACCGGGGAGAAGGCTTTCTCATAATCGATTCTCTCTTTTTGAGTATACCCCTTCGCCACAAGCCTAGCTTTAAAGGTTTCAACCTTTCCGTCAGGTCCTCTTTTGTATTTGTAGGCCCCTTATATCCAATGGGTTTGAACCCATCAGGCAGATCTACGAACTCCCAGAATTGATGGTGGTCCATCGACCCCATCTCGGATATCCTTACTTTTCGCCATGATTCTGCATTTTTATCTTGGAGAGCCTCATTGTAGTTTACTGGGTCAGGCTCAGGCACACCCGAGACTAGGTCTGAGGCCTCTCCCATGCCAATGAACATGTCGGGCTGTCTTACAACCCTTCCACCTGTGTAGGCGCAACATCTGTGATATCTTGTACAGTGTGTGGTGTATCTACTTGTGCTGGTGCATCAGGATTGTCAGATTGTTTCCTAAGCTCTTCTAGTACTTGTGATCTAGAATATAGCCTTCCTCTAAAAATCTGGCTGATCTTTAGGACTATAGAACAGACCACCTTTCGTTCCCTTAGGATAGCCTACAAACAACATTACTTCCATTCTTGCATCAAACTTAGCCGCATCTGCCTTAAGCACATGTGCTGGGTAACCCCAAATTCTGAGATGTCTTAGACTGGGCTTGCGCCCGTTCCAAAGCTCTGTCGGGGTTGAAGGCACGATTTTATATGGTACAATATTAAGGATGTACATTGCAGTTTCTAAGGCATATCCCCAAAACAAACTCGAAAAATCACTATAACTCATCATTGATCTAACCATTTCCATGAGAGTTTGGTTCATTCTTTTTGCTACACCATTCTGCTGTGGTGTGCCAGGTGCAGACAACTAAGACTGAATTTTGACCTCACTGAGGTATTCTCGAAATTCGTAGGATAGGTACTCACCACCATGATCTGATCACAGTGTCTTGATACTTTTACCGTGATGTTTATCCACATCTGCCTGAAACTCTTTAATTTACTAAAACATTTGGACTTGTGGCGTATTAGGCAAATATATCCGTATCGTGAGTAATCATCCATGAATACTCAAACCCACCTCGTGTTTGGACTGACATTGGTCCACACAAGTTAGAATGAATCAACTCTAATACTTCTTTGGATCTATAACCTTTTACCTTAAAAGGTCTCTTGGTCATCTTACATTCCAAGCAAGATTCACAGGTTGAATAACTGTCAATCTCTAATAAACTTAAAGGTCCATCATTGACCAACCTTTGAATCCTACTAAGGGTTATATGACCCAGCCTGAGATGCCAAAGATTGGTTTGATTCATTTCAGAAGGTTCTTTCCTCTTATTAGTGTTAGATGATGCGCCATTTATCTCTATATTTTGCACAACAGTGGAGTTTGATTTAATTATAAACAAATTTTCAGTTAATGAACCAGAACAAATAAGTTTTCTATCTTTTCTAATAAAAACAGACTCATCAGAAAAAATAAACTTATAACCATTCTTTAAGAGTTTAGAAACTGAAACATCTAAAACTTGGAACATAAAGACAATTAACTAAATCTAGCATAGAATTTTCGAAATAAGGCTAACTACTCCCACTGCTTCTACTGACACTCTCGTAGATTCGTACAAGTAGATATCCAGCTCACCTTCTCTAAGATTTTGGGTTACTTGAAACCTCTGCAAAGAATTACAAACATGGTCAGTGACACCTGAATCCACACACCAAGTATCTGTGGGAATCGCCGTAAGACATGTCTCAGTAATTAAGGCAGAAACTATCGTACCTTTAAGCTTTGGACAATCCGATTTCCAATGTCCCATTTTCCCACACTTGAAGCATTTGCCTTTAGGCTTATTCTTCTTTGCGATGTCTGGCTTGGCAGCATGTTTCTTGGCATTCTTCTTTTTCTTGTTCTTGCCTTTAGGCGCAGAAGAGGAGCTTGAAGCCTTTACTGTGACCAAAGCTTGCTTCTTCTCATGGAAGATGCTTTCAGCCGACACCAACGCTGTTAGGAGCTCAGGTAGAGTATACACTCTTCTGTTCATGATATAGTTGACCCAAAACTGCTCGAAACTAGAGGGTAAGCTCTAAAGGATAATATCAATCTGACTCTCTGGATCAATCTCACCTCCCAACACCTCTATCTCATTGATGTTACTGATCATATGAAGCACACGATCTCTCACCGATGAGCCCTTTACCATTTTGGTATTTATGATTTTTCTTATGCCTGCTTGTCTAGCTGTCCTGCCTTGATGAGCGAACATCTCTCTCGGTGAGCCATTATGTTACAGGCAGAGACCATGGGATGAAGCTGATGTTACAGAACATTGGACAAAGAGGCCAAAATGTAACACAAAACTGTCTCATCCGCTTTTCTCCACCTCACATAGGCATCTCTATCCTCTTGAGGAAAATCATCGTTAGGCACATCTGGACAGACTTCGGTGAGTACAAACTTATACTGCTCAGCCGTCAGGACAATGTCTAAATTCCAACTCCAGTCAACATAATTCGGACCAGTAAGTTTGTTGTCTTTCAATATTGTAGCTAAAGGATTGAATGCCATATCGAAGACTGTAAATTAAATAAACAGACAATGTTTTAATATTAAGCACAAAATTTTCAAAATTCATGTAATTATTAACATCCCTCAAACAATAATTTAAACCACTGACATCTCATTCACTGGGATTCTCGCAAGCCACTATAGTGTGGACGTTTACGCTAACCTGTATTTCTTTTGAGAAGAACCAAGTTCATTAACTACACTATCTGAAAAAACGACCTATTGATCAATGTAGCTAATAGTCGGTGCTTTCAGCCGTACAAATGAGCAGCGTAACCTCGATGGAAGGAATACTACAAATCGTACACTACTTGTGTGCCATTACATGGCTTCTGAGCTTGTTACCTCAGGATAGTGCGCCTCATATGGAGAGGTTATCGCATTTCTCCTAGTTAAACTTACTCTATTCATTTCACTTAGAAATTCATAATCTAACGATCTTGTGATTGTACCCACATCACATATGAATTCGTAATGGAGGCTATGGGGATATTAAACCAACCCGCTCCCACTTAGATTTCTAAATTGAGGGTTTTTCTGATTTTAACAAGCAATTAACTAATCCTAAGTTATGTGCAAACATAAAACCAGCATGCTTTAAAATTATGCATCTAAAATACAACACAAAAATTAAAGCATAAAAATTAAAACAATAAATTCGGGAAATAAATACGCAAAATAAATTTCCCAACTATTATGACTTTAATTGCTTATATCTTCTGCCTTGATTTCGTGTCCTGTCACGCCACTTGATGGATTGAGTCTTGAAAAATAAAATTTCAAAAAAAAAAAAAAAAGATCCCCAGAGGAAAAACAGGCCGCATGCGCGAGCCAAACGGGCCGCGTGCTCGCGGCATGCACAAAGTGTGCTGCGCGCGGCCCAGCAGCATGCAGCTGCTGCCACTGCCGGTGCTGGCGGCCTCCTGCCAGTGAGCTGTTGCCGGCAACCCTACCCATCTCCGATTCCTCCTTCGCTTCTTCTACTCTACTTGGTCTTCTTGCAATTCGTTATGGGTTTTGCTGGTTTTCTACGAATTAACAATAAACTAAAACCCACGAATTCAAGTCGCCCACCATGACGCCTTCGATTACAAAATAAATTTTCCTACTACAAAGCATCTAGGAAAATAAAATCGAAATTACATAGAAAAAATCCTACTACTGATTTGATCTAATCCAACGCGACTTTCAGCACGTGGTTTTACTATTACAAGCATTCATAAAAACCAAAACCCGGACATGTCCCGGGGTTTAATTAAAAAACCATACAAATGAAACCATAATAGCCAAAATTTCTAAACCATCTGCCAATAAAACCATGTAATAAATTGAACAAGCACAAAATCCCAAAACCAGGCTCTGATACCAATTGAAAGATTTTCTGCCCAGGCTTGGTCAAAAATTCACTTTCGTTCTATGTATTCCATAATTGGAACTCTTGACCAGGCCTAGACTCTAGCACAATCGTTATTCCAATCCTTGCTTGAAATAACATTGCGCAGGATCTTGGTTTGCACTTATTCGATTTATCACGCAACAAAATTTCTAATTAAAAGCGAAAGTTTTAGAAATACCTTTCGAAGCGTAAACTCAAGTGATCGCTTAATATGACTAAAGACTAGGCTCGAACGTTGTGTGGGCAATGATCTGACGAACCAACAATCAGCAATTCTCCACAATCTTCGCCAGAACGCATGAACTGCACGCTCTGCCGCCGCCGAGATTGAGCTCCATTCGCTGCCCCCTTCACCTACACGTGCCACCGGAATTCGGAGAATAACCGGCCACCTAAAACCGTAAGAAGGACTGCCACACTTAAGCCTTAAAATCCGACAATGAAGGAGAAATTTATTTCTCTCTCTAGGATTTTATCTCTCTAGTTTTCTTGTCTTGAAAACTTATGAATTGTGTGTTATAGAATTGCTAATCCCTTGTCTATATATAGAGCTACAAGAGAGACCCCAAGTTGGTTTAGGATTGATCTTCCTATTGGGTTTAGGTAATTAATTAGTTTTCAAATCCAATTAGGTAACTAATCTATATAATTCAAATCCAATTAGATTTCCTAATCTCTAGGATTTCCTAATTCTAATTGAAACTTAAGATTTAATTAATTAATTAAATAATTCCACTTTGTTAATTACTTAATTAATCCTTAGAAATAATTAATTAATTCTACTTATTCAATTAACCCACTACAAAATTAATCTACCACTAACGGATTAATTTTGGCACTATTATCCTACAATAGAATTGCTTCCGGAACAACGAAATTAATTTATTCTTTAATCCCCCCACATCAAAGATTTAGTGCTCGTTAATTTATTAATTTACTGATAAATTAATTAATTAATTTCTTTAATACCGAGATTAAAATCACTCGACCTTTTTACTATACCGGACATAAGTCCACCGTCCGGGTTTAGTATAATAAACATAACAAGCTCATCTTGGGAGCACCATCACCCCGGACGCACCGGTACATGGTTTCCTTTCGACAAACAGCAGCACACCAAGAAACTAAACACCTGCACCCAACCCACCGACACTATTGGCGACAAATGACCTCACCCATTGGCAGATCAAAGTACACTATATCTAATCCTCATGCCCACTCAAGTCTAGGGATTAAGATATAGAATACTAAGAACGAATTGTCTATTAAATCAATACAAGACAAATTATTCTAAATGGTCAAGTTCAATATGCCCCGGGCATATCTATATGATTCAATTATTTTAGACAAACCAATTTGTCGAATCACATAATAACTTAAACTGACAACTTGTCCAAAACTGTCTCGGTTACGAACGTCATTTTTATTTTATGTCTTTTAACCAATAATGAGATCTACTATATCACACCACACACCTCATCATCTAATTACATAATATAAATGGACTAAACATTCACAACAAATAAACCAAAACATTAAATCGATATATTAACTGGGAAAAAGTATAATATAAGCATAGCTTATGTATTCAAACCTAACATCACTATCACTGGACTTTTCCAGGGATGGAGTCATTTTGCTCATATCATTCATCAAAGGTTCCAGCAAGGGGTCTTTAGCATGCTTATATTCATACACTTCTCATGGTCTGACATCTCCCGAGTCTCTCTAAACTTTTGAGCATTCTCTTCTTGAATTTTATTGAGTTCTCGCTACATACGCTCCAACTTGAAGTTCAACTCGTGATCATCAACATCTACTTTTCCTTCTCTAAATTTTCCACTCGCATCACCCCTTTCTTTCTGTTGGAGTTGAATACATAAGCTATGCTTGTATTGTACTTTTTTCCAGTAATATATCGATTTTTGTTTTGGTTATATCTTGTTGTGCATGATATGTCCATTTGTATTATGTAAGTAGATGATGAGGTGTCATGTGTGACACAGTAGATCTCATCATTGGTTGAAAGACATAATATATAAATGAGATTCGTAATTGAGATAGCTTTGGAAAAACTGTCGGTTTAGGTTATTATGTGATTCAGATAATTCATTTGTCTAAACTAATTGAATCATATAGATATGCACGGGGTGTATTGAACTTGACCATTAAGAATAATTTGTCTTGTACTAATTTAATAGACAAATCGTTCTTGGTATTCTATCTCTTAATCCCTAGACTCGAGCGGGCATGAGGATTAGACATAGTGTACTTTGATCTGCCAAAGGGTGAGGTCAATTGTGGCCAATAGTCTCGGTAGGATGGGTGCACGTGTTTAGTTACTTGGTGTGCTGCTACTTGTCGAAAGGAAACCGTACCGGTGTGTCCGGGGTGATGGTGCTCCCCAGATGAGCTCGTAAAGTTTATTATACTAAACCCGGCCGGTAGACTTATGTCCGGTATAGTAAAAAGGTCGAGTGGTACTAGTCTTGGAATTAAACAGGTTAATTAATTAATTTATCATTAAATTAATATATTAATGAGCATTATATCTTTGACGTGGGGAGATTATGAATATAATTTAATTAAGTTGTTCCGGAAGCAATTCTGGTGTAGGATGGTAGTGTCATAATTAATCAGTTAGTGGTACGATTAATTATGTATTGGGTTGTTGACAAAGGTAGATTTAATTAATTAAGTAATTAATTAATCCTTGTGTCAGTTGGTTGTGAATCATCCCAGGAACTGGATTGAGATAAGTGAATCCCTGTGACAGTTGGATGTATATTAGTACAGGAACATGATTGAAGGAAAACAGAAATCCAGTAGGAAGACCAATCCTAAACCAACTTGGGGTCTCTCTTGTAACTCTATATATAGACAAGGGATTAGCTATTCAAGACACACAATTCCATAGATTCATAATTCAAGAATCTAGAGAGAGAAAATCCTAGAGAGAGAAAATTTTCTCTCTTATAGTCAGATTTTTCAAAGCTTTTTGCGGCTGGGTTTTGGTTCTTTTGGCCGAATTTTTGGCCTGGTTTTTACCAGCTGCGCGCAGCTTTCCCTCTCTCCGGGCGGTGCATTTACAGTACGTGCCAGGTGCAGCGGTGCTAGAATTTTCTAGCAGGTGGATTGTGGTGACTAGCTGATCAATTGATTTCTAGTTCGTTGCCCACACAACGTGAAGTCAAAGTCTTGAGGCATACAAGAGAATCACCTAAGTGCACGCTTCAAAGGTACTTTTCTAAGATTTCGCTTTTAATTAGAAATTTTTGTTGCGTGGTAAATCGAATAAGTGCGAACCCAGATCCTGTGGCAATCTTTCAATTGGTATCAGAGCCTGGTTTTGGGTTTTGTGCTTGTTCGATTTATTACATGGTTTTATTTGCAGGTGGTTAAAAAATCCCGACTATTATGGTTATGTTTGTATGGGTTTTCATTAAACTCCGGGACATGTTCGGATTTGATTTTATTATGAATGTTTGTAATAGTATAATCACGTGCTGGAAGCCGTGTAGGATTAGATTAAATCTGTAGTAGGATTTTTTCTATGTAATTTCGATTATTTAATTTTCCTAGAAAGCCTTGTAGTAGGAGAATTAATTTTTGTAATCGAAGGCGCTATGGTGGGCATCTTGAATTTGTGGGTTTTGGGTTATCGTTATTTTGTAGAAACTCAGGAAAACCCAGAATGAATTGCAAGAAGACCAAATAGCATGGAAAAAGCGAAGGAGGGGGTGGTGGCAGGAGGCGGCGCCGGCAACAGTCGCTGAATGACCGCCAGCAACGGCATCACCTCTGTCGCGGGGCACAGCAGCTGCTGCGCCAGCCGCGGCAACAGTAGGCCCATGCAAGCTGCGCGCGCGTGGTGCGCCCCTTTGGGCATGCTGTAGTTTTGGCCCAGTTTTTTCCTCCAGTTTTTTTTTTTTGAAGTTCAAGACTCCCTCCATCGAGTGACGTGATGGGACACGAGATCAAGGTAGAAGATGGAAGCAATTAAAACCATAGTCGGGGAATTTATTTTTCGTATTTATTTTCCGTATTTATTGTTTTAATTTCAATGCTTTATTTTTGTGCTGTATTTTAGATGCATGATTTTAAAGCATGTTGGTTTTATGGTTGCATATAACTTAGGGTTAGTTAATTGCATGTTAAAATCGGAAAAACCCTCAATTTGGAAATTTAAGTGGGAGCGCGTTGGTTTAATATCTCCATGGCCACCATTATGAGTTCATGTGCGATGTGGGTGGGCTTGCGCGTTGGCATTAGGGCCTACCTCCATTCGGATGAGTCCAGCCCCGAGATCGCTAGATTATGAATTTCTGAGTAAGCTGACTAGAGCGAGTTTAACTAGGAGAAATGCGACACCCTCTCCATCTGAGGTGCACTATCCTGAGGTAACAAACTCAGAAGTCACGTAATGGCATACACTTAGTGTACGATCTGCAGTATTCCTCCCAAGAGGTTACGTTTTGTACGACTGAAAGCACAGACTATTTGCTACATTGATTAATAGATTATTTGGTCAGATGGTGTAGTTAATGAACTTGGTTATTCTCAAACGAATGTATGTTAGCGCAAACGTCCACACTGCGTGACTTGCGAGAATCCCAGTGTATGAGATGTTGGTGGATTATAATTATTGTTTTAAGGGAAGTCAATAATTAATAGAATTTCATGTTTTTGAAATTCTAGGTTAATAACTGAAACATTGTCTGTTTGTTAATTTCACAGTTTTATCGATATGGTATTCAACCCCTTAGCTGCTATTTTGAAAGACAATAAATTAACTGAACCTAATTATGTCGATTGGAGTCGTAACTTGGACATTATCCTTATGACTGAGAGCACTCCTGTGAGAGATCATGTTATTGACGTGATTAGTAACATCAACAAGGATAAGGTAGTAGGAGGTGAAATCGTTGGTGAAACCAAAGTCGATATTGCCCTCCGAATCTTGCCTCAAAGCTATGAGCAGATTCGGTTGAACTACAACATAAGTAAGATGTTGAGTACTTCATCCGAGCTCTTGGCAGAGTTGGTGGCGGCTAAAAGTCTTCTTCAAGAGAATGAGCGAGCTTTAGTCGTAGTCAAAGCTTTAGAATCTTCTTCTGAGCCTGAGGCTGGAAAGAAGAATAGAAAGCTCGAGGGAGTAGCTAGAAAGGCATAAATTGCACCTATGCCAGATATTACAAAGAAGAAGTCGAAAGACAAGTGCTTCAAGTGCAATAAGACGGGACATTGGAAATTGGATTATCCAAAGCTTAAACGTACGATAGTTTCTGCCCTAATTACTGAGACATGTTTAGCGGCGATTCCCACAGATACTTTGTCTGTGGATTCAGGTGCCAATGACCATGTTTGTAATTCTTTGCAAGGGTTCCAAGTGACCCGGAAGCTTAGAGAGGGCGAATTGGATATTTACTTGGGCGACACTACGGAGTGTCAGTAGAAGCAGTGGGAGTAGTTACTCTGAATTTTAAAACTCTAGTTTAGAGTTAGTTAATTGTCTTTATGTACCGAGTTTTAGAAAGAACCTTATTTCGGTTTCTAAACTCTTAAAGAACGGTTATAAGTTTTTTTTTCCTGATGAGTCTGTATTTATTAGAAGAAATGGGAAACTTATTTGTTCTGGTTCATTGGTTGACAATTTATTTGTGGTTAACTCTAATCCCTCTGTTGCGTAAAACACAGAAACAGATAGCTCTTTATCTAACATTAATAAGAGGAAGAAACCTTCTGAAATGAAACAAAACTATCTTTGGCATCTCAGGCTAGGTCATATAAACCTTAGTAGGATTCAGAGGTTGGTTAATGATGAACCTTTAGGTTTATTAGAGATTGACAGTTATGCAACCTGCGAATCTTGCTTGGAAGGTAAGATGACCAAGAGACCTTTTAAGGCAAAAGGTTATAGAGCTAAGGAAGTATTAGAGTTGATTCATTCTGACTTGTGTGGACCAATGACGGTCCAGGCACGAGCTGGGTTCAAGTATTTCGTGACGTTCACGGATAACTACTCAAGGTACAGGTACATTTACCTAATGCGTCACAAGTCCGAATGTTTTGGCAAGTTCAAAGAGTTTCGGGCAGATGTGGAGAAGCATCATGGTAAGAGTATCAAGACACTGCGTTCAATCGTGGTGGGGAGTACCTGTCCCATGAATTTTGAGAATACCTCAGTGAGGTCGGAATTCAGTCTCAGTTGTCTGCACCTAGCACGCCATAGCAAAACGGTGTAGCAGAAAGGAGGAATCAGACTCTCATGGAAATGGTTAGGTCTATGATGAGCTATAGTGATTTGCCAAGTTCGTTCTGGGGATATGCCTTAGAAACGGCGATGTATATTCTTAATCTTGTACCATCTAAAACCGTGCCTTCAACCCCATTGGAGTTGTGGAATGGGCGCAAGCCCAGTCTAAGACATCTCAAAATTTGAGGTTGCCCAACACATGTGCTTAAGGCAGATATGGCTAAGTTAGATGCGAGAACTGAATTAATACTGTTTGTAGGATATCCTAGGGGAACGAAAGGTGGTCTGTTTAATAGTCCTAAAGATCAGAAGGTGGTGGTTAGTACCAACGCTTGATTTTTGGAAGAGGACTATGTCTTAGACCACAAGCCCAAGAGTAAGATAGTACTAGAAGAGCTTAGTTTTATAGTCCAGTCTTTCGGATTTACTTAGTGTCCGGATGAGCAATGTGTGTACCGCAGACGTGATGGAAACTCAGTGGTGTTTCTTGTGCTTTACGTAGATGACATTCTATTGATTGACAACAACAAGAAAGTGTTATCAGACATAAAGGCATGACTGTCCAAGCAGTTTGATATGAAGGATTTAGGGAAAGCGGGACATATCATTGGGATCAAGATAATTCAAGATCGTAGGAAATGTTCGTTAACGCTCTCCCAAGCTTCGTACATAGATACGATTCTGGCCCGTTTTAACATGCAAAACTCCAAAAAAGGTTTTCTACCTTTCAGACATGGAGTGTATCTATCTAAGGAACAGTCCCCTAAGACTGTTGAGGAGATAGAGGCCATGAAGACAGTTCCTTATGCTTCGGCAGTAGGAAGTCTCATGTATGCCATGTTGTGTACGAGGCCTGATATCTGTTATGCCGTTGGCATGGTAAGCAGATATCAGAGTAATCCCGAGAAAGTTCATTGGGAGGCAGTAAAATGCATTCTCAAGTATTTGTGCAGAACGAGGGACCAAGTTCTGGTCTATCAGGTGCCTGAGCTGGTACCCCGAGGTTACACAGATTCAGATTTCCAAGGTCACAGGGACAAGAGCAAGTCTACCTCAGGGTATGTGTTTACTTTGGGAGGTGGAGCCATAGTTTGGCGGAGTGTCAAGCAGAAATGCGTGGCGGACTCTACCATGGAGGCTGAGTACGTTGCCGTCAGAGGCAGTGAAAGAAGTAGTATGGCTCAAGAACTTCCTAGTGGACTTAGACGTGATTCCTGGTTTGCAGAAGTCTATCACGGTTTATTGTGATAACAATGGTGCAGTAGCAAACTCGAAGGAACCACGAGCCCACAAGGCGAGTAAACATATACAGCGCAAGTACCACCTGATACGAGACATCGTAAAGAGGGAATACATGGTCGTGGCTAAGATAGCATCAGAAGATAACCTTGCAGATCCGTTCACGAAGATATTGACTTCGAAAGTTTTTGAGGCTCACGTGGAGGGCATGGGAATCAGATACTTAGGAGAGCCATGACAGTTTTTCTAGATATATAGCAGCAGAATGTATAGGAGTTGTATGTAGTTGTATACTTAAAGCACATCTTAATTATTAGTGGGAGATTGTTGAAGTTGAATACATAAGTTATGCTTGTATTGTACTTTTTCCCAGTACTATATTGATTTATGTTTTGGTTATATCTTGTTGTGCATGATATGTCCATTTGTATTATGTAAGTAGATGATGAGGTGTCTTGTGTGATACAGTAGATCTCATCATTGGTTGAAAGACATAATATATAAATGAGGTTCGTAACCGAGACAGCTTTGGACAAACTGTCGGTTTAGGTTATTATGTGATTCGGATAATTGGTTTGTCTAAACTAATTGAATCATATAGATATGCCCGGGGCGTATTGAACTTGACCATTAAGAATGATTTGTCTTGTACTGATTTAATCGACAAATCATTCTTGGTATTCTATCTCTTAATCCCTAGACTCGAGCAGGCATGAGAATTAGACATAGTGTACTTTGATCTGCCAAAGGGTGAGGTCAATTGTGGCCAATAGTCTCGGTAGGTTGGGTGCGCGTGTTTAGTTACTTGGTGTGCTACTTCTTGTCGAAAGGAAACCAAGTACCGGTGCATCCGAGGTGATGGTGCTCCCGAGATGAGCTCGTAAAGCTTATTATACTAAACCTGGCCGGTGGACTTATGTCCGGTATAGTAAAAAGGTCGAGTGGTACTAGTCTCAGAATTAAACGGGTTAATTAATTAATTTATCAGTAAATTAATATATTAACGAGCACTATATCTTTGATGTGGGGAGATTATGAATATAATTTAATTAAGTTGTTCCGGAAGCAATTCTGGTGTTGGATGGTAGTGCCATAATTAATCCGCTAGTGGTACGATTAATTATGTATTGGGTTGTTGACAAAGGTAGATTTAATTAATTAAGTAATTAATTAATCCTTGTGTCAGTTGGTTGTGAATCATCGCAGTAACTAGATTGGGATAAGTGAATCTCTGTGACAGTTGGATGTGTATCAGTCCAGGAACAGGATTAAAGGAAAACAGAAACCCAGTAGGAAGACCAATCCTAAACCAACTTGGGGTCTCTCTTGTAACTCTATATAGAAAAGGGATTAGCTATTCAAGACACACAATTTCATAGATTCATAACTCAAGAATCTAGAGAGAGAAAATTTTCTCTCTTAGTCGGATTTTTCAAAGCTTTTTGCGGCTGGGTTTTGGTTCTTTCGGCCGAATTTTTGGCCTGGTTTTTACCAGCTATGCGTAGCTTTCTCTTTCTCCGGGCGGTGCATTTACAGTACGTGCCAGGTGCAGCGGTGCTAGAATTTTCTAGCACGTAGATTGTGGTGGTTAGCTGATAAATTGATTTCTAGTTCGTTGCCCACACAACGTGAAGTCAAAGTCTTGAGGCATACAAGAGAATCACCTAAGTGCACGCTTCAAAGGTACTTTTCTAAGATTTCGCTTTTAATTAGAAATTTTTGTTGTGTGGTAAATCGAATAAGTGGGAACCCAGATCCTGTGGCAATCTTTCTCTTTCTTCCATTCATCCCAACTAGGATAATTATTATCGTAGAAGTAGTCAAAAAAGGTCCTAGGCTTAGGCCGATTTCTCCCTTCCACCACAGTCAGTTGGTACTCCAGATAGTCAGGATCAAAGAAGTCTCCAAAAAGAACAGGTTTCTTTGCTTCCATGCTTTCAACCTGCACACACTCAATCAAAAAATTAAATCACACAAAGGCTACCGTGCTCCCCTGCAACAGCGCTAAAAATGGAGTGCAGAAAACACACCAAAATAAAAACCTAACTTCTGCACTAAGGGATTCCAATACCCCATCGCGGAGTGTATTAGGTGTTGATCCCACAGAGAGCAACTAAGCCATTACAAGATTTAATTTTCTTTTGATTAATGGGCAGGGGAAATATACATGCGTAAGCTAGCAATTCACAAAGCACAAATATAGCAAGATTAGGAAATAGGGTAGAGTTTGAGGAGGAGATTCAGCCACCATTTAAGTTCGGGTTGTGTTATATTATAGTAGATAGGTGCGATTATCTCGGATTCATTCCCAGTCGGTTGTTTAACCTATGTTTGCAGTTCACGATTCTCAATTTCTCTCCGAGAATAGAAAGAATCCCTTCTGATTGCAGTCACCTAAGGAAAGGGTATAGACAACCTCAATCCAGCTATGAACATACAAGGAAAACAACTACGATACTAAAAGCCAACGATAAGTAAGCAACAACCATCCAATATATATACCCAAAGAAATCGGACAATACAACAGCACCCAGTATTGATGATTGATAAGAAATCTACCATTAATATTCAATGGTGGGGAGTGGTGATGAATCGGCGGCATAACCTCGCAAGCGGTTAACTTCTTCACTGGACTACGATCAAGAGGAAAAGTGCTGCAGTAAGGTCCGATTCCACCAAACTTAGCTCATCCGGGGCTTTCTCTCCAAGATGGAGCTTAGCACTCCATCGATCTGAGCTTACAACCCAGCTGCCGTGAAACCCTAGCTCGAATAGTACTCAAGAAAAATTCCAAACCAGCTAAGATGAAAGTGAACAAAAGATGCCCTAGCGGTCTTGTCTCTTGGGTATTTATACCCGTTACAAATTATATTATAAAGTATTTACAGAAACTGGGACAAAATGGTAACTTCAGCGTATAGCTGATCTTCAAGTGAAGGCCAGCTGGTCTTTTCCCACCACTTCAACTCTCCCAAGTATTCAGCTTTCATGGTAAGCTTCTGCAATGCTGTTCTGGACCAAAATTTTGTGCATGGATTTATAACATTCCTATTATTTACCTGCAAATCACAATTAACTACTCTAAGCTATTAAAACCTTAAAATGCAGATAAATTCATACTCAAAAAAGATGAATTAGGTCATGAAAAGTTGCAGTAAATGTGACGAATTCTGTGCACTCCAATGTTTGAAAAATAAAGTATCACCTAATCCTACGTGATTATCCACGTAAAATTTGTTCCAACCATGGTGGAAGTATTGATCTTCAATTTTGAAACGCCACTCTTCAAATATGAAAATTGCTCCAACGTATGTTTTACCATCTGAGTATCTCGAAAAAAATATAGCAGGAATCTTAATTTGTTCATCCATGTGATCTTCTATGTGTTTGAAAAAGTGCTGCTTGGATCGATTAGATTTGTTGATTGAGGTAGGATTCTCCATATGGAAAGAGATGAAAAGGACTGTTTAAAAAAATTAAAAAAAACATTGTATATAATATTATACAATGATTTTGGAGATGAATTTGAAGGCTATGGAATTGAAATTAGGTTGAAGAAAAATCGGACAGATGTGTCTGTTGAAGGAGAATTCCAACCGTTTATTCAACTCCCCAAACCTATATTTAAGTAATTGTTAGATATTATCAATTAGTATTTAATGATAAATTGTTAGTTTTGAATACTAAAAAGCTATTCCTTGTATGAAAAACTATTAACCACAGTTGACATATCGTCTATGTTTCAGTATGACAGTGTTCCATTATATCATAGAACTAGATAACGATGTGTAGAAAAACACAGTAGATCTCGTTATTGGTTAAAGTATTGATATATAAATAGATACTCGTAACTGAGATAGTTTGAATATACTATTGGTATAGGTTATCGTGTGATTTGGAAATGAGTTTGTCTAGACTAATTAAATCACACGGATATGCCCGGGGTATATTGAGCACGACCAGTTTGGATAGAATTAACTTGTACTGATCAACGTAGTTAATTCGGTCATAGTATTCTAATCTCTTAATATCGAGATTGGGACGGGCACGAGAGTTAGATATCGTATGATTTGATTTGCCAAAGGGTGCGGTCAATTGATGTCTAAATCTCGATAAGTTGGGTATGCGATGTTTAGCTTCTTGTGTGTCGTTGCTAGTCGGAGGAATCCACGTACCGGTTTGCCAGGTTGATGGTGCTCCCGAGATGAGCTCGTAAGGTTTATTATACTAAACCTGGCCGGTGGACTTTATGTACAGTATAATAAGAAAGTCGAGTGGTACTAATCTCGGATACCAAAAAGTCGGTGAATTAATTTGACAGTAAATTGATGAACTGACGAGCACTAGATCTTTGATGTGAGGAGATAGAAGAATAATAAAGTGAGCGCGATATAAAGTCATTTTTGAGCTGTAGTTCCATAATTGGTTCATTAGTGGTACGACTAATTATACGTTTGACTAATCGACAAAGTGAATTAATTAATAGTAAAGGTTTAATTAATATTTAATTGACTAAGTGGATTAAGAAATTAATTCATATTGAATTAATTAATCATAAGGGTTCGATTAAATTAAATTAATGAAGTGGGTTAAGAAATTAATTCGAAAGGATCGATTGAAGTTGATTAGTCTACCTAGTGGGCTTTTGAGTTGAACCTCAGTGTTTGACTTTTATTAACCCCTTAGTCTAGGGAAGACTAAGGGGTTAATAAAAGTCAAACACTGAGGTTCAACTCAAAAGCCCACTAGGTCTCCCAATGAGCTCCCTATAAATAGCTAATATTAGGCACATTTGACGACATTAGAAACCTTGTAGGCAAATGCGTTAGAGTGAGAAAGACAAGCCTAGAGAGAGAACTTCTTCTCCTTCCTTGAGATTTCTTTCTCAAAGTCGGTTTGCGATATTTCTTTTCAAGAAACTCAGCCCACGATTCTAGAAACCCAAGATCACCGCTTAGCTGCCTCGAAAAGTCCGTTCGCTGCCCTTTTTTCGGCCAAAGTGCCACCGACATTTTTTGGAAAAAACTCCGCCGGTGTTTTGCTAATTTTGTAGTGGGCTTTGTATATTTGTTGCGTTAATCCTTTGGCTCGTTCCTTTTGTTTCGCCAAAATCTAGATCTACGATCAAATAGCTTACCCACGAAGTTTTATTAAGGCGGTGTGGGTTTTCAAATTAGAATCAGTTTCTCGGGTTAGATCTGTTTTCAGATCTATGAGTTTCTTGAATTGGGTTTCTTTGGATTTCTTCGCCAGTGCTTTTAGCCACCTCGTAGTTACTTGCCCACAAAGTTCGAGATTGTTTGGAGTTATCCTTGGGATTATGTGTGGAATTTGCGCTAAAGACTTGGTTTTCGCAGTAGGTGGTAGATAAGAGGCTGATTTTCGGGCAACAATCTGCAGAGGATCTGACGATTTTTTTCGAAGTGGGTCTTTTTGGGATTTCATCCTTAGTCGCTTAGCTACCCTGTGAATAATCGAGCACACAATTTCGGGGTGGAAACGGAGTCATTATCTGGATTTTCTCGTGATTGGTCCCAGACGGTAAATAGCAGGATTTTCCAATTTTGGTTTTCTTTTTGCTTGAGACTTTGCTTCAAAGGTATAATCTTTAATCCTTCCGCTTTAATTAAAGATTTACTATTTGAGCGTCATTTTAATAAATTGAACTAGTATAATCCTAGATCCGTTCAGGGGAAATGAATTTGAGCCTAAGCAGAGTCGAAAGTCTCCGATTTTGGAATGCATTGCACGAAAGTGAGATTTTTTATTTTGCCTGGGCTTGTTCTGTTTCCTTTATAAGTGATATAGAATTTTTTGAAGGTAAGGATGAGGGAATTTGTATTGTTTAATGAAACTAATAAGATAATAATTGCAAGGACAATGATAAAGGAATTCTTATTGTTTTAGACACAATAAATATAGATTTAAAGTTGAATGAAATATAGATTGATTTAAATATTAATTTAAACATGGAATCATTGATTTAAATATTGTTTTTGAAAAAATGAAAGATTGCACTAATGATTTAACGTTATTTTGGATAGTATATTACTTTTTTATGGATATTACATATTATAATTATATAGAGAGTTAAATAAAAGAGAACGAAGATAATTATTTAGTAACATGAAAAAAAAAAACTAAATTATTTGGTTTTATATGGTTTTATTAAATTTTTTCTTTTCCTTCTCAAGTTTGTATTTTTTTTTACGATATGGTTGAATCAAATTTACATGTATGTGATGGTTTTCTTATCTGTGAGCATTATACTTCTACGAATTCATAATGGCTCTATGGCTTCTTGATGGTTGTGTCCCGCCTTAGTATTAAACTGATATAGCTTTCTTAACACAAGAATATAGATAAATTTTATATACTGAAATTGATTAGTAATCATTCAAAGTGCAAATTAATTATATATATATATATAAACAACTTTTGAAAAGAAACATATGGAAACGTAAAAGATAACATTTCAAACAAACAATTAATGATCCTAAATTGTTTGCGATGCAAATACAATAATTTAGTAATAAAAACATAATAGAGTTTAATAACAATTCAATAGCGTATAAATAGGAAATAACAAATTCCACCAAAAGAAGTCATAATCATAATGCAAAGAAGATATTGAATGGGAGTTTGAAATCATTAATCGAGTAGCATAACATCTGAATCACTTGATTGGATAGTTTGATGAACCTGCAAAAAAAAAAATAATAATAATACAACATTTTTAATAAAGAAATATTATGGAGTCGACAAAAAAGGATATTACACATTTAAGAACAAAATAATAAGCTTACCCTAAAATCCACAAGAGGAATATCTTCATTAGTTAATATCTGAAATGTGTATTTATGTCCCTCTTTCAGTGAATTTGTATATCAAAACTCACTCCATCCATCAATAATTTTGAAATGTTTATCATTAGCAAGTTTCAGGTGTATTGGCCATTCCCCCAGTAGCATCCGTAAGAATAATTCATGCTTGTTCAAGAGTTCATTTTGTCTCGCAAAGTTCATTGGAATATTCTGCAAAGCAAAATATAAAAACAAAGTTGATGAATGTTATATTGAAAAGAATGCATTAAATATCATTGTGACAAAATGAATGAATATGTATTGACTAATAAGGTTAAATTTTAAATACATCTTACCAAGCAATTCCTTTTCATGTTATAGGGCATTATTATTCAAGTAAAGAAATTCGAAATGATTTGAGAAGGACCTGCCTCGTTAAGGGATACCTTTTCCAACTTCAAAACTGGACAGTCTCATCTTTTCAGCAATTGCAATCTGATTGCGTCTCATTCAACAATTCCATTTCATTAAACATAATAGCCAAAGATCCTTGCTTATTGATTTGGACATGGTGGTCACTTTCATAAATGTTAAAATCCCAATGCATTCCTCGTGTATCTTCAATCAAAACGTTCACTCTTCCTCGCAATAAACCATTTTCTCTAGCAAATTCACTCAAAATTTTCTGAAAAACACAAATATTTGTAATTACATACCACAATAAAGCTCATTCAGACTGAAAAACAGCAACATATTATGAAAAAACTAAATGAAACGAATATCATGCAACACAAAAAGACTTAATACAATGCACTGATGCCAATTGATGAATGTGAAAACAATCCACACGACTTATAAAAGTAGAATACATAACAAATCATAAAGATACATTTTTTTTGTTCATTGACACTCATATTCTACAGTGGAATCATTTTAGTGTATTTGTGAAGGAATTATCCACCTGGGCCCGATAAAATATTTCACTTTCAAGCATTGCATTCCAGAATCGGAAATCGATCACAAGCCCGGACACTAGTACAATACTATTCAAACGCTTTTGAAACACCATTGCACAAGATCTTAGTTCTACCTTATTCGATTTGTTAATACGTGACAAAATAATTCTAATTAAAAGAGGAAGAAAAATAATTGACCTTCGAAGCGTGTCCTCAAGAAAATCTCTTATATGACTCTAGACTCTTCTGGAAACTGTGTGGGAAATTGTCTACCAAACGAATAGATCAACACCAAGAAACTACACAAAAAGCTCGTCGAAATTTCCCGAACTAGCACCGTAGGAAAATTCCACCTCCACGCGCCGCCACCGTGTTCCACACATGCTGCCGCCTTGGTCAGAATTGCTTGTCGGAGAGAGGTGTCGCCGCTGGGTTATCACCAAGAACCACCGGTCACACTTGTAACTAGAACCCAAAAAAGCTCTAAGAAATATTGTTCTCTCTGAATGTTTCTCTCTCTAGTTTCTTGAATTATGATATGAATTGTGTCTTGTGTTGCTGACCCTCTATGTCTATTTATAGAGTTACAAGAGAGACCATAAGTTGGAAAATGATTGGTCTTCCTATTGAGTTTGTGTTTTACTTCAATCCTACTCATGGACTGATTCACATCCAACTGATACAATGATTCACTTATCCTTAATCTATTTCATGGACTGATTCACAACCAACTGACACAAGGATTAATTAATATCTTAATTAATTGAATCTACCTTTGCCAATTAACCAATACATAATTAATCTTACCACTAACGGATTAATTATGACACTACCATCCTAACCAGAATTGCTTCCAGTACAACTAAATTAATTATTCTTTAATCTTTTCACATCAAAGATGTAGTGCTCGCCAATATATTAATTTACTGATAAATTAATTAATCGACTTCTTATTATCCGAGACTAGTACCACTCGACCTTTTTACTATACCGGACATAAGTCCACTGGCTAGGTTTAGTACAATAAACATTACGAGCTCATCTCGGGGCACCATCAACATGAACGCACCGGTACACGGTTTCCTTTTGAACAAGCAACAACACACCCAGCAATCAAACACGTGACTATTGGCCTCAAGTGACATCACTCTTTAGCATATCAAAGTACACTATGTCTAATCCTCATGCCTGTTCAAGTCTAGGGATTAAGAGATAGAATACAATGTTTGACTTAAATACTAACAATCAGTACAAGTTAATTCAATCATCAACGGTCATGCTCAATATGCCCCAGGTATATCTATATGGTTCAATTAGTTTAGACCAACCAATTTCACAATCACATAATAAACTAAACTGACAGTTTGACCAAACTATCTCAGTTACGAGCCTGGTTTATGTATCAAAACTTTAATCAACAATGAGATCTACTGTGTTACACCAGACACCTCATCATCTAGTCGTTTGATGTAAGTGGACAACATATGTAAAACATAATATGATTTTAAATAAAACAATTAATCGATATAACTGGAAAATAATTTTCATACAAGCTCAGCTTTTCAGTATTCAAAACTAACAATTCGAATATAGTTAATAGAATTATAAACAGTTGTAATGAAAATTAACTGCTGTAGATTCAAGAGAAACATATTCTACATTGAATCTCTAAATTCAACACCTATTGCATTTCCAAATAACTTCAAAGTTTAAGTATTGACGTTAAACATTATAAATTGCAGAAACATTGATTCTCAAATATCATTACATTAAGACTCAATAATTAATCCAAAGAAATAAAATGTCACTTTTCCATGTATCAGAAAAAAAAAAAAATGTGTGTTTGATCATGTTGTCTACCAAAATATAAAACATACTACAGATATGAATTGATTAATCCTCAATAATGTAAACTTCCTCACAATATCAACAATGAATTCAGTTGCAAAAATATGTCTGGTTCAGGTTCAACAAAGGTATTAAATATCTTGCAAATACAAATATTTAAATCAAGAATGAAGTGCTGCAGTTTTAATCATAAAACAGAGCATTCAAATTCAGAGTACTAAAACAATAATTAGAAAGAAAATTAAAATAGATGTAAATTAGACAAAATTCAAAATCATGCAAATGTTGAATCATGAAAGAGAAGAATCTATCTATCTATATTTAATATATACTTTACTAAATTAAAAGAAATTAAAATCTGATTTAGAAAAAAATTAAAGTACTAACCAAGTAGTTGTAAGAAAAACAACTCTGATTGACTTTTTTTGGTAAAAGAGAGAGAGGAGTTTCATCTTTAACTTCAACTTCCAATTCAGAATATTCGAATTCAGAATCATGTTGGATTGGACATATTTCCTTCAGTGAGCTTTAAGGTTCAAACACGAAGACATTAAACAGACCATCATAATTCAGAAAATTCTCCGACTGAACTTCCTCCAACCTTTAGCTGGGCTGCTATTTGCTATTTGTAGCACAAAAAAATTGATGAAATGCCTAAAATGCCTTTAAAAACAGAAAATGTGAATTTTGCATGAAAAATCGCCTGTAATTTGCGATAGCTGAATAAAAAATCAGACCCGAAATGCAATTTTTAAAGTAAAAATCGGACGAAATGTGCGAAATGTGCGAAAATGGGGCGAAAAATCGCCACACTTATCCGATTTTTTGGAGAAAAATCGGATAAGTGTGGCGATTTTCCCCCCAAAAATCGGATAAGTGGGGCGATTTTTCGCCCCATTTTCGCACATTTCGTCCGATTTTTTCTTTAAAAATTGGAAAGTAGGTTCGATTTTTTCATATTTGTATGTTTATATAAGGGACTTGCTATTTGTATCATACCACAAATTTGCTATTTGTATCACAAAAAAAAAATATATTAATTATGACCAAAATGCACTTATGAACAAAATCAGATTAAATTCACATGCATGGATGTAGACGTTTTTGGACGTGGTTCTAGTGTTTTGAGACGTGGTGATAGTTGTTCTGAGACGTGGTAGACTGTTTTTGTGAAAAAATTCAGCTAAAATTGACATGAATGGATGTAGACGTTTTTGGACGTGGTTATAGTTGTTATGAGACGAGTTGAGATGTTTTGTGCAAAAATCAGTTTAAATTCACATGCATGGATGTAGACGTTTTTGGACGTGGTTCTTGTGTTTTTAGACGTTGTGCTAGTGTTCTGAGACGTGGTTGACTGTCTTTGTGAAAAAAATCAGTTTAAATTCACATGAATGGATGTAGACATTTTTTGACGTGGTTCTAGTTGTTATGAGACGAGTTGAGATGTTGTATGGCCATTTTTTTTTGTTTTATCTTATTATAACACCTACTTACAAGATCATGAACATTGCTAAGAGTAATATGGTCATTTTAATTGTTTTATATTCACAAAACTCTTAGATCAGATATCATGAACATTTATAAGAGTTGAATGGTCATTTTATTTTTTTTATCTCATTACAACTCTCAGATATGAGATCATGATCATTTCTGAGAATTGTATAGCCGTTTCTTTGTTTTGTCTTTTCAAAACCCTTAGATAATAGATTATGCACATTTCGGTCCACATAAGACGTTTTTGGACGTGGTTATAGTTGTTATGAGACGAGTTGAGATGTTTTGTGCAAAAATCAGTTTAAATTCACATGCATGGATGTAGACGTTTTTGGACGTGGTTCTTGTGTTTTGAGACGTTGTGCTAGTGTTCTGAGACGTGGTTGACTGTCTTTGTGAAAAAAATTAGTTAAAATTGACATGAATGGATGTAGACGTTTTTTGACCTGGTTATAGTTGTTATAAGACGAGTTGAGATGTTTTGTGCAAAAATTAGTTTAAATTCACATGCATGGATGTAGACGTTTTTGGACGTGGTTCTAGTGTTTTGAGACGTTGTGCTAGTTGTTCTGAGACGTGGTAGACTGTTTTTGTGAAAAAATTCAGCTAAAATTGACATGAATGGATGTAGACGTTTTTGGACGTGGTTATAGTTGTTATGAGACGAGTTGAGATGTTTTGTGCAAAAATCAGTTTAAATTCACATGCATGGATGTAGACGTTTTTGGACGTGGTTCTTGTGTTTTGAGACGTTGTGCTAGTGTTCTGAGACGTGGTTGACTGTTTTTGTGAAAAAAATCAGTTAAAATTGACATGAATGGATGTAGACGTTTTTGGACGTGGTTATAGTTGTTATAAGACGAGTTGAGATGTTTTGTGCAAAAATCCTTGCCTTCAATTCACATGCATGGATGTAGACGTTTTTGGACGTGGTTCTTGTGTTTTGAGACGTTGTGCAAGTGTTCTGAGACGTGGTTGACTGTCTTTGTGAAAAAAATCAGTTAAATCAGTTTAAAAATCAGTTTAAGTCCACCATTTCTCAGAACACTAGCACCACGTCAAAAATAACTAGCACCACGTCCAAAAACGTCTACATGTATTCATGTGAATTTAAGCTGATTTTTTCCACAAAGACAGTCCACCACGTCTCAGAACACTTGCACCACGTCAAAAAGAACTTTCACCACGTCCAGAAATGTCTACATCCATTCATGTGAATTTAAGCTGATTTTTTTCACAAGGACAGTCCACCACGTCTCCGAACAACTAGCACCACGTCTCCGAACAACTAGCACCACATCCAAAACAACCAGGAACGCGTCCAGAGACGTCTACATCCATGCGTGTGACTTTTAGCTGAATTTTTCACAGATTATAGTCTAGCACGTCTCGCTACGTCCAAAACAACTATCGCCACGTCTCAAAACGTCTAGCTACGTCCTTTCGTAATTATTTTTATTTTTTTATTGTGATACAAATAGCAACTTAGTATTGTCTTGCAAACCTTACAAAATCAAACTTCATTTCCGATTTTCAAAGCAAAAATCTCTCAGACCACCCAAAAATTTTGAAAAAATCGCAGGATGGACGGAGACGGCTCTCAACCACCACAGGCTCTCGGGAGGGGGAAAGGCTTATACAGGAAGGTAATAATCGTATTATTACGTTTGAAATTGTTGGAAACCGCGTAGGAAATTGGATCTATTGTGCGATTTTGTTGGTAAAAACCGCACCAGATTGCGATTTTTCCAAACAAAAATCGCACTTCAGGTGCGATTTTCATTAGGAAAATCGCACCTCTTATGCGAGTTTTTTAGGTAAAATCGCACATTAGGTGAGATTTTTACCCATAATTATTATTTTATGTTCGTTTTTAATTAATTTCAAATATGATTAACATTTTTCATGTTTTTAATTATTATTCGTAGTTTTAATGTTGTTTTCATGAAATTGGCTGTAGGTTGCAGGGAAGTCTCTTCCGCGACAGTGGCCCATAGCTTCTGCTTGGAAGAAGAAAGCAGGGAGAGGTGTCCCTTTACATGAGCTGATAGATGAGGACAACGACAGGGAGGAGCAGACCTTCATTGGCAGAGAGGAGTTTCCGTCATCTTCAGGACGAGATGAGCAGCCCCCACGAGGTCAGTTTTAAATTTATGAATAATATAATGTATATTTATTTATTTATATTATTATGTGTTGTTATTTGAATTATACTAGTGAATGTTATAACTTACGTAATTTGATTATTTGATTATGTGGTGATAGTTGAATTATATTAGTGAATCCTATTAGTTAAGTAATTTGATTATATGATTATGTGTTGTTATTTGAATTAAATTCTTGATTTTTATAATTATTTATGTTAAATAAGTTTATTTATAATAAATAATTTTTAAAATTAGCTACAAATAAGCGTGGGAGGACCGACACGTCTTGGATTGTGACTGAGCCGTGTACTGGTCGCCCTATTGATGGGTCGGTTATTCCTAGTTGGAAGGGGCATGTGACCTATAGGTACATATAGGACGGGGAGGATGGTGAGGAGGCTTTACCACCTAGGGCGTCCATGCGATGCCACAATAGGTCAGGGGTTTGTGAGCGACTAGTGTCCTGGTTTGCCGCTTTGCCTGACGACTGTCAGACATTGTTGAGGGGGACCAGTTTTGCTCACTTGCCCTCTATCATGCACACGTCCATCGATGGGCCGCTTATTTGTGCATTCATTGAGCGGTGGCAGCCCGATACGAACATGTTTCATCTCCCTGTCGGTGAGATGAGTATACTCCTGCACGATGTGTAGGAGATACTACGCATCCCTGTATCTGGCAGTATGGTCGCTGATCGTACTGACAAGAATGTGATGTGGGGACTGTGCAGAGATCTGCTGCAGGTGTCGGAGAGGGATGGGGATTGGATGATGAACCACTCAGATGGTGGGGTTATAGCTGATTACGTGTTCAGGCGGCGGTCGATGTTAGAGACAGACACTATACACTTGCCTCGAGACCTGGAGCTTGGTTGTGGCTGGCAATTGGTTCCACTTTATTTGTGGACAAGAGTTCGAATAGGATTAGGCCACAACATATAGTCCAGATTAGAGGCCAGTTGCACACTGTGCATCAGTATGCTTGGGGCACCTCTACACTAGCTTACCTGTATAGACACCTAGGTAAGGCGAGTAGAGGTAGTTGCAGCCATATGGCGGGTTGTTTGACGCTGCTTCAGGCATGGATATACGAGCACTTTCCGTCGTTCAGGCCTCACTTCGTGCCTATGCCTGATGATCCACATACTTCGCGCGCTGCTTTGTGGAGTGTTGGCTCCCGACAGGGCTCCCGTTCTCGTCTCCAGAGGTACCGACAGGCACTTGACCACCTACGTCCAGAGGAGGTATGTTAAAATATAGTTGTACAATTCATGATTACATTTGGAGGTAGATTGTAAATATTTACTAAATATCTTACCACAATTGAATGTGATACAGGTGACATGGACCCCTTACGGTCAGTTTCCTCAGCTACGCACCCCGTTGACCACGTACAGGGGATTGATCGCTGGTGGTGCCGAGGTTGAGCCGTACATGCCAGATAGGTGCGTGCGACAGTTGGGGTTCGTGCAGGATATACCATTTGCCATCTTCCGACCGAAGACGGCGTATAGGCCGTATACTGGTGGATATGATGTGGATTTTGATTTGGAGTTCGCCAAGAGCCTATGGCAGTCTGCTGCCCTCTCTAGTTTATGGCCTGATCTACTGCAGCAGTCTGACTATCCCGACGCATCCACACAGGATTACATCACATGGTATCGCCAGCACTCCCACCCGTACCTGTTCATCGATGGCCCACCCGTTGATGATGGTGGAGTTCCGCCACGCACCAACACAGAATATGTATGTATTTTGTGTTTTTTATTTATTTATTATTTAATAATATGTTATATTGTTTTAGAATATATAAACTTACTAATGTAATCGTGTTGTCTTTGTAGTGGGTGAGCCGATTTACTCGCATGACCGAGGACTGCATACAGATCATGAGAGACAATGGAGTACTCGAGTCAGATGAATATGAAGCTAGGTTGAGGGCGGAGATGGATAGATGGCATCTGGCTGGGTGATTGTATTACTGTACTATGTTATTTTTATTAGTTTTTGAAATTTGTTTGTAAACCATATTGTACTTTTTATTTTTATTTCTTTAAGTTTTTTTGGGCTTTTAGTATTTCATTTACATACGATTTATGGAATTTTGACATAATGAAATTAAAATATGAATAATAAGTAAACTACAATTATTAAGAGCCATTAACAAAATAAATATTCAAAGGGAATTGCTATTTGTATCACAAATTTGCTATTTGTATCAAAAAAAAAAAAGACAATCCACCACGTCTCAGAACACTAGCAACACGTCAAAAATAACTAGCACCACGTCAAAAAATAACTAGCACCACGTCCATAAACGTCTAAGCAATAGCTGTGAATTTAAGCTGATTTTTTCCACAAAGACAGTCCACCACGTCTCAGAACACTAGCACCACGTCAAAAATAACTAGCACCACGTCAAAAAATAACTAGCACCACGTCCAAAAACGTCTAAGCAATAGCTGTGAATTTAAGCTGATTTTTTCCACAAAGAAAGTCCACCACGTCTCAGAACACTAGCACCACGTCAAAAATAACTAGCACCACGTCAAAAAATAACTAGCACCACGTCCAGAAACGTCTAAGCAATAGCTGTGAATTTAAGCTGATTTTTTCCACAAAGACAGTCCACCACGTCGCAGAACACTAGCACCACGTCAAAAATAACTAGCACCACGTCAAAAAATAACTAGCACCACGTCCAGAAACGTCTAAGCAATAGCTGTGAATTTAAGCTGATTTTTTCCACAAAGACAGTCCACCACGTCGCAGAACACTAGCACCACGTCAAAATAACTAGCACCACGTCCATAAACGTCTAAGCAATACCTGTGAATTTAAGCTGATTTTTTCCACAAAGACAGTCCACCACATCTCAGAACACTAGGACCACGTCAAAAATAACTAGCACCACGTCCAGAAACGTCTAAGCAATAGCTGTGAATTTAAGCTGATTTTTTCCACAAAGACAATCCACCACGTCTCAGAACACTATCACCACGTCAAAAATAACTAGCACCACGTCCAGAAACGTCTACATCTATTCATGTGAATTTAAGCTGATTTTTTCCACAAAGAACACTAGCACCACGTCTCAGAACACTAGCTCCACGTCAAAAATAACTAGCACCACGTCCAGAAACGTCTACATCTATTTATGTGCATTTAAGCTAAATTTAAGCTGAATTTAAGCAATTTAGTGATACAAATAGCAATTCAGATATTGAAATCAAAGTGAAATGTTACAAACAATCATGGTCCACAAATCGCCTCCCAATGGTCAACCCGCAGAAAAATCGCCTGCAATAGGCGATTTTCCGAAGAAAAATCGCCAGCAATGTGCGATTTTTCCAGTGCGTGCGATTTTCTCTGGAAAAATCGCCCCTAATTGGCGAAATTTGTTTAAAAAATCGCCAACATTGGGCGATTTTTTAGTACAGCCTCGCCAATTAAGGGCGATTTTGCTGAATAAAATTGCAAAATATGTGCGATTTTTTTTGCAGCATGATAAAAAGAATACAAAAGTATTAAATTCGAACCATTTTTGCGTATATTACTTATTCATATATTAAGGGCATTTTTGTCATTTTATTTTATTTTATTTTTTTTTTTTGGTGCTGCAAATAGTAAATTTGTGCTGCAAATAGTAAGATCCAACCTTTAGTGAGATATCCAATTTCGTATTTCACATTCCATTCGAAGCCATGTTTCTTCAAGGTTAATCGATCTAAGGTAGCACCCTTAAAAACAGTTTCGTGTACTGATTTAATAATAGGGAGTCTATTTTCACAATGCAATTCATAGGTTTTGAACCAAGAAAGAGGTCAATTGAGAATTGTCTGATGTTCATCCTCCATAACCGTAGCAATATTCAAAAGATCAAGAAGAAATGTGAAAACTTAATTGTGAATTCAACATAGAAACGTGAAATACGATAGCTTTTCTTAGTATATCTACTGAAGATACGATGGAGAGGCGATATGTTTGAGTTGAGGTATGAGATAGTTTTGAGTTGGGAAGGATGTTTGGTTGGTGGGTGATTAGGCGTTGGATTGATTGAGAAAGAGAATATGGAAGGATTCTTGGAGAATGTTTTACAATTAGAACTCGTGCATGATTGTAATTCATGCAGTAGAATTGTACTTACAATTGAAGGAACTTGTTGTGTCGCCATAAAAGTACCCTCGTCAAGTGAGTCACGTCACAATCTTCAGCATGGTAAGAACTTTCAATTCTCAAATTAAGCTAGAAGGCCATGGTCAGCAAAGACATAATTTTTCATATTAAGGGTAAGATAAATAATGCTAATTGTTTTTTTATAATTGACAGTGATAGTGAGAATAACCATGTTTCTAACTATTTAGTGTCTCTTTTAAACTTCTCTATTACTTATCACCCTAGACCTTATAAGTTGCAGTGGCTCAACCAAAGTGGCGAATTTGAAGTGAACAGGAAGTGTATGGTACCTTTCACTATTAGATGAAACCCACATGCTTCTTGGAAGACCTTGAAAATTTGACAGCAAGACAAAGCATGGCGGCTTCACCAATAGGTACTCATTCACCTTTGGTTGCAAGAAATATGTTCTACTCCATTATCCCATAACAGGTTTTGCAAGCAAAAATAGAGATGAGGGAAGCTAGAGAAAGAGAAAGAAAAGGAAGAGCTACCAAGGAAAGAAGGTGAAAAGAGGAAAAGAACTGCAAGGATAAGAGTTGGTGGAAGAAAAGGATGGCAAGGCCCTATTACTTCTAGTTCGGCCGAGAACTACTCTGGAGGATCCAACACCACACCCGGTTCTATCAAAGTTAGTTGGTCGGACTCATCCACCAAAGGAGCTCCCACTAAAACTAGCTCCGTAGAATTCAGTTGGACGGATTCATCTTCCAAAGAGAAGGACAATTTGGCCAACGCACCTCCCAAGGGATTCGACACCAAGTCTAGCTCCGGAGAATTTAATTGGTCAGATTCGTGCGAGTACTCTTCTCAATGATCGAATAGTTTTGTTAGCATTTGTTCTCTAGCTCTCAAATCACCATTATAGGAATTGAACAAAAAGGAAGAGAAGCTTCAAGAAGAGCAAAAGCAACGCAAATTTGAGAGTACACCAAAGAGGGAGACATTCTTTACCCCTACTTTTGCATTGTTTAAAAGCATATGTGATTTTCAATTTCAATTAACAGGGGTAGGTATGAGAGGTGTTATATTACATGTCACATAGAGTATTGCTTACTTTAGAGAAATGTTGACAGAGACGTTCATGAGTTACCATGATTGTGCCTCAAATATGTTTTCTAATGTGGTGGAAATTTTTGGATATAGGGACGTCACTCATACAAAGAAGCTTGCAAGTTACCACTTCGGAGACACTAAGCTAAGTGTGCCACAATCTAGCTTGAGGTAATTGCTACTTCAAGACACTCATAGTGGAGGCGTGAAGGGACATAATGGTGATGTCAAGACACTTGAGATCCTTCAAGAGCAATTCTTTTGTCTTAGCATGAAGAAAGATGTGTGAGAAGTACTTTACATGTAAGAGGGAGAAAGCCATATATAGGTCACAAGGTGCTCCTAAAGGCAAGAGAAGAGATGCGTCCAAACCTTATTTGGAATACTATGTGGAGTAAGCAAGAGGAAGTGTCGCACAAGAGGTGTCAAAAAAAATTGATATCTTATCAAGTGGTACCATCATGTGTTATAGAATAAAGGATCAAGGATCACAAGAATGACAGAAAAGGTGACGATAGATTTTGTGTTTATTTTCCATTCACTAATCTATCTCCTTTTGCTTTTAATGAAGGTCTCGAATTAAGGACAATTCACTTTCAAGAGGGAGGAGATGATGTGATCTCAAGACCAACTCATGGCTCTAAACTTCCATCAACAAGTCAAGAAGAACTTCAAAGCATGAAGAGCCACCGACAAGCCCAAATTGTGGACATTTGGGATCCTCACATAAGAGTAAGAATGAAGAAGGCATTTGAAACCCTTAGTACTATGGTTATAATGTTCAAGGACAAGCCACCATCAAGAGAAGTCATAGTACTAAGCAAGATGAATTGATTACCTTCATTTTTATGCAAAGACAGTTTATTTTGGCCATAGGATTAGAGTTTGGGCCATGTTTTATTATTTTTTATTTTCGAGTCTTTGTACTTGTTTAAGAGTTTTTATAAATCTTTCATGGATTAGTCTTTCCCTTAAAAAAGTTCAATAAAGTCCATCAAGGCCCAAGAAGGGGGAGGATTTTGGCCAAAAGCATTCCACAAGAGCTTACTTGGACAAGAAGGCAAAAGGAATGCAAGGGGGACCCTTAGAGGACCGAAATTGTGACCACCACCCTCCACCTCCTGGTTTATGATTTTTAATTTTTGTTGATTTCTGCTAAATAAGATTTTATTCTTGTAGGATATAGTAAGAATAAGACATGGCAGGAATTTTAGAAGATTTAGATATTTTAGGAAGTAGAAAATAAGGAAACAAGTCCATATTCCTTACTTTACCAAATTATAAAAGGAAAATGACTTGTGCCTTAAAGAAGGAAATCCTAATAGTACTAGGATTCCTATACAAGAATTCAGCCACCCCCTTCCCTATAAATAGGGGTTGTGTGCTTCCAATAAGAGTATGCATTAATGATATTAAACCTTTTTGATAGCTTGTGATAGCCAAAATATTTGATACATAGTGCATCCCCGGATTTATCAATAATACCGTGGTTGGTATTGTTGTAGTTCCACTCTACCCCATCTTACAACCATATTCCGCTAATTGTAAGATAGTGAGCACTAGATTGGGCAAACCTTGAGTTTTCTTTTATTCAAAAGAAGAAACCTCCATCACAAAGGAAAACTAACCATGTTTCAGTCCTCATTCGTTTGAGTTCCATAATTTATTAACCAGATTGGAACTAACTGGTTGCACTTTAAGAGTTACTGCTGCCAGCATTTGTTTTCATAATCTTAGATCTCTAGAGCTCTATCGTGTTGAATTTTGCAATTTAAATTCTTGCTCTCCCCTCTACTTTGACTTTCCATTTGTTGAAATCATAGTGTTCCGTGGTTGCAAATTCTCAAATGTACACAACCTTAGAATAAAAGCTCCTGTTCTTGGAGAATTCAAGTGGTGCATTTGCAGCCATATAGATACTTCTGTCGGTACGCTTGGTGAATGCAATGTGGAGATTTCTGGGGGCAGGATTACAGAGTTCGCATATATTGGCAGTTTCCAGGAAAAGTTTGCCATTGCTAATCCTTCCAGGATAGAAGCTCTTAAAATGCATCTACTAGAAAAACGTCCAGGTGCACCTTATTTTATTTATAATATGTTTTCCATACGTTCTGGAGGTCGTCTCTATTGGAAGAGGCTACTGTTTGCTTATTTTGTTTCAGGGCTATTAAAATGGATAAATGATGTTATTTGATATAAACTCTTCTTTACTTGATATAAACTCCTCTCTTAGTTGATATAAACCTCCTTTTTAGTTTATATAAACTCTTTTACTATATAAACTCTTATCTTATCATATATAAAATGATGTTTTACTTCATATAAACTCCTATTTTTGTTTATATAATCTACCACTTTCATATTATGAAATTCAAAAAACCGGGGAGTTTATCAAATTTAGTAGACACTTAATGAGGTATAGGATATAGAAAATCATTTTATCATTGATATAAATCCTTATTATATTGATATAAACACACAATTTGTATATGATAATCCTAGAACTATATTGCTTTATGTCATGTGTACAGACAGGGGAGTGTATTGGTTATGGGGGAAAGTAACGGGGTATTAAGGGACCCATATTATAAGATAATTTTTAATTGTTATATAAAAAGGAAGTAGAGACATATTGCAATGTGTTCTGATAGGAATATAATATATAATTTAACTATAAACACATGTTTTACATTATATAAACTCTGTGTTTTGAATTATATAATCAAATCTTTACTCTTTATATATATATATACATATAAAATTTCATAAAATCATTGTACACATGATATAACCCCATATTATATTGATATAAACACATGTTTTACATGATATAAACTCATGTTCTACTTGATAGAAACTGGTGTTTCAGATGATATAATCAAATATTTATTTTATATACATATGAAATTTCATGAAACCATTATACATATGATATAAATCCTTATTATATTGATATAAATACATGTATTCCATGGGTAATTTATATCCTACTCCTATAGGACCACCATGAATTTTACTCCTACCCCGCGCTACAGTAAACGCGCTACAGTACCTTCATTTCTTTTGTTATTTTTGGCTTTTTTTTTTTTTTTTTTTTTTGCCTTCCTCTTTGAAATTTTTTTTCGTCCGTTTTTTTTCTAAACAATTCAGTATTTTTTTTTAATGTTTTTGAATTTTATAAAAAAATTATTTTTAAATTATCATTTTATTTGTTTTATAATTAAATAATTTTAGATATTATGATACATATTATGGACTTTTTGTTGTATGATATAATTTCTTTTATATTTTTGATCTAATATCTAAATTCTGTTGATCTGATGTCTGCTATTTTGTGATCTGATGTCTATATAATCATGATTTGATCTACCTTGTTAAGTATATTTTAGTTCTACTGTATGATTTCTTTTATATTTTTGATCTGATATCTATAATCTGTTGATCTGATGTCTTGTATTCTCTGATCTGATGTCTATATAATCATGATTTGATCTACCTTGTTAAGTATATTTTAGTTCTACTGTATGACTTCTTTTATATTCTTGATATGATATCTATAGTCTGTTGATCTGATGTTAAGTATGAGTTGATCTGATGTCTATATATCCTGATCTGATCTCCTTTGTTAAGTATGTTTTAGTTCTGCTGTGTTAAGTATGTTTTAGTTCTGCTGTGTGATTTCTTTTAAAATCTTGATCTGATGTCTATAGTCTGTTGATCTGATGTCAATTATGAGTTGATCTGATGTCTATATAATCCTGATCTGATCTCCTTTGTTAAGTATGTTTTAGTTCTGCTGTGTGATTTCTTTTAAAATCTTGATCTGATGTCAAGTATACGCTGATCTGATGTCTATAGTCTGTTGATCTGATCTCCCTTTTTAAGTATGTTTTAGTTCTACTGTATGATTTCTTTTAAAATATTGATCTGATGTCTATAGTCTGTTGATCTGATGTCTATATAATCCTGATCTGATCTCCTTTGTTAAGTATGTTTTAGTTCTGCTGTGTGATTTCTTTTAAAATCTTGATCTGATGTCTATAGTCTGTTGATCTGATGTCAAGTATGAGTTGATCTGATGTCTATATAATCCTGATCTGATCTCCTTTGTTAAGTATGTTTTAGTTCTGCTGTGTGATTTCTTTTAAAATCTTGATCTGATGTCTATAGTCTGTTGATCTGATGTCAAGTATACGCTGATCTAATGTCTATAGTCTGTTGATCTGATCTCCCTTTTTAAGTATGTTTTAGTTCTGCTGTGTTAAGTATGTTTTAGTTCTGCTGTGTGATTTCTTTTAAAATCTTGATCTGATGTCTATAGTCTGTTGATCTGATGTCAAGTATGAGTTGATCTGATGTCTATATAATCCTGATCTGATCTCCTTTGTTAAGTATGTTTTAGTTCTGCTGTGTGATTTCTTTTATATTCTTGATCTGATATCTATAGTCTGTTGATCTGATGTCAAGTATTCGCTGATCTGATGTCTATATAATCCTGATCTGATCTCTCTTGTTAATTATATTTTAGTTCTATTGTATGATTTCTTTTATATTCTTGATCTGATATCTATAGTCTGTTGATCTGATCTCTTGTATTCTCTAATCTGATGTCTATATAATCCTGATCTGATTTCCCTTGTTAAAAAAAGTATTTTTTTTTAAAAAATAGCGCGTCACTGTAGCGCGAAACTATAGCGCGTCACTGTAGCGCGCGCGCTACTGTAGCGCGCTACAGTAAGTAGGAGTAAAATTCATCCTACTCCTATAGTACCACCGTAAACGGACTCGTATTCCATGATATAAACTATTATTTTGAATTATATAATCAAATTTTTTCTTTATATATATATATATACAAAACTTCAAGAAATTTTTGTATACATGATAAATTTTTTTTAAAAAAAATATATATATACATATAAACATATATTTTACACAAAAAAAAAACCTATATTTTAAATCATATAATCACATCTTTTAAAAAATTTGATATAATATCATATTTTAAATTAATTAAATAGTTTTAAATTTTAATTAAAATTTTTTAAATTTATATTCAAATTTATTTTTTATTTTTAAATAAAATAAAATAAAATAAATAATAAAAAAACAATGCAACATATGCCCACAAAACAAGGGTAAAAAAATTAAATGCTTTAAAAAAATTAAGATAAATTACATTTATCTCCCATATAATTTACTTAAACTATCAATCGTTCTCTTAAATTTTTTAAAATTATATTTACCCCTCTCAACCACAAACTTAACAAAAAGCCCCTACCGGTCAAAAAAATGAGAAAAACCTGTGATGTAAGCAATTTTTAATAGGTGAATAGTCAAAATTACCCTTATTATTGCCTTACAAATTTTTTAGGGAAGAAAACCTTAAACCCCGCACAAATATCCTTTGCCCCTTTTCTCTAAAACTCTTCCTAGCCGTCGGCTTTGTCACCCCCCTTCTCCTCCCACTCCTTCCTGCTGCCCATTCACTCCTTCTTCTACCCACCGACTGCCTTTCCCCCTCTCCTCCAGAGTCACCACCATATTTTTTTCCCTTGGCCTTCCTCTATTGAGCGGTTCCCGTAAGCATCAGAAAGAGAAATTTTTTTATCCTGATCTCACCCTTTGCCCGATTCAATTCATCACCCCAATACGAACTTTGTTTCAATCATGCCTGCTACACCTAATGGAGCATGGGTGGCACGAATTAGGTATGGGCAACATGAATTGGAGGTGGCATAGCAAGGATTTTGGTTTCTTGGGCAGATCAACCGATAGAGAAAGCCGGCTGGGAGAAAACCTCTGTTCCTCTGGGCTCTCTCTAAAATTCATTAGTTCAAGCATTTCTGAATTGATTGAATTCTTGGTCATGGGAATTAAATTTGCAAATGGGTTCATCGAAATTGCCATAAAATTGAACTTTATGGGAGCGAAATTCATTTAGAATGGGGGCTCTGTTCTTAATTCTGAATGCGGAGAGTGAAAGCAAGGAAATGGTGGTCGTTTAGAATTGGGAGATCGGTTTTTGTTTTCGTTTCTTCTTTTATTTCATTTGGGTGCCGAGTATTCTTTTTTTTTTTTTTGCCTTCTTTTGGTAAAATCAAGCAGCAACCAAGATGGTAGCTGTGTACTATGGTTTCATTAATGGATTTGTGGCTGACGATGTTCAGTGGTAACAACAAGTGCGGTTGTGATTGTGGGATGACAGGGTGATGATGGTGCGGCCAACAGATGGTGGTTGTGTTGCCATCACCGGCACTTCCACCCCACCAGGCGTCATCTCAATGGCCGAGAGGAACAGAGTGCGGGAGAGGGGGAGGGTGCAGTGAACTGAATTTTTTTAACATGATTTTTCTGTCTGTAAACCTTTTAATGGAATTGAAATATGAGGGATGGAAGAAAATAGAGAAGGAAAGGATAAGATATAAGGGAGGGAAGAAAAATGACTTGCAGATGAAGAAGGGAATGTTTTTTAGCTGACTGCCGGAAACCACCTGGGTTTTTGGTCTTTTCAGTTTTTCCGGCAGTCAAGGGGGATAAATGTAGTTTTTAGAAAGCTCGAGAGTTAGCAAACCACGGAAGAGGTATTGCAGTAGCCGCAAACAAAGGAATGATGTACTGTAAGCAAATATATACATTACATATATATATATATACTTATTAATATATTTGAAAATAAAGTGATGACAACTAATGGATATATAATAATAATTGCGACTGAATCACTAAATTAAATTGGATGACATCATTGGGTTGCAATTTACTTCCCCAAAATTAAGGAGGCTAGAAGTAATTCACTCGTAACTTAAAAAGCAATACAGCTTCCAACAAAAGTGAAAGTGATACATAGAATAGAAAGCTACAACTCCATTGGCCTATAGCTCATAATACAGGATATGTTACAGTTATGATTGGGTAATAGATTCCCCCCCAGCAGTTGGGAATCATCGATCGTGATTGGGTAAAGTTGCACTTCCTATTAAATCAAGGAGCAGCTTCTCAAACCTTTTTGCTGCTGGACCTGGTCTCAAGATATCAATACCACCCCATTGTGAGCAAGAAA
Organism: Knoxia roxburghii; assembly: GCA_030378225.1. Lineage (NCBI taxonomy): Eukaryota > Viridiplantae > Streptophyta > Magnoliopsida > Gentianales > Rubiaceae > Knoxia > Knoxia roxburghii. Next base: position 20,124,715 of record CM059415.1, on the reverse strand, counting down.
CTCTGCCACCCCATGCTCTTCCCAAGCACCATGCCCCCGGCGCAATCGCTCCCCATCCTCGGCTAAGCACAACCGAGTCGATCTTCTCCATCATTGGATCATCAACACCAAAATTTCCACCAAAAACAGCTCCACTTCCCACCATTTTACCAATATCCAAACTTCTCATACTCTCATTGTGATCGCCACAATGGCCATCACAATAAGTAATTCGTAAACTAGAGTTAATGATGCTACCAGAGAACCTGGAGTTGTGAGCAACAGTCTGGAAATAGGCTTTATGAGAAACCCTACTGTTTGACAAGTATAATAGGAGTGTCCTTGGAAAATTTTCCCATCCCAGGATAACATAACTAACAAATTCATGATTCAGAATCACATGTGGAGAACCTGCAAATTTTAAATGAAAATTAAAACAGTCATGTATGGAGGTCTAAGTAAATATTTTATGAACAAACAACAAATGAGAAAACAATAGCATCCAGAAAAAAAAAAAAAAAAAAAAAAAAAAAAAAAAAAAGGAAGATTAAATCTACCTGCAAAAAATGTAAAGGCATTTGGCAGTGTTCGCTTTTGATCGCCTGTGAACATTCTTCCTGCTGATTGGAGATAAAGGCGAGGATCGACAATGATTTCCAAAATCCTTTGATATCTGTCAACACCAACAAAACTTAATAGCCCAGCATCTTCACTTGGTTGATCAACTATTTATTGCCCAAAATTATAGATAAGAGGAGCTTACTCCTTGCTGGTGCTGGTCTCTATGAAATTTAAGCCTCTGGGTAAAAAAGACAGGACATGGAGAAAATCTGCAAGCATGTGGTGTGATATACTACATCATTACTCCTATGAGGCATTTCTTTTCCGGGATCAAAGTGATAAATCGAAATCAAACACTTACGTATTACACATTAAAAATAAGACAATATGTTATAATTTCACACTCAAAATTCCAGTGCAGAGATTGTAAGTTAATCTGATCAAGTATGAACCATGGGTGTCCAGAGACTGTTGCCAATGTCCTGAAACTAGGTAAGAGGGACCGAATCTCATCTTCCTCCTCTTTATTCTTAAACATAGCCATTCAAAGAAATAAAACAACTTCCTTCCAAATGACCACACAGAAATCAACCAGCCAACACCGCCCTAATGGAATCATGTGCAAGTTTGATTAATCCTCTCAGATTATTTTTCATAAAACTCAAATATTTTGGCAGCACTTCTCAGGCAGCATAAAAGAAATGGTGGCGAAACTTTGACATAAGCAACTTCATACAAGCTTCTTTAACCATCACCGACGATTTTGTGCATATTCAGTCCTTCCAATCACTTAAAACGGTTAAAACTCTTCTGAATTGACATGCAATATCTTTTGAATTTTACAACTGAGTCCATTTCTTCTATTGCTGGTTAGATACTTCAGAGAAACTTGATATCAAAGTAATAGAGTAGAAACTATTAGCTAGAAATGCTTATGATAATTCTTCCATTATTTTCTCCGTGCTCTTTAATTTTGGTACCAAGAACAAAAACAGCAGTGCCATACTATATTAACTGCTGTAATGAAATAAAAAGATTAAGTCATGAGTATTTCTTCAATTCATTTCAACAGATAATTCAAACACAAATAGAACGTTATAACAAAAGCATGAAGAGCGCAATAACGAGCAATTTTATCTTTGGAGGGAGAAGGAAAGATTTAGATGCAGATTGAGTAAAATGACATTAAGATGAGTACTAACTTAACTGCTCACAGTATTCTTAATTCAGCAAAATCAGATATTGCCCACCAATTTTAATCAAGACAAGCAGCTCAAAGAATTCAACTTTGAAGCAGTATCTGATTTGAAAACTGTGGAATTCAATGTTCATACCATCCTGTGGAATGAGAGGATAATCGGAAGCAGCAAGATTAATGAACCAATCCCAATCATCTTTCCACCTCAACAAAATGGCAGCGCCATGGAGAACCAAAGAAAGAGGAGAAGAGCCCTCTTCATTCACATGATTAGCCTTCTTCACAACCTGCACATTCCCAGCTTCAACAAAGATTTGTACAGAACCCACCATGCCCGCCAGTTGATCCCGCTGTTTACTAGATGCAAGCTGATCCAGATGCAACAAATAGTAGTTTCTCGGGTGGTATGTGGCTTGAAGAAGCCTAAAGATTCTTGGGCCGTCATTGTTAGTGCCTGAAATGAAGTAGGCTAATTTCGGTGGTGGAGGAAAAGGGTTTGACAGATGGGAAAACCGGTGGTGGTGGTGTTGGTGGTTGGCGGGGAGGAAGAGGAGTAGGAGAGAGAGAAGGGAGATGGGAAGGAGAGAGAAGAGGAGGATTTGCTGCAGAGTTGACATTATCGATGATTCCGAGGTTTTCTTAAGGATTCATCCATTTCTTGATTCTCATTCTGATTCTGAGGGGTTTAATCAAGTATTGATATCGGGGAAAATTATTATTAACAAACTCAAATTGGTGGTAAAATACCTTATGATTCAAGCCGATACTTTCCACTTTTTTTTTTTTTTAATACTTCTCCTCCTTCCTTCAAAAACACTTCAATCGGTTTCCTTTTGTGGGCCGGACCAAATAAATCCAAAATAGAGACATGTGGACGGTAATATTTAAAAATTAGAGAGTGTGGACGAAAAACAAGCATACAAGATTTAGAAAATTCGAATAAACTAATTATTTTGAAATTTGGATTTTCGAAACTCTAATTAATCAGATTCGAATGTATATTAAATTAATATAAAGTCAATTTTAATTTATAAAAATTTTCAAAAAAAAGAAAGAACAAATTGGATTTCAGAAATCCGAATTCGGAAAATTAAAATTCGAATTTTGACTATCATTAAAAAAAATTGGATTAAAAGTTAGAAAAAAATATAAAAAAGAAAAATAAGATTCGAATTTCCAAATTCTGAATTTTAAGCAATTCGGATTTCTAATATCCGAATTTTTTTAGTAATTCGGATTTGCAAAATCCAAATTGCGAGACTATAAAAGACCAAAACTCTAGACTTTTCCTCATTTTCTCTTCATCTTCTTCCCTCAATATTTCTCTCTCTAGCCGCCCAGCAATATTTTTCAAAAAAAAATTTATTTCGATTAAATTTCTTCGAAGATCTACGTCACGGTGTGATATTGTTGTAAAGTAAGTCACGATTTAAGTGTTTTACAGTTGATTTCTCATTTTTTAAATGATTTTAATGAGATTAGATGATATTTTGAGTAGTGGTGTACGTATTGGATGAAATGTGGTTAGGAAATTCACGTATTAGTAGTATAGGACTAAGATTTGTGTAAGTTTTGTTGAATTTTTAATTAGTATTCATGGATTAGTAGTGTAATTATTCTAATTACAATTCTAAATATGATTAGTCGTAAGTGGTAATGAAATTATAATTAAAATCGTAATGTTGTGGATTGTTTATAATGTTGTGGGTTGTTTCATGTAATGTGGTTTATAAATTTGATTGATAAAAAATTTTGATTACAAAAATCGAAAATGAATTGTTTTAATGACATTTTTACGAATGACAGGTAGAATGGCATTTAAAGGTCCGTATATGTTTAATTTCTATTGGACACTACGTTTGATTTTGATAACCCTCCGAATCTGGATCATTCAATAGTCGTTAATCTTAGAATGTCAATGGATGATTTGGTAGAAAGCATTTGCAATGTAATTGGGGTGTCAAAAAATTATTGCAAAATCACACTTACAGCATTTTTTTAAGTGGATGGGAGTAAGAGACAAGTAGTAATTACTTCTAATGCTGTGCTGGATTTTTTTTTTACTTTTCGAGCATGGAGTTTTATCTATGTATACATTGGTATTGAGGAAATTCAGTCTTCAGATAGAGTTGATAGACGAAATGTTGCTTCGAGTTCTTCACATGGTGGAGAAGGTTAATTTAATTATGGATTCGGTTATGATTTTGAAGAGAAGGCAGGGGACTTGGATTATAACATTGAGGACGATACCGACGGTGACCATGAATTCAGGAGTGATTTTTGTTTTGATTCTACGGAGTTCAATTCAAATTTCGGATGAGATTGGGACGTATGAAGAGGGACATTTTGTCTACTCTGATGTTGGACACCAAGATCCGTACGCCATTGATCGGGATAAATATGTGTTGCCCCGATATAAAGGCAATCCTGAGACTATAGGCCTTGGAATTGTTTTCAAAAATAAGGAGGAAGCACAACGGGCCATATCCGCATGGAACGTAGCAAGGCTCAGGGAATATGTAAATGTCGAGAGCAATAATACAACGTGATGTGTGGAATGCAATAGTAGACGATTTGAGACACCCGAAGGTTATTCCCCATGTGCATGGAAAATTCGGGTGTCAAAAAAGAATCGTACTCACGAAAAATGGGAAGTGGTTATTTGGTATCCCAGTCACAATTGCGTTGGAATGGCCGAGGCAAATGACCACCATAATGTCACATCGTCCCCAATAGCGCCACTGATAATGAAGCAAATAGAACAAAATTCGGAGTATCCAGTGACCGCTATTCAAATTGACGTCAAAACACACTTAAAAGTTGACGTCAAGAAGAAAAAAAATAGCATGCGAGAAGGAAAGCCATCGATTTGGTATATGGTAATTGGGTAACGAATTTTGTTGAGTTACCAAAGTAAGTTTTAAATGTTTATGCGTTTTTGTAAATTTTTCTTGGAATTATTGTTTTCATGATGATTTGGTGATGAATGTGTTAATGGTTTGTTTATGTAGCTTTGTTGAAGCCTTACAATCATCGAATCCAGGGACGGTTGTAGAATGGGAATTTCAAGGAGGGGAGAGTGAATTTGCCGATTTAGAGAGGAATTTCAAATATTTGTTTTCGGCATTCGGTCCAACTCGACGTTCGCTTGGGAGATTTTTTCCACCGGTTGTTAGTATAGACGGGACACATTTGTGTGGTGGATATAAGGGGAAGTTGCTGGTTGTCATCACAGTTACCACAGCACATCGTCCTCTGCCACTCGTGTATGCATTGGTTGACGACAAAACTATTGAAAGTTGGAGCTTTTTCATCCGAAACGTCATTCGTCATGTCTTTGCTCAGCGTGCAACGTGTGTGCTATCCGATTGATGTGCTGGGATCTTCGCTGCATTTAGAGACATTGAGGAATGAGAAGAAGGTGTTACATGTCACCATAGATTTAGTATGCGACACGTTTGAAACAATCTAATAACGTATTTTCGCAGTAATAGATTGAATAGTTTGTGTTGGGAATTGGGTGAATGTTGTCAACCTCGGAAGTTTGATAGAGTTTGTGCGAAACTAGGGGTGAAAACGAGCCGAGCCGAGCTCGAACTTGTCTATGTTCAGGCTCGGCTCGCCTAAATATGAAGGGGCTCGAGCTCGAGCTCGTTCGAGCTCATTTTTTGGAGCTCGAGCTCGAGCTCGAGCTCGTTTAAGAATTGTGAACCTCGAGCTCGAGCTCGCGATCAAGGCTCGCGAGTTCGGCTCGCTAGGCTCATGAGCCAAGCTCGATTTAAAACGAAAAATTTTAAAAAGAGTGGATTGTAAAAAAGGTCATCATACTTTGATAAAGTTTAGGTTTTGGTCACTAACTTTTAAATATTCAAAAAAGGTCACTAACTTTTACATCTGAATTTTAAATTTGGTCATTCCGTTGCAAACAGCCGTGAAGCCCACTAACGGACCAAAATTTTGAGGGTATTTCTGTCCAATCATATCTCTAAAACCCATGTGCTTCCCTTTTTTTTTTTTTTTTTTTACTATTTTACTTTCTTCCCCTCACCCTCCCCTCTTTTTTTTTTTTTTTTTTTTTCGTATTCATCTTTCTTCTCCAGCCACCCTGCCACCCTTCTTACCGGAAATAACAAAACCCATCACCATTCTCCCAGAAATGTTCAGAAACGTCTATATCCATGCATGTGAATTTAACCCGATTTTTTCACAAAGACAGTCCACCACGTCTCATAACACTAGCACCACGTCCAGAACAACTAGCACCACGTCCAGAAACGTCTACATCCATGCATGTGAATTTAACCCGATTTTTTCACAAAGACAGTCCACCTCGTCTCATAACACTAGCACCACGTCCAGAACAACTAGCACCACGTCCAGAAACGTCTACATCCATGCATGTGAATTTAACCCGATTTTTTTCACAAAGACAGTCCACCACGTCTCATAACACTAGAACCACGTCCAGAACAACTAGCACCACGTCCAGAAACGTCTACATCCATGCATGTGAATTTAACCCGATTTTTTCACAAAGACAGTCCACCACGTCTCATAACACTAGCACCACGTCAACAATAACAAGCACCACGTCCAGAAACGTCTACATCCATGCATGTGAATTTAACCCGATTTTTTTCACAAAGACAGTCCACCACGTCTCATAACACTAGCACCACGTCCAGAACAACTAGCACCACGTCCAGAAATGTCTACATCCTTGCATGTGAATTTAACCCGATTTTTTTCACAAAGACAGTCCACCACGTCTCATAACACTAGAACCACGTCCAAAACAACTAGCACCACGTCCAGAAACGTCTACATCCATGCATGTGAATTTAACCTGATTTTTTTCACAAAGACAGTCCACCACGTCTCATAACACTAGCACCACGTCAAAAATAACAAGCACCACGTCCAGAAATGTCTACATCCATGCATGTGAATTTAACCTGATTTTTTTCACAAAGACAGTCCACCACGTCTCATAACACTATCACCACATCAAAAATAACAAGCACCACATCCAGAAACGTCTACATCCTTGCATGTGAATTTAACCCGATTTCTTTCACAAAGACAGTCCACTACGTCTCATAACACTAGCACCACGTCCAGAACAACTAGCACCATGTCCAGAAACGTCTACATCCATTCATATGAATTTAACCCGATTTTTTTCACAAAGACAGTCCACCACGTCTCATAACACTAGAACCACGTCAAAAACAACAAGCACCACGTCCAGAAACGTCTACATCCATGCATGTGAATTTAACCCGATTTTTTTCACAAAGACAGTCCACCACGTCTCATAACACTAGCACCACGTCAAAAATAACAAGCATCACGTCCAGAAATGTCTACATCTATGCATCTGAATTTAACCCGATTTTTTTCACAAAGACAGTCCACCACGTCTCATAACACTAGCACCACGTCCAGAACAACTAGCACCACGTCCAGAAACGTCTACATCCATGCATGTGAATTTAACCCGATTTTTTTCACAAAGACAGTCCACCACGTCTCATAACACTAGCACCACGTCCAGAATAACAAGCACCATTTCCAGAAACGTCTACATCCATGCATGTGAATTTAACCCAATTTTTTTCACAAGACAGTCCACCACGTCTCATAACACTAGAACCACGTCAAAAACAACAAGCACCACGTCCAGAAACGTCTACATCCGTGCATGTGAATTTAACCCAATTTTTTTCACAAAGACAGTCCACCACGTCTCATAACACTAGCACCACGTCAAAAATAACAAGCATCATGTCCAGAAATGTCTACATCTATGCATCTGAATTTAACCCAATTTTTTTCACAAAGACAGTCCACTACGTCTCATAACACTAGAACCAAGTCCAGAACAACTAGCACCACGTCCAGAAATGTCTATATCCATGCATGTGAATTTAAACTGATTTTTTTCACAAAGATAGTCCACCACGTCTCAAATTTTTTTCACTGATTTTTTTGAATTTAACCCGATTGTTTTTGACGTAGTTCTAGTTGTTCTGAGACGTGGTGGACTATCTTTGTGAAAAAAATCAGTTTAAATTCACATGCATGGATGTAGACGTTTCCGGACGTGGTGCTAGTGTTATGAGACGTGGTGGACTGTCTTTGTGAAAAAAATGGGTTAAATTCACATGCATGGATGTAGACGTTTCTGGACGTGGTGCTAGTTGTTCTGGACGTGGTGCTAGTGTTATGAGACGTGGTGGACTGTCTTTGTGAAAAAAATTGGGTTAAATTCACATGCATGGATGTAGACGTTTCTGGATGTGGTGCTAGTTGTTCTGGACGTGGTTCTAGTGTTATGAGACGTGGTGGACTGTCTTTGTGAAAAAAATCGGGTTAAATTCACATGCATGGATGTAGACGTTTCTGGACGTGGTGCTAGTGTTATGAGACGTGGTGGGCTGTCTTTGTGAAAAAAATCGGGTTAAATTCACATGCATGGATGTAGACGTTTCTGGACGTGGTGCTAGTTGTTCTGGACGTGGTGCTAGTGTTATGAGACGTGGTGGTCTGTCTTTGTGAAAAAAATCGGGTTAAATTCACATGCATGGATGTAGACGTTTCTGGACGTTTCTGGGAGAATGGTGATGGGTTTTGTTATTTTCGGTAAGAAGGGTGGCAGGGTGGCTGGAGAAGAAAGATGAATACGAAAAAAAAAAAAAAAAGAGGGGAGGGTGAGGGGAAGAAAGATAAATAGTAAAAAAAAAATAGGGAAGCACATGGGTTTTTTGGATATGATTGGACAGAAATACCGTCAAAATTTTGGTCCGTTAGTGGGCTTCACGGCTGTTTGTAACGGAATGACCAAATTTAAAATTCAGATGTAAAAGTTAGTGAATTTTTTTGAATATTTAAAAGTTAGTGACCAAAACCTAAACTTTATCAAAGTATGATGACCTTTTTTACAATTCACTCTTTTAAAAATATTAAAAATATTTAATATTATAAAATAAATATATATATAATATATAAGCTCGTTAGGCTCGTCGAGCCTAATGAGCCTATATATTACAGGCTCGAACTCGGCTCGTTACCTTAACTAACCAAGCTCGAGCTCGGCTCGAGCTCGGTCAACTCCGAACTCAAGCCAAGCTTTGACCGAGCCGATCGCGAATAGCTCACGAGCGGCTCAGTTCATTTACACCCCTATGCGAAACTGTTTAATTATAGTCCGGATGCCTATCGGTATTTAGCAGAAATCAGTGTAGATAAATGGAGTCTGACGCACGACAGATTCCATCGTTGGGGTAACTTAATGACGAATATGTCCGAAAGTTACAACAGTGCGTTGAAAGGCGTTCAATCTCTTCCTATTAGAGTAATCATTGAGTCGATCTTCTAGAAAACAAAAGAGATATTCTGTCAGGAAAATGAAAAATCTCGTAAATACAACACTCAATTTCTTCCTCTTTTGTGGGAAATATTCAAGGATTACGAAATACAAGATGAGGGCATCAGGTTGAACTTTATGACTGGACGAATAAAATCTTCAGGGTTTGTACATTTGTGCGTTATGATGGCAAAGGAGGAAACATACACACTGTTGATTATCAGGCGCGCACTTGTACTTGTCATAAGTAACAAACCTATAGGTTTTTGTGTTCACATGCCTTGGCGGTGTGTCATTTTCTTGGTGATAATGCATTCAATCTTGTGGACGAGTTGCTTACGGTCCGAAGCTGGAAGAGGCAATTTGCGCATGGCAATTTTGTCCCAATCCCGGCGAGAGAGCATTGGCGAAGAGACATTGAATGGAAGTTGAATATAGACTATGAAAGACTCGTCGTTCATAATACACCGCCAGGAAGGAGACAAAAGTAGAGATATACAATGCAAATGGATCGCCGTGGAAGACGACGCCGTGAAGAATGCACGAGGTGTGGAAGTACGGCCCATCGAGCTAGAATGTGTCCCGTCTCTCATCCCAGATAAGACAGAACAAGGCTTGGTAGACTCTATGACGCAGATGACATTATTTGATGTTCATATATGTAGTAGGTAGAATTGCTTATATGATGTTCATATTGATTTTTTGATGAGTTATTGAAGTTTTAGTATATGTAATAGGTAGAATTGCTTGTTTGAAGTTCATATTGGTTTTTTGATGAGTTATTGATGTTTTGGTATATGAAAAAATAATCAAAATTTTTTTTCAATTTTTTTCTTAAATTCGGATTATAAATATCTGAATTTAAATAAATTCGGATGACAATTAACCAAATTTAATTAAATTCGAAAAGAAGTTGTCCGAATTTTACAAATCCGAATTAATTTAAATCATAATGGTAATTTTTTTTTTTGCCAATTTTTGGATTTTCAAAATCCGAATATTGATTTTATCTACTGCCTGCAGGCCAGTTAATATTTAGATTTGCAAAATCCGAATTCATGGAATTTGGATTTTGCAATTCTGAATTCCGGTAGAATTCAGATTTACAAAATCTGAATTCTACCCGGATTATAAAAAGGGGCAGACCCATTTTTCTTCTTCTTTCTTCCTTCTTATTCTTCCAATTTCCCCTCGCCATAATTTTTTTTTCTCCCTCACCGGATTTTTTGTTTCTGGCCAACCGGACCTCCAATCAAAATTCTAAACCGATCAAAACATTCATCTCATCACAAGGAACAAAACCATATATTCCAATCTACATTCTGTTTGATTTTTTTTGTATCCCATAAATCAAATCCTATCAAATTTTTTTAGATTTACGACAATCCGTCCGATGTTTGAGTGAGATAATACAACCAAAATACTCCCCTAGTTTAACTCTACAAAACGCACCGAACGTTTTTCGGATTTGACCGCCGCCAACGCCACTCAAAAACCAAGAAAATTGTAAGTTTGACCTATTTATTATTCTTAATTTATTAGTATTATTAATATTTTTGTTTTATATTAGTTTATTTCATATTTAGTATATTTGGTAGATTTAATATAATTTATAAGAATTTAGACCATTATGGCATTGTCGGCGCATAGGTTGTTGTTTATTGATAATTGTGTGTTTATTGAATCATATAGTGCTATGTTTATATTTTATGTACTGATTGAGAATTCAGAAAAGTTACGTTTACTGTCGTTATGCTGCCGAAATTTTTTTCTAATTAAATTCTTAAATTTATTCATTCAATCTAGGTACAATGGCGTCATCCAGTAGCTCACAAGGTCGTCGCCAGTATCTTAAACCTGGACCAATAGATCCTGAGCTACTATATATGCAGCAGAAACACCGTTCGCAGAGTGTCTACTTAGATTCAGAAGGGTTTTGCTCTTGAACACTCAAGTGTTGAAGGGCAGATGGTGGGATGTGGGCACCATTGGCAAGGGAACCGCCACAAGTTTACGTTAAAATTGATCGCTTTGGATTTGGGGGACTTTGCCGTGTGGGGTTGATTAGACTCGACCATTCACTTATCACAGCATTGTGTGAGAGATGGCGCCCAGAGACTCATACATTCCACTTCAACTTCGAAGAGGCCACATTTACGTTGCAAGATGTCCAAGTACTTTTTGGCCTGGCGACACACGGGGAGCCTGTTACGGGTGTTTGTTTCGATTACACACCCCAACAATGGAGCGAAGAATGTGAAAGGGTTTTGGGCTTCCCTATAGAGGAGGAGGAGTTGAGGAGCGCCAGTTTATATCTCGGACGTCTTAAGCGTGCCATCACAGCACACTGACGGATCATGGGGTTGACCCATTGGTATATAGGTAGAGGGCTCGATGCTACATCATCTACGTCTATTTCGGATTGCTCTTCGCGGACACCACTGGCAACTACGTGTTGGTGAATGTGCCCTAATGAGGGCTATTTATGTAAATATACTTTGAGAGTATTTATGTAAATAAGATATTTGTCGCTTGATTGATTGTTTATCAAATGAGTTAATTTCATGATAGTAATATCCTTGTGCATATTTAAATTCATGAAATCGATCCGCCAAAAGAAACACTCCATGTACTAATTAGATCATGAGTGATTCTTTTGAATAGTACTGGTACTAGGATCCTTAGACCAGAAATCACTACATGGTCTTAGGTGAATTGTAGTGTGCTTTGACATACACCTAACAGGGCCGTAACAGGTTGCCAAGTACGGGTATTTATTGGGTACACTATGATTCATGCTAAGATATGTAGGTGAAGTGATGGGACTACAAATCTCTCTTAAGTGAGAGGTGATATCTTGGCCACTTGATAGTGAACTGAAAAGTTCATGGCCATGCCCAAGGAATGATAAGGATATCATTTGCTTGATGGATTCAGTGTCACTAAGAGATCAAGTAAACGTTTAGCTACATAAGGATGATGGTTCCATGCCTTATGATAAACTGGATATCGATGTAGAGGATCGTACGCAGTTTGCTCGGAAAGGTTGTGTTGAATCTCCATTCGATCCATTCTAATGGGTAGTCATTATGTCTTGCTAGAGACCACTAATGACTTATGGATTAATCAATGAGATTGCGTTATCCGTTGCCAATTTAGAATGGGCCTACAGGATCGCACGTAAGAAAGCTCAATGATGTAGAATAAGGATTCTTGCCTACAATAAGTATAATTGTTATACTTAAATAAATAAGATTTAATTAAATGGTTTAATTAAATATTATTGGAAAGTTCTGTGGTATTAATTAATAGTTAATTAATTACCTGGGAACAATTGGGATGGGCTGATAAATCAAGGGACTTAATTGCAATTGAAGTTCTTGACCCATCAGCCTGATCCATGGGTCATGGGTTGATCCATGGGCTTGGTGTATAACCCAAATCATTAAGTTATTATTTAAGGCTGATTTAGAATTAGTAAATATTATTTAAATACTGATTTGGAATCAGTTAAATTATATTTGGTAATAATACTGATTTAGAATATTACTAAAATCAGTTAAGTTATAATTGGATAATTACAATATTGATTTTGGAAATTAATTCTCTAAAAATATCCTAGGGATATAATTGTAGGATGATGATTTTTGGAATAATTCTCATCAGACAAAATACACAGGATTTCCCAAATTCTCCTGGTAGGCAAGATTGGCTAGCACCAACCTGCGAAGGCTTTCGTGCTTGAGAGTAGAGGATCCTTCAAGGAAGGATTTTGGAGACAACAAAATGCCATCTTCTCAGAGGAGCCAGGCGACGTGCGCAATCGATTACGCTTCAAGGGTAAGACCCGATCCTTAGTGTTTAGGATTCCACCATTTAATTGGATTAAACACCTAAACAATTCCCAACACTACGTCCCTCTATATCTTCTTCAAAATATAGAGGATCATGAGAGGTGTTCTAGGCTTAGTTGGGGTTCTGCAGCCCTCTGCAGTTTGTACCATGGCCTCTGCAAAGCTTGGCGGCGGGAATTAAATGATATTACAGGTTTTTCACTCCTACTACAGGTAAAATTATTTTGTGATTTTTTTGGATAACATTCATATGTTTATTTCCTATTTAGGTGATTTTTTTATTATATTGTTGTTTTCACATTATTTCTATTCATATTTAATTTTATGTTAATATCAATTTCATTTTATTATCCAGATATGGGCTTGAGAGCGTATTCGTGCTGTCAAACCAACTAGAGTGGTTGTTAGTGACCGACCGATGATTGGTTGCCCTTTGGCAAAACGGTGGCACACCCTCAAGAAATTTGATAGCACGACTACTCATTGTTTGCCCACTTTTAGAGATGAGCTAGAGGGTCTTTGCGTGAAGGAGGTTAGTTTAAATTTTGTTGTCAAATTCGATGATTATTTAAATATTATTATATTTATTAATATTTTGATCGGTTTTCTATTTATTTTTTTCAGTTTCTCTGTGAGCCTTATCTGGACGACAATTTGCTTGATAGTTACCTCCCACCATATTGTCGAGAAGGGAGGGAGTGTTGGATGTCCAACACTTGGTTGATTTACTACGACGCACACGAGCCACAGGAGGCTTCAAGGGTACTTCGCCAATTTGGCTGCCATCAGCCTATCCCTGGCCCCTAATGATTTATCCTATGCGTGCGGACGTGTATGAAAAGGAGCATTCTAAGGGTATGAGAGGCAGGCCGAACGCTGACTGGGGACTTGAATGTGCTCGGTACACTCAGCATTGGGGAGCTAGAATGTCAGCTGATAATTTATCTAACGGTACGCCGGAGCAACCTCCAGTAGCTAACGCGGAGTATCAAAGCTGGTATAACAGCAGAACAGTGCGGCTCATAAATGATCCAAGCAAAAATGATCCCACTCAAATTGGCTACCGTGGTGCGATGAACCGAGCCAGAGTATATGTAAGTGTCTCATTTAGTTATTGTTTAAATTATTTTACATTTATGCCATGATTATCGATTTTTTTCTAACTATTACACTTCTTTTATTTCTTTGTAGTCGGATCAGATGAGTGAATGGTATAACATGGGCATTCAATTTCAGACTGATTACTATCGCAGAGATGACGCTCACCCTGAAGTACTTCAATTCATTGAACAGATGTCCAACTCTTTCCAGAGTGCCCTTACGCTTGGGTCTTCATATCTTCAAGAATTCGATGATGGTGGTTCCAAATTACTCGTGGATGATCCACCTCCTTTCACTCAGTCCCCTATTCCGGCTCGCCCACAAAGGCACGCTCCTCAAAGGGGGGGAGGCAAAAAAAAGAGGGTTATCCATGAATTGCAAGGAGAGCCACTACATGTGGAACATATTGGGGACGAAGATGAAGAAGCTGAAGATGATGAGGAGGAAGAGGATGACTCCAGCGATGATGATGGCGGTCCACCGCCGCCACGGGGTCCAAGGGGTCCAAGTGGATGTGGAGGTGGAGCTCGAGGTAGAGGTTCTCGAGATGGAGGTTCACACTGTTCAAGTTCTAGTACCAAACTTATTTCAAAGAGAGTAGGTAGAATAAATGCGCCTCCACCTACGAGATATGTATTTAGTAGTTAGATTTTTTTTTTGTTTTTTCATTGTGTGTTTTGATATTAGGATTTGATTATAATATTTATTATATTTCAACATTTCATAATTTTTTTCTTTATATATTTTTGGGTTCAATTCAATGTTCTTTCGTATTGATTTATTTACATTTAATTTTTGGTACATTAGAAGGTGTAATTTCATTCTTAACTAATTAAATCAAAACTTTTATTTTTAATTTTTTTACCATAATTCAGATTTTACAAATTTGAATTTAATCATTTCGGATTTTATAAATATGAATTATTTTAATTTAATTAATTAATTTATGAAAATTTCATTTTCATATTTCTCTTTAATTTTTTTCTTTTAAATGTGAAATTCGGATTTTCAAAATCTGAATTTGAAGCATTTTGGATTTATAGAATCTGAATTTAATTAATTTAATTAATCACCCTAATTAAATTTTAATTTAAAATGAGTTAGTGATCTTTCGGATTTTCGAAATCCGAATGTTGATCAATTCGAATTTCACAAATCCAAATTCATCACCATTTGAATTTTGAAAATCCGAGCCTTTCCGTCCACAAATTTGTATTTCTTATTTTTCTGTCCACAAATTGATTTTGGGGATTTTTTTGGTCAAAAATTCGTTTCCTTTCTTCCTAAAGTTTTTTTTGGGGGGGGGGGGGGCAGGAATTGAAATTAGTATGGGTTAGTTTTGTTTAAGTCGAATAATTTGATTTAAGTCGGGATGGGTATGAGTTTTGAAAATTAGAATGGATATCATAAAATTCCTTTGCATTGTAGGGTGGGTTCAGTATTATTAGGGTTTAAAATATTGTAAAATTACTTAGTTGTCTTTAAGTAAAATTAAAATGTAAAATTAAAAAAAAATTCTCTCCCAATTTGCAAACCCTAGCCACCCTCCCATTTTCTCATCTCTCTCCCTGCCTCCCCTCCCCTTCTCTCCCTTCCCTTCATTTTTTCTCCCGCCTTTTACCCTACCCTCGTCCACATTCTCCTCCGCTACCACCGCGAGCTCTACTTCTGGCGGATCTACCCCTCATTCCCGATCACCATCATCACCTCCGCTGATCTATTTCGAATTCCCGATTCGTCACCCCTCCATCTTCTTGCTTTTTACGATCCCGATTCGCCATCATCGCGATTCGCCATCATCACCTACGTCATTATCACCTTCACGGTCCACCACCACCATCCCGATTCACCATCATCACATTCGTGATCTCTCGAATCATCACCTTCACCATCATCACCTTCTCTAGTCGTGTTCTTCTCACCGAGGGCAGTGGAGGAATACAAGAGAAAGGGATAAAGCTAGAGGGAATCAAATTTGAAACCCACCAACCCCCTCAGGTTTGCTGAAACCCATTTCCATGGGTTTAATTTTTATTCCCCCATTCCCATTTTTTTCAATCAAATGCATGAAATGGGGGTGAGAATGAATTTAATATCCATTCCTAGGGGTGTGCATGGCTCGGTTGGTTCGGTTTTTTACTGAACCACAAACTAAACCGTGAGCAACGAATTGGTAGTTTTAACAAACCAATCTGAACCATTGATGTTTCAAAACCGAACTAATCCGAACCACCATAAGCAGTTTGGTTCGGATTGGTCTCACGGTTTGGGTCAGATTTTTTGGACCTATATTTTAGTTTGGACTTTTGAAAAAACGGCACATTTTATTTGATATGAACTCAAACATGATTCATTGTCTTGTGAATTTTTTGTTTACTTTTTAGCTTGTCTTTCGAGTAAGAAATGGAAAAAAAAAAAGAAATTGAAAGTGAAACTAAACATTAGGTTCCGATTTTTCAATTTAGTAAAAAAAACTAATATACATAATACTTAATAAAATATAATATAAATATAAAATTAAAATATATTTAAATAAAATATACGGTTCGGTTTGAACCATGGGTTGGATTATCGCAAATTGCAAATTAAACCGTTCAAGTAGTTTTTCAATTTTAAAAATTGATTGTAAAACATTTTTAAAAGCGACTAAAAATCAAATCATTGAACGGATTTGATTGGTTTTATGGATTAGACCGAACCGTGCACACACCTATCCACTCCCCATTCCAAATATTCGAACCAAACAGCTTGTTTGGACTTGTTTTGTTAGTTTTACTTTAGTATATCATACGGAGTAAGTACCCAAATATAGAGTGTATAGGCATTTTCCAAAAATAATAATATAATGATGATAAAAACAAACATTAGCGTTGGGTAGAATTGGTTGGAATCAGAATCAGAATCGAAATCGATATCAATATGATTGAATTGGGAATAGATATGAGTTTGGTGAATTCAATAAATCTGTTTGGTTTGTAATTGGATTTACTGAATTGCTATTTGTATCATGAAATTGCTATTTGTATCACAAAAAAAAAAATTAATAATAATACAAAGACCAAAATGCCCTTATGATGGAACATTTGTAGAAAATACTAAGTACTGGACAAAAACGCACCAAAAATGCGTTTTTACCACACACATAAACGCATGAAAAAACGTTTTTTACATGTAAAAATTAAGTAAAATGACGTTTTTGATGATTGAAAACGTCAAAACTGAATGATTTTCGCTACACAAAACGCAACAAAAGTACGTTTTTTCTTCACAAAAAACGCCAAAATGGTGCGTTTATACCATGGATGAAACGTCAAAATGGGAAGTTTCCACCATGGTTCGCTCGTTAAAATGATGTGTTTTTGACTGTCAAAAACGCCAAAATGATGTGTTTTTGACTGTCAAAAATGCCAAAATGATGTGTTTTTGACTGTCAAAAACGTCAAAATGATGTATTTCCACCACGGTTCGCTCGTAAAAATGATGTATTTTTGACTATCAAAATGGGAAGTTTCCACCACGGTTCGCTCGTAAAAATGATGTATTTTTGACTGTCAAAAACGTCAAAATGGGAAGTTTCCACCACGGTTCGCTCGTAAAAATGATGTATTTTTTACTGTCAAAAACGTCAAAATGGGAAGTTTTCACCATGGTTCGCTCGTAAAAATGATGTGTTTTTGACATGTACAGAAGTTCAAAAACGTTTACATACATTCATCTGAATTGGAGGAAACACTTATACACAACAACTATCCAAAAAACAAATCCACACAAATTCTTAACTTAAAAAACATTCGTTATATGAAGTTATGCGCGAGTGGAGTTCACGAGAAAGAGCGACACGTGGCCGACGTGGCAGGTGCCGTTCAGGTTCATCCGGCCGCTCGACAGGTCGATCACACCGCATTCATACAGGTTTTGATGGTGGATCTCCATTAAGGACAGGTAAATAAGTCCTGTTAAGTTTTTCAAATAAATAAATTATGAAGGTTTGTTTATTTAATGAAACATATAATTACAATTTAAGCTACATCCATGCTTGTGAATTTAAGCTGATTTTTTTCACAAAGACAGTCTACCACGTCCCATAATACTAGCACCACGTCAAATAACACTAGCACCACGTCCAGATACGTCTACATCCATGTTTGTGAATTTAAGCTGATTTTTTTCACAAAAACAGTCTACCACGTCCCATAACACAAGCACCACGTCAAATAACACTAGCACCACGTCCAGATACGTCTACATCCATGTTTGTGAATTTAAGCTGATTTTTTTCACAAAGACAGTCTACCACGTCCCATAGCACTAGCACCACGTCAAATAACACTAGCACCACGTCCAGATACGTCTACATCCATGTTTGTGAATTTAAGCTGATTTTTTTCACAAAGACAGTCTACCACGTCCCATAACACTAGCACCACGTCAAATAACACTAGCACCACGTCCAGATACGTCTACATCCATGTTTGTGAATTTAAGTTGATTTTTTTCACAAAGACAGTCCACCGCGTCCCATAACACTAGCACCACGTCAAATAACACTAGCACCACGTCCAGATACGTCTACATCCATGTTTGTGAATTTAAGCTGATTTTTTTTCACAAAGACAGTCTACCACGTCCCATAACACTAGCACCACGTCAAATAACACTAGCACCACGTCCAGATACGTCTACATCCATGTTTGTGAATTTAAGCTGATTTTTTTCACAAAGACAGTCTACCACGTCCCATAACACTAGCACCACGTCAAATAACACTAGCACCACGTCCAGATACGTCTACATCCATGCTTGTGAATTTAAGCTGATTTTTTTCACAAAGACAGTCTACCACGTCCCATAACACTAGCACCACGTCAAATAACACTAGCACCACGTCCAGATACGTCTACATCCATGTTTGTGAATTTAAGCTGATTTTTTTCACAAAGACAGTCTACCACGTCCCATAACACTAGCACCACGTCAAATAACACTAGCACCACGTCAAATACGTCTACATCCATGTTTGTGAATTTAAGATGATTTTTTTCACAAAGACAGTCTACCACGTCCCATAACACTAGCACCACGTCAAATAACACTAGCACCACGTCCAGATACGTCTACATCCATGTTTGTGAATTTAAGCTGATTTTTTTCACAAAGACAGTCTACCACGTCCCATAACACTAGCACCACGTCAAATAACACTAGCACCACGTCCAGATACGTCTACATCCATGTTAAGCTGATTTTTTTCACAAAGACAGTCTACCACGTCCCATAACACTAGCACCACGTCAAATAACACTAGCACCACGTCCAGATACGTCTACATCCATGCTTGTGAATTTAAGCTGATTTTTTTCACAAAGACAGTCTACCACGTCCCATAACACTAGCACCACGTCAAATAACACTAGCACCACGTCCAGATACATAAAATGATAGTCAAAAACACATCATTTTAACGAGCGAACCATGGTGGAAACTTCCCATTTTGACAGTCATAAACACATCATTTTGACGTTTTTGACAGTAAAAAACACAACATTTTGACGTTTTTGACAGTCAAAAACACATCATTTTGACGTTTTTTACAGTAAAAAACACAACATTTTGGCGTTTTTGACAGTCAAAAACACAACATTTTGGCGTTTTTTACAGTCAAAAACACATCATTTTGGCATTTTTGACAGTCAAAAACACATCATTTTGGCATTTTTGACAGTCAAAAAAACAACATTTTGACGTTTTTGACAGTCAAAAATGTCAAAAACGCAACATTTTGGCGTTTTTGACAGTCAAAAACACATCATTTTGGCGTTTTTGACAGTCAAAAACACATCATTTTGGCGTTTTTGACAGTCAAAAACACATCATTTTAACGAGCGAACCATGGTGGAAACTTCCCATTTTGACGTTTTTTATAGCAAAAAAGCTCTCATTCAGCGTTTTTAACATAGGAAAACGCAATTTTGGATAAATTTTGTATGTCCAAAACGTTTTTCCATTGCGTTTTGGAAGAGAAAAAAACGCAATTTTGCCCCTTTTTTGACATAAAATCTGTCAATTTATCAAAAATTTTGTTCATAAGGGCATTTTGGTCTTTTTATTATTATTTTTATTTTTTTTTGTGATACAAATAGCAAATTTGTGATACAAATAGCAAGTCCCTTGGATTTATTAAGGGAATGGTTTTGATACTTGTAAAATCTCCATTTTATCCTTAATATACTTGCCCATAGAAACCCTCGCGTGTTTCATTTTTTTTTTTTTTCTTTTTGGATTCGAGAATAATGGCCACCACAGATCCATCACCACCAGCCCCAGCCTTCCATTCGCCATTTCCTTCTTTCCCCCATAAACCCTCTCTCTTGCTTTCCTTTTGGTGTTTCATTTTTTTCTCTTCCTCAACATAACAAAGTCCCATTTTGGATTGGAGAAGAAACGCCATCACCACAGGCCGCCACAAGCCGCCACCGGCAACCAAGCTCTGAATCTGCTCGGGGTTGAATCATAGCAGACCTCAGTTTCTTTTTAATTATAGTTTTTTTTTTTATTAAGATGCAATCTATTTGTGGTTGTTTGGAATAAATTTGAAACTTCTGATGAAACTATTTTGAGCAGATTGGGGACAGTGGTTGTAAAGTAAAAGCTGTGAGAGGCGGTAGTGGCGTGGAAGAGGAGTTGAGCAATGAGGGTGAAAAAGGAATAAAGAGGGGAAGAGTTGGGAATGGTTTGAAACCCAAGGGGGGTGGGGGGTTTGAAAAAACCCATCCAAAAGGGTTTGATTCCCAATTTTTTAAATCAAACAAACATCTTCAATGATTCCCATACCCCACCTAAACAAACAACCCCTTACATTTTCTTACTTCTCGTGGAACCAAGCAAACCCAAACTCTCGTGGCAAAACATCTTCAATTCTCTCTTCGACCTTAAATGGAGTTTTGACTCATAATTCTGAGAGGTGGAATATTGTAATACATAGCTAAGGAATATAGTATAGGTGTCCAAGTAGCATAGGGTAAGGGTGGGCGTGGTTTGTCTAAAATCGGTAAAATGATCAGTTTAGAAATATTCCCATGGTCGGTTGGTTTAGCTGATGATTTCATTAACTGGATTGCTATTTGTATTACATAAAAAAATCAAAATAATTATGAAATGACCAAAAGGCCCTTATGAAGGAAAAATATAAAAAATTGCTAAGTAAATGTCGAAAACGCAACAAAAATGCTTTTTCTCCATGTACACAAACGCAGAGAATAACGTTTTTGACACGTAAAATTTAATATCGATGATGTTTTAATACAACGAAAACGTTAAAAATCTCTGATAATGACAACAAAAAACGTATCACTTTAACATTTCATGATTAACAAAAACATCGAACTGGAGCGTTTTAACCCTGGATCGCTCGTTAAAATGGTGCGTTTTCACCATGGCTCGCTCGTTCAAATGTCGCGTTTCTGACTGTCTCCATCTAAAAAATGATAAAACGATTAAAACGCAGCATTCTTGCAAACTTCTTTAGCGAAATTATTTCCCAAACGCGAAATTCAAACGATTTTTACGGCAAAAAACGCCCAAATGGAAGGAGGAGATGACGAATCATAGCAAAGACATGGCGCGGGCAAAGGTGCAATGATAAACAAGGTAAAAATACTTTCGTTCGTCAATTTTTTTGGTATTTGATTTGCTGCCCATAATCGTCACGTTATTGCGATTTGAATATATAGAAACGCTGCTTTTTGCGTTAATTAGGTAAAAACTCGCATTTATGATGCGTTTTTGTGTGGTAAAAACGTTGTTTTGTTGTGTTTGTGTGTAATATGAACGTTTGTTTATGAGTTTTGGGATATTGAAAACCCTGAATTGGTACGTTAAGCATATATGAAACGCAGATATGTAGCGTTTGTACAATAACAAACGTTGGTCGATTACGTTAAGCATATAGGAAACACAGATATGTAGCGTTTGTACAATAACAAACGTTGGTCGATCATGTTTGCATTAAAACAAAATGCACCAATATAGCATTATTGACCAAGTCAAATGCATAATAGTAACGTTTGACTTTTACAAAAACGTAAGTTCCATGCGTTTCTGTATACGGAAAACGTTAATAGAGTACGTTTTACTTGGTGAAAAATGCTAAATTGGTGCGTTTTATATGATTTTCACTTATTTTATTAATTTTACTGTCACATTTTAAGTTTACAATATAATTGCTTATCTTTATTAATTTAGGGTGGCGCTAAGTTAAAGCCGACCGTGGATAGGCAGCGTCCCACAACTTCTGTTAGAAGGCAGAAGGTACCAGTTAGGAGAGGAGGAGGTAGAGGGACGGGTGGAGGTCATGGTGGAGGCGGTATCATTATTTCAGATGGAGGGTGAGGAGGTATAGGTGTAGGTAGCGGACAAGGAGGTGGTGGACGAGGAGGTAGTGGACGAGGAGGTGGTAGACGAGGAGGTGGAGGTGGCGTTGGAGGTCGAGGTGGTAGAGGATGTATTGGTGGAGATAATTCCTCATTTCAGTTGAGGGATGAGTATTATGCTACTACTGATTCCGATGACACTGATGATAGTGAGGACGAGTCTATTGGGCTACAGGAGGAGAAGGAGCATCTGCAGCAGGAGGAAGGGAGTGGGAGTGGACGCCCACTCGATCAGCAGGGTGAGGGGGATACTTATGGAGGTGACTCTTCTCACCCACACGCTGAGAGGACCATCCGGTACATGAATCCGGGCGACAGACAGTTTGAGGAGGTCGATCCTGCTGCAGGTACATGTTTGAATTTATTTACATAATTATTTTGAATAATTATTTGTTCTAATTTAATTGTTGATAAAATTTGTTTATTGCTTGATTTAATTGTGTGTTAATTATTTAGTTGATTATTTATTTTAATTGCTTATGTAATTGTTTATTGTATTTATTTGTTAAATGCATTAATTTGTTTTTGGAGCTTTTTATTTTAATTGATTTTAATTGTTACTAGCACCACGTCCAGAACAACTAGCACCACGTCCAAAAACAACTAGCACCACGTCCAAAACCAACTTGCACCACATCCAGAACAACTTACATCACGTCCAAAAACTACTAGCACCACGTCCAAAAACAACTAGCACCACGTCCAAAACCACCACGTCCAGAACAACTTGCATCACGTCCAAAAACTACTAGCACCATGTCCAGAACAACTAGCACCACGTCCAGAACAACTAGCACCACGTCCAAAAACAACTAGCACCACGTCCAGAACAACTTGCACCTAGTCCAGAAATTTGTTATTATTTAGTTTTATATTTTAATTGATTAAATTTTTAATTGAATTAATTTGTTATGTGTTTATTTTAATTTGTTTAGTTAATTTATATATTGATTTATATGAGTTTTATATTTTGTTAATTTAGTTGACCCTAAGAAGCGCGTCAAGTAGGATCAGAGTTGGTTGGTTACAGGGCCCATTGAGGGGGACCCTATAGATAATAGTTTGATCCCTAGTTTTTTAGGGCATGTGGTATTTAGGTATTAGTAGGCGGGGGTGCATACCAGATACCACCTTAGATGCCACAATAGGGGTAGTATGTATGACCTTTTTGAGACTTGAATTGCATCCATGACTGTAGAGGGTACACAGATTTTGAGCGGGACGGGACTTGGACACCTTCCCTGCATTATGCATCGGAGCATTAATGAGCCTCTCATCAATGCGTTTTTGGAGAGGTGGCAGCCGGATACGAATTCATTCCACCTGCCATTTGGAGAGATGACCATCCTCCTACATGATGTCTAGAAGATTTTGCGTATTCCAGTCGATGGTCGCTTGATCACAGAGGTTACACCGACGTCCACCATGCTATCCTGGTCTAGGGGGTTGCTTGAGATTCCTCCAAGTAGGGGTGTAAACGAACAGAGCTACTCGCGAGCAGATCAGTCAAGGCTCGGCTCGAGTTCGGGTTGGCCGAGCTTGAGCCGAGTATCGAGCAGACCAAAAAAAGGCTCGGTAGGCTCGCGAGCCTACCACGTCTCAGACAACAAGAACTACATCTCAAAACACTAGAACCACGTCCAAAAATGTCTACATCCAGACATGTGAATTTAAACTTATTTTTTCACAAAACATCTCAACTCGTCTCAGATCAACTAGAACCACGTCCAAAAACGAGCTCGAGCACTGAGAAAGGGAGCTCACCGAGCTCGATCTCAAACTCGAGTATTATTACCAAGTTGAGCTCGATCAGGGCCTTGCTCGGGCTTGGCTCAACTCGATTACACCCCTACTCCAGAGGAGCGACTAGACAGGGATTTGTACAAGAATGATGGCTTTTCGACTCAAAGAGTGATTGAGAGGTGCATGCAGCGTGCAAGAAACGGTTCAGATGTGGCCGCTCTTGTGTGGAGTCATATTGGGACTTGTCTATTTATAGACAAGAGTTCCAATAAGTTTATGACAGCCCATGTAGTACAGGTGAGAAAGGGGATGGATCAGGTTGGACAGGAGGCGTGGCGCACGGCGACACTAGCATTCCTGTACCATCATCTAGGGTGCGAGAGTCGACACGGGACACAGAGCTTTGTGGGGTGCATGACTTTTTTACAGTCATGGATATACGAGCACTTCCGGAACTTTAGACCCCACCCGATGCCGCTCCCATTGCATGGTACACAGGCTCGTGCAGCGAGATGGGCCATCGACAGCCACCATGGTACAGAGCAGCGCCTGAGCTCCATCAGACTTGCGCTGGATGAGATGACCGCTGACATGGTTAGTAAATATTTAAACAATATAAATATTATATTTTGGTTTAATAGAAGTTTTAAATAGTATATTATTTAAGTAATTTCAACTTTTGTTTAAAGGTTACCTGGATGCCATATGGTCGCGACACTATAGCGAGGAATCCGAGGACCATGTATAAAGGGCTGATTGCGTACAGGGATTACATTGAGCCTTACATGCCCGATCGATGTGTGCGCCATCTCGGGTATGTTCAGTGGATGCCCGCTCGTTTCATCTGTCCCGATAGGGATACTTACTGCGGTTACACTGAGAGGCCATATGTCGTCAGACACGCCGTGGAGTATGCCGAGTCAGCGTGAGAGGAGTTTGATATGACATCTACCGGGATATCCCTTATAGGGAGGCAGCCGACAGGTGGGGCAGTTCCTCGTAGTGCATGCGTAGACGGGTACTTACAGTGGTTTAGAGAGCGCTCACGTCAGCGCGTCCTTCCAGTATATTCTCAGGCTGTTATAGAGCCACGTCGACCTCGTCGTGTCGCGTCAGAGTTTGTAAGTAATTTTAACTTTTTAAACTAATTTTATTAAATTTAATTTATTAGACTTTAATTATATTGTTTAAATATTTGTAGTGGATGGGTCGTTTTGGACAACATCATCATACACTTTTAGATGCGGTGCGGGAGCAAGCACCAGACTTCTACGCGGAGTTCGCACCTGGCACTGCAGACATAGAGGATGAGTTTGACCGGTCCATTTGATTTGTATACTTGAATGTATATCTTATTGAGAGTATACTTTCATTTGTATTATAATTTTGATTATATGTTTATGGATTTGATTTTATCGTATCCTATTTTGATGTGTATATTATGTGAATTGATGCTATTTTTTATCACAAAAAACAGCACCACGTCCAAAAACAACTAGCATCATGTCCAGAACAACTAGCACCACGTCCAAAAACAATTAGCACCACGTCCAAAAACAACTAGAACCACTTCCAGAACAATTAGAACTACGTCAAAAACAACTAGCACCACGTCCAGAAACGTCTACACCCATTCATGTGAATTTAAATTATTTTTTTCACAAAGACAGACCACCACGTCCAGAACAACTAGAACTATTTAAAAAACAACTAGCACCACGTCTAGAAATGTCTACATCCATTCATGTGAATTTAAACTGATTTTTTATTCACAAATACAGGCCACCACGTCTCAGAACAACTAGAACTATGTCAAAAACAACTAGCACCACATCCAGAAACGTCTATAGGACCACCATATAAATTACCAAGGTTCGTAAATTTTGTTGAAGAAATTGGCAACTAAGTTAACAAAAAAAAAAAAAAAAAAAATGGAAGTTACTATTTTTAGTACAATGATATGAATAATACACCATATGTCACATAACAATCTAGATCCTAGCCATCACGCAGTGCAGTCCAAGCATTAAACCTTGCTTCCAAATTTCTTGGTCAATCTCCCACACTTTTAGCATGACACTGATGTTGCCAAACAAAGCTCAATGGTGGAATAGGGCACTCATCCACCACATCTACAAGTACGTAATGGTTCCCATTTACATGGGCAAGCGTCATCACCCTTTCAGGTTGTGCGTTGGCACCGAAGGAATACAAAGGTAATACAGAATAATTTTCTTCTGGATGAGTTCCGTTCAGATGTATTACCAATGCATTTGCATAAGTGGCGAGCGAGAACAAATTAGTAGGTGTAGCCATCCAATGCTACTCACCACAATCTGTGCCTTCAAAACTTACTCGCCTAAGTACCATAGCCATGTGATCACCATCAGGGGCCTCAACTCCAAAGATTGAAATACACCTCGATACCTGTCCAGATGGCTCATAATCTCTCCACTCAATGATCTACGAGCCAATCTCTAATATTTCTCGTGGCCAAAAAGATAAGTAGAAATGACTCGGAAACAACAATGGCAATCCCCACTGATATCTGACCAGCCTGTACAGTAAGGCTGAAAAAATCCTGGCACACAATGAATGTCTCCACCAAAGCCTGTCAATTAATTTTATGGTAGGGAATAAACATAACTGCATAATGTATATATACGACCAAAAAAATAATAAAATGCAACTACAAAATTAATTAAACATAAAAAAATGCTTCTTTACCTGTACGTAATGGAGAATGACCATCTGAGCCAGTCTGAATGCGGTGTGAGTGACCAGTTGATCGGCCGGATGAACCTGGACGACCCCTGCCACGTCGGCCACATGTCGCTCTCTCTCTCTCTCGTGAGCTCCACTCGCGCATCACAGAATAGTGTAATCTACTTGGTGGGCGCCCCCTTTGGGGCTCTGACACATCTGGCTCTCCAACATTGGCCATGTCAGGGTGTATCTCCTCTATATATGCATTCAAAAGACTGGCCAAAAAAGACGGACTGATAGATACTGTAGGAACGACAGTCTCGTGGAAATACCTTAACAAATAAATATAATAAATGTAAACTACTTTTAAAAATTTTCATATATGAAATCAAATGACCATTATTAAAGTACATATATTAAAGTAAGTACCTGATGTCCTCGTCAATGTAATTTGAATCCCTCTGGGATGACACAATGGTCAACCTCTTCCAAAACTCATGTATGTGTGGGAGTAGGGGATAGTCCGGCAATGACTGTGCTTTGAATATGTCACAATCACAGGGAATCCCACGTGTCACCTTGGGCACGCATCCACATTACTTGATGACTGCGCCGGCCAACTTATTCTTCCTTTGAACTTCTTTCCTCACCAACTTAAAACAATGGTGTGACATATTCTTGTTTAAATAATATTATGTAAATCCCTGCATACTTGTTTGAGTCGTGGAAATGGAAGCCTCAAGCGAGCCACTGTTATAGTGGGAAATAAAATAAAATAAAATAAACAATTCATATTAAATATTATTATACTAAAATTGAATGATATGAACTAATAATCAATTGGAATTAAATATTACTATAGTGAAATAAAAAACTTAAACAATTAAATAATTAAACTAACCCGATGTGAGGGTACAGCTGGCTGAGATGGGAGTCAATCTTGGTGAACAAAGTGTCAAGAGAATTGGTGAAAGAATTCAGCCAATCTTTCATTGCAGCATGCAAAGCCTCTACCCTGTTAGTAAAAGTATTACCAAAATAGAGAAATTATTTCTCCAAGCCCGAACAAATTTCACCTTGTGAATGAGCCATGTAGTCTCAAAATAATCAACAACCAACGGCTTAATTAGAGAGTACTTAACCTTGAACTGCTGCAGTAAAAGGTTAAACTCTTCTACAGTTGGCCTTAATAATTTTCTTCCACCAGTTTTCATGGATATCACATGCTAATTTTTGTTTCTTCTCCCAACATTTTTTTCCCAACCAATCATTGACGCCACGCCCAATATGCCACAAACATAACAAGTGATGTGAAGCGGAAAAATGATCCTTAATTGGCTGCAACAAACCCAACTCCCTATCTATCACAATCACACTAGGTACCAAACTAGCAGGCAGCAAAAATCTCAAGTTCCTTATCACCCAATCGTATGTATCCTTTGTCTCATTTCTAACAATAGCAAATGCAATATTGAAATTCTTATTGGTAGGAGTCATACCTACCATCTCGACGACGGACATTTGGTACTTGTTGGTCTTGTAGGTAGAATCAATCCCAACCACCCAATACCATCTATGGAACATTTGAATTGAGGTTAGATGCGCG
Source organism: Knoxia roxburghii (assembly GCA_030378225.1). NCBI lineage: Eukaryota > Viridiplantae > Streptophyta > Magnoliopsida > Gentianales > Rubiaceae > Knoxia > Knoxia roxburghii. The sequence continues at coordinate 20,096,169 of CM059415.1, read as the reverse complement.
AAGAAGACATATGTGATCTCATCAGTGTTCCCATCCTTGAGAATCTTGACATAATACTGTTTCTCCTCAGCCAAGTGCAGAAATTGCTGCCCAATATTTCTACCTTCTAACCCAGTTGTCTTCATCTCTCCTTTCAAATTGTAAATGGATTTGATTGGTACCTAGGTATCGGGAAATTGTTTATTAACATCTTTCCAAACACACTTTGGCTTCACATTCACCCTAAGCATAAATTCAGCAACAACCTTTGACTCTTTAGTAAAATATCTCAGCTGTCTGTGCCCATATGGATGCATTATACCTATAAATCCCATTTAATTATATTAATAATTCATAAATACTAAACATCAATAAACTTAATTACTATTATGCGCAAATAAAGTAATACCAGTGTGATTGTGCATTGACGCTGCTCCTGGATTTGTATAAACCTTGTGACGTCCCAGGTCAATTCTCTTACAAGTCAACCTGAAGGGGCAATTACATCCGCTCCTTCTTATATTATTCCGTTTGGTGGGGAGAGGGGCTTTCAGTGGTTCTTTCCATCGCTTGCACGAAAAGTAATACGTGGTAAAGCCTTGATTGCCTCCTCTCTTTGTAATGAGGAAGTTAAGCCGCTTAGCTATTTTCTGGGAATGTTTTAAAGCAGTACTAATAGTGCAAAACTCTCTGTCAATATGAAAATAACCACTCAAATCTGCGCCAGGTTCAAGTTCCACGACCTCTCCTTGAGCATGATCCGCCTCATTGTCATCTTCTTCCTTCTCTACTTCCTCCTCTTCATCATCCTCCTGCTCATAAACCTCCTCATCCTCCCCCTCGTATTCATCATCGTCATCCTGTATGTAAATACAAACATAAATTAAATCTAAACACTTTAAATATTCAATTATACAAAAAATACAGTCAAAATTACATATACAATAGTGTAAACACAACACTTTAACCATTCTCATACAAAAAAAGTAATGTATTTTAAATTACAATTATTTTTACCAAAAACGCAGCACAATAACGATTCTTACAAAAAAAAGCAAAATATTTTACATGATTTATAAAGAAAACGCAATCTTTTAACGATTCACTATACAATAAACGCAGCAAGATTTAGTTTGTTCTATACAAAAACGTTAAACAATATAGATTTTAGTACCTGAAAATGCATCACTTTTTATATAATAAGTATCAAATATCCAGAAATTTTTACATAATACATATAAAAAACACAGCACTTTTTATATGATACATATGGAAAACGCAACACTTTTTATATAATAGCGGTATAAAACGCAGCAAATAAACGATTGAGCCATGGAAAAATAGCTAAAGTGCAGCATTTAAATGTATTCAAAACGTCATTTTGAAGCATTTCAAACTACGTTTTTTTTAAAAAAAATTTACATAACGAATCAAAAACTTACCATTTCGTGATTATCCTCGTGCTAAATCTTCTTTAGACGTCAACAAAATGATTGGCCAAATGTTTTTTTTAGTGAAGGAGTTGTTTGGATTTTATTTTTGGAGAGTTGTTTTGAATATTTGGAATGTTTGGACTTAAGGGCTATATTTGTAATCTTCACCCTTTTTTGATGATACAAATAGCAAATTTGTTATACAAATAGCAATTCTTTTTCATGAATGAAACTGGTAATTTTGACCAGACCCACCATACATATTATTTAAGTATATATATAGTGCTTCTTCCCACGTGTGGAGTGTTCGTCGCTCCCACGTGGGGAATTTTGTTTTTGTTTTTCTCCTGAACCATTCACCCATTGATGTTATTCTCGCTATACTATGACGGATAAGGATGCAGCTAGGGCTGGCAATTCGTGTCTCATCCGTGTTGGCGTGTTCGGGTTAGCTTGTTGGGGTATCAAGAAACCCCCAACCCAAACCTAACACATTTAACTAATCGTGTCAAACACTCCAACCCTAACCCGACATATTTATAATCATGTCGACTCGAACCTAACCCATTTAACTAAACAAGTCAAGTCAACCACCCGCCCACCCATAGTTTTCAGGATCGAGATCCCATGTCAATCGTTTTGTAATTAAATGTAAAAAAATGCAACATATATTTCATGCATCTTTTGTTCTTTTATATTATTATTATTTAAGATCATGCATGAAGAAGATCTATTTTTGTGGGAAGACATATGTTCTTGATTTACACTGCCAAGTAAAATTCATCAATTGGAAAAATAAACTTAGAAATGAACCTGCAAGTTTCAATAAGGCCACATTAGCTAATGAGGTAGAAAAGAACAATTTTGAGTATTATAAGGTTATGCAAATGCAATAGGGGTGTACACAATTTGGCCGAAACCGTTTAAACCGGCCAAACCAAACCATTTTTTTTAGTTTGACCGGTTTAAATATATATTTATAGGCCGACAGTTTGAAAAATTTATAAATCGCAATAACGGTTCAGCCAACAGGTTAGGCTGTGAAACCGGCTATTCTGGCCAAACCGAACCGTATATATTATAAATATATTTAGCATTTAATATACATAAAAGGTTGGGTTAGACGTTTCTGGATGTAGACGTTTCTGGACGTGGTGCTAGTTATTTTTGACGTGGTGCTAGTGTTCTGAGACGTGGTGGACTGTCTTTGTAGACAAAAAACAGTTTAAATTCACATGAATGGATGTAGATGTTTCCGGACGTGGTGCTAGTTGTATTTGACGTGGTGGGTTGTCTTTGTGAAAAAAATAGCTTAAATTCACATGAATGGATGTAGACGTTTCTGGACGTGATGCTAGTTATTTTTGACGTGGTGCTAGTGTTATGAGACGTGGTGGACTGTCTTTGTGAAAAAAAATTAGTTTAAATTCACATGAATGGATGTAGATGTTTTTGGATGTAGTTCTAGTTGTTTTTGACGTGGTGGGTTGTCTTTGTGAAAAAAATAGTTTAAATTCACATGAATGGATGTAAACGTTTCTGGACGTGGTGCTTATTATTTTTGACGTGGTGCTAGTGTCATAAGACGTGGTGGACTATCTTTGGGGAAAAAAATTAGTTTAAATTCACATGAATGGATGTAGACGTTTCTGGACGTGGTTATAGTTGTTGTTGACGTGGTGGGTTGTCTTTGTGAAAAAATAGCTTAAATTCACATGAATGGATGTAGACGTTTTTGGACGTGGTGCTAGTTATTTTTGACGTGGTGCTAGTGTATGAGATGTGGTTGACAGTCTTTGTGAAAAAAATCAGTTTAAATTCGCATGAATGGATGTAGACGTTTATGGACATGGTTCTAGTTGTTCTGAGACATGGTGGGTTGTCTTTGTGAAAAAATAGCTTAAATTCACATGAATGGATGTAGACGTTTCTGGACGTGGTGCTAGTTATTTTTGACGTGGTTCTAGTGTTATGAGATGTGGTGGAATGTCTTTTGTGAAAAAAAATCAGTTTAAATTCACATGAACGAAGATGTTTATGGACGTGGTTCTAGTTGTTCTGAGACGTGGTGGGTTGTCTTTGAAAGATTATCTGCCTTGGCCTAGCCAGAAACTCACTTTCGTGCTATGCATTCCAGAATCAGAATCTCTGGCCAGGCCTAGACGCTAGCACAATCGCTATTCCAACCCTTTTGAAATAACATTGCACAGGATCTGGGTTTGCACTTATTCGATTTACCACGCAACAAAAATTTCTAATTAAAAGCGAAACTTTAGAAAATACCTTTGAAGCGTACACTTAGGTGATTCTCTTGTATGCCTCAAGACTTTGCTTGTATACTGTGTGGGCAGCAATCTAACCAGCAACTTGATCAACTAATCACCACAATCCACCTGCTAGAAAATTTCAGTACCGCTGCACCTGGCACGTACAATAAACGCACCGCCCAGAGAGAGAGAAAGCCTATACTAGCCGCCAAAATTGGACAAAATCTCGGAAGCTTGAAAGATTGGAAAATTCGAACTTTAAGAGAGATATTTTTTCTCTCTCTAAGTTTTCTTGTCTTGAAAACTTGTGAATTGTATATTGAATTGTTTGTCTTGAATAGCTAATCCCTTGTCTATATATAGAGTTACGAGAGAGACCCCATGTTGGTTTAGGATTGGCCTTCCTACTGGGTTTCTGTTTCCTTCAATCCTGTTCCTGGATAGATACACATCCAACTGATACAGAGATTCACTTATCCCAATCTAGTTCCTGATATGATTCACAACCAACTGATACAGGGATTCACTTATCCCAAACCAGTTCCTGGTATGATTCACAACCAACTGATACAGAGATTCACTTATCCCAAACCAGTTCCTGGTATGATTCACAACCAACTGACACAAGGATTAATTAATTACTTAATTAATTAAATCTACCTTTGTCAATAACCCAATACATAATTAATCGTACCACTAACAGATTAATTATGGCACTACCATCCTACACCAGAAATGCTTCTGGAACAACTTAATTAATTTATTCATAATCTCCCCACATCAAAAATATAATGCTCGTTAATATATTAATTTACTGAAAATTAATTAATTAACCTCTTTAATTCTGAGACTAGTACCACTCGACCTTTTTACTATACCAAACATAAGTCCACTGGCCGGGTTTAGTATAATAAACTTTACGAGCTTATCTCGGGAGCACCATCACCCCGGATGCACAGGTACATGGTTTCCTTTCGACAAGCATCAGCACACCAAGCAACTAAACACGCGCACCCAACCTACCGAGATTATTGGCTACAATTGACCTCACTCATTGGCAGATCAAAGTACACTATGTCTAATCCTCATGGCCGCTCGAGTCTAGGGATTAAGAGATAAAATACCAAGAACGATTTGTGTATTAAATCAGTACAAGGCAAATCATTCCTAATGGTCAAGTTCAATATGCCCCGGGCATATTTATATGATTCAATTAGTTTAGACAAACCAATTATCCTAATCACATAATAACCTAAACCGACAGTTTGTCCAAAACTGTCTCGGTTACGAACCTCATTTATATATTATGTCTTTCAACCAATGATGAGATCTACTGTTTCACACAAGACACCTCGTCATCTACTTACATAATATAAATGGACATATCATGCACAACAAAATATAACCAAAACATAAATCGATATATTAACTGAGAAAATGTACAATACAAGCATAGTTTATGTATTCAAGTCCAACAGTCTTTGTGAAAAAAATAGCATAAATTCACATGAATTGATGTAGACGTTTCTGGACATGGTTCTAGTTATTTTTGACGTGGTTCTAGTGTTATGAGACGTGATAAACTGTCTTTGGGGAAAAAAATCACTTTAAATTCACATGGCCCAAACTGTTAAAACTTAATGGACTTTACAAATAATTTTGTAGTCTTTAAAAATAAATAAAAAAGGCCCAAACTGTTAAACCGCCAAACCAAACCGTTAAAAAATGGTTTGGCCAGTTTGGCTTGAAAAATAAAATTGGTCAGTTTGGTTTGAAAAAATCTCAAACCGTATATTAGGATTTGACCTATACTTTTACTTTCAAATCGGCCAAACCGGACCGTGTACACCCCTAAAATGCAATAGTCAGTCATTCGTCCAAATTGTAACAATAAACCGCTCCAAGGAGGAAAAGGCATCATTCCAAAAGTCATCCATATTGTGTTGTCATTCCAAAAGTCTTCCGTTCAAAAGTCTTCATTCTAAAAGCCTCCCTAAGTAATCTTTTTCACCTACAAATGATATCACAATTCAACTAATAAGTAATAACAAAATAAAAATTTTAAAACGTCAACTCAAAAATTAAAAAACGTTCCGAAAAGATACATCAATGGACACCACCAGTTCCACCACCAGTGTTTGAATCCATAACATCTTTAGCTACCTCATCAACTTTCAAATCATCCACAACTATATATATATAATCAATTAGTATAATATATAGAAATATTATATGTAATAACAGCTACTTAGAATATTCATTCTTACCTTGTTTTTCAAAAAGCCAATCTCGACAACATATAACCGATTCAACCATATCAGGAGTCATCGAGCTACGATATTGATCAAGAATTCTACCACCAAGACTGAAACCTTATTCAGAAGCAACTGTAGAAACTAGAACAACAAGAATATCCCTGGCAAGTCTTGCCAACTCCGGATATCTAGATTCTTCAACTTTTCAAAACTCAAGCACATTAAGATAGGCTGTTCTCGGTGTTCTTGGCTCATCCAAATACATCTCCAGCTGAGACCTTCTTCTACCAGTAGAAATGAATTCATCTCCATCATAGACATCAAATTCCTATTAAAAAAATAAGAAAAAAATTAAATCACAAGTCAAAAAAAAAATCATAACTGAAAATATAATCTAAAAAGTTGTATTAAATACTTGATAAAAGGTATGAGATGATGAAGTCTCACTTTCAAATTAAATTTTGGAATCATCAGTTTTGGGAGTAGAATAAGACCCTTGATTAGAAGAAGAAAATTGCTGCATATACTCATCAGATAGGCCGAAAAGTGTTTTCTCACTTTTGCTTATTCTCTAGAATTTTAACCATATAACTTTCGATAGTTAAACTCAAGCATTTGAAACTTATACCGAGGGTCAAAAACAACAGCAATTGCCAATAGACTATTAAATTCAGCCCAATACTTCTCAATTTTCACCACCATCTTTGTAGCTATTTTCCTCATATACAAATCACGGCTTCTAATCTGCTCAACCAACTTCGCTTAAATAAAAAAAACTTCAGGAAAATACAAGTTGGCAGTAGGATAAAGAGTTCCAGAGAAAGTGTTTGTGCCATTATAAAACATACTCATAAATTCACAAATCTTCTCAATCTTCTCTCATTCTTCTCGAGTTGGGCAACTTTTAAAATTAAAATCACTCAATTGAAGATTCTCAAATGCACGAAGAAAATAAAGAGCACTAGCAAGCATCTTATATGTAGAATTCCATCTAGTAGGAACGTCTTGCACTAACCCTTTCCTTGATTCCAAAGAAGTCTGTTGAATAGATAAAATAAACTTTTCCTTTCTCGCTTGAGATCCTTTAACATACTTCACACAATCTCTAACTTTATCCACAGAAGTGTCAATCTATTTCAAACCATCTTGTACAATCAAATTGAGAATATGAGCACAACATCTCAAATGAAACAAATCACCATTTCTCAGCAATGCATTATTCAACACAAGTTGCTTCTTAAGTATACCAACACATGCATCATTCACGAAAGCATTATCCAAAGTAATGGAAAATAATTTCTTTTCAATACCCCATTTCCTAACTAGAGTATAAATCTTTTCACTCAATGCTAAACCAGTGTGGGGGGGGGGGGTGAAAGGTAAGAGAAGTTCAGAATCCTTTTTTGTATTACCCAATTTTTATCCACAAAATGAGCAGTTAAGCATAGATAACCATGAGTCACAATAGAAGTCCAAGCATCACTTGTCAAACATATTCTACTAGGACATTATTGCAATTCAGATCGGATGCGGTTTGACTCTGTCAAATATATTTTCCGAACATCAACTTTCACAGTATTCCTAGTAAATCTAGCAGCATCAATCTTAAGGTACTTAATCATTTCCCAAAAGCCATCATATTAAACAAAAGAAAATGACAAATCATTTCGAATTATTGCATGCACAAACAATTTTCTAAATATATCTTGAGAGAAATTTGAGTCTCTAATAATACTCATGCCTGACTTATTATCAGAAGTAATCATATATTGACCAATGGTTTTAGTTGCCGTTTTCATGCACTTATCAACATGACGACGGAGATTACCAGTACCATTCTTACTGTCAGCATTATATGGCTTACCACATTTGTTGCACGCACACATGAGTGGCTTATCAGGTTTTTTGGGATCTTTGGGAAGCATATGAAAATGGTTCCAAACTATTGAAGTGAGCTTTCTTTGTTTTTTTTTTTCACGCCACCCGTGATTCTTGATCCCTCACCACCAACACCATCATCATTCCCCATAAATTCAGCAGCTGCACATTTAATTGATTCTTCATCGTCCTTTTCAATTTCAAAAGCATCGCTGGGATCAAGATTTGAGTCTTCCATAAGTTCCTAAAAGCACAAAAGAATTATATTATCAATACAATGTATTCATCAGTTCATCTAACAGGCCTTGAAACCACTTCAATTCAGATTCATAAAGCAAAGCCTAAGAAAATGATACACAAAAATTCTAGGCCAATTTTTTTTTTTTTTTTAGTCACAAAGCAGTAAGAAACTTTCTAGCCAGGTTCTTGGGGAGATGTATGAAACCATTTGAGCCCTAAATGCAGAATAATACTTGATGAATAGACGTTTAAATAGAGCTGGATTTTATCAAAAATGGTTGAAGGACTGCAGAGTTCTGAAGCTCTAAAATTGGCCAGTCAAATCAAGATTTTCTGATTTCAGAAAGTTTGATACCTACCTTGCACTGGCCAAAACTAATTTCCAGAAAGCTTAGATAACCATTTTACAAGCCCTAAAGATCAAGATGAACCTTGACATACAAGGATTAAGGCAAGGGGAAACCCACACAAAAAGAACCAAATTCTTAGGGAATTCTCATTTTGGCATGCTAAAATATTTAGAACTCCCCCTATCAAATCTTAGTTGCAGCTACGAACCACCACATAAGGGTAGGATATAGAGACCTAAATGAAGTAAAAACAAACACTCAACTAGCAACACATTCATACAAAGAATCATCATAAAGTTAGAGTTAGAGTGTGCATTACTTCCAATTTCAAAATCTACAAATTAATTCATACTCAAACTCGTGAATCAATTGACAATGGAACATCAATTTTACCTCTTTTAAGGCTTAAAGAAGTTGTTGGACAGTCCCAAAGAGGCGTAGCTCCTCCACAAAATCTTTCTCCAATTTAGTGGGAAGACTCTAAATCCTTTCAAACGTGAAACAAACAGAGAATTGGTGGTGCTACGCGATCGGGAGAGAGGCCGGACGGCCAGCTGCGGCGAGAATTGACCGGTGGAGGGAAGGGACATTCGGGGAGAGAGAAGAGAAAAAAAAAGGGAGATTGTAGGGTTTTTTAGATTTGGGGGAATAATTATTTAGTCCTTTTTTTTTTTTAAATTTTGTGGGTTCATTGGTTAACTCGCCAATCCGACGGGTTAACCTGAACCTAATATGGAGATAAACGGGTCGATATGAACTTGACTTATTTATTTAATCGTGTCAAAAAACTCAACTATAACACACTTTTTTGTATCGTGTTCATGTCGTGTTGTGAGAAATTGCGATGCAGCCAAGAGGTTGTCGCTAGGAGAGTCGAAACTGGAGATTTCCTTGTTGCAATCGGCGATGAGCTTCCCGAGGCGGTAGGAGTGGATGAGAACGAGGATGGAGATGGCATCTACTGTGAACATTGGGGTCAGGGAATTCGAGATTGGTGCAAATTTCGGTGTAGACATTCTCCCAGAGGTTGGAAGTTACACGTCAAAGGCGAGCTTCTTGTTGACGGCGGAGGCCGGAGAAGCGCCGATCTCCTCGACAGCGGATTTGGCGAGGAATTCTTGGAAGCTTTTCCGAGTAAATTGATTCTGAGATAAGCTGATGAAAAGTGAAACTCTGTTTGAGACCCAGGTGGTCCTATCATACTCTCTCAGGTACCAATTTAGATATTTTGAATACACAATCTTTTCTTATCTTTACCCCGAAATTCAGTGATAATATTTTGGCCGTACACGATTTTTTTTTTTTTGCTCTCATAAGCAGAAGGTGTCATTACGAATTCTCATCTGTTGAACCATTGTTGAGCCATTTGTTAATGTTATTTGACATTTGATGCTATTTTATCTGGCCTTAAAAATTGGCAGCTATGTGGACTTCTAGATTAGCGCTCAAATGTTATTTAAGTACCTATTTTTCTTATGTTATCGAAGTGATCCATCATTCCATGCATTACTTCGGTCCAGTCCTTTCCTTTAGAGTTGTTTGTTTTATTTTTCATTTCTTATGATGAGTACTTCAATGGTGGGAAGGTGCTGAATAATACTGCTTACTGTATTCTGATCTTTAGATAATAGCTATTGGATATTGCCAATTAGTAATTGTTGTATCTTGGGTTTGTTCATAATGGTCTGTTCGCGCTGTGATGGTTTGATTCACTAGTTTATCTCCTTTCCACACAAAACATTTTGTCCCAGAAATCGTTGATCTGACCTCCATTTCTTGCTCTCATTCCTCTTGTTCCAATCCCCAGCATCATATAACGGCATCAAGGTTTCCGTCGGCCTACCCTCTCATCTCGTGAGTGTTTTCTTTGTTTTCCAACCATGGCCCGGTTTGAGGTTGTATCCAGTTTCAGTGTGGGTTTGGATAAGATTGAACCAGTGCAGAGAAAAAGGGATTACGGTCACTAACACACCCGACGTGTTGACGAAGGATGTTGCGGACCTCGCGACCGGGTTGATGTTGGCTGTTTTGGGAGAATTTGTGAGTGTGATCGGTATGTGAGAAAAGGGTTGTGGAAGATGAGTGATTTTAAGCATACCACAAAGGTATATGCCTCTTCATAGACCATAAACTGAGACAAAAATGAAGTTTTTGTTGGTTTTACTAATTTCAAGTTTACTTTTTTGATTCATGGTTCTTGATATGTACTCTTGATTGGTCCAGGAGCTAATGCAAATATTCTTGATAGCTTTCATTGATGGGCTGATTGTATATTTGTAATTAGAATCATTGTGTGACTTTGTAACTGTGCTAGGAAGTTTCCTTTTATGTGCTTAATTGTCCTGTTCTATCTGCATTTGCCTTTGTCATTGAAATGTTAAAACTTCTCTTTAGAGTTGATTTGTTCTTGGAGGTTCTTCTTAAGATGTTTAATCTCAAAGTTTGCTTTTCAAATTCATAAACTTTCTATCTTGTCTCAAGCATATCTCTCTGAAACCCCTAATAATATTGGAAACTATTACTCCACTGAATCAAAGCGCTAGCTACAGTAGCTTGTGCCTTTTGGTTTATAGTACAGCAAACATTGGGAAGTTTTGAAAGCTCAATCTAATATCTTCCTAAACAGTATCAGCAAATTCAATGATTGCTTGTTCTTTGTGATTATGGTCATTAGGAAGTTGGTTCTGAGAGAGCGAATTAAGCTCAGAACTTGGACTGAGGACTCCAGGGGCTTCATCTTTTTAATGCTTGTAAAGTAGTTAGATGTGATATTTTGTTCTGGATTACTCACAAGGGTTGAACATTATACAAGGCTTAGTAATGGCATTGATCCTCTATATGAAATGTATGTGAAAGCTTTTCTTTTTTAATTTTGTTGAGTGAATTGTAAAAAAGGTCATCATACTTTGGTAAAGTTTAGGTTTTGGTCACTAACTTTTAAATATTCAAAAAAGGTCACTAACTTTTACATCTGAATTTTAAATTTGGTCATTCCGTCCGTATTGGCTGTTAACTCTCTTAACGGAGCCTTTTTTTGAGGGCATTTAACGTGCTACAGTTGTCTTCCTTTCTTTTGTTATTTTTGGCTAATTTTTTTTTTTTTTTGCCTTCCTCCTTGAGATCAGATCAGGATTATATAGACATCAGATCAGCGAATACTTGAGATCAGATCAACAGACTATAGATATCATATCAAGAATATAAAAGAAATCATACAGTAGAAATAAAACATACTTAACAAGGGAGCTCAGATCAGGATTATATAGACATCAGATCAGCGAATACTTGACATCAGATCAACAGACTATAGATATCAGATCAAGAATATAAAAGAAATCATACAGTAGAACTAAAACATACTTAACAAGGGAGATCAGATCAGGATTATATAGACATCAGATCAGCGAATACTTGACATCAGATCAACAGACTATAGATATCAGATCAAGAATATAAAAGAAATCATACAGTAGAACTAAAACATACTTAAAAAGGGATATCAGATCAGGATTATATAGACATCAGATCAGCGAATACTTGACATCAGATCAACAGACTATAGATATCAGATCAAGAATATAAAAGAAATCATACAATAGAATTAAAACATACTTAACAAGGGATATCAGATCAGGATTATATAGACATCAGATAAGCGAATACTTGACATCAGATCAACTGAATGATGTAACGAATGTTTTTAAACTTAAGAAATTGTTTGTATTTGTTTTTTGGATAGTTGATGTGTATGAATTTTTCTTCCAATTCACATGAATGTATGTAAAATGCTCTTTTATTTTGTACTGAATTGCAACCAAATTTTTTTTGTATAAATAATTAATATTTCATTTGTATAAATAATTATATTGTATAATGTCAATCAAAAAAATGAGTGAAATAATTATATTTGTATAATTATATTTGATCTGATGTCAAGTATTCGCTGATCTGATGTCTATATAATCCTGATCTGATATCCGTTGTTAAGTATGCTTTAATTCTATTGTATGATTTCTTTTATATTCTTGATCTGATATCTATAGTCTGTTGATCTGATGTCAAGTATTCGCTGATCTGATGTCTATATAATCTTGATCTGATATCCCTTTTTAAGTATGTTTTAGTTCTACTGTATGATTTCTTTTATATTCTTGATCTGATATCTATAGTCTGTTGATCTGATGTCAAGTATTCGCTGATCTGATGTCTATATAATCCTGATCTGATCTCCCTTGTTAAGTATGTTTTAGTTCTACTGTATGATTTCTTTTATATTCTTGATCTGATATCTATAGTCTGTTGATATGATGTCAAGTATTCGCTGATCTGATGTCTATATAATCCTGATCTGATCTCAAGGAGGACAACTGTAGCACGTTAAATGCCCTCAAAAAAAGGCTCCGTTAAGAGAGTTAACAGCCAATATGGACGGAATGACCAAATTTAAAATTCAGATGTAAAAGTTAGTGACCTTTTTTGAATATTTAAAAGTTAGTGACCAAAACCTAAACTTTACCAAAGTATGATGACCTTTTTTACAATTCACTCAATTTTTTTTTTTTTGTCTTTTGTTCTTTGAATCTGGTTTGCTGATGCCATTTACTTAAGATCTTTATAATATGTAGGTTTAGTAATTTAAATTTGATCCCAAAAGCTTAAGTTAGGGATGTTGGTAAACTGCCTATTTGGATAATGTTGGCCAAAGGAATGCATGTTGGAGCCAAGGTTTCTGTTTTATACCATAACTCTTGCCAAATAGTCTTCTTCTTATTTTGCTTATACCATCATGCTCTTGACACTCCGATGCCCCCGTATTTTGTAGTTTACTGGAAAGACAGTGGGTATCATGGGTTTAGGCCGAATTGGCACTGCAATTGCTAAGATAGCTGAAGCATTTGACTGTCCTATAAGCTACTACTCAATATCATGCAGTTGTCAAAATTTTAGATGAAATTGGATGATTATAAATTCATTCTTGTCATTCGTTTCTTTATTTGGCTTTCTAGAGGGAGACTGTTTCTCAAATGACCATTACTTCAACCCGTGGATTGTTGCAAGTTGTTGTTGAAGATGCAGTTGTCACTTCAAAGTTTTCAAATTCAATCCTAGAGCATCCATTAAAACAAATTGTTTTCATGGTGTCATCATCTGTTGATGATTTAATGTGATAGTTAAAATGTAAAAATTGAAAGAGGGAAAAAAATGTTTGGAAAATAGGAATGAAAATTGAATTTAAAGGTTAAACGTCTTGAATCACTTGAATACCAAATGAATGAAAATAAATTTTTACATAATTTTTTTGTATACATACAAATTATGAGAACAAGAGACTTAAAATTTTTCCAGCCAAACAGTTTCAGTGCTTCATGCGTTTTATGCATTTTTTTCACCAAATAGTTTCAGTGCTACTACATGCATTTTATGCATTTACCAAATATCTTGAAATTACTTTTCAACTTTTTACCTTAAAAAGTGAAGGGAATGATATTTTTAAATATATTTCTATTCGTATTTAAAAATGTCTTAATTTTTAAATTTTTAATTTACAAATGACACACATTACGGGGCGAGCTCCTCTAGTTATACATAAAATAAATATATATTATTAGTTAGTGATGTCAACATTAGGATAGAAGAACTTCCATTAGAAGAAGAACCAGCATGCGGAGAGATTCTCTATGGATCCAAAGTTCTTCAAGAGAGATCCATGAGTTGATATTGTTGGTCCATTAACAAGATCTAGAGCAAAGAAGGCTTTTACAACAAGCCCAGCTTCAAAGTTCGAGATCGAGTCCAAGGCCTAAGCCCATATACCAACAAGAGGCCCAAACCCATTAACATCACAAGATTGTTCAAGAATGGACTTGTAGATTTAACGTAAATGAGGTATGAAGCCCACAATAAATGGTAAAATTTGGTCCATAGTGAAAAGGGACTTACTATTTGTATAACATATTTACTATTTGTATAACAAAAATGTTGGCAAGATTACAATTATATCCTTTATACCAAAAACTTTCAAAATTCACTTGAACTAAAATCCTTCACAAACATTAAAAACAAATTCAAATATCTAATCAAAAGAAATATTCGGTGAACTATACGTTTGGGCATTCGTAATCTTCAAAATTAGATCGTCATTCATTAAGAAATGGTAAATTTTCTACCCGTTATGTCTTTTTTTTTGACTGTTGGAATGAAAAACGCTACTGATTAGCGTTATAGGTGGGCTCAAACGCAAATCAGTAGCGTTTTGTCATGGCAAAAAGGTCAAAGCATGGCGTTTTATGTATACTACATATTAAAATGGTAGCGATAATGATGGTCTGTATGTGAAAAGTGTAGCGTTTTTTATATGTTGTATATGAAATATGTAGCGTTTCTTATATGCTTATTTTGGAAAGTATAGCATTTTCATGTACAACATATGAAAATTGTGGCGTTTTTTATTCCATGTATGTGAAATATGTTGCATTTTTGATATGTAACATGTCAAATGTGTAGCATTTTTGATATGCTGTATGTGAAATGTGTAGCATTTTTGATAAGTTACATGTGAAATGTGTAGCGTTTTTTATATGCATGCATGTGAAATGTGTAGCGTTTTTTATAGATAGAATATGAAATGCATAGCGTTTATGATATACTATATTTGCAAATTGAAGCGTTTTGGATAGTCTTAATGTGTAATTTATAGCGTTTTTAACATACTGAATTTGCAATTTGAATATACAGGACGAGGATCCGGATATGACTACGCATGATGATTATGAGGAGGCTGAGGATGATGAGGATGACGAGGGGGGTGAGGAACAAGATATTGGAGCAGATTTGAGTGAATATTTTAGGATTGATATAGGGATTTTGAAAGTGTGAACGAGACATTTCTGTTTTGCGTTCCTATAGCTAATAGCCTGAAGTTCGTGCTTTCAAAGTAAGGTGGAAATGGCTCAATGTATTACTTCAGGTGCGGTCGATGGAAAGATCCATTGAAGGAGCCTCTCCCTATCATACGGATGAATACGAAAAGGTGCGGATGTAAATGCCTTTTCAAGTTGACTGTTAAGAAGGTTGTTACTCAGCGTTACAGTGTGCTTGTGACACCAGGGGAAATGTCCACGCACAATCATCCTGGTACGAATACCATTTGTTATTGAATTTGTTATATTAATTTTACTGATATTTAGCATTTATGTTTATTAATATTATTAAATTTTTTAAGTATAAGGCATTCAAAAGCGTTTGGAAAGCTATTCTTCAACAGTTTCCCGAAGACAATGAAGACATAAGGAAGGTTTACAATTTGAAAGAAGAGATGAAGAAAGATAGGATGGATGGTAGGAATATTTGGCAGCAATTTTCACATTTGGCTCGTGAGAAGAAATATTATGTTCAGATTATCACGGATGAGGCCACTAATGCGATCATACATGCATTCATTGCTCATCCTACATCAATTTAGCTGTTTAACAGATGGTATTGAGTGGTCGTGGTTGATTCAACATACAAGATCAACAAGTACAAAATGCCCGTCGTTGAGATGATTGGTATGACTCCTACCAATAAGAACTTCAATATAGCTTTTGCCATTGTTAAGAATGAGACAAAAGAAACTTATGATTGGGTGATGAATAACCTGAGGGAATTGTTGCCTAGTAATGTGGCACCAAGTGTTGTTGTCTCAGACAAGGAGTTGGGTTTGTTGCAGCTTATTAAGGATTACTTTCCATCTTGCCAACACTTGTTATGTCGGTGGCATATTGAGCGTGATGTTGCTACTTGGTTGGAAACAAATGTTGGTAAGAGGAATTTGGACACGGCTACTGATATATACACTAATTGGTGGAAGAAAATTATCATGGCTCCTACAGTTGAAGGGTTTAACCTCCTATTGCAGCAATTCAAGGTTAAATACTCTATGATTGAGCCTGCAGTTGTTGATTATTTGGAGGACACTTGGTTCATTCATAAGGAGAAATTTTGTCAGGTCTGGACAGATAAATTTCAACACTTTGGGAATACTGCAACTAACAGGGTTGAGGCTTCCCATGCTGCATTAAAAGATTGGCTGAATGCTTCCACCTATTCACTTGACACGTTGTTCATAAAGATCAACTCTCATCTCATGCATCTGTTCCCTCACATCGGGTAAGTTGAATAATTTTATTTGATTGTTTATTTAATCTCAGAATTTTAATATTATAGTTTTAGCAATTTTTGACTTGTATGTGAAAAAATAACAGTGGATCGCTCGAGTCTTCTACTGCCACGACACAAACCAGTATGATGGGATTTCCTTACTGTTACTTACACAAGTATGTGTCGCAACACTGTCTGTAGTTGGTTAGGAAACAAGTTGAAAAGAATGATAGGTTGACAGGCGACGTGCTTGATAGGTGTGAATGTGTGTGCAAAGTGACACTTGGGATTCCGTGTGCCTGTGATATATACAAAGCACAGGAATCAACCACCTATCAATTGCTCCCATTAGTGCTTGAATTTTGGTAGAGATTGACTATTGTACCATCTGAAAGGGATTCCAATACCTTGAATGAGGACATCAGGTACTTTTTACTTATGTATGTCAATAATACCAAAATATATTTCATGTATTTTATTTTTCATATATAGGGTTTTGATTGAAAATATTTTATTTTTAAGGTTTTTTAATGAGGAAGTCATTCCTGCAATTAACACTAGTTTTTCATTCTTGGCTCGTCTGCTTAATATGGCCCATATAGAAGAGAAGCACCCTGATAGGTCTAGTGCAGCAGAGCTAGCGGTTGAGGGGACTCAGAGGGGGCGGTCACCGAGCAGATTACACCACTCAGTTATGCGCGAGTGGAGTGGACGAGATAGAGCGACACATCCCCCACACGGTAGGGGTCGGTCAAATTCAAGTGGTCGATCAACTGAACGCACATCCAACAATATGACTGGCTCATCTAATGATTCTCTCTTACGTGAAGGTAAAAATTTTGTTATTGTTGTTTCATAATACTTTTGTTTTTAAAATTTTTCAGTTATGTTTATTATTATTTATTTCAAAAATCAGGATTTGGACAAGATGTTCCCTGTGTGCCATTGTTTTTCCGAGCTTACTGTACTGGATGGTCAGACGTCATTGGTGACGTACATTGTGGCTTTCGAGTTATTGCTAGTTATCTTTCAGGTGGCAAACATAATTGGAAATTGTCTCGTAGAGCGCTTGCTGGGGAGATTGGTCGGGATCCACAGAGGTATGAAGGGTTGTTTGCAGTTTTTGAGGCGATGCCTGCTGATGGTGATCGTTTGGGGGCCGTGCTCAGGCGATTACATTATCAAGGTAGAAGTTGCACTAGAGCCGATTGGATGGTCACACCCACAGACTTGTATCCCCTCGCCATGCATGCTAATGCCGTGGTAATTCATCTCAGCCGTTCAGAGCTAATGGTGAATTATATCATATTACATTTGGATGCTGGAGAGGGCGATACACGACCTGAGAGGCAGATAGCACTTGCTCATGTGGAAGGTAATCATTATGTTAGTGTAGATGTTCTTGATGATTGCCCTCTCCCTGTTAGAGTTGAATACATAAACTATGCTTGTATGGTACTTTTTCCCAGTAAATATATCGATTTATGTTTTGGTTATATTTTGTTATGCATTATTTGTCCATTTATATTATGTAGTTAGATGATGAGGTGTCTTGTGTGACACAGTAGATCTCATCATTGGTTAAAAGACATAATATATAAATGAGGTTCGCAACCGAAACAGGTTTGGACAAACTGTCAATTTAGGTTAATATGTGATTCAGATAATTGGTTTGTCTAAACTGATTGAATCATATAGATATGCCCGGGGCGTATTGAACTTGACCATTAGGAATGTTTTGTCTTGTACTGATTTAATAGAAAAATCATTCTTGGTATTCTATCTCTTAATCTGACTTAAGCGGGCATGAAGATTAGACATATTGTACTTTGATCTGCCAATAGGTGAGGTTAATTGTGGCCAATAGTCTCGGTAGGTTGGGTGCGCGTGTTTAGTTGCTTGGTGTGCTGTTGCTTGTCGAAAGGAAACCATGTACCGGTGCGTCTGGGGTGATGGTGCTTCCGAGATGAGCTCGTAATGTTTCTTATACTAAACCCGGCTGGTGGACTTATGTCCGGTATAGTAAAAAGGTCGAGTGGTACTAGTTTTGGAATTAAAGAAGTTAATTAATTAATTTATCAGTAAATTAATAAATTAACGAGCACTATATCTTTGATGTGGGGAGATTATGAATATAAATTAATTAAGTTATTCCGGAAGCAATTCTGGTGTAGGATGGTAGTGCCAAAATTAATCCGTCAGTGGTACGATTAATTTTGTAATGGGTTAATTGAATAGGTAGAATTAATTAATTGATTAATTATTCCTAAGGGTTAATTAAGTAATTAACAAAATAAAATTATTTAATTAATTAATTAAGTCTTAAATTTCAATTAGAATTAGGAAATCCTAGAGATTAGGAAATCTAATAGGATTTGGTTTATCCTATCAGATTGGTTACCTAATTGGATTTGGAAACTAATTAATTACCTAAACCCATTAGGAAGACCAATCCTAAACCAACTTGGGGTCTCTCTTGTAACTCTATATATAGACAATGGATTAGCTATTCCACAATATACAATTCATAAATTTTCAAGACAAGAAAACTTAGAGAGAGAAAATTCTACCTCAGAATTTTGGATTTCCCAAAGCTATAGCAGCCAAAATTTTTCTCAAGTTTTTGGCAGCAACGTGTAGCTTTCTGTCTTTCTGGGCAGTGCGTTAATTGTACGTGCCAGGTGCAGCGGTGCTGGAAGCAGGTGGATTGTGGTGATTAGCTGATCAAATTGCTCGTTAGATTGCTGCCCACACTGCATACAAGCAAAGTCTTGAGGCATACGAGAGAATCACCTAAGTATACGTTTCAATAGATATTTCTTATTCTTCCACTTTGAATTAAGAATTTTTGTTGCATAATAAATAGAATAAGTACAAACCCAGATCCGGCGCAATGTTATTTCAAAAGGGTTAGAATAGCGATTGTTCTAGCGTCTAGGCCTGGCCAGAGATTCCGATTCTGGAATGTATAGCACGAAAGTGAGTTTCTGGCTAAGCCCGGGCAGATAATCTTTCAATTGGTATCAGAGTCTGGTTTTGGGTTTTGTGCTTGTTCGATTTATTACATGGTTTTATTTGCAGGTGGTTAAGAAATCCCGACTATTATGGTTACGTTTGTATGGGTTTTAATTAAACTCTGGGACATGTTCGGATTTGATTTTATTATGAATGTTTGTAATAGTATAACTACGTGTTGGAAGCCGTGTAGGATTAGATCAAATCTGTAGTAGGATTTTTTCTATGTAATTTCGATTCTTTAATTTTTCTAGAAAGCCTTGTAGTAGGAGAATTAATTTTTCGTAATCGAAGACGTTATGGTGGGCAACTTGAATTCGTGGGTTTCGGGTTATCGTTAATTTGTAGAAACTCAGAAAAACCCAGAACGAATTGCAAGAAGACCAAATAGCGTAGAAGAAGTGAAAGAGGGATTGGTGGCAGGGGGCGGCACCTGCGATGACTCACCGGCGGGAGCCACTGCCGGCAAGCGCCGGTAGCAGCAGCACCGCTGTTATGCGTCGCAGCAGTTTGCTGCACCAGTGCGCGACAGCAGGCGCAGCTGGCGCAACTGCAGCGCGCAACAACTGCCGCGCGCTGCTGTGGGCTGCGCATGTGCGCGCGGCCGGTTCTGGTCTCGTTTTGGCCCTTTTTTCCTCCAGTTTTTGTTTTTTGAAGTTCAAGACTCTTTCCATTGAGTAGGTGGCGGGACACGAGATCAAGGCAAAAGATCGAAGCGATTAAAACTATAATAGTCAGGAAATTTATTTTTTGCATTTATTTCCCGTATTTATTGTTTTAATTTTTGTGCTTTAATTTTTATGTTGTATTTTAGATGCATGATTTTAAAGAATATTGGTTTTATGGTTGCATATAACTTCGGGTTAGTTAATTACATGTTAAAACCGAAAAAAACCTCAATTTGGAAATCTAAGTGGGAGCGGGTTGGTTTAATATTCCCACAACCACCATTACGAGTTCATATGCGATGTGGGTAGGCTTGAGCATTGGCATTAGGGCCTTCCTCTATTCGGATGAGTACAACCACGAGATCGCTAGATTTTGAATTTCTGAGTAAGATGGCTAGAGTAAGTTTAACTAGGAGAAATGCGATACCCTCTCTATCTGAGGCACACTATCCTGAGGTAACAAAATCAGAAGTCACGTAATGGCACACACTTAGTGTATGATTTGTAGTATTCCTCCCATTGAGGTTACGCTGCTTATTCATACAACTAAAAACATCGACTATTAGTTGCATTGATCAATAGATCGTTTGGTCAGATACTTAATGAACTTGGTTCTTCTCAAATGAATGTGGGTTAGCGTAAATGTCCACACTATCGTGGCTTGCGAGAATCCCGGTGGATGAGATGTCGGTGGTTTAAATTATTGTTTTGAGGGAAGGCAATAATTGTTAGAAATTGTAGATTAAACATTGAAACATTGTCTGTTTATTTAATTTACAGTATTCGATATGACATTCAACCCCTTAGCTGCTATATTGAAAGACAATAAGTTAACTGGAACTAATTATGGCGCCTAGAGTCGTAACTTGGACATTGTCCTGACGGCAGAGCAGTATAAGTTTGTGCTTATAGAAGTATGTCTAGATGTGCCTAACGAGGACTCTCCCCAAGAGGATAGGGATGCCTATGCCAGGTGGCGAAAAGCGGATGAGATGGCGCGGTGCTATATTTTGGTCTCTATGTCAAATGTGCTACAACATCAGCTTCATCCCATGGTCTCTGTCTTCAACATGATGGCTCACCTAAGGGAGATGTTCGGTCATCAAGGTAGGACTGCTAGGCAAGCTGCCATGAGAAAGTTGATGAACACTAAAATGGCTGAGGGCGGATCAGTGAGAGATCATGTGCTTAACATGATCAGTAATATCAATGAGATAGAGGTGTTGGGAGGTGAAATCGACCCAGAAAGTAAGATAGATATCATCCTCTAGAGTTTACCCTCTTGTTTTGAGCAGTTTTGTGTCAACTATAACATGAATCAAAGAGTTTACACTCTACCCAAGCTCTTAACTGATTTGGTGTCGGCGGAAGGCATCTTCCACGAGAAGAAGCAAGCTTTGGTCACAGTGACGGCTTCCAGTTCTTCTTCTGCGCCTAAAGGCAAGAAGAATAAAAAGAAGAAGAAGGCCAAGAAACTTACTGCAAAGCCTGATATATTAAAAAAGAGCAAGCCCAAAGGCAAGTGCTCCAGGTGCGGGAAAACAGGATACTGGAAAGCGGATTGTCCAAAGCATAAAGGTACGATAGTTTCTGCCCTAATTACTGAGACATGTTTAGCGGTGACTCCCACAGATACTTGTTGTGTGGATTCAGGCGCCACTGATCATATTTTTAATTCTTTGCAGGGGTTCCAAGTAACCCGGAAGCTTAGAGAGGGTGAACTGGACATCTACATGGGCGACACTACAAGAGTGTCAGTAGAAGCAGTGGGAGTTGTCACTCTAAATTTTGAGAGTTCTAGATTAGAATTATTTAATTGTCTTTATGTACCGAATTTTAGAAAGAACCTTATTTCGGTTTCTAAACTCTTAAAGAACGGTTATAAGTTTATTTTTTCTGATGATTCTGTATTTCTTAGAAGATATCGAAAACTTGTTTGTTCTGGTTCATTGGCTGACAATTTGTTTGTGGTTAATTCTAACTCCCCTATTGTGCATAACATAGAAACAGATAGCTTTTTATCTAACATTAATAAGAGGAAGAAACTTTCTGATATGAATCAAACCTATCTTTGACATCTCAGGCAAGGTCATATAAACTTAGTAGGATTCAGAGTTTGGTCAATGATGGACCTTTAGGTTTGAAAGATTATCTGCCCGGGCCTAGCTAGAAACTCACTTTCGTGCTATGCATTCCAGAACCGGAATCTCTGGCCAGGCTTAGACGCTAGCACAATTGCTATTCCAACCCTTTTGAAATAACATTGCGCAGGATCTGGGTTTGCACTTATTCGATTTACCACGCAACAAAAATTTCTAATTAAAAGCGGAACTTTAGAAAATACCTTTGAAGCGTGCACTCAGGTGATTCTCTTGTATGCCTCAAGACTTTGATTTCACGTTTTGTGGGTAACGATCTAGAAACCAATTTAATCAGCTAATCACCACAATCCACCTACCAAAAAATTCCAGCACTGCTGCACCTGACACATACAATAAACGCACCACCCGGAGAGAGAGAAAGTTACACGCGCTGCTGGTTTGAACAGGCCAAAATTTTGGCCAACACAGAAGAAAAATCCAGCCGTAGTTTCCCTTCTAAAATCCAACTTTGAGGGAGAAATTTATTTCTCTCTCTAGGATTTTATCTCTCTAGTTTTCTTGTCTTGAAAACTTATGAATTGTATATGTTGTGGAATAGCTAATCCCTTGTCTACATATAGAGTTACAAGAGAGACCCCAAGTTGGTTTAGGATTGGCCTTCCTACTGGGTTTCTATTTCCTTCAATCCTGTTCATTAGATAGATGCACTCAATGTCTGAAAGGTAGAAAACCATTCTTGGAGTTCTGCATGTTAAAATGGGCCATATCTATGTACGAAGCTTGGGAGAGCGTTAATGAATATTTCCTACGATCTCGAATTATCTTGATTCCAATGATATGTCCCGCTTCCCCTAAGTCTTTCATATCAAATTGCTTGGACATCCATGCCTTTACGTCTAATAACACTTTTTTGTTGTTGCCAATCAATAGAATGTCATCTACGTAAAGCACAAGAAACACCACTGAGTTTCCATCACATTTGCGGTACACACATTGCTCATCCGGAGACTGAGTAAATCCGTAGGACTAGATTACCTCATCAAACTGAATGTTCCAATATCTGAATGCATGCTTAAGTCCATAAATAGACCTCTTAAGCCTGAAAACTTTATGCTCTTGGCCTTTTTCAACGAATCCCTCTGGTTGCTGCATAAAGATGGTTTCCTCAAGACTTCCGTTTAGGAAAGCTGTCTTGACTTCCATCTGCCAAATCTCATAATCTAAATGAGTAGCTATGGCCAAGAGAATCCGGATCGACTTAAGCATGGCTACCGAGGAGAAGGTTTTCTCATAATCAATTCCCTCTTTCTGAGTATACCCCTTCACCACCAACCTAGCTTTAAAGGTTTCCATATTTTCGTCAGGTCCTCTCTTACGTTTGTAGACCCACTTGCATCCAATGGGTTTAAACCCATCAGGCAGGTCCACAAGCTCCCAGACATGATTGTGGTCGATTGACCCCATTTCGGATATCATTGCCTTATGTCGAGATTCTGCATCTTTATCTCGGAGAGCCTCATTGTAGTTAACTGGATCAGGCTCAGGTGTTCCTGGGACTAGGTCTGAGGCCTCTCCCACTCCAATGAACCTGTTGGGCTGTCTTATAACCCTCCCACTATGATGAGGCACTACCTGTGTAGGCGGTGTGATCTCATGTGCAGTGTGTGGTGTATCTACTTATGCCGGTGTATCAGGATTAGTAGTTTGTCATCTAAGCTCTTCTAGTACTATCTTACTCTTGGGCTTGTGATCTAAGACATAGTAATCTTCTAAAAATCTAGCGTTGGTACTAACCACCGCCTTCTGATCTTTAGAACTATAAAAGAGACCACCCTTCGTTCCCCTAGAATATCCTACAAACAACATTAATTCAGTTCTCGCATCTAACTTAACCGTTTCTACCTTAAGCACATATGCTGGGCAACCCCAAACTCTGAGATGTCTTAGACTAGGCTTGCGCCCATTCCACAACTCTACTGGGGTTGAAGGCACGATTTTAGATTGTACAAGATTAAGAATATACATCGCCGTTTCTAAGGCATATCCCCAGAACGAACTTGGCAAATCACTATAGCTCATCATCGACCTAACCATTTCCATGAGAGTCCGATTCCTCCTTTCTGCTACACTATTCTGCTGTGGCGTGCCAGGCACAGACAACTGAGAATGAATTCCGACCTCAATGAGGTATTCTCAAAATGCATTAGACAGGTGCTCCCCACCACGATCTGACCGCAATGACTTGATACTCTTACCATGATGCTTCTCCACATCCGTGAACGTCACGAAATACTCAAATTCACCTCGTTCCTGGACCATTATTGGTGCACACAAGTCAGAATGAATCAACTCTATTACTTCCTTAGCTCTATAATCTTTTGCTTTAAAATGTCTCTTGGTCATCTTACCTTCCAAGCAAGATTTGCAGGTTGCATAATTGTCAATCTCTAATGAACCTAAAGGTCTATCATTGACCAACCTCTGAATCCTACTAAGGTTTATATGACCTAGCCTGAAATGCCAAAGATAGGTTTGATTCATTTCAGAAGGTTTCTTCCTCTTATTAATGTTAGATAAAGAGCTATCTGTTTCTATGTTTTGCACAACAGGGGAGTTAGAATTAACCACAAACAAATTGTCAACCAATGAACCAGAACAAATAAGTTTTCCATTTCTTCTAATAACAACACAGTCATCAGAAAAAATAAACTTATAACTGTTCTTTAAGAGTTTTGAAAACCGAAATAAGGTTCTTTCTAAAAGTCGGTACATAAAGACAATTACCTAACTCTAAACTAGAATTCTCGAAATTCAAAGTAAGTACTCCCACTGCTTCTACTGACACTCTTGTAGTGTCACCCAAGTAGATATCCAATTCGCCTTCTTTAAGCTTCCGGGTTACTTGGAACCCTTACAAAGAATTACAAACATGGTCAGTGGCACCTGAATCCACACACCAAATATCTGTGGGAATTGCCGCTAAACATGTCTCAGTAATTAAGGCAGAAACTATCGTACTTATAAGCTTTTGACAATCTGATTTCCAATGTCCCGTCTTATTACACTTGAAGCACTTGTTTTTTGACTTCTTCTTTGTAATATCTGGCTTAGGCGTAATCTACACCTTTTGAGCTATTACCTCGAGCTTTCTTTTCTTCTTTCTAGCCCCAGGCTCAGAAGAAGATTCTGAAGCTTTGCCTGCGACTAAAGCTCACTTCTTCTCTTGAGGAAGACTTTTAGCCGCCACCAACTCTGCCAAGAGCTCGAATGAAGTACACCCATCTTACTTATGTTGTCGTTCAACCGAATCTGCTCATAGCTTTGAGGCAAGCTCCAGAGGACAATATCGACTTTGGTTTCACCAACGATTTCGTCTCTCACTACCTCAACCTTGTTGATGTTACTAATCACGTTAATGACATGATCTCTCATAGGAGTACTCTCAGCCATAAGGACAATGTCCAAGTTACGACTCCAATCGACATAATTAGGTCCAATTAACTTGTTGTTTTTCAATATAGTAGCTAAGGGGTTAAATGCTATATTGAATACTGTAATTAAACAGACAACATTTTAGTTATCTAATCTAGAATTTTGAAAACAAGAAAATTCTAACAATTATTGACTTCCCTCAAAACAATAATCTTAATCTACCAACATCTCATTCACCGGGATTCTCGCAAGCCATGCAGTGTGGACTTTTACGCTAACTCATATTTGTTTGAGAAGAACCATGTTCATTAACTACATTATCTGACCAAATGATCTATTGATCAATATAGCTAATAGTCAGTGTTTTCAGCCGTACAAATAATCAGCGTAACCTCGAGGGAGAAATATTGCAGAACGTACACTAAGTGTGTGTTATTACGTGACTTCTGAGTTTGTTACCACAGAATAGTGCGCATTAGATGGAGAGGGTGTCACATTTCTCATAGTTAAACTTACTCTAGTCATCTTACTCAGAAATTCATAATCTAGCGATCTCGAGATTGGACTCATCCGAATGGAGAAGGCCCTAATGCCAACGCGTAAGCCCACCCACATCGCATATGAACTCGTAATGGTGGCCATGGGAATATTAAACCAACCCGTTCCCACTTAGATTTCCAAATTGACAGTTTTTCCAGTTTTAACATGCAATTTAACTAACCCTAAGTTATATACAACCATAAAACCAACATGCTTTAAAATCATGCATCCAAAATACAACATAAAAATAAAGCATAAAATTAAAACAATAAATACAGGAAATAAATACGAAAAATAAATTTCTCGACTATTATGGTTTTAATCGCTTCTATCTTCTGCCTTGATGTCGTCTCCCACCATGTCACTATATGGAGAGAGTTTTGAACTTCAAAAATGAAAAACTGGTGAAAAAACGGGCCAAAAATGCGACCCGAATGGGCCGCATGTGCTGCGCACTGCTGCTGCGCGTTAGCGCATCTTCCTGTTGCTGCTGGCGGTTGCCAGAGGCGGCTCATGCTGGCGAGTTGTCACCAGCGCCGCCCACTGCCGCCAATCCCTCATTCCCTTCTTCCTACACTATTTGGTCTTCTTGCAATTCGTTCTGGGTTTTCCTGGGTTTCTACGAATTAACGATAACCGAAAACCCACGAATTCAAGTTGCCCACCATAACACATTCGATTACAAAATTTTAATTCTCCTACTACGAGGCTTTCTAGGAAAATTAAATAATCAAAATTACATAGAAAAAATCCTACTACAGATTTGATCTAATCCTATACGGCTTCCAGCACAGGGTTATACTATTACAAACATTCATAATAAAATCAAATCCGGACATGTCCCGGAGTTTAATTAAAACCCATACAAACGTAACCATAATAGTCAGAATTTCTTAACCACCTGCAAATAAAACCATGTAATAAATCGAACAAGCACAAAACCCAAAACCAGGCTCTGATACCAATTGAAAGATTATTTGCCCGGGCCTAGCCAGAAACTCACTTTCGTGCTATGCATTCCAGAATCAGAATCTCTGGCCTGGCCTAGACGCTAGCACAATTGCTATTCTAACCCTTTTGAAATAACATTGCACAGGATCTGGGTTTGCACTTATTCGATTTACCACACAACAAAAATTTCTAATTAAAAGCTGAACTTTAGAAAATACCTTTGAAGCGTGCACTCAGGTGATTCTCTTGTATGCCTTAAGACTTTGATTTCACGTTGTGTGGGCAATGATTTAGAAACCAATTTGATCAGGTAATCACCACAATCCACCTACCAGAAAATTCCAGCACCGCTACACCTGGCACGTACAATAAACGCACCGCCCGGAGAGAGAGAAAGCTACACGCGCTGCTGGTTTGAACAGGCCAAAATTTTGGCAAACACAGAGGAAAAATAGCCACAGTTTTCTTTCTAAAATCCAACTTTGAGGGAGAAATTTATTTCTCTCTCTAGGATTTTATCTCTCTAGTTTTCTTGTCTTGAAAACTTATGAATTGTATATGTTGTGGAATAGCTAATCCCTTGTCTATATATAGAGTTACAAGAGAGACCCCAAGTTGGTTTAGGATTGGCCTTCCTACTGGGTTTCTGTTTCCTTCAATCCTGTTTCTGGACTGATACACATTCAACTGATATAGGGATTCACTTATCCCAATCCAGTTCCTGGTATGATTCACAACCAACTGATTCAGGGATTCACTTATCCCAAACCAGTTCCTAGTATGATTCACAACCAACTGACACAAGGATTAATTAATTAAATCTACCTTTGTTAATAACCCAATACATAATTAATCATACCACTAACGGATTAATTATGGCACTACCATCCTACACCAGAATTGCTTCCGGAACAACTTAATTGATTTAATCATAATCTCCCCACATCAAAGATATAGTGCTCGTTAATTTACTAATTTACTAATAAATTAATTAATTAACTTCTTTAATTTCGAGACTAGTACCACTCGGCCTTTTTACTATACCGGACATAAGTCCACTAGCTGGGTTTAGTATAATAAACATAACGAGCTCATCTCAGGAGCACCATTACCCTGGACGCACCGGTACATGGTTTCTGTTCGACAAGCAGCAACACACCAAGCAACTAAACATGCACACCCAACCTACCGAGATTATTGGCCTCAATAGACCTCACTAATTGGCAGATGAAAATACACTATGTCTAATCCTCATGCCCGCTCGAGTCTAAGGATTAAAAGATAGAATACCAAGAACGATTTGTCTATTAAATTAGTACAAGACAAATCATTCCTAATGGTCACGTTCAATATGTCCCAGACATATCTATATGATTCAATTAGTTTAGACAAACCAATTATCCGAATCACATAATAACCTAAACCGACAGTTTGTCCAAAGCTGTCTTGGTTACGAACCTCATTTATATATTATGTCTTTCAACCAATGATGAGATCTGACACCTTATCATCTACATACATAATATAAATGGACAAATCATGCACAACAGAATATAACCAAAATATAAATCGATATATTAACTGGAAAAATGTACAATACAAGTATAGCTTATGTATTTAACTCCAACAAGGTTTATTAGAGATTGACAATTATTCAACCTGTGAATCTTGCTTGGAGGGTAAAATGACCAAAAGACCTTTTAAGGCAAAAGGTTATAGAGCTAAAGAAGTACTAGAGTTGATTCATTATGACTTGTGTGGACCAATGACGGTCTAAACACGAGGTGGGTTTGAGTATTTCGTGACGTTCACGGATGACTACTCAAGGTACGAGTACATTTACCTAATGCGTCACAAGTCTGAGTGCTTTAGCAAGTTCAAAGAGTTTCGGGCAGATGTGGAGAAGCATCATGGTAAGAGTATGAAGACACTGCGATCAAATCATGGTGAGGAGTACCTGTCCCATGAATTTCAAGAACACCTCAGTGAGGTCGGAATTCAGTTTCAGTTGTCTGCACCTGGCACGCCACAGCAGAACAGTGTAGCAAAAAGAAGGAATCGAACTCTCATGGAAATGGTTAGGTCGATGATGAGCTATAGTGATTTGCCGAGTTCGTTCTGGGGATATGCCTTAGAAACAGCGGTGTATATTCTTGATCTTGTACCATCTAAAATTGTGCCTTAAACCCTGGTAGAGTTGTGGAACGGGCGAAAGTCTAGTCTAAGACATCTCAGAATTTGGTGTTGCCCAGCACATGTGCTTAAGGCAGATGCGGTTAAGTTAGATGTGAGAACTGAATTAATGCTGTTTGTAGGATATCTTAGGGGAACAAAAGGTGGTCTGTTTTATAGTCCTAAAGATCAGAAGGTGGTGGTTAGTACCAACGCTAGATTTTTGGAAAAAAGACTATATTCTAGATCACAAGCCCAAGAGTAAGATAGAACTAGAAGAGCTTAGGAGACAAACTAATAATCCTGATGCACTAACACAAGTAGATACACCACACACTACACAAGAGATCACAGATGATGCGCCTACACAGGTGGTGCCTCATCGTAGTGGGAGGATTGTAAGATAGCCTGACATGTTTATTGGTGTGGGAGAGGTATCAGACCTAGTCCCAGGCGCGCCTGAACCTGACCTGGTTAACTACAATGAGGCTTTTCGAGATAAAGATGTAGAATTTTGGCATAAGGAAATGATATACGAGATGGGATCAATGGACCACAATGAAGTCTGGGAGCTTGTGGACCTGCCTGATGGCTTTAAGCCCATTGGATGTAAGTGGGTCTACAAACGTAAGAGAGAACCTGACAGAAAGGTGGAAACCTTTAAAGCTAGGTTGGTGGCAAATGGGTATACTCATAAAGAGGGAATCGATTATGAGGAAACCATCTTCCTGGTAGCCATGCTTAAGTCGATCCAGATTCTATTGGCCATAGTTGCTCATTTAGATTCTGAGATATGGCAGATGGATGTCAAGACAGCTTTTCTAAACGGAAGTCTTGAGGAAACCATCTTCATGCAACAACCAGAGGGAGGCCAAGAGCATAAGATATGTAGGCTTAAGAGGTCAATTTACGGACTTAAGCAGGTATCCAGATCTTGAAACATCCGGTTTAATGAAGTAATCCAGTTTTTCAGATTTACTCAGTGTTAGGATGAGCAATGTGTATACCACAGACGTGATGGAAACTCGGTGGTGTTTCTTGTGCTTTACGTAGTTGACATTATATTGATTTGTAATGACAAGAAAGTGTTATCAGATGTAAAGGCATGGCTGTCTAAGCAGTTTGATATGAAGGACTTAGGGGAAGCAGGACATATCCTTGGGATCAAGATAATTTGAGATCGTAGGAAACGTTCGTTAATGCTCTTATAAGCTTCATACATAGATATGATTATGGCCCGTTTTAACATGCAGAACTCCAAGAAAGTTTTTCTACCTTTCACACACGGAGTGCATCTGTCTAAAGAACAGTCTCCCAAGACTGTTAAGGAGATAGAGGCCATGAAGACAGTTCCTTGTGCTTCCACAGTAGGAAGTCTCATGTATGCCATGTTGTGTATGAGGCCTGATATCTGTTATGCCGTTGGCATGGTAAGCAAATATCAGAATAACCCCGGGAAAGCTCATTGGGAGGCAGTACAATGCATTCTCAAGTATTTGCGCAGAACGAGAGACCAAGTGTTGGTCTATAAGGTACCTGAGCTGGTACCTCGAGGTTACATAGATTCAGATTTCCAAGGCGACAGGGACAAGAGCAAGTCTACCTTAGGGTATGTGTTTACTCTAGGAGGTGGAGCCATAGTTTGGCGGAGTGTCAAGCAGAA
The DNA here is from genome assembly GCA_030378225.1 of Knoxia roxburghii. NCBI lineage: Eukaryota > Viridiplantae > Streptophyta > Magnoliopsida > Gentianales > Rubiaceae > Knoxia > Knoxia roxburghii. The sequence continues at coordinate 20,065,085 of CM059415.1, read as the reverse complement.
ATGCGTGGCAGGCTCTGCCATGGAAGCTGAATACGTTGCCGCATCAGAGGCAGCGAAAGAAGCAGTATGGCTTAAGAACTTCCTAGTGGACTTAGATATAATTCCTGGTTTACAGAAGTCTATCACGGTATATTGTGATAACAACGGTGCAGTAGCAAACTCAAAGGAACCACGAGGCGAGTAAACATATACAGCGCAAGTACCACCTGATACGAGATATCGTAAAGAGGGAAGACATGGTTGTGGCTAAGATAGCATCAGAGGATAACCTTGCAGATCCGTTCACGAAGACATTGACTTCAAAAGTCTTTAAGGCTCACGTGGAGGGCATAGGGATCAGATACTTAGGAGAGCCATGACTGTTTTTCTATATATATACTAGCAGATTTTATAGGAGTTGAATGTAGATGTATACTTAAAAACACAGATTAAGTATTAGTGGGAGATTGTTGGAGTTGAATACATAAGCTATGCTTGTATTGTGCTTTTTCATAGTACATATATCGATTTATGTTTTGGTTCTATTTTGTTGTGCATTATTTGTCCATTTATATTATGTAGTTAGATGACGAGGTGTCTTGTGTGACACAGTAGATCTCATCATTGGTTAAAAGACATAATATATAAATGAGTTTCGTAACAGAGACAGCTTTGGACAAACTGTTTGTTTCGGTTATTTTGTGATTTGGATAATTGATTTGTCTAAACTGATTGAATCATATAGATATGCCCGGGGCATATTGAACTTGACCGTTAGGAATGTTTTGTCTTGTACTGATTTAATAGAAAAATCATTCTTGGTATTCTATCTCTTAATCCCTAGACTCGAGCGGGCATGATTATTAGACATAGTGTACTTTGATCTGCCAATGGGTGAGGTCAATTGTGGCCAATAGTCTCGGTAGATTGGGTGCGCTTGTTTAGTTGCTTGGTGTACTGCTGCTTGTGGAAAGGAAACCATGTACCGGTGCGTCCGGGGTGATGGTGCTCCCGAGATAAGCTCGTAATGTTTATTATACTAAATCTGGCCGGTGGATTTATGTCTGGTATAGTAAAAAGGTCGAGTGGTACTAGTCTCAGAATTAAAGAAGTTAATTAATTAATTTATCAGTAAATTAATAAATTAACGAGCACTATATCTTTGATGTGGGGAGATTATGAATATAAATTAATTAAGTTGTTCCAGAAGTAATTCTGGTGTAGGATGGTAGTGCCAAAATTAATCCGTTAGTCGTATGATTAATTTTGTAATGGGTTAATTGAATAGGTAGAATTAATTAATTAATTAAGTCTTAAGTTTCAATTAGAATTAGGAAATCCTAGAGATTAGGAATGTAGTAGGATTTAGTTTATCCTATCAGATTGGTTACCTAATTGGATTTGAAAACTAATTAATTACCTAAACCCATTAGGAAGACAAATCCTAAACCAACTTGGGGTCTCTCTTGTAACTCTATATATAGACAAGGGATTAGTTATTCCACACATACAATTCATAAGTTTTCAAGACAAGAAAACTTAGAGAGAGAAAATCCTAGATAGAGAAAATTCTCCCTCAGAATTTCAGATTTCCCAAAGCTATAGCAGCCAAAATTTTTCTCAAGTTTTTGGCAGCAACGTGCATCTTTCTCTCTCTTCGGGTGGTGCATTAATTGTAAGTGCCAGGTGCAGCGGTGCTGGAATTTTCTAGCAGGTGGATTGGGGTGATTAGCTGATCAAATTGCTCGTTAGATTGCTGCCCACACAGCATACAAGCAAAGTCTTGAGGCATACGAGAGAATCACCTAAGTATACGCTTCAATAGGTAATTCTTATTCTTCCGCTTTTAATTAAGAATTTTTGTTGTGTAATAAATGGAATAAGTGCAAACCCAGATCCTGCGCAATGTTATTTCAAAAGGGTTGGGATTGCGATTGTGGTAGCGTCTAGGCCTGGCCAGAGATTCCAATTCTGGAATGCGTAGCACGAAAGTGAGTTTCTGACTAGGCCCAGGTAGATAATCTTTCACTTCCACCATTGCACACTGTTTGGCGAGATCACTGCAATGAAGCAACCGTTGGCCGATGGCCCAACAATTTGAGAATGAGGTTTAGGCTATAGGTTAATCATCGTGATGCATAGCAACTTGAGTTTTATACGATATTTTTATGATTTATTTTACTTTTACCCAATAGTTATGTGACTATTGTATAAAGTTATGAACTAATTGTGTTATTTTATTATTGTTTGAAGTTGTAAACTATAGTCAGTTTCTTGTTTTGGTACTTCTACTTTGAAAACTATTTTTAAGGTCATCATACTTTAATTTTATTTTAAAAAATGGTCACTCCGTCAAAGTACTCCGTTAACTATGCTAACAGACCTATTTTTGAAAGATAAAATCGTCCATCCACTATTGCAATCAAACAAAATAGTTTAAATACACATGCATGGATGTAGACGTTTCTGGACGTGGTGCTAGTTGTTCTGGACGTGGTGCATGTTGTTTTGGACGTGGTGCTAGTTGTTCTGGACGTGGTGCTAGTTGTTTTGGACATGATGCTAGTTGTTCTGAGACATGGTGCTAGTTGTTTTGGACGTGGTGCTACTTGTTCTGGACGTGGTGCATGTTGTTTTGGACGTGGTGATAGTCGTTCTGGACGTGGTGCTAGTTGTTCTAGACGTGGTGCTAATTGTTTTGGACGTGGTGCATGTTGTTCTGGACATGGTGCTAGTTGTTGTGGACTTGGTGCATGTTATTTTGGACATGGTGCTAGTATTTCTGGACGTGGTGCTAGTTGTTTTGGACGTGGTGCTAGTTGTTTTCAGACGTGGTGCTAGTTTTTTTGGACATGGTGCTAGTTGTTTTGAACATGGTGGACTCAACGAAGAACATAAAAATGTACAATATAACGATATCAATCAAAGTACAGTCTGCACAATAAAATAAGTACATAAAATACAATATAAATCAACAAACGTCTAAACAAATGTAATAAATAAAATACATCAAGTAAATGTCATAAGTATGAAACATACAATATACACTTAATCTGCGCGGTCAAACCTCTGCTTGAACTCTGCAATCCGATCAAGTACTCAGCATAAAGGTCGGTGCTCGCTCCCTCAACTGATCCAGCAACTGTCTCTGCATCCCGAGTATATCACCAACCCACTACAAAAATATACAGAATGATATGAAAACTTGATTTTCAAAATTATAATAAACAATATTTAAAATTTGTAATAAATACTTACATATTCTGAGGCTGACCGTCGTGGTATAACTGGCTCTGCCTGCTCCGGTGGGGGGCCTAATACGTGCAGATGTGAGTGGGCCATAAATCAATCTAGATAGTCATCCACGCACGCACTATATCTGATGCCATGACCGGTCTGTGGCCGATGCATAAAAAATATTTCACCAGTCGCGTGTACGCATCCCAATCGGTCTCGGCATGTGCCCGTGGGTGATGCACCACATACCCCGTCCCAACGTACCCCCTAAAGGTACCCTCCATGGCTAGAATGAATGCTCTGGGGATCCACTGAATGTAGCCAAGCTGGCACGCACACCTGTCTGGCATATATGACTCGATGTCATCCCGGTAAGCAATAAGACCACGGTACTGGGTCCTCGGAGTCCGCGTGATTGCATCGAGACCATAAGGCATCCATATCACCTATAAAATATAAATTACCAATTACATTTCATAAGTTTAGGAAAATGATACATAGATATATATTTAATAAAAAATAACATTTACTTACATCATCCGGCGTCAAGGCATCCAGTGCCTCTCGAAATGTGGCCAGTCGATCTTCTTTATTGCGGGGGGCGTCGATGGTCCACTTGCTCACTCGCGGCCGATCGGGGTGTGCTGGCAGAGGCCAGTCATTACTCCTAAATGAAGGAAAATGCTCGCATATCCAGGTTTTTAGCAAAGTCAAGCATCCCGTAACGCTCGACGTGCCATGCCTACTAGCAACACCTAAATGTCTATATAGGTACGCTAGCTCCGCCGTGCCCCACGCATGCTGCCCCACCTGTGCCATCCCTCCTCTAATCTCCAAAACAGGACCTGGCATGAACTTATTGGAACTCTTGTCTGTAAACAGAATATACATTGCCCCTTTGCCCGCGCCATGACCTCGCGAAGATTCACCATCTCCCTGAAGGAAAACTGAACAAGCCCGGGCTAAATCGAAAACCTCACTTTCGTGCTATGCATTCCAGAATCGGAAGCTTTCGACCAAGCTCAGGCTTAAATTAGTTTACCCATGAACGGATCTAGGCTTATACTTATTTAATTTATTAATCGGGACACAAAAAATTGAATCTTTAATAAAAGCGGAAGTTAAAGATTCTACCTTTTGAAGCGAAGTCCCTCGATTAAAGAATACCAAATAAAATCTGCTGCGATTTCCACAAGAAATTCGATCAATTCTACAATACAAACTCCGAGATAGTGTGGGCTATCTTCTACGGAGTTACCCACGAGCAATCGATGAAAACCCAGAAACTTGCTTCTCAAGTAAACTCAAAATTCTGCCCAGAACAACCTAAAAACTACAGCCGCTGGATTCCTGCTCTAAAACTGATTTCCGAAAATTGAGCTGCCAAAAATCCCAGCCACGATCTGCACTGCTGCCACCGTGGATCACCTAAACAAGTAAGAGATCGACACTATGGCAGCAGGATCAGCACCCCAGGATTAAGACAGCTCGCTAGCTGACTGGAGGAAAACCCGCGCAACACTTGCGCAAAAAGAACCCAGCAGAAAAAAAATCGCTCGAATAAAATTGGGCAGCAGCGAAAAAAATTCTGCAGAATCCAGCTGCCGATTTTAATGAAGAAGGGACTGGGCTGTTCAATTAAATCATGGGCTGAGTTCCCTTTTGAAGAAGAAAATTATCTTGGTCGACTTCGAGAAAAAAACTTGACGAAGAAGACACGTTTTTCTCTCTAGACCAAATTTTCTCTTTTTAGCCAAAATGACTTGGCTGCCAAGTTTCTTAGGGTTTTTGGCTGCCCATTATGTTGTATTTATAGTAGCTCGATTGGAGACCTAATGGGCTCTCGAGTTAGGCCTTAAAATTTGACTTTCGTTGACTGCTAAGTCTTCCCGACTAATCAACTCCAATCGACCCTTTTAAATTAATTTATTTAATCCACTTTGTTAATTTAATTTAATCGAACCCTTAGAATTAATTAATTCAAAATAGAATTAATTTCTAAATTCACTTCGTCGATTAAATATTAATTAAACCCTTAGGATTAATTAATTTACCTTGTCGATTAGTCAAACGCATAATCGGTCGTACCACTAACGGACCAATTATGGAACTACCGCTCGAAAACGACTTTACATCGCGCCATTATTATTTCTTCTATCTCCCCACATTAAAGATCTAGTGCTCGTCGATTTATCAATTTACTGACAAATTAATTCACCGACTTCTTGGTTTCCGAGATTAGTACCACTCGACCTTTTATTATACCGAACATAAAGTTCACTGGCCAGGTTTAGTATAATAACCTTACGAGCTCATCTCGGGAGCACCATCAACCCGGCGAACCGGTACGTGGATTCCTCCGACCAGCAACGGCACGCAAGAAGCTAAACACCGCATACCCAACTTACCGAGGTCTTGGCCTCAATTGACCTCACTCTTTGGCAAATCAAAGCACACGACACCCAACCCTCACGCCCGTCCCAATCTCGGGATTGAGAGACGAATACTAGGACCTAATTGACTACGCCGATCAGTACAAGTCAATTCTATCCAAACTGGTCGTGCTCAATATGCCCCGGGCATATCTGTGTGATTTAAACTAGTCTAGATAAACCAATTTCCAAACAACACAATAACCTATACCGATAGTATGTTCAGACTATCTCGGTTACGAGCATACTTTTTATATATCAATACTTTAACCAATAACGGTATCTACTGTGTTTGTCGACACCCCGTTATCTAGTTCTATGATATAAAGGAACAGATTTATACTGAAACAAAATGATATGTCATCTGTGGATATTAGTTTTTGATACAAGCCATAGCTTTTCTGTATTCAAAACTAACAATCTCCCACTAATACTCAAAGCTATGCTAAGAAGTACAAAAACTGTCCAACCCGCTATTACACTGCTGTCATAATGAAATCTCCAAAACACCTTTAAGCTCACTGACTTGGCTCTCTCAAGAATCTGACTCCCATGCCCTCCACATGCCTCTCAAAGACCTTTGGGGTCAATGGCTTGGTGAAAGGATCTGCAAGGTTGTCCTCTGAAGCTATCTTGGCCACGATCACGTCTCCCCTCTTTACGATCTCTCGTATCAGGTGGTACTTGCGCTCTATGTGTTTACTCGCCTTATGGGCTCGTGGTTCCCTTGAGTTAGCAACTGCACCATTGTTATCACAATAAACTGTGATAGACCTAGGCAACTCTGGAACCACATCCAAGTCCATCAGGAAGCTCCTGAGCCATACAGCCTCTTTCGCTGCCTCTGAAGCGGCAACGTACTCGGCCTCCATGGTAGAGTCCGCCACGCATTTCTGCTTGATACTCTTCCATACTATGGCTCCACCTCCCAGAGTAAACACAAACCCAGAGGTAGACTTACTCTTGTCCATATCTCCTTGAAAGTCCGAATCTGTGTAACCCAATGGTACAAGCTCCTGCGCTCTATAAACTAGGACATAATCTCTCGTCCTGCGCAAGTACTTGAGAATGCATTTTACTGCCTCCCAGTGAGCCTTCCCAGGGTTACTCTGATATCTGCTAACCATGCCAACGGCAAAGCAAATATCAGGCCTCGTGCACAACATAGCATACATGAGGCTACCCACTGCAGAAGCATAGGGTACCGCCTTCATGGCATCTATCTCCTCAGCAGTCTTAGGACACTGCTCCTTAGACAAATGCACTCCATGCCTGAAAGGTAGTGAACCCTTCTTGGAGTTCTGCATGTTAAAACGGGCCAGAATCGTGTCTATGTAGGATGCCTGTGAGAGAGTCAGAGAACGTCTCCTACGATCTCGAATAATCTTGATCCCAAGGATATGTCCAGCCTCTCCCAAATCCTTCATATCGAATTGCCTGGACAGCCATGCCTTTACGTCTGACAACACCTTCACGCCTGCAATAAACACACTGCTCATCCGAAGACTGAGTGAATCCATAGGACTGGATAACCTCATCAAAACGAATGTTCCAAGATCTGGATGCTTGCTTAAGTCCATAAATGGATCTCCTAAGCCTGCATACCTTGTGCTCTTGGCCCTTAACAATGAAGCCCTCTGGTTGCTGCATAAAGATGGTCTCCTCAAGACTTCCATTAAGGAAAGCTGTCTTGACGTCCATCTGCCATATCTCATAATCCATATGAGCAGCTATGGCCAAGAGAATCCGGATCGACTTAAGCATAGCTACCGGGGAAAAGGTCTCCTCATAATCGATCCCTTCTTTCTGAGTATACCCCTTCGCCACAAGCCTAGCCTTGAAGGTCTCAACCCTCCCGTCAGATCCTCTCTTTCGCTTGTAGACCCATTTGCACCCAATAGGCCTAAACCCATCAGGAAGGTCTACCAGCTCCCAGACTTGATTTGAGTCCATAGAACCCATCTCAGCAATCATCGCTCTCTGCCAAGAATCTGCATCTTTATCCTGGAGAGCCTCATTGTAGTTAACTGGGTCTGGTTCATGAGCACCAGGGATAAAGTCCGAAGACTCACCCAAACCTATGTACCTCTCGGGCTGTCACAGCCCTCCCACTACGACGAGGCGCAACCTGTGTAAGAGCATCATCTGTGATAGTGCGTGCAGTTTCCTGTGGTGTGTATTCCAGTACGTGTGCATCTGGAATAGTGGACTGACTTCTAAGCTCTTCCAATACTACCTTGCTGCTTGACTTGTGATCTAAAATATAGTCCTCCTCAAGAAATCTGGCATTGGTGCTGACCACCACCTTCTGATCCTGAGGACTATAAAATAAACCACCTCTCGTTCCTTTGGGGTAGCCTACAAACAGCATAACCTTAGATCTCGCCTCTAACTTGCCTGCATCTGCCTCGAGCACATGTGCTGGACAACCCCAAATCCTGAGATGTCTCAGAGTAGGCTTACGCCCACCCCACAACTCTACTGGGGTCGTAGGCACAGACTTAGATGGAACAAGGTTGAGGATAAAACATGCTGTCTCTAAGGCATAACCCCAAAACGAGGTAGGCAACTCACTGTAACTCATCATCGATCTAACCATCTCCATAAGAGTCCTGTTCCTCCTCTCTGCTACACCATTCTGCTGGGGTGTGCCAGGTGCAGACAACTGGGTCTGAATACCCTCCTCTGACAAATAGGTCCTAAATTCACTAGAGAGGTATTCGCCACCGCGATCAGACCGCAGTGACTTGATACTCTTACCCAGATGGTTCTCCACCTCTGCCTTGAATTCTCTGAACTTGCCAAAGCATTCAGACTTGTGGCGCATCAGGTATATGTATCCATATCTAGAGTAATCATCCGTGAAAGTCACGAAATACTCATAACCACCTCTAGCCTGAACTGACATAGGCCCACACACGTCAGAATGAATCAGCTCTAAAACCTCTTTGGCCCTATACCCCTTCGCCTTAAAAGGCCTTTTGGTCATTTTACCCTCCAAGCAGGACTCACAGGTTGAATAGTTATCAATATCTAGTAAGTCCAAAGACCCACTCTTGACCAACCTTTGAATCCTACTAAGGTTGATATGACCTAGTCTCAGGTGCCAAAGATGAGTCTGATTCAAAGGGGAAGATTCCTTTCTCTTATTATGATTTAGTGATGAGTTACTAGTTTCTGTGTTTTGCATAACTGGGGAGTAAGTCTTGATTAAAAACAGATTGTCAACCAATGTACCGGAACATATAAGTTTCTGGCATTTTCTTATAAAAACCGAACCATCAGAAAATACACACTTATAACCATCCAAAACAAGTTTCGAAACAGAAAGCAAGTTCTTTCGAAAACTAGGTACATAAAGACAATCCTTCAAATATAAAATAGAGTCTGAAAAGTAAAGACTAATAACTCCCACTGCAGCCACAGAAACTCTGGTAGTATCCCCAAGGTAGACCTGCAACTCTCCCTCTCTAAGCAGCAGGGTCACTTGGAACCCCTGCAAAGAATTACAAACGTGATCAGTGGCTCCCGAATCCACACACCAAGTATCCGTGGGAATCGCCGCTAAACACGTCTCAGTGACTAGGGAAAATTTACACGTACCTCGAGGCTTTGGGCAGTCCTTCTTCCAATGTCCTGCTTTGCCACATCTAAAGCATTTTCCTCTCGGCTTCTGCTTCTTGGCAATGCCTGCCTTGGGTCCATGACTGGCTCCTGCTTTCTGGCCTCTCTTCCTCTTTTGCTTCCTGGCTTTGGGCCCAGCAGAGGAACCTGAGGGACCAACAGTAGCCAAGGCTTGCTTCTTCTCTGCGAAGAGGCTCTCAGCAGACACCAATACATCATGAGCTCAGAAAGTGAATATGAGAGATTCCCCATATTATAGTTCAATCGAAACTGCTCAAAACTGGGAGGCAAGCTCTGAAGGATGATATCGACCTGGGTTTCCCCATCAATCTCACCTCCCAATACCTCGATCTCATTGATGCAACCAATCATGTCCAGTACGTGATCTCTCACTGAAGTGCCCTCAGCCATCTTAGCATTCATGAGTTTCCTCATAGCTGACTGCTTGGCTGCCCTGCCCTGATGTCCAAACATCTCCCTGAGGTTGAGCATCATATCGTAGGCTGAGGTCATCAACTGATGCTGGTGCTGCAGTACACTTGACCTGGAAGCCAAGATGTAGCACCTGGTCATCTCATCAGCTTTCTGCCACCTCGTATATGGCTCTCGCTGCTCAGGTGTGGCATCCTCACTGGGCTTAGGGGGACACTCCTTAGTGAGCACATACTTATAACCCTCGGTGGTTAGGACAATGTCCAGGTTCCGTTTCCAATCAATGTAATTAGGACCGGTGAGTTTGTTTTGGTTCAGAATGACAGCTAGCGGGTTGAACGACATATCAACTGAAAATAATGAAAAAACATGTCTCAGTATACTTTTCGAAAATATTGAAAAATCCTCAGAAAAGAAATATAATCTTCTACCGATATCTCTCCCACCGGGATTAACGCAGGTCACGATGGGTGAACGTCTACACCAACCCACATTCGTTCGAGAAGGATCGAAGTCCATTAATCTCATTATCTGACCAACGATCTTATGATCAATGAAATTAATAGTCGATAATTTTAGCCGTACACGTAAATAGCGTTACCTCGATGGGAGGGATACTATAAACAGTACACTAAGTGTATGCCATTACGTGACTTCTAAGTTTGTTACTTAGGGTACTAATGCGCCTCGGATGGCGAGGGTGTCGCAACTTTTCCCAATTAAACGCACTATAGTCATCCCTTTAGAAATTCATTCCAGCGATATCTGTGATTGAAAACTCAACCGATGGGGAAGCCGTTTAACCACATCGCCAATGAATCCGTAATGGAGGCCATGGGGCTATTAACCAACCCGCTCCCACTTAGATTTTTAAAATAATTTTAATTCGCCCTAGTTTTCTCGGTTTTCCATTTCGGTTTTCTACGTAATTAGGAATCACCCAAAAATTACGATAAACCAAAATCAGGGTTTTCTCGGTTTTCTACGTAATTAGGAATCACCCAAAATTACGATAAACCAAAACCCCACGTAATTAGGAATCACCCAAAATTACTATTAAACCAAAACTTGCGAATATAATTAAGTTTGAGGATTTTTACGTTTTAACATGCAATATCTTAACTATGGATATTCGCACCCATAAAACCGTTGGAGTTTTAATATGCGAATAATCTACCTTAGTTAATTGCACATTACCTTTTGAAAAAACTTTTGGTTTGAATTTCGTTCATGCAAAATAAAACGAAAATCACACAATCAACGAAAAAATCATAAATACGGGAAATTAAATAAAATAAAATTTCCCGACTATTATGGCCTTCTCTATCGTTGATTCCTTGACGCCTCGGTGACACTTCCCGTCGTGTCGCTCCCACTCGTTATTTGAATTCCTCTCTATTCGCCCGGGTTTTCTCGGTTTATTCCGTAATTAGGAATCACCCAAAATTACAATAAACCAAAACCCGCGAATATAAGTTACCCAAAATAACGTCTTCGTCATAGTACAAAAATTCCTATATACAAAGGCGTTTTTCTAGGAATTTAAAGACGACATGATTAGATCAAATCCTACTACAAGATTTTTCTAATCCTACACGACTTCCAGCTCGTGGTTATTACTATTACAGAAATTTCCATTCAAAAATAAAACGAGCCCAGACATGTCCCGGGGTTTATGAATGAAAATTAAATTTCTACCATAATAGCCGGGAAACCAATAACCACCTGTTTATACATTTCGACAAAAATAATAATGCCAAAATAAAGCCGTGTAATAAATCAAACAAGTATAAGACCGAAACCTCGCTCTGATACCATTTTGAAGGAAAACTAAACAAGCCCGGGCTAAATCGAAAACCTCACTTTCGTGCTATGCATTCCAGAATCGGAAGCTTTCGACCAAGCTCAGGCTCAAATTAGTTTACCCATGAACGGATCTAGGCTTATACTTATTTAATTTATTAATCGGGACACAAAAAATCGAATCTTTAATAAAAGAGGAAGTTAAAGATTCTACCTTTTGAAGTGAAGTCCCTCGATTAAAGAATACCAAATAAAATCTGCTGCGATTTCCACAAGAAATCCGATCAATTCTACAATACAAACTCCGAGATAGTGTGGGCTATCTTCTACGGAGTTACCCACGAGCAATCGATGAAAACCCAGAAACTTGCTTCTCAAGTAAACTCAAAATTCTGCCCAGAACAACCTAAAAACTACAGCCGCTGGATTCCTGCTCTAAAACTGATTTCCGAAAATTGAGCTGCCAAAAATCCCAGCCACGATCTGCACTGCTGCCACCGTGGATCACCTAAACAAGTAAGAGATCGACACTATGGCAGCAGGATCAGCACCCCAGGATTAAGACAGCTCGCTAGCCGACTGGAGGAAAACCCGCGCAACACTTGCGCAAAAAGAACCCAGCAGAAAAAAAATCGCTCGAATAAAATTGGGCAGCAGCGAAAAAAATTCTGCAGAATCCAGCGGCCGATTTTAATGAAGAAGGGACTGGGCTGTTCAATTAAATCATGGGCTGAGTTCCCTTTTGAAGAAGAAAATTATCTTGGTCGACTTCGAGAAAAAAACTTGACGAAGAAGACACGTTTTTCTCTCTAGACCAAATTTTCTCTTTTTAGCCAAAATGACTTGGCTGCCAAGTTTCTTAGGGTTTTTGGCTGCCCATTATGTTGTATTTATAGTAGCTCGATTGGAGACCTAATGGGCTCTCGAGTTAGGCCTTAAAATTTGACTTTCGTTGACTGCTAAGTCTTCCCGACTAATCAACTCCAATCGACCCTTTTAAATTAATTTATTTAATCCACTTTGTTAATTTAATTTAATCGAACCCTTAGAATTAATTAATTCAAAATAGAATTAATTTCTAAATTCACTTCATCGATTAAATATTAATTAAACCCTTAGGATTAATTAATTTACCTTGTCGATTAGTCAAACGCATAATCGGTCGTACCACTAACGGACCAATTATGGAACTACCGCTCGAAAATGACTTTACCTCGCGCCATTATTATTTCTTCTATCTCCCCACATTAAAGATCTAGTGCTCGTCGATTTATCAATTTACTGACAAATTAATTCACCGACTTCTTGGTTTCCGAGATTAGTACCACTCGACCTTTTATTATACCGAACATAAAGTTCACTGGCCAGGTTTAGTATAATAACCTTACGAGCTCATCTCGGGAGCACCATCAACCCGGCGAACCGGTACGTGGATTCCTCCGACCAGCAACGGCACGCAAGAAGCTAAACACCGCATACCCAACTTACCGAGGTATTGGCCTCAATTGACCTCACTCTTTGGCAAATCAAAGCACACGACACCCAACCCTCACGCCCGTCCCAATCTCGGGATTGAGAGACGGAATACTAGGACCTAATTGACTACGCCGATCAGTACAAGTCAATTCTATCCAAACTGGTCGTGCTCAATATGCCCCGGGCATATCTGTGTGATTTAAACTAGTCTAGATAAACCAATTTCCAAACCACACAATAACCTATACCGATAGTATGTTCAGACTATCTCGGTTACGAGCATACTTTTTATATATCAATACTTTAACCAATAACGGTATCTACTGTGTTTGTCGACACCCCGTTATCTAGTTCTATGATATAAAGGAACAGATTTATACTGAAACAAAATGATATGTCATCTGTGGATATTAGTTTTTGATACAAGTCATAGCTTTTCTGTATTTAAAACTAACACTCCCGTGTCCATTTCGCTAATTACGTCCGGATTAGATAAGAGATTTTACGTTTTTGGGGATTTTTTAGTGTTCTGGCATTTGATATGACCAAAATGTGAATTGTGCGGCGTTTTTGGTTTCTTTTTTTTTTTTTTTAAATGTAACGACAAAAATGCTACATTTTAACGAGCGAGACATGCCTCGCTCGCTACACTTTAGCATTTTTGGGACATTCTATTGCTACGTTTTAGCGATTTGGTTTCCAAAAATTGTCACACTTTAGCGTTATCGTGTACTTATAACGTTACTATTTGGCATTTTTCTCACGATGGTTTTTTACGTTTTAGCATTTTATTCCGTCATTTTCATTACAATTTAGCATTTTTTGTCCTTTATTTCTGCAGTTCGAAGCATTTATTATACAAAGAAGACTAATTTTTACTGTCCAAGGTTATTTTGGGCATTTTTTGTTATACAAATAGCAATTCAGTAGTGAAAAGGCCCACAAGTGAAGGCCCATGTCACTCCCTAAACCCATTTGAGACCCCTAAGTCTCTTCCTAATAGAATTGTACTTTACTTTAGATGAATTTTTTCTTCTATAGTAGGATTTTATTTTGTCATGTAATCTACTTCTATATGGCCAAAATTCTCAAGCCAATTAGAACTAGAATAGGATTTTTTTTCTTAATCTTCAAGTCACTAGGATTTGAGATTACTTTTAGAAAAGGAAGAGAACTCTTGTAAAATCTATAAATAAGCCATCATATTTCAAAATTCAATAGTGATAGTTGATGAAATTTCATGTGTTACACATTGAGTTGCGTACTCATTAAAAATCTCTAATTTAGAGTGATCTTGAGAGATCGTGCGTTTGTCATTGCGAGGAGACCACAAAACTTTATGTTGGTTTCAATAGTTTAGGTTGAACTATTAAATCTTGTCATGAGTGACTAAATCAATCCGAAACCATCCCCATTCTATGAATAAGATTTCGCACAAAGAGGGTAAAAAAATAGTGTGTGTTCTTATGTTAAGTGTTTCTGCCACTTAATTCAACCTTATAGATAGTGTGAGAGAATAGTTAGAAAAATCGGGCAACAATTGGAAACTTTCTTAAGAAGCATATTAACCTGACAACTTCGCTATCATCGGTAACCTGTTCCTGAAGGAGGAGTTTTTCCGCCAGAGTGGTATTAGAGCAAATTTCGTATATTTCTATTCTATATCTTTGTGTCGTTTTTTGTTTTTATCATTGGTTAGAAAATTTGTTCAATTTTCGATCTTATCTAGAAGTCTTTCAAAATCTTTGTCCAAGATTTCGGTTGGCTTTTAAGGGAAGGAGAAATAGTCTCCTGTAGTTAGGATTTTCTGTCCAGTAGATGAAGATGATGATCAGGCTTAGATCCATGGCGTTCTAAGTTCCTAAAGGAGGTTTCCAGCCCTAGATGGTGTGACCGATGATGGGATGCAGATGCAGATGTGGACAAGACGAGCATAAGTTATCTATGGAGCACAGGGAGGCGTCCTCGGCCTCGAAGGTTTATCATTCGTTACTGATGTAATAATGAGCTTGATGCTGCTTGTATATTCCTAGGGTTGTTTGGCTCGATTGTGTGTATGTGTATCTATTTCTCTTCGGACTTAAATGTATAGTAGTTCCTGGTTTTCTATGAGTGGGTTGTCCATTTGCTTGTCTTAATTATATTGGTTGTGTTGCCTCTATGATTATGGACAGGACAAGGACCTTCCGAGAGGATAGTTTGTGGTCAATTGATTATGCCGGACGGTGGTAGGAATCCCCACTCATCTCTTTGACTCTACATTTTAGTAGTTGCATGCTTAGATTAGCTTTTGTTAATTAATCACCTCTGTTTGACCACTAACAGGACCGGTAATTGCAAATGAACATAAATGCTTGTGTGCTTGATGTGACTCCAAAATATACCTTTTTACGACCTAAAATCATGCACATTTAGCTTACTTTTAATTGATTTTAAATGTTTATGATACATTTTATGAGCTTTCAATACATTTATAGTTGGATTTGCATGATCTTGTAGTAAAAAGGTGTATTGGAGATTTTGGAAAAAACTTGAAGGTTTTTGTTAGAAAAAGGAAGAAAACACGCAGTAATGAATCTGAAAGAGAATAATTTGAAAAAAAGTGAAAAGAGAGATGAAAACCGAGACCGGCGTCCACTGGGCGCTGGCGCCTGATTGCCGCCGACCTCGACATCCACTCAGTGCCATCGCCTGGTCGTCGCTCGGCAATCGCTTCTAAAAATCCAAATTTGCCCTTGGCGTGTTTTAACTTATGTTTTCCCAATTTTAGCCATGATTACTTTTCTTAATAGCTAAGGCCTCTTGTAAAGACACATACTATTACACCTTAGTAGGTTTTTCATAGTTTAGAGAGAGTAGCTTAGTGAGGAAGAAACACACACTTTCTCACATTTTTCACACACACACACACGCTATGAATTCTCTTAGAACAACCATGTTCTAAGTAGATTATAGGGAAATCTACCATTCTAAGTGATAGGGGGTAGTGGATTTCCATGAGATGTAGACCAAATCCAAGGATTCAATGAAGAAGAATTACTTTTGTTTGGGTGGAATTCAAGAGTCTTGTGAATTTTTCTTTCATTTGTTGAGAAAGATCTTACCTTCTTTTATGAATTGAATATACTCATTATGCAATTGACATTTCCTTGTTGGGTTTGATCTTATCTATGGTTATTCATGCATATTGTTAACTGGGTTTCTTACAATTGAAGTAATTGTCATCTTTTCATGTAGATTTTACCTTGTTAGTGGAATATTTGTTGAATCTACCCCATTACTTTGTTTAATTGTAATTTTTAACTTGTTTGACCATTTGGTGTAGTAGTACAATTGAGATTTCTTGTGTTTCAAGTTTGATTTTCTTGACATCCATTTGTTATTGTAAGGTGGTATTTTCAATTGGCATATGTAATGGTGTAAAGCATTGATAGTGGAGTAGGATTGACGATCCTATTCATACTATTGGCCATTTTAGTCCATATAGGAAGTTAAATAAAGACATTATCATTTTGAAGAGTCGTTGCATGATTTTTTATTAACAATAGCTCATTGGATCTTGAAGTGGTGTGATTCTCCCGCCTTTATCCATATTATCTTTTCTTTATTTTTTTTAGTACTTGCATGATTTACTTGAAATCGCTATCTACCCTTTGTTTTGTTAGTTCTTAGGCTAGAAACTACTAGAAATTGTAGTAAGTAAGGACTCGAATCCAATAATCTTATCAAGCAAGACAACTATCTTATGGGAACGAAACCTTAAGTACTATAGTTTTAGTATTTTTGATTTTTTATTTATAAATTTATTTTAAGTGCTCGCCTAAAACTTATACAGCGACAAGAGCATGTCAAAATTGGCGCCGTCGACAGGGATGGTTTATTTTGATTGATTATTGTTGTTGGTAGGTTTGTAGTTTTTACTTGTTTTTGCATTTTTATTAGTTTTTAGTAGTTTTTGTGTATTTTTAATGAATCTTTATAGTGCAGTAGTTTATCTATTGTCTGTATCCTTTTTGTGTTTTTTAGCTTAATTTTAATAGTTTTCTTGTGTTTTTAAGTACTTGGTTACTTGGAAAGATGGGACATCAAATTCGGGCTAATCCTAGGACATATGAGCAAAGATTTTGTGGATCTTGTAACATCACGTTTCAAGTATCTAGACAAGAGGAATCAAGGATGCTCAATGGTTTGCTTAGTCAAAATATAGGTTTTCAAGGAGTTTGTAGATGTGAAAGTTGTCAAGCAAATCATGGAGAGAATCCAATGTTTCAAGATCCTAGGAAGAATGAGTTTGGTGATTATGATAATGCAATTGATGAAAGGAGAGATGATGATATGAGAGTTATGAAGAATCAATTTCAAGAGGTGATCTATAGAGCTAGTAGGAATACAATCTCTTTTAGAGGTATAAAAGCACAACTAGAAGAGATAGAATTGAAGTTGGAAGCTATATTGAGGGACTATGAAATCCAAAATCAAAGGGAAATGGAGAATGAAAGATTTGACGCTACTAAACTCCCTTTGAATATTCAAAGCATACCCACCGATTATTTTGACGATGTAGAATCTTTAGAGAAAAATGATGACTCCTTAGGTATGAAAGTTGAAGTTGAGGACTTAGGGAGTAATATAATCAAGGTTGGTGTATGTGATTGGTATTGGAATGAACCGGAAGAGATTGGACCGGTTATTGAGGAACTTAGTGAAACTAATGAAGATGATGAGCTTAAGGAAGATGAGAATATTCTCTTGTGCCTAAGTGGTTTGAGGAAAATAGAGCATAAGGTGAATAAGGTGCAAGACACTCTTGATATTCTCATGCTTAATATGTTGGAGATTAAAAATACCTTATGGAAGGATCCAAAGAGAGAGAAGTTGTATAAGGACAAGTTGAAGGACTTAGAAGCTAGCACTAAGATAGACAAAAGTGAGCTAACTCACGAGGAGATAGTGAGAAATCGAAAGAATAGAAGGAAGCTCAAAAGGAAGTTGAAGAAGAAGTTAGCCAAGGAGAATTGCAAAAAGATGGTTGAGAATTTCTCAAAACTTAAGGAAGTCCTTTGGGAAGATTAATGAGGCTATTGGAAGTGCTAATTATGTACAACACTCCATGAGTCTTGTATAAACTTGATCTTTTACCTTGAGACAAGTCTAGCCGGAGACTATAAAGTCCAAAACGCTTATTGGGAGGCAACCCAAGCGTTTTTATTACTTTTTATTTCATTTTCTAGATTTTAGATTTTTGAATTTTGAATTTTTCAAATGCAAATTTGTCATTTGTTCTTAAGTGATTTGTGAGAATATTGATTTGGAGCATGTGTATTTGTTGTACGTACAGGTTTTAGCAAGACTGGATTGAGCAAAAAGTAGAAGGGTTAAAAATTGGGAATTTTGGCAAAAAGTTCAGGATGAGCACCCAGGCAGCGTCGGTGCGTCGCTGAGCATCGCGCGACACATATGTGCCGTGCCATCCTGCCGCCGTCATAAAGGGCGTTACCGACAGCGTCAAAGTCATAGCCACCAGCGCCCAGTTGCAGCCTCGACGACTGACGTGCTCTTGTCATTGTAAAATTTAAGGGCGAACACTTCAAAACAAATTTATAAACAAAAAAACAAAAATACCAAAACTATAGTACTTAAGGTTTCGTTCTCATACGAATGTTGTGTTGATTGAAATAGTAGTTGGGTTCGAGTCCTTACTTACTAATGTTTTAGTAGTTTCTAGCCTAAGAATCTAGCAAAACAAAAGGTAAGATAGTAAATTCATGTTAATCATGCAAAAGCTAAAATAAACAAAAGAAAAGATAACGTGGATAAAAAAGGGAAAATCATACCACAACAAGAACAAGGGGCTATTTGTAAGTGAAATATCATGCAATTGTCTGAACACTTAGATTTTGCCATTCCTATTATGGACATAAGTACCAAAGATAGCCAATAATAGAAATAGGATCGTCAATCCTATCTATTCTCAATCCTCTACTTCCTACTTTGAGATTAAGCAACCTTACCGACTTTTATAGCAAATGGATAAAGGAACAACTAAGCTTGCAACTCAATAAAGCATAATCAACACATACCACATGCTTACACAAGTTGTGCAATCCTCAATTCTGCCAAGTAGTGAAATAGATTAAAAAAATATACTAACATCAAGGCCAATTCACTAGGTATAGACAATAATTAATTCATTTGCATGAAACCCGCTTATCAATATGCATGGAAAACCATAGAATACAACAAAAGTAACAGGGAAACACAAAGCCCATCATAAAATAACTCAATTAAGAAGAGAAGGTAAGGCCTTTTGAATAATAAGGTAAAGAACACTCCTAACTCTTGAACTTTCATCATCAAAGGGGGAAACTTCCCCATTAAATCCATGCTCTTTGTTCTACTTCACTTGGAAATCCACTACCCGCTATTACTTAGAAGGTAGATTTCCCTAGAATCTACTTAGAACATAGTTGTTCTAAGAGAATTCATAGTGTGTGTGTAAAAAATGTGAGAAAGTGTGTGTTTCTTCCTCCCTAATTTACTCTCCCTAAAACTATAAAAAACCTACTAAGGTGTAATAGTATATATATTTGCAAGGTGTATTGGTCATGAAGAAAGTTTCCAGAGGGCTAAAATTGGAATTACATAAGTTGAATCATGCCAAAGGAAAATTTGGACTTTCAGAAGTATTTTTCGGGCGACGACCAGGCAGTGGCGCCGTGTGGACACCGAGGTCAGCGACGAACAGGCGCCAATGCCCAGTGGACGTCGGCCTCAGAATCTTCAACTCTTTTTGCTCTTTTCCAAATTCTTCTCTTTAAGTTTCAATTCTGCGTGTTTCCTTCATTTTTCCAGCAAATGCCTTTAAGTTTCATCCAAAATCTCCAATATGCCTTTTCACTACAAGATCATGCAAATTCAACTATAAGTGCATTGAAAACTCATAAAAGATATCATATTCATTGAAAATCAACTAAAAGTAGGTTAAAAATGCATGAGTTTGGGTCATAAAAAGGTATATTTTGGAGGCACGTCAGTGACCTGGGGTGATATGAAGGTTCCACGCTTCACTTGACAAAAACGAGTTTATAAGGTAAAAATGGGCAATATGAAGGCTACAGCCTCCTTACCGCCCATATGCACGAAAAATTTCCCAGAAGTTGCACAAGAACCGAGTTCAATCCAAACTTGCGAAATAGGTTTTTTGTTCCTAAATTTGTTAATCAAACATTTCCTTACCTATTAACAAGTGATTTGAACCGATTGGATTGCTTCGAAAACCTATTCTCGCATGAATCAAAGGTAAAAATTTCTAGGGTTATCGTTCTTTATTTTGAAATTTGGGATTTTCATATATTTTGATTTAAACTTGATTCTGTTGTAATAAGTATGATTATTTATGGTTAATAAAGTATGGGTAGCATGATTCTAAGCATGATTTATCCTCCATGTTCATACATTTGTGATTTTGTGGTTTTGAGTTCTTAGAACATGCAATTTCGAACTTTGTTGAAATGGTGTCATGTTAGTCCATGTTTAGAACAATTTTATACTTGAAGTAGGATGTTTTGCATGTTGTGGGCGATAAAATAGTATAAAAGTATGATTTCTATAAATTTTTGGTTGAATTCACTCTGGGTGACACCATGGCGTTGTGCCTTGCGGTAGCCAAGGCTCGGCGACATACAGGTTCCAAAGCCTGTATGACGCCCACCTCGGCGACCTCATAGCTCCAGTACCTGTATGACGCCCAGGTGATTTTTGAAGCCAACCTGAACTTTCTAAACTCATTACTTTAACTTGTAAACATGCAAATCATAGCTAGAACTAGAAACACAACAAGGTATGAAAGGAAGGCTGCGTCGAAAGAAAGTTACTCAACCTCCATTGAAGAACTTTTTGGAGATAGTGCTGATAGGGAAAAAAGGGATATAGATGATGAGATATCAGTTTCTATTACTGGAAGTAAGGACTCTCAAACAGTCGGGAGATCACATTTAACAATAGGAGAAGAGGTAGCTCACTCACCCATCGAGAAGAAGGCTAGGAAAGACAAAAAGCTTAAGAGCATAGAGGAAGCAGAAATGAAGATGAGTTCAAGAAAACTAACCTTGCAGAGAGAGGTACGTCAATCCAGCAATTATTGGAGTTTTTTTTGAACAACGTGGATGGAAGAAGCTTATGCCTACTTCAAGGAAAGTGAATTTTCAACTATACAAGAAGTTTTATGAAGCCCTATGGTTTAGAGATGATATGGGTTATATTACAGTGAGAGAAAAGAAGATTCTTGTTTCAAGTGAAGGAATTAACAGGTTTCTGAACATAGATGCCCATGGAATGCTGGGGAAGAATGATTTGGAAAGAAAAAAAGTTGGGAATAAGGACTGTTGGAAATGCATCAGTCCTGCAGTTAGTTGTCCTTCTACTTAGCAAGAAGTGGTTTATACGGACTTTCATAGTAGTGCCAGGACCATTTACACTTTCATCAGAAACAATATCCTTTCATCAAAGAATTAGAGAGTCACAGAGGATAGATTTTTACTGTTATTGGCTTTGATAGAAGAGGAGAATCTTGATTTGGGGAGCGTTATATTCACTACTATGATGGATGAAAGATTATCTGCCTGGACCTGGTAAAAAATTTACTTTCGTGATACGTATTCCAGAATCAAAACTCTTGACCAGGCCTAAGCACTAGCACAATTACTATTTCAACCTTTGCTTGAAATACCAATGCGCAAGATTTTAGCTTCTACTTATTCGATTTGTCACGTAACAACAAATTCTTAATTAAAGCTAAAGTTTAAGAATTACCTCTTAAAGTGTGTACATAGGTGATCGCTTGTATGACTCAAGACCAGCTCGTATGTTTTTGTGGGCAACAAACTAACGGACCAAACAATTAGCAAATCAAATGAACACAAAAAACTGCTCGCCGGAAGAAATTCCACGAACCTGCCATCGCACTTGTAGCTCACGCGCCGCCGCCCCAGACTCGGTTCTCCACCTTTTGCCGGAAAAAATATTGTCGGCCATCTGTTGATGAACTTGATCTGGCACTGCCTGCTGAGGAGAACTAGTTGACTTCGAGGAGAAAAATTGGTTTCTCTCTCTAGACTTTCTCACTCTAGTTTCTTAAATTATGAAACTATGAATTGTATGTTGTGTATTACCAATCTGTTGTCTATTTATAGAGTTACAAGAGAGGCCCCAAGTTGGTTTAGGATTGGTCTTCCTATTGGGCTTGTGTTTTACTTCAATCCCGTTCCTGGACTGATTCACATCCAACTGACACAAGGATCCACTTATCCTTAAACCAGTTACTGGACTGATTCACAACCAACTGACACAAGAATTAATTAATATTTTAATTAATTAAATCTTCTTTTTCCAATTAACCAATACATAATTAATCGTACCATTAACGGATTAATTGTGGCACTACCATCCTACATCATAATTGCTTCCGAAACAACTAAATTAATTATTCTTTAATCTCCGAACATCATAAATTAATTATTTATTAATTTATTGATAAATTAATTAATCAACTTCTTATAATCTGATATTTGTACCACTCGACCTTTTTAATATATCGGACATAAGTTCACCGGTCGGGTTTAGTACAATAAACATAACGAACTCATCTTGGGAGCACCATCACCCAGGATGCACCGGTACATGGTTTTCTCGACAAGTAACAACACACTAAGTAATCAAACACGCGCACCCAACCCATCAAGACTATTGGCCTCAAGTGACCTCACTCTTTGGCAGATTAAAGTACACTATGTCTAATCCTCATGCCTGCTTAAGTCTAGGGATTTAGAGATAGAATACTAGGATCGAATAGTCTATTAAATCAGTATAAGACAATTCATCCTAAATGGTCATGTTCAATATGCCCTAGGCATATATATATGATTCAATTAGTTTAGACAAACCAATTTTTGAGTCATATAATAACTTAAACTGATAGTGTGTCCAAAACTATCTCAATTACAAACCTTATTTATATATTATGTCTTTTAACTAATGATGAGATCTACTGTGCCACACCAGACACCTCATCTAATTACATAATATAAATGGACAATATATGTAAAACATAAAAAAATTTAACTAAAATATTTAATCGATATATATAAACTGGGAAATAGTTTAATACAAGCAAAACTTTAGTAGTCAAAACAAACAATGGATACTTTGGAGAGTAGAGAGGTTGATGGATTGCCTTATCTATTATTAATTGAAGCTTATTGCTATGAGGTTGGAATTAAGAAGAGGGACACAGATAAAATGATTATATTACCCTCTAAGATTAATAATAAAACATGTTAGGGTTTTAAGATTAGTAAGAAAAAGATACAACAAGGGGATGCAAGTTCATCTACTTTAACACAGGCAACAAGAGAGTTGCAGGAGCAGATAGCAAAAATATAAGGGTGGATGAAGAAAAAGGATGAACAAGATAGAACACTGACATGACTCCAAAATGTACCTTTTTATGACCCAAAATCATGCATGTTTATCTTACTTTTAGTTGATTCTCAATGAATACGATATCTTTTATGAGCTTTCAATGCACTTATAGTTGGATTTGTATGATTTTTTAGTAAGAAGGCATATTGGAGATTTTGGATGAGACTTTAAGACTTTTGAAGTTATTTGAAGAGTTTTGGGAGAAAACGGAGTGAAAACGATCACAAAAAGAGCAAGATGGAAAAAGGAGGGAAAAATAGAGTTGCTGAAAAAGGTGCCAGCAGTGAGACCGCTAGCTAGCGGCCTCATAGCGGCCTGGTGGACGCCCGGAAACCTGCTGTGTGGCGGGGAATTTTCCTTTTGTTCCTAAATTACCCCCAAACCTTCCTAAACATTTCCTATAGTGCCCCCACAACTTGTAACCCTAAAAACATGTATAAATAGGCCTCCAAGATTATATTTAACAAAACTCTACATAACTTAGTCACTACTTTTCTTAGTTTCATAATTCTCTCTAGAATACATTCTTTAGCTTAGGTATTTGCAAATTGGAGAAGAATTAAGCTCTTACTCAAGTGTTTGGTGAAGAAGCTACTTTAATATCATACCATGTTCACTTCATTTAGGTTTGATTTGCTATTTCTCTTCCCTTAATTATGTTTCCTTAGTTTTCTCTTGGGGTTTGTGATTGTGAATCTTATGGGTGATTGATATTGTGCTATTAAATTGTTATTTAGTTCATGTGCATTGATTGTATTGTTGATTTGAGTTGAATTAAGTAGGTAATTGGATTCAAGTTAACTTATTCCGTTAAATTGATCCTAAATTGGGTTAGCTCTCGTGTTTAACATGATTGGGATAGGGTTCTTGAGGTTACATAGAGATCCTTAGACCATATTTGTGACATTTGTTAGAATATAATTAATGGGTTGGGTGAACCTTGCAAAATTAGTATATTAGAGAATTGATTCTTGAAAGGTTGATTGCTTAATTGGTAAGTTTAGGTACAAGCAAGTTCCATAATTGAATCCCATGACCTAGATAATCACTTCAATTGCACCTAAAATATCAAGATACCATAAGAGGATCAAGAAACAATCCCAAGTCTTAGTTATTAAGTCTTCACCTTATTACCTTGCTTTGATTAGTTGCTAGTTTGTTCATTTTCACTTTTACCTTCACAATTTACACTTTTTTTCATTATTTGTGTACTTTTCTAGATTATTAAGATTTATTCCACGCCTCCCTTGGGTTCTCCCTTAAGTACTACATATTATGATTCTTTGGGTTCTAATTTGTTTTATTTTTGGTTTATAAATACCTTTTGACACGGCTTGCGACAAACCGGTTCACGTCAAAATTAGCCCCATTGCTGGGAAGGCCGGCTTGAATAATTTTGAGAGTCTATTGTATATATTTGTTATTGGGAGTGTTTTTTGCTATTTTATCTTATTTTTGTGTTTTGGGTTTGTACGTGGAGTTCTTATTTTGGTGGGGTTTGTGTGTTTTGATTTTAGTGTTTTCCTTTTTATCTTTTTACTTGGGTATTTTTGTTTTTGGTTTTTGTAATTTTCTAGGTTCAAGGTTCTTGTGGATTGAAAATTGAAGGAAACATGCTTATGAGAGAAGGTGTGAGAAGAGAGCAAAATGAGAGTGGAGTTTACCAATGAAACAATAGTCGACAACAACATCCTTATGAAGGGCGAAATCATCCAAATAGTAATATCACTACCATGAAGATAATGGAATTGCAAGCAACAATAAGAAACATGGACTTTTGGATTGATAAGGGTTTCACCCAAGTGCAAAATGAAAATGCCGAGTTAAAAGCTCAAATTACAAGGATGCAAGAGAATCATGAATTGTTGTTGGCTAAGGTGTTGAAGTTAGAAAGTGATAAGGAGCAAAGTGATGCAAAAGCTTGCTTGAGTGTACAAGAAAGCAAACCAAGAGTTCAAGTGCATAAAGATGAGATGAATCATGATGAACTTTTGGATGGTAAGAAGGGATTCTGGGAAGAAAGGGTGGAAAACAAAGTTGTCATATTGAATGAAGAGACTATGAAGGCTCAAAAAGTGAACAGGACATTTCATCCAAAATAGAGAAATCAAGACAATTGTTAATGGTCTTAAGGGAAGAAATAGAAAAATCTTACTAATATGATGGGAAATTAGCTAAATTGGAAGTTTAAGTAGCTAAATTGAAAAAGGATAATTATGTGATGAAGGCTGAAATTTGGGAGCTTCAAAGAGAGAAATTGGATTATGGTAAACTCGAAAAGTTGAAAAAAACCTTCGATAAATATATGAACGAATTGGAAGAAGATCTCGTGGAGAGATGTGAGGATATTGAAAAGAATATTGATAAGATAAAAAGTGCAAGGGAGGAATTAGTGCAAATGGAGAAGGTGAAAGATCAATCACCAGAGGAGTTAAAGAAAAGGTCAATTGAGGAGGAGATGATCATACTTTTGAAAGACATGCATAGAAATATAGTAAAGACGGAAAATGAACAACCTATCTCCAAATCAAGTGTAAAAGTAGATGGTGGAGCTAAATTGGAAGAAATCACTCAAGAGCGTAGTTGTTTTGTAACCAAAGAAGTGGAGAATTTGAGTGATAATGATAAAAAGGGCAATTTCGTTGAAGAAATTCACTCACATGACCCAAAGGAACCTCTCCAAGTGCATGAACCCCACTCTACCAAAAAAGAAGAAATGAAGCAACATGTCAATATTGTTGTAAGGGCAATGAAATAAAGAAGAAAAGCAAAGAGGAAAATGAAGAAAGCCAAGGCAAAGGAAGAAAGTAAAAGGGAGAAGGAGGGACTTGCAACCTTGGAAAGTAGATTGCCTAAATGTTTTCTTGAGCTTGCAATGTTCATGGGAGGCCCTTCATTGGATGCAAAAGAGAGAAATATCCTCACCGCTCAAGAAAGCCACAAGAGTCAAGAAGCATATTCCATCAAGTTCACTTGATGCAAGAGCTACCTAGATATATTTTTATATATCATTTTCTGTTTTTTAAGTTTTTAGTTTTCTAAATTGTTAATAAGTCATGGATTTCATTGCGATTTTTGAGTAGGATATTTTTGAACACATTCCTGTGTTGTAGGTACACGATTTGGTGCAATTGGGTGGTGTACAAGTCAAGTGGAAGCAATTTCGCAGAGATCGAGGAAAAATAGGATGTCAGCACCTGTATGCCGCGGTGTGCCGCCAGCTGTAGGCGTCCACCACGCTCCAACGCTAGGTTTTTGCCGCTGTCTGAAGGCTATATCAGTAGCACCGTACCGACGCCACTGCGACGCCTATGTCCCCTGTTTTGATTTTATGATTCAAATAAGGTACCATGGAATTTAAAACCTCCATTTTACTTACTTAACACTTCCAAAACCTCCAAGATCTTAAAAGAAAGTTATTTACAGCTCTAATGTATCCAATTCATGCATTTTGGATTTGAAGTTCTTCATTTTTAGTGTTCTTACCTACAACTTGATGTTCTTATGATCTTTAGAGAGTTCCAAGCATCTTACAAATTCAAGAATCAAAGGTAAGAGTATAGAGCTTCCTAGTGCTTAATTGTGAAAAAATGGATTGCTTAAACTTGATGTAGTACTATGCTATGGATGATGAATATGATTGAATGAGCTTATATTGCCATGAATGTATGAATTTTCCAATTTAATATGTTTTGCATGTTATTATATTTATCTTTTGAACTTTAATGCTATGGAACATGTATGACTTGTTTTTCAATGAAACGAAATCATATATTATTATGTATAGAACAATCATATGTTGGATTTAACGTGTTTTGACAGTGCTTAAATGGTTAAACTGCTAAATTGGTGAATATTTTTCTAGATTTAATGATAAGCGACATGGAGGCACCGCTCCTCCACGCTACCCGCATCTGGCGACAGCCAGGCACCAACATCAGTTGGACGCCGCATGTGCTACCGCCAGGCACCAATGCCTGTTGGGTGCCGCTATGCCAATATCACAAGTTATTGTACTTTCTTTTCTAAAATTCACTAATTCTTTACAAATTTTTAGGACATGATTAAATTCAAGAAGGTAGAAGAATGATGAGCTTACAATGAAAAATAGGGGAAGCTTATAGATGATGCACTATTGGTTTTTCTCCACAAATGATTTTCTACAAGAGTTTGAGAATCCTTAAAACTACTACTTTCTTACTACGCTTTATTGACATCTATGACATTTAGTTATTTTTACGCTTTGGTGTTTATTTCTAGTTTTATGAATAAGTGTTTTGATGAGCTTAAAAGACTTTACATGAAATTTACAGTTACAACGAATGGGCATACGCTTAATTGTAATATTTAAGATTTTAAAGAAAAATTGGCCCCATTTTCTAACTTTTGTTTTGTTTTGATACATTGAGGACAATGCATATCTTAAGTGTGGGGGGGGGGGGGATGTTATTCTATGTCTTCATGCTTGCTAATCAGGAAACTAGTAGTGGATGAGTCCATTTTGTGGATTATTTTTAAAAAATTTGCTCTATTTTAGACTTTGTAAAAATTTTTCCAAACCAAAAGGACCCCTTCAAGCTAGTTTTGTGTATTTGCATTGCATGATTGGTGGAAATATGATAGAAATGGTTGAGTATTGATAGATATGATGTGAGTTCTTAGTTGACATCTAGAGATGTAATCACATTTCAACCCTTGATTTTATGTGAGCTTATTTGAGTCGTTATTGAGCATTTCTTATTTTCTAGCTCATCTTTCTTTGGTTGTGTGATTTGTCTTGCATGAATGGTTGAATCTAGAACTTGACTTTAACATACATATCAAGATCTTTTACATGTTTGTGATACATTGAAGTGATGAAGGAAATTAGTTAGCTTTTGTTTTTACCTTTTCTTCACTTTACAATTCCCGTAATCATCTTTATCCCCTTAGGCATAACCAAGTTAACCCCTATCTTTTATTTGATTTCCATTTTGTCTCAATAAGCCAACTTGAGTCTTTTTCTTTGTGAAGCCTTGTTTTTGGACCCTTAAAGAGTTTGTATTTAGTTGGATGTGGAAATGAAAAATTAATTGATGGATTCTAAGTTATTAGTTTGCAGTTTTTAGTAGTTTCTAAAAGAAGAAACTTCAAAAAAAAAAAAAAGAAAAAAAAGAGTTTAAGTGTTAAAGTTTGAAGAATAAGAATTGGAAGTAAATTACATCTAACCCTTAAACCTACATTAGTAGAAAAAAGAATCCAAGTAAAAGTAGTAGATGAAACATTCCAACCAATGCAATTCTCTTTACAATAACTCCAATTTTTCAAACCTTGACATTTTCTTGTCCCTAGCCAATTTTCTTAGCCCCGTTATACCTAATAAAAGTCTTTTTGTGAAAGATTTTGGTAGGATCTGGGTTTGCACTTTCTCAATTTACCACGCAACAAAATTTCTATTAAAGCAGAATCTTAGAAAAGTACCTTTGAAGCGTGCACTTGGTGATTCTCTTGTATGCCTCAAGACTATGACTTCACGTTGTGTGGGCAACGAACTAGAAGTCAATTGATCAGCTACTCACCACAATCCACCTGCTAGAAAACTCTAGCCCCGCAGCACCTGGCACGTACTATAAACGCACCGCCCGCAGAGAGAGAAAACTACGCGCAGCTGGTATAAACCAAGGCCAAAATTTCAGCCACTAGAAACCCAAAAACCAGCTGCACACTTTCTTGAAAATTCGACATTGAGAGAGAAACGTTTTATCTCTCTAGAATTTTCTCTCTCTAGAAATCCTGTGGATTAATTGTGTTTTCTTGAATTACTGATCCCTTGTCTATTTATAGAGTTACAAGAGAGACTCCAAGTTGGTTTAGTATTGGTCTTCCTACTGGGTTTCTGTTTTCCTTCAATCCTGTTTCTGGACTGATACAGATTCTGTTTCCTTCAATCCTGTTCCTGGACTGATACACTCCCAACTGTCATAGAGATTCACTTATCCCAATCCAGTTCCTGGGATGAATCACTCCCAACTGACACAAGGATTCACTTATCCCAAACTAGTTCCTGGGATGATTCACAACCAACTGACACAAGGATTAATTAATTTCTAAATTAATTAAATCTACCTTTGTCAACAACCCAGTACATAATTAATCGTACCACTAACGGATTAATTATGGCACTACTAACCTACACCAGAATTGCTTCCGGAATAACTTAATTAAATTATATTCATAATCTCCCCACATCAAAGATATAGTGCTCGTTAATTCATTAATTTACTGATAAATTAATTCATCAACTTCTTTAATTCCGAGACTAGTACCACTCAACCTTTTTACTATACCGGACATAAGTCCACCGGCCGGGTTTAGTATAATAAACATTTCGAGTTCATCTCGGGAGCACCATCACCCCGGACGCACCGGTACATGGTTTCCTTTCGACAAGCAGTAGCACACCAAGTAACTAAACACGTGCACCCAACCCACCGAGACTATTGGCCACATTTGACCTCACCCATTGGCAGATCAAAGTACACTATGTCTAATCCTCATGCCCACTCGAGTCTAGGGATTTAGAGATAGAATACAATGATCGATTTGTCTATTAAATCAGTACAAGACAAATCATTCCTAAGAGTCAAGTTCAATATGCCCCGGGCATATCTATATGATTCAATTAGTTTAGACAAACTAATTATCTGAATCACATAATAACCTAGACTGACAGTTTGTCCAAAGCTATCTCGGTTACGAACCTCATTTATATATTATGTCTTTCAACCAATGATGAGATCTACTGTGTCGCACCAGACACCTCATCATCTACTTACATAATATAAATGGACATAAACATGCACAACAAAATATAATTGAAACACAAATCGATATATTAAACTGGGAAAATGTACAACACAAGCATAGCTTATGTATTCTACTCCAACAATCTCCCACTAATACTTAAGCTGTGCTTTAAGTATACAACTACATACAATCCTACCCAATCTGCTGTTATCTATCTAAAAAAGCTGTCAAGGCTCTCCTAAGCATCTGATCCCCATGCCCATCACGTGAGCCTCAAAGACTTTTAAAGTCAATGTTTTCGTGAATTGATCTGCAAGGTTATCCTCTGATGCTATCTTAGCCACGACCACGTCTACCCTCTTTACGATGTCTCGTATCAGGTGGTACTTGCGCTATATATGTTTACTCGCCTTGTGGGCTCGTGGTTCCTTCGAGTTTGCTACTGCACTATTGTTATCACAATAAACCGTGATAGACTTCGGCAAACCAGGAATCACATCTAAGTCCACTAGGAAGTTCTTGAGCCATACTGCTTCTTCCGCTGCCTCTGATGCGACAATGTACTCAGCCTCCACGGTAGAGTCTGCCACGCATTTCTGCTTGACACTCCGCCAAACTATGGCTCCACCTCCTAGAGTAAACACATACCCTGAGGTAGACTTGCTCTTGTCCCTGTCGCCTTGAAAATCTGAATCTATGTAACCTCGGGGTACCAGCTCAAGCGCCTGATAGACCAGAACTTGGTCTCTCGTTCTGCACAAATACTTGAGAATGCATTTTACTGCTTCCCAATGAGCTTTTCCGGGTTACTCTGATATCTGCTCACCATGCCCACGGCATAATAGATATCAAGCCTCGTACACAACATGGCATACATAAGACTTCCTACTGCCGAAGCATATGGAACTGTCTTCATGGTCTCTATCTCCTCAACAGTCTTAGGAGACTGTTCCTTAGATAGAAACACTCCATGCCTGAAAGGTAGAAAACCTTTCTTGGAGTTCTGCATGTTAAAATGGGCCAGAATCGTGTCTATGTATGAAGCTTGGGAGAGGGTTAGCGAACGTTTTCTACGATCTCGAATAATCTTGATCCCAAGGATATTTCCCGTTTCTCCTAAGTCCTTCATATCAAATTGCTTGGACAGCCATGCTTTTACGTCTGATAACACTTTCTTGTTGTTGCCAATCAATAGAATGTCATCTACGTAAAGTACAAGAAACACCACTGAGTTTCCATCACATCTGCGATGTACACATTGCTCATCCAGACACTGAGTAAATCCAAAGGACTGGATTACTTCATCAAACCGGATGTTCTAAGATCTGGATGCCTGCTTAAGTCCATAAATAGACCTCTTAAGCCTGCAAATCTTATGCTCTTGGCCTTTTTCAATGAATCCCTCTGGTTGCTGCATAAAGATGGTTTCCTCAAGACTTCCGTTTAGAAAAGCTGTCTTGACATCCATCTGCCAAATTTCATAATCCATATGAGCAGCTATGGCTAGGAGAATCTGGATCGACTTAAGCATGGCTACCGGGGAGAAGGTTTCCTCATAATCGATTCCCTCTTTTTGAGTATACCCCTTCGCCACCAGTCTAGCTTTAAAGGTTTCCACCTTCCCGTCAGGTCCTCTCTTACGTTTGTAGACCCACTTGCATCCAATGGGCTTAAACCCATCAGGCAGGTCCACAAGCTCCCAGACTTGATTGTGGTCCATTGACCCCATCTCGGATATCATTGCCTTACGCGAAGATTCTGCATCTTTATCTCGAAGTGCCTAATTGTAGTTAACTGGGTCAGGTTCAGGCACACCTGGGACTAGGTCTGAAGCCTCTCCCACGCCAACGAACCTGTCTGGCTGTCTCACAACCCTCCCACTACGATGAGGCACCGCCTGTGTGGGCGTATCATCTGTGATCTCATGTGCAGTGTGTAGTGTATCTACTTGTGCTGGTGCATCAGGATTAGTATTTTGTCATCTAAGCTCTTCTAGTACTATCTTACTCTTGGGCTTGTGGTCTAAGACAAAGTCATCTTCTAAAAATCTAGTGTTGGTACTTACCACCACCTTCTGATCTTTAAGACTATAGAATAGACCACCTTTCATTCCCCTAGAATATCCTACAAACAGCATTAATTCTGTTCTTGCATCTAACTTAGCCGTATCTGCCTTAAGCACATGTGCTAGGCAGCCCCAAATTTTGAGATGTCTTAGACTGGGCTTCCGCCCGTTCAACAACTCTACTGGGGTTGAAGGCACGATTTTAGATGGTACAAGATTAAGAATATACATTGCCGTTTCCAAGGCATATTCCCAGAACGAACTTGGTAAATCACTATAGCTCATCATGGACCTAACCATTTCCATAAGATTTCGGTTTCTCCTTTCTGCTACACCATTCTGCTGTGGCGTGCCAGGTGCAGACAACTGAGACTGAATTCCTACCTCAGTGAGGTAATCTCGAAATTCATGGGACAGGTACTCCCCACCACGATCTGAACGCAGTGTCTTGATACTCTTACCATGATGCTTCTCCACACCTGCCCGAAACTCTTTGAACTTGCCAAAACATTCGGACTTGTGGTGCATTAGGTAAATGTATCCGTACCTAGAGTAGTCATTCGTGAACGTCACGAAATACTCATATCCCCCTCGTGCCTGGACCGTCATAGGTCCACACAAGTCAGAATGAATCAACTCTAATACTTCTTTAGCTCTATAGCCTTTTGTTTTAAAAGGTCTCTTGGTCATCTTACCTTCCAAGCAAGATTCGCAGGTTGTATAACTGTCAATATCTAATGAACCCAAAGGTCCATCATTGACCAACCTCTGAATCCTACTAAGGTTTATATGACCTAGCCTGAGATGCCAAAGATAGGTTTGATTCATTTCAAAGGTTTCTTCCTCTTATTAATGTTAGATACTGAGCTATCTATCTCTATGCTTTGCGCAACAGGGGAGTTAGAGTTAACCACAAACAAATTGTCCGCCAATGAACCAGAACAAATAAGTTTTCCATTTCTTCTAATAACAACATAGTCATCAGAAAAAATAAACTTATACCCGTTCTTCAAGAGTTTAGAAACTGAAATCAAGTTCTTTCTAAAACTCGGTACATAAAGACAATTAACTAACTCAAAGCTAGAATTTTCGAAATTCAACTTAACTACTCCCACTGCTTCTACTGACACTCTTGTAGTGTCGCCCAAGTAGATATCCAATTCGCCTTCTCTAAGCTTCTGGGTTACTTGGAACCCTTGCAAAGAATTACAAACATGGTCAGTGGCACCTGAATCCACACATCAAGTATCTGTGGGAATCGTCGCTAAACATGTCTCAGTAATTAAGGCATAATTTATCGTACTTATAAGCTTTGGACCACCCGCTTTCCAATGTCCCGTCTTATTGCACTTGAAGCACTTGTCTTTCGACTTCTTCTTTGCAATATCTGGCTTAGGCACAATTTGTGCGTTTTTAGCTACTCCCTCGAGCTTTCTCTTCTTCTTTCCAACCTCAGGCTCAGAAGAAGATTCTAAAGCTTCGACTGCGACTAAAGCTCGCTTCTTCTCTTGAAGAAGACTTTTAGCCGCCATCAACTCTGCTAAGAGCTCGGATGAACTTCACAACATCTTACTTATGTTGTAGTTTAACCGAATCCGCTCATAGCTTTGAGGCGCCATCAACTCTGCCAAGAGCTCGGATGAACTCCATAACATCTCACTTATGTTGTAGTTCAACCGAATCCACTCATAGCTTTGAGGCAAGCTCTGGAAGACAATATCGGCTTTGGTTTCACCAACGATTTTGCCTCCCACTACCTCAAACCTTGTTGATGTTACTAATCATGTCAATGACACGATCTCTCACAGGAGCGCTCTCAGCCCTACGGACAATGTCCAAGTTTTCCATCGACATTATTAGTTCCAGTTAAATTGTTGTTTTTCAAAATAGCAGCTAAATGATTGAATGCCATATCGATTTAAACTGGAAAGTTAAACAAACAGTGTTTCAGTTATATATGCTAGAATTTTCGAAAACATGAAAATTCAATTTAATTATTGATTTCCCTCAAAACAATAATATTAATCCACCAACATCTCATCCACCGGGATTCTCGCAAGCCAGGCAGTGTGGACGTTTACGCTAACCCACATTCGTTTGAGAATAACCAAGTTTATTAACTACACTATCTGACCAACGATCTTTTGATCAATGTAGCTAATAGTCGGTGCTTTCAGTCGTACAAGTAAGCAGCGTAACCTCGCGGGAGGAATACTGCAGATCGTACACTAAGTGTGTGCCATTACGTGACTTCTAAGGTTGTTACCTCAGGATAGTGCTCCTCAGATGGAGAGGGTGTCGCATTTCTCCTAGTTAAACTCGCTCTAGTCATCTTACTCAGAAGCTCATAGTCTAGCGATCTCAGGGCTGGACTCATCCGAATGGAGGAAAGCCCTAATGCCAACGCGCAAGCCCACCCACATCGCATATGAACCCGTAATGGTGGCCATGGGGATATAACACAACCCGCACCCACTTAGATTTCCAAATTGAGGGTTTTTCTGATTTTAACATGCAATTAACTAACCTAGGTTATATGCAATCATAAAACCAGACATACTTTAATTCATGCATCTAAAATACAGCATAAAAATTAAAACAATAAATACGAGAAATAAATACGTAAAATAAATTTCCCGACTATTATGGTTTTAATTGCTTGCATCCTTTGCCTTGATCTCGTGTCCCGTCACGTCACTCGATGGAGAGAGTCTTGAACTTAAAAAATGAAAATTGCAGAAAAAATGGGCCAAAAACAGCCCGAACGGCCCGAACGGGTAACCCGGGCCGCACGGGCCGCAGCACGGCCCGAAAAGCGTGCTGCCCACGCGCAGCCCACTACGTGCTCGTCCAGCGCGCACGGCCTGCGTACGCAGCCCAGCGCCCGCGCGCCCGAGCGCCCGCACTGCCCTCACAGGCCGTGCGCGCGCGGGCCTGCGTGTCTGCGCGCCCGCGCGCACCGCCCGCATGGGCCGTGCACGCGGCCCTGCGCGCCCAGCAGCAGCTGATGCTTGCAGCGACTGCTGCGCGCCGCTGCTGCCTGCTGCTGCTCTTTTGGCCTACCGGCCAGCGCGACTGATGCCGGCGGTCGGCGACTGCTGCCGGCGGTGGTTGCCGGCGTCGCCTCCTGCCGCCAACTCCTCCTTCACTTTTTCCCACGCTATTTGGTCTTCTTGCAATTCGTTCTGGGTTTTCCTAGGTTTCTTCAAATTCATGATAACCCAATGAAGGAAAACTGAACAAGCCCGGGCTAAATCGAAAACCTCACTTTCGTGCTATGCATTCCAGAATCGGAAGTTTTCGACCAAGCTCAGGCTCAAATTAGTTTACCCATGAACGGATCTAGGCTTATACTTATTTAATTTATTAATCGGGACACAAAAAATTAAATCTTTAATTAAAGCGGAACTTAAAGATTATACCTTTTGTAGCGAAGTCCCTCGCTTAAAGAAAACCAAATATATTGCTGCGATTTCCACAAGAAATCCAATCGATTCTCCGTAGAAACTTCGAATATTGCGTGGGCAATAATCTATCGAAGTCTACTCGCTTAGCCCACAAGGAAATCACTCAAATTGGATTTAAAACAATCTCAAATTGCTGACCAAAAACCCCGAATATCACTCAGCCTCTTGCTTAAAATTCTGCTGCAGTCACGATAATGAAAACCCACAAAATTGCAAGCACCCAGCTCTTTGTTGCGTCAGGATCTAGACAGAACCGACCTGCGGATCACCCATTTCATGAAAGGAGATCAACGCTAGTCAGTTCCGAATCTACTGCACGCAACTGGGAGCGAGAACCAGCAATAATCAATCGATCGTGACTGCTGCCCCACTGCACTACTACTCGGAAGAAAACCCACAGCAAATAAAACTGTTAATCCGAGACAGCAAGAATCTGGCGAGTTATGAAAAATAAATTGCTAAAGGTTTGGTCTTTGAGATGAATCCAATTTGATGAGCAAAAAATCTGGTTCATTTTTGAGGAAGAATTCTTGGATAAAAATTCTCTCTCTAGAACCTTTTTGCTCAAGAAAGGGGAAAGACAAATTATCTTACAAAATTTCCTTAGGGTTTCTTGGGCATCAAGTCTTCTATTTATAGGAGCTCGATTGGAGACCTAATGGGCTCTCGAGTTAGGCCTTAAAATTTGACTTTCGTTGACCGCTAAGTCTTCCCGACTAATCAACTCCAATCGACCCTTTTAAATTAATTTATTTAATCCACTTTGTTAATTTAATTTAATCGAACCCTTAGAATTAATTAATTCAAAATAGAATTAATTTCTAAATTCACTTCGTCGATCAAATTTAATTAAACCCTTTGGATTAATTAATTTACCTTGTCAATTAGTCAAACGCATAATCGGTCGTACCACTAACGGACCAATTATGGAACTACCGCTCGAAAATGACTTTACATCGCGCCATTATTATTTCTTCTATCTCCCCACATTAAAGATCTAGTGCTCGTCGATTTATCAATTTACTGACAAATTAATTCACCGACTTCTTGGTTTCCGAGATTAGTACCACTCGACCTTTTATTATACCGAACATAAAGTTCACTGGCCAGGTTTAGTATAATAACCTTACGAGCTCATCTCGGGAGCACCATCAACCCGGCGAACCGGTACATGGATTCCTCCGACTAGCAACGGCACGCAAGAAGCTAAACACCGCATACCCAACTTACCGAGGTATTGGCCTCAATTGACCTCACTCTTTGGCAAATCAAAGCATACGATACCCAACCCTCACGCCCGTCCCAATCTCGGGATTGAGAGACGGAATACTAGGACCGAATTGACTACGCCGATCAGTACAAGTCAATTCTATCCAAACTGGTCATGCTCAATATGCCCCGGGCATATCTGTGTGATTTAAACTAGTTTAGATAAACCAATTTCCAAACCACACAATAACCTATACCGATAGTATGTTCAGACTATCTCGGTTATGAGCATACTTTTTATATATCAATACTTTAACCAATAACGGTATCTACTGTGTTTGTCGACACCCCGTTATCTAATTCTATGATATAAAGGAACAGATTTATGCTGAAACAAAATGATATGTCATCTGTGGATATTAGTTTTTGATACAAGCCATAGCTTTTCTGTATTCAAAACTAACAATCTCCCACTAATACTCAAAGCTATGCTAAGAAGTACAAAAACTGTCCAACCCACTATTACACTGCTGTCATAATGAAATCTCCAGAATACCTTTAAGCTCACTGATTTGGCTCTCTCAAGAATCTGACTCCCATGCCCTCCACATGCCTCTCAAAGACCTTTGGGGTCAATGGCTTGGTGAAAGGATCTGCAAGGTTGTCCTCTGAAGCTATCTTGGCCACGATCACGTCTCCCCTCTTTACGATCTCTCGTATCAGGTGGTACTTGCGCTCTATGTGTTTACTCGCCTTATGGGCTCGTGGTTCCCTTGAGTTTGCAACTGCACCATTGTTATCACAATAAACTGTGATAGATCTAGGCAACTCTGGAACCACATCCAAGTCCATCAGAAAGCTCCTGAGCCATACAGCCTCTTTCGCTGCCTCTGAAGCGGCAACGTACTCGGCCTCCATGGTAGAGTCCGCCACGCATTTCTGCTTGACACTCTTCCATACTATGGCTCCACCTCCCAGAGTAAACACAAACCCAGAGGTAGACTTACTCTTGTCCATATCTCCTTGAAAGTCCGAATCTGTGTAACCCAATGGTACAAGCTCCTGCGCTCTATAAACTAGGACATAATCTCTCGTCCTGCGCAAGTACTTGAGAATGCATTTTACTGCCTCCCAGTGAGCCTTCCCAGGGTTACTCTGATATCTGCTAACCATGCCAACGGCAAAGCAAATATCAGGCCTCGTGCAC
This sequence comes from Knoxia roxburghii, assembly GCA_030378225.1. Taxonomy (NCBI): domain Eukaryota; kingdom Viridiplantae; phylum Streptophyta; class Magnoliopsida; order Gentianales; family Rubiaceae; genus Knoxia; species Knoxia roxburghii. Next base: position 20,026,889 of record CM059415.1, on the reverse strand, counting down.
AACATAGCATACATGAGGCTACCCACTGCAGAAGCATAGGGTACCGCCTTCATGGCATCTATCTCCTCAGCAGTCTTAGGACACTGCTCCTTAGACAAATGCACTCCATGCCTGAAAGATAGTGAACCCTTCTTGGAGTTCTCCATGTTAAAACGGGCCAGAATCGTGTCTATGTAGGATGCCTGTGAGAGAGTTAGAGAACGTCTCCTACGATCTCGAATAATCTTGATCCCAAGGATATGTCCAGCCTCTCCCAAATCCTTCATATCGAATTGCCTGGACAGCCATGCCTTTACGTCTGACAACACCTTATTACTGTTGCCAATAAGAAGAATGTCATCTACATAAAGTACGAGGAACACCACTATCTCACCATCACGCCTGCAATAAACACACTGCTCATCCGGAGACTGAGTGAATCCATAGGACTGGATAACCTCATCAAAACGAATGTTCCAAGATCTGGATGCTTGCTTAAGTCCATAAATGGATCTCCTAAGCCTGCATACCTTGTGCTCTGGGCCCTTAACAATGAAGCCCTCTGGTTGCTGCATAAAGATGGTCTCCTCAAGACTTCCATTAAGGAAAGCTGTCTTGACGTCCATCTGCCATATCTCATAATCCATATGAGCAGCTATGGCCAAGAGAATCCGGATCGACTTAAGCATAGCTACCGGGGAAAAGGTCTCCTCATAATCGATCCCTTCTTTCTGAGTATACCCCTTCGCCACAAGCCTAGCCTTGAAGGTCTCAACCCTCCCGTCAGATCCTCTCTTTCGCTTGTAGACCCATTTACACCCAATAGGCCTAAACCCATTAGGAAGGTCTACCAGCTCCCAGACTTGATTTGAGTCCATAGAACCCATCTCAGTAATCATCGCTCTCTGCCAAGAATCTGCATCTTTATCCTGGAGAGCCTCATTGTAGTTAACTGGGTCTGGTTCATGAGCACCAGGGATAAAGTCCGAAGACTCACCCAAACCCATGTACCTCTCGGGCTGTCTCACAGCCCTCCCACTACGACGAGGCACAGCCTGTGTAAGAGCATCATCTGTGATAGTGCGTGCAGTTTCCTGTGGTGTGTGTTCCTGTACGTGTGCATCTGGAATAGTGGACTGACTTCTAAGCTCTTCTAATACTACCTTGCTGCTTGACTTGTGATCTAAAATATAGTCCTCCTCAAGAAATCTGGCATTGGTGCAGACCACCACCTTCTGATCCTGAGGACTATAATATAAACCACCTCTCGTTCCTTTGGGGTAGCCTACAAACAGCATAACCTTAGATCTCGCCTCTAACTTGCCTGCATCTGCCTCGAGCACATGTGCTGGACAACCCCAAATCCTGAGATGTCTCAGGCTAGGCTTGCGCCCATCCCACAACTCTAATGGGGTCGTTGGCACAGACTTAGATGGCACAAGGTTGAGGATATAACATGCTGTGTCTAAGGCATAACCCCAAAACGAGGTAGGCAAATCACTGTAACTCATCATCGATCTAACCATCTCCATAAGAGTCATGTTCCTCCTCTCTGCTACACCATTCTGCTGGGGTGTGCCAGGTGCAGACAACTGGGTCTGAATACCCTCCTCTGACAAATAGGTCCTAAATTCACTAGAGAGGTATTCGCCACCGCGATCAGACCGCAGTGACTTGATACTCTTACCCAGATGGTTCTCCACCTCTGCCTTGAATTCTCTGAACTTGCCAAAGCATTCAGACTTATGGCGCATCAGGTATATGTATCCATATCTAGAGTAATCATCCGTGAAAGTCACGAAATACTCATAACCACCTCTAGCCTGAACTGACATAGGCCCACACACGTCAGAATGAATCAGCTCTAAAACCTCTTTGGCCCTATACCCCTTCGCCTTAAAAGGCCTCTTGGTCATTTTACCCTCAAAGCAAGACTCACAGGTTGAATAGCTGTCAATATCTAGTAAGTCCAAAGACCCACTCTTGACCAACCTTTGAATCCTACTAAGGTTGATATGACCTAGTCTCAGGTGCCAAAGATAAGTCTGATTCAAAGGGGAAGATTCCTTTCTCTAATTATGATTCGGTGATGAATTACTAGTTTCTGTGTTTTGCATAACTGGGGAGTAAGTCTTGATTAAAAACAGATTGTCAACCAATGTACCGGAACATATAAGTTTCTGGCATTTTCTTATAAAAACCGAACCATCAGAAAATACACACTTATAACCATCCAAAACAAGTTTCGAAACTGAAAGCAAGTTCTTTCGAAAACTAGGTACATAAAGACAATCCTTCAAATATAAAATAGAGTCTGAAAAGTAAAGACTAATAACTCCCACTGTAGTCACAGAAACTCTGGTAGTATCCCCAAGGTAGACCTGCAACTCTCCCTCTCTAAGCAGCCGGGTCACTTGGAACCCCTGCAAAGAATTACAAACGTGATCAGTGGCTCCCGAATCCACACACCAAGTATCCGTGGGAATCGCCGCTAAACACGTCTCAGTGACTAGGGAAAATTTACACGTACCTCGAGGCTTTGGGCAGTCCTTCTTCCAATGTCCCGCTTTGCCACATCTGAAGCATTTGCCTCTCGGCTTCTGCTTCTTGGCAATGCCCGCCTTGGGTGCATGACTGGCTCCTGCTTTCTGGCCTCTCTTCCTCTTTTGCTTCCTGGCTTTGGGCCCAGCAGAGGAACCTGAGGGACCAACAGTAGCCAATGCTTGCTTCTTCTCAGCGAAGAGGCTCTCAGCAGACACCAATCCAGTCATGAGCTCAGAAAGTGAATATGAGAGATTCCCCATATTATAGTTCAATCGAAACTGCTCAAAACTGGGAGGCAAGCTCTGAAGGATGATATCGACCTGGGTTTCCCCATCAATCTCACCTCCCAATACCTCGATCTTATTGATGCAACCAATCATGTCCAGTACGTGATCTCTCACTGAAGTGCCCTCAGCCATCTTAGCATTCATGAGTTTCCTCATAGCTGACTGCTTGGCTGCCCTGCCCTGATGTCCAAACATCTCCCTGAGGTTGAGCATCATATCGTAGGCTGAGGTCATCAACTGATGCTGGTGCTGCAGTACACTTGACATGGAAGCCAAGATGTAGCACCTGGTCATCTCATCAGCTTTCTGCCACCTCGTATATGGCTCTCGCTGCTCAGGTGTGGCATCCTCACTGAGCTTAGGGGGGCACTCCTCAGTGAGCACGTACTTATAACCCTCGGCGGTTAGGACAATGTCCAGGTTCCGTTTCCAATCAATGTAATTAGGACCGGTGAGTTTGTTTTGGTTTAGAATGACAGCTAGCGGGTTGAACGACATATCAACTGAAAATAATGAAAAAACATGTCTCAGTATACTTTTCGAAAATATTGAAAAATCCTCAGAAAAGAAATATAATCTTCTACCGACATCTCTCCCACCGGGATTAACGCAGGTCACGTAGGTGAACGTCTACGCCAAACCACATTTGTTCGAGAAGGACCAAAGTCCATTAATCTCATTATCTGACCAACGATCTTATGATCAATGAAATTAATAGTCGATAATTTTAGCCGTACACGTAAATAGCGTTACCTCGTAGGAGGGATACTATAAACAGTACACTAAGTGTATGCCATTACGTGACTTCTAAGTTTGTTACTTGGGGTACTAATGCGCCTCGGTAGCGAGGGTGTCGCAACTTTTCCCAATTAAACGCACTATAGTCATCCCTTTAGAAATTCATTCCAGTGATATCTGTGATTGAAAACTCATCCGTAGGGAAGCCGTTTAACCACATCGCCAATGAACCCGTAATGGAGGCCATGGGGCTATTAACCAACCCGCTCCCTCTTAGATTTTTAAAATAATTTCAATTCGCCCTAGTTTTCTCAGTTTTCCATTTCAGTTTTCTACGTAATTAGGAATCACCCAAAAATTACGAAAAACCAAAATCCGGGTTTTCTCGGTTTTCTACGTAATTAGGAATCACCCAAAATTACGATAAACCAAAACCCCACGTAATTAGGAATCACCCAAAATTACGATTAAACCAAAACTTGCGAATGTAATTAAGTTTGAGGATTTTTACGTTTTAACATGCAATATCTTAACTATGGATATTCGCACCCATAAAACCGTTGGAGTTTTAATCTGCGAATAATCTACCTTAGTTAATTGCACATTACCTTTTGAAAAAACTTGTGGTTTGAATTTCGTTCATGCAAAATAAAACGAAAATCACACAATCAACGAAAAAATCATAAATACGGGGAATTAAATAAAATAAAATTTCCCGACTATTATGGCCTTCTCTATCGTTGATTCCTTGACGCCTCGGTGACACTTCCCGTCGTGTCGCTCCCACTCGTTATTTGGATTCCTCTCGATTCGCCCGGGTTTTCTCAGTTTATTCTGTAATTAGGAATCACCCAAAATTACAATAAACCAAAACCCGCAAATATAAGTTACCCATAATAACGTCTTCGTCATAGTACAAAAATTCCTATATAGAAAGGCGTTTTTCTAGGAATTTAAAGACGACATGATTAGATCAAATCCTACTACAAGATTTTTCTAATCCTACACGACTTCCAGCTCGTGGTTATTACTATTACAGAAATTTCCATTCAAAATAAAACGAGCCCGGACATGTCCCGGGGTTTATGAATGAAAATTAAATTTCTACCATAATAGCCGGGAAACCAATAACCACCTGTTTATACATTTCGACAAAAATAATAATGCCAAAATAAAGCCGTGTAATAAATCAAACAAGTATAAGACCGAAACCATCGCTCTGATACCAATTTGAAGGAAAACTGAACAAGCCCGGGCTAAATCGAAAACCTCACTTTCGTGCTATGCATTCCAGAATCGGAAGTTTTCGACCAAGCTCAGGCTCAAATTAGTTTACCCATGAACGGATCTAGGCTTATACTTATTTAATTTATTAATCAGGACACAAAAAATTAAATCTTTAATTAAAGCGGAACTTAAAGATTATACCTTTTGTAGCGAAGTCCCTCGCTTAAAGAAAACCAAATATATTGCTGCGATTTCCACAAGAAATCCAATCGATTCTCCGTAGAAACTTCGAATATTGCGTGGGCAATAATCTATCGAAGTCTACTCGCTTAGCCCACAAGGAAATCACTCAAATTGGATTTAAAACAATCTCAAATTGCTAACCAAAAACCCCGAATATCACTCAGCCTCTTGCTTAAAATTCTGCTGCAGTCACGATAATGAAAACCCACAAAATTGCAAGCACCCAGCTCTTTGTTGCGTCAGGATCTAGACAGAACCGACCTGCGAATCACCCATTTCATGAAAGGAGATCAACGCTAGTCAGTTCCGAATCTACTGCACGCAACTGGGAGCGAGAACCAGCAATAATCAATCGATCGTGACTGCTGCCCCACTGCACTACTACTCGGAAGAAAACCCACAGCAAATAAAACTGTTAATCCGAGACAGCAAGAATCTGGCGAGTTATGAAAAATAAATTGCTAAAGGTTTGGTCTTTGAGATGAATCCAATTTGATGAGCAAAAATCTGGTTCGTTTTTGAGGAAGAATTCTTGGATAAAAATTCTCTCTCTAGAACCTTTTTGCTCAAGAAAGGGGAAAGACAAATTGTCTTACAAAATTTCCTTAGGGTTTCTTGGGCATCAAGTCTTCTATTTATAGGAACTCGATTGGAGACCTAATGGGCTCTCGAGTTAGGCCTTAAAATTTGACTTTCGTTGACCGCTAAGTCTTCCCGACTAATCAACTCCAATCGACCCTTTTAAATTAATTTATTTAATCCACTTTGTTAATTTAATTTAATCGAACCCTTAGAATTAATTAATTCAAAATAGAATTAATTTCTAAATTCACTTCGTCGATCAAATTTAATTAAACCCTTTGGATTAATTAATTTACCTTGTCAATTAGTCAAACGCATAATCGGTCGTACCACTAACGGACCAATTATGGAACTACCGCTCGAAAATGACTTTACATCGCGCCATTATTATTTCTTCTATCTCCCCACATTAAAGATCTAGTGCTCGTCGATTTATCAATTTACTGACAAATTAATTCACCGACTTCTTGGTTTCCGAGATTAGTACCACTCGACCTTTTATTATACCGAACATAAAGTTCACTGGCCAGGTTTAGTATAATAACCTTACGAGCTCATCTCGGGAGCACCATCAACCCGGCGAACCGGTACATGGATTCCTCCGACTAGCAACGGCACGCAAGAAGCTAAACACCGCATACCCAACTTACCGAGGTATTGGCCTCAATTGACCTCACTCTTTGGTAAATCAAAGCATACGATACCCAACCCTCACGCCCGTCCCAATCTCGGGATTGAGAGACGGAATACTAGGACCGAATTGACTACGCCGATCAGTACAAGTCAATTATATCCAAACTGGTCATGCTCAATATGCCCCAGGCATATCTGTGTGATTTAAACTAGTCTAGATAAACCAATTTCCAAACCACACAATAACCTATACCGATAGTATGTTCAGACTATCTCGGTTATGAGCATACTTTTTATATATCAATACTTTAACCAATAACGGTATCTACTGTGTTTGTCGACACCCCGTTATCTAGTTCTATGATATAAAGGAACAGATTTATGCTGAAACAAAATGATATGTCATCTGTGGATATTAGTTTTTGATACAAGCCATAGCTTTTCTGTATTCAAAACTAACAATCTCCCACTAATACTCAAAGCTATGCTAAGAAGTACAAAAACTGTCCAACCCACTATTACACTGCTGTCATAATGAAATCTCCAGAATACCTTTAAGCTCACTGATTTGGCTCTCTCAAGAATCTGACTCCCATGCCCTCCACATGCCTCTCAAAGACCTTTGGGGTCAATGGCTTGGTGAAAGGATCTGCAAGGTTGTCCTCTGAAGCTATCTTGGCCACGATCACGTCTCCCCTCTTTACGATCTCTCGTATCAGGTGGTACTTGCGCTCTATGTGTTTACTCGCCTTATGGGCTCGTGGTTCCCTTGAGTTTGCAACTGCACCATTGTTATCACAATAAACTGTGATAGATCTAGGCAACTCTGGAACCACATCCAAGTCCATCAGAAAGCTCCTGAGCCATACAACCTCTTTCGCTGCCTCTGAAGCGGCAACGTACTCGGCCTCCATGGTAGAGTCCGCCACGCATTTCTACTTGACACTCTTCCATACTATGGCTCCACCTCCCAGAGTAAACACAAACCCAGAGGTAGACTTACTCTTGTCCATATCTCCTTGAAAGTCCGAATCTGTGTAACCCAATGGTACAAGCTCCTGCGCTCTATAAACTAGGACATAATCTCTCGTCCTGCACAAGTACTTGAGAATGCATTTTACTGCCTCCCAGTGAGCCTTCCCAGGGTTACTCTGATATTTGCTAACCATGCCAACGGCAAAGCAAATATCAGGCCTCGTGCACAACATAGCATACATGAGGCTACCCACTGCAGAAGCATAGGGTACCGCCTTCATGGCATCTATCTCCTCAGCAGTCTTAGGACACTGCTCCTTAGACAAATGCACTCCATACCTGAAAGGTAGTGAACCCTTCTTGGAGTTCTGCATGTTAAAACGGGCCAGAATCGTGTCTATGTAGGATGCCTGTGAGAGAGTCAGAGAACGTCTCCTACGATCTCGAATAATCTTGATCCCAATGATATGTCCAGCCTCTCCCAAATCCTTCATATCGAATTGCCTGGACAGCCATGCCTTTACGTCTGACAACACCTTCTTACTGTTGCCAATAAGAAGAATGTCATCTACATAAAGTACGAGGAACACCACTATCTCACCATCACGCCTGCAATAAACACACTGCTCATCCGGAGACTGAGTGAATCCATAGGACTGGATAACCTCATCAAAACGAATGTTCCAAGATCTGGATGCTTGCTTAAGTCCATAAATGGATCTCCTAAGCCTGCATACCTTGTGCTCTTGGCCCTTAACAATGAAGCCCTCTGGTTGCTGCATAAAGATGGTCTCCTCAAGACTTCCATTAAGGAAAGCTGTCTTGACGTCCATCTGCCATATCTCATAATCCATATGAGCAGCTATGGCCAAGAGAATCCGGATCGACTTAAGCATAGCTACCGGGGAAAAGGTCTCCTCATAATCGATCCCTTCTTTCTGAGTATACCCCTTCGCCACAAGCCTAGCCTTGAAGGTCTCAACCCTCCTGTCAGATCCTCTCTTTCGCTTGTATACCCATTTACACCCAATAGGCCTAAACCCATTAGGAAGGTCTACCAGCTCCCAGACTTGATTTGAGTCCATAGAACCCATCTCAGTAATCATCGCTCTCTGCCAAGAATCTGCATCTTTATCCTGGAGAGCCTCATTGTAGTTAACTGGGTCTGGTTCATGAGCACCAGGGATAAAGTCCGAAGACTCACCCAAACCCATGTACCTCTCGGGCTGTCTCACAGCCCTCCCACTACGACGAGGCACAGCCTGTGTAAGAGCATCATCTGTGATAGTGCGTGCAGTTTCCTGTGGTGTGTGTTCCTGTACGTGTGCATCTGGAATAGTGGACTGACTTCTAAGCTCTTCCAATACTACCTTGCTGCTTGACTTGTGATCTAAAATATAGTCCTCCTCAAGAAATCTGGCATTGGTGCAGACCACCACCTTCTGATCCTGAGGACTATAATATAAACCACCTCTCGTTCCTTTGGGGTAGCCTACAAACAGCATAACCTTAGATCTCGCCTCTAACTTGCCTGCATCTGCCTCGAGCACATGTGCTGGACAACCCCAAATCCTGAGATGTCTCAGGCTAGGCTTGCGCCCATCTCACAACTCTAATGGGGTCGTTGGCACAGACTTAGATGGCACAAGGTTGAGGATATAACATGCTGTGTCTAAGGCATAACCCCAAAACGAGGTAGGCAAATCATTGTAACTCATCATCGATCTAACCATCTCCATAAGAGTCCTGTTCCTCCTCTCTGCTACACCATTCTGCTGGGGTGTGCCAGGTGCAGACAACTGGGTCTGAATACCCTCCTCTGACAAATAGGTCCTAAATTCACTAGAGAGGTATTCGCCACCGCGATCAGACCGCAGTGACTTGATACTCTTACCCAGATGGTTCTCCACCTCTGCCTTGAATTCTCTGAACTTGCCAAAGCATTCAGACTTATGGCGCATCAGGTATATGTATCCATATCTAGAGTAATCATCCGTGAAAGTCACGAAATACTCATAACCACCTCTAGCCTGAACTGACATAGGCCCACACACGTCAGAATGAATCAGCTCTAAAACCTCTTTGGCCCTATACCCCTTCGCCTTAAAAGGCCTCTTGGTCATTTTACCCTCAAAGCAAGACTCACAGGTTGAATAGCTGTCAATATCTAGTAAGTCCAAAGACCCACTCTTGACCAACCTTTGAATCCTACTAAGGTTGATATGACCTAGTCTCAGGTGCCAAAGATAAGTCTGATTCAAAGGGGAAGATTCCTTTCTCTTATTATGATTCAGTGATGAATTACTAGTTTCTGTGTTTTGCATAACTGGGGAGTAAGTCTTGATTAAAAACAGATTGTCAACCAATGTACCGGAACATATAAGTTTCTGGCATTTTCTTATAAAAACCGAACCATCAGAAAATACACACTTATAACCATCCAAAACAAGTTTCGAAACTGAAAGCAAGTTCTTTCGAAAACTAGGTACATAAAGACAATCCTTCAAATATAAAATAGAGTCTGAAAAGTAAAGACTAATAACTCCCACTGCAGTCACAGAAACTCTGGTAGTATCCCCAAGGTAGACCTGCAACTCTCCCTCTCTAAGCAGCCGGGTCACTTTGAACCCCTGCAAAGAATTACAAACGTGATCAGTGGCTCCCGAATCCACACACCAAGTATCCGTGGGAATCACCGCTAAACACGTCTCAGTGACTAGGGAAAATTTACACGTACCTCGAGGCTTTGGGCAGTCCTTCTTCCAATGTCCCGCTTTGCCACATCTGAAGCATTTGCCTCTCGGCTTCTGCTTCTTGGCAATGCCCGCCTTGGGTGCATGACTGGCTCCTGCTTTCTGGCCTCTCTTCCTCTTTTGCTTCCTGGCTTTGGGCCCAGCAGAGGAACCTGAGGGACCAACAGTAGCCAAGGCTTGCTTCTTCTCAGCGAAGAGGCTCTCAGCAGACACCAATGCAGTCATGAGCTCAGAAAGTGAATATGAGAGATTCCCCATATTATAGTTCAATCGAAACTGCTCAAAACTGGGAGGCAAGCTCTGAAGGATGATATCGACCTGGGTTTCCCCATCAATCTCACCTCCCAATACCTCGATCTTATTGATGCAACCAATCATGTCCAGTACGTGATCTCTCACTGAAGTGCCCTCAGCCATCTTAGCATTCATGAGTTTCCTCATAGCTGACTGCTTGGCTGCCCTGCCCTGATGTCCAAACATCTCCCTGAGGTTGAGCATCATATCGTAGGCTGAGGTCATCAACTGATGCTGGTGCTGCAGTACACTTGACATGGAAGCCAAGATGTAGCACCTGGTCATCTCATCAGCTTTCTGCCACCTCGTATATGGCTCTCGCTGCTCAGGTGTGGCATCCTCACTGGGCTTAGGGGGGCACTCCTCAGTGAGCACGTACTTATAACCCTCGGTGGTTAGGACAATGTCCAGGTTCCGTTTCCAATCAATGTAATTAGGACCGGTGAGTTTGTTTTGGTTCAGAATGACAGCTAGCGGGTTGAACGACATATCAACTGAAAATAATGAAAAAACATGTCTCAGTATACTTTTCGAAAATATTGAAAAATCCTCAGAAAAGAAATATAATCTTCTACCGACATCTCTCCCACCAGGATTAACGCAGGTCACGTAGGTGAACGTCTACGCCAACCCACATTTGTTCAAGAAGGACCAAAGTCCATTAATCTCATTATCTGACCAACGATCTTATGATCAATGAAATTAATAGTTGATAATTTTAGCCGTACACGTAAATAGCGTTACCTCGTAGGAGGGATACTATAAACAGTACACTAAGTGTATGCCATTACGTGACTTCTAAGTTTGTTACTTAGGGTACTAATGCGCCTCGGTAGCGAGGGTGTCGCAACTTTTCCCAATTAAACGCACTATAGTCATCCCTTTAGAAATTCATTCCAGCGATATCTGTGATTGAAAACTCATCCGTAGGGAAGCCGTTTAACCACATCGCCAATGAACCCGTAATGGAGGCCATGGGGCTATTAACCAACCCGCTCCCACTTAGATTTTTAAAATAATTTCAATTCGCCCTAGTTTTCTCGGTTTTCCATTTCAGTTTTCTACGTAATTAGGAATCACCCAAAAATTACGAAAAACCAAAATCCGGGTTTTCTCGGTTTTCTACGTAATTAGGAATCACCCAAAATTACGATAAACCAAAACCCCACGTAATTAGGAATCACCCAAAATTACGATTAAACCAAAACTTGCGAATGTAATTAAGTTTGAGGATTTTTACGTTTTAACATGCAATATCTTAACTATGGATATTCGCACCCATAAAACCGTTGGAGTTTTAATCTGCGAATAATCTACCTTAGTTAATTGCACATTACCTTTTGAAAAAACTTTTGGTTTGAATTTCGTTCATGCAAAATAAAACGAAAATCACACAATCAACGAAAAAATCATAAATACGGGAAATTAAATAAAATAAAATTTCCCGACTATTATGGCCTTCTCTATCGTTGATTCCTTGACGCCTCGGTGACACTTCCCGTCGTGTCGCTCCCACTCGTTATTTGGATTCCTCTCGATTCGCCCGGGTTTTCTCAGTTTATTCTGTTATTAGGAATCACCCAAAATTACAATAAACCAAAACCCGCGAATATAAGTTACCCAAAATAACGTCTTCGTCATAGTACAAAAATTCCTATATACAAAGGCGTTTTTCTAGGAATTTAAAGATGACATGATTAGATCAAATCCTACTACAAGATTTTTCTAATCCTACACGACTTCCAGCTCGTGGTTATTACTATTACAGAAATTTCCATTCAAAATAAAACGAGCCCGGACATGTCCCGGGGTTTATGAATGAAAATTAAATTTCTACCATAATAGCTGGGAAACCAATAACCACCTGTTTATACATTTCGACAAAAATAATAATGCCAAAATAAAGCCGTGTAATAAATCAAACAAGTATAAGACCGAAACCATCGCTCTGATACCAATTTGAAGGAAAACTGAACAAGCCCGGGCTAAATCGAAAACCTCACTTTCGTGCTATGCATTCCAGAATCGGAAGTTTTCGACCAAGCTCAGGCTCAAATTAGTTTACCCATGAACGGATCTAGGCTTATACTTATTTAATTTATTAATCGGGACACAAAAAATTAAATCTTTAATTAAAGCGGAACTTAAAGATTATACCTTTTGTAGCGAAGTCCCTCGCTTAAAGAAAACCAAATATATTGCTGCGATTTCCACAAGAAATCCAATCGATTCTCCGTAGAAACTTCGAATATTGCGTGGGCAATAATCTATCGAAGTCTACTCGCTTAGCCCACAACGAAATCACTCAAATTGGATTTAAAACAATCTCAAATTGCTGACCAAAAACCCCGAATATCAATCAGCCTCTTGCTTAAAATTCTGCTGCAGTCACGATAATGAAAACCCACAAAATTGCAAGCACCCAGCTCTTTGTTGCGTCAGGATCTAGACAGAACCGACCTGCGGATCACCCATTTCATGAAAGGAGATCAACGCTAGTCAGTTCCGAATCTACTGCACGCAACTGGGAGCGAGAACCAGCAATAATCAATCGATCGTGACTGCTGCCCCACTGCACTACTACTCGGAAGAAAACCCACAGCAAATAAAACTGTTAATCCGAGACAGCAAGAATCTGGCGAGTTATGAAAAATAAATTGCTAAAGGTTTGGTCTTTGAGATGAATCCAATTTGATGAGCAAAAAATCTGGTTCGTTTTTTAGGAAGAATTCTTGGATAAAAATTCTCTCTCTAGAACCTTTTTGCTCAAGAAAGGGGAAAGACAAATCTTCTATTTATAGGAGCTCGATTGGAGACCTAATGGGCTCTCGAGTTAGGCCTTAAAATTTGACTTTCGTTGACCGCTAAGTCTTCCCGACTAATCAACTCCAATCGACCCTTTTAAATTAATTTATTTAATCCACTTTGTTAATTTAATTTAATCGAACCCTTAGAATTAATTAATTCAAAATAGAATTAATTTCTAAATTCACTTCGTCGATCAAATTTAATTAAACCCTTTGGATTAATTAATTTACCTTGTCAATTAGTCAAACGCATAATCGGTCGTACCACTAACGGACCAATTATGGAACTACCGCTCGAAAATGACTTTACATCGCGCCATTATTATTTCTTCTATCTCCCCACATTAAAGATCTAGTGCTCGTCGATTTATCAATTTACTGACAAATTAATTCACCGACTTCTTGGTTTCCGAGATTAGTACCACTCGACCTTTTATTATACCGAACATAAAGTTCACTGGCCAGGTTTAGTATAATAACCTTACGAGCTCATCTCGGGAGCACCATCAACCCGGCGAACCGGTACATGGATTCCTCCGACTAGCAACGGCACGCAAGAAGCTAAACACCGCATACCCAACTTACCGAGGTATTGGCCTCAATTGACCTCACTCTTTGGCAAATCAAAGCATACGATACCCAACCCTCACGCCCGTCCCAATCTCGGGATTGAGAGACGGAATACTAGGACCGAATTGACTACGCCGATCAGTACAAGTCAATTCTATCCAAACTGGTCATGCTCAATATGCCCCGGGCATATCTGTGTGATTTAAACTAGTTTAGATAAACCAATTTCCAAACCACACAATAACCTATACCGATAGTATGTTCAGACTATCTCGGTTATGAGCATACTTTTTATATATCAATACTTTAACCAATAACGGTATCTACTGTGTTTGTCGACACCCCGTTATCTAATTCTATGATATAAAGGAACAGATTTATGCTGAAACAAAATGATATGTCATCTGTGGATATTAGTTTTTGATACAAGCCATAGCTTTTCTGTATTCAAAACTAACACCCAAAACCCACGAATCCTAGTTGCCCACCATAACGTCTTCGATTACATAAAAAACAATTTTCCTACTACAAGGCATTCTAGGAAAATTAAATAATCAAAATTACATAGAAAAAATCCTACTACATATTTGATCTTATCTTACACGGCTTCCAGCACGTGGTTATACTATTACAAACATTTATAATAAAATTAAATCCGGACATGTCCCGGAGTTTAATTAAAACTCATACAAATGTAACCATAATAGTCGGATTCTAAACCACCTGCAAATAAAACCATGTAATAAATCGAACAAGAACAGAACCCCCTAAACCAGGCTCTGATACCAATTGAAAGATTTTGGTAGGATCTGGGTTTGCACTTGCTCAATTTACCACGCAACAAAAATTTCTATTAAAGCGGAATCTTAGAAAAGTACCTTTGAAGCGTGCACTTGGTGATTCTCTTGTATGCCTCAAGACTATGACTTCACGTTGTGTGGGCAACGAACTAGAAGTCAATTGATCAGCTACTCACCACAATCCACCTGCTAGAAAACTCTAGCCCCACAGCACCTGGCACGTACTATAAATGCACCGCCCGCAGAGAGAGAAAGCTACGTGCACTGGTATAAACCAAGGCCAAAATTTCAGCCACTAGAAACCCAAAAACCAGCTGCACACTTTCTTGAAAATTTGACTTGGAGAGAGAAATGTTTTCTCTCTCTAGAATTTTCTCTCTCTAGAAATCCTGTGGATTAATTGTGTTTTCTTGAATGATTGATCCCTTGTCTATTTATAGAGTTACAAGAGAGACTCCAAGTTGGTTTAGGATTGGTCTTCCTACTGGGTTTCTGTTTTCCTTCAATCCTGTTTCTGGACTGATACAGATTCTGTTTCCTTCAATCCTGTTCCTGGACTGATACACTCCCAACTGTCACAGGGATTCACTTATCCCAATCCAGTTCCTGGGATGAATCACTCCCAACTGACACAGGGATTCACTTATCCCAAACCAGTTCCTGGGATGATTCACAACCAACTGACACAAGGATTAATTAATTTCTAAATTATTTAAATCTACATTTGTCAACAACCCAGTACATAATTAATCGTACCACTAACGGATTAATTATGACACTACCAACCTACACCAGAATTGCTTCCGGAACAACATAATTAAATTATATTCATAATCTCCCCACATCAAAGATATAGTGCTCGTTAATTCATTAATTTACTGATAAATTAATTCATCAACTTCTTTAATTCTGAGACTAGTACCACTCGACCTTTTTACTATAAGTCCACCGGCCGGGTTTAGTATAATAAACATTTCGAGTTCATCTCAGGAGCACCATCACCCGGGACGCACCGGTACATGGTTTCCTTTCGACAAGCAGTAGCACACCAAGTAACTAAACACGCTCACCGAACCCACCGAGACTATTGGCCACATTTGACCTCACCCATTGGCAGATCAAAGTACACTATGTATAATCCTCATGCCCACTCGAGTCTAGGGATTTAGAGATAGAATAAAATGATCGATTTGTCTATTAAATCAGTACAAGACAAATCATTCCTAAGAGTCATGTTCAATATGCCCCGGGCATATCTATATGATTCAATTAGTTTAGAAAAACTAATTATCTGAATCACATAATAACCTAGACTGACAGTTTGTCCAAAGCTGTCTCGGTTACGAACCTCATTTATATATTATGTCTTTCAACCAATAATGAGATCTACTGTATCGCACCAGACACCTCATCATCTACTTACATAATATAAATGGACATAAACATGCACAACAAAATATAATTGAAACACAAATCGATATATTAAACTGGGAAAATGTACAACACAAGCATAGCTTATGTATTCTACTCCAACATTTTGATCGATGTGTTACATTTTCAATATGCGGGTAGCGAGGTGATCTTGAGTCAAGCTTATGTTTGAAGATCTTTCATGCAATTGACTTGAGTGTAGTTGAATATTTCAAAACCTATACACTATGAGTGTTATTGAGTTTATCCTTGAAAGTGTGAGGTGATGCGGTCAATTGATGTTGATAGAGAATTCATATCATGTTTGTCTTGCTTGATCATTGAAGTTATATCACATCATGAGTGCAAAGTGAGTGCACGCTTTTCATGGTTTAGCTTGAAGCGGGAAGAAAAACCATCTTAGAGCAAACTTATTTTATTTGGGACTCACTTTCTATTAGTTTTCTTGAGGACAAACAAAGTCTTAAGTGTGGGGGTGTGACGTGACTCCAAAATATACCTTTTTATGACCCAAAATTATGCATGTTTAGCTTACTTTTAGTTGATTTTCAATGGGTACGATATCTTTTATGAGCTTTCAATGCACTTATAGTTGGATTTGTATGATTTTGTAGTAAGAAGGCATATTGGAGATTTTGGATGTGACTTTAAGACTTTTGAAGTTATTTGAAGACTTTTAGGAGAAAACGGAGCGAGAATTAACACAAAAGGAGCAAGACGGAATGGTGGACGCCCGGAAACCTGCTATAGTGGCGGGAATCTTTCCCTTTTATTCCTAAATTACCCCCAAACCTTCCTAAACATTTCCCATAGTGCCCTCACGACTTGTAACCCTAAAAAAAAGTATAAACCGGCCTCCAAGGGTAGATTTAACACTACTCTACATAACTTAGTCACTACTTTTCTTAGTTTCATAATTCTCTCTCTAGAATACATTCTTTAGCTTAGGTATTTGAACATTGGAGGAGAATTGAGCTCTAACTCAAGTGTTTGGTGAAGAAGCTACTTCAATATCATACCATGTTCACTTCATTTAGGCTTGATTTTATATTTTCTTTTCCTTTAATTATGTTTCATTAGTTTTCTCTTGGGTTTGTGATTGTGAATTTTATGGGTGATTGATATTGTGCTATTGAATTGTTATTTAGTTCATGGGCATTAATTGTATTGTTGGTTTAAGTTGAATTAAGTTGGTAATTGGATTCAAGTAAACTTATTCTTTTAAACTGATCCCAAATTGGGTTAGCTCTTGTGTTTAACATGATTGGGATAAGGTTCTTAAGGTGACATAGAGATCCTTAGACCACATTTGTGACATTTGTTAGAATATAATTAATGGGTTGGGTGAATCTTGCAAAATTAGTATATTGGAGAATTGATTCTTGAAAGGTTGATTGCTTAATTGGTAAGTTTAGGTATGAGCAAGTTTCCTAATTGACTCCCATGGCCTAGATAATCACTTCAATTGCATATACAATATCAAGATACCATAAGAGAATCAAGAAACCAACCCAAGTCTTAGTTATTATGTCTTCACCTTATTACCTTAGTTTGATTATTTACTAGTTTGTTAATTTTCACTTTTACCCTCATAATTTACACTCTTTTTCATTTTTTTTGTGTTTTTCTAGATTCTCAAGATATATTCCACGCCTCCCTTGGGTTTGACCCTTAAGTACGACATATTAGGATTCTTTGGGTTCTAATTTGTTTTATTTTTGGTTTATAAATATCTTTTAACACGGCTTGCGACAGATCAGATCACGTCAAACACATAAAAAGGAGCTTGAGAGTAAGATAAGAGAGATTAAAACAGCTCAGAAGGGTATCAATGACAAACATGATTTATTAGAGAAGTTGATTAACGATGTGTATACACACTTGGCATCATAATCCATTCCTTTGGAGCCTACACTGAAGAAATTATCTGTCCTGACCCAATCAAAAATTTCCATATCATGCATAGCATTCCAGATTAGGAAACCCATATTAGGCCCAAACACTCGTGCAATCTGATTTAAGGCCTTTTGAAATACCGTTGCACCGGATCTTGGTTTATCTTGTTCGATTTGTCACATATACAAAAACAACACTTAAACAAAAGCGGAAGATTAAGAGTTAACCTTTGAAGTGTGATCCTCAAGTTGTGTGGGCAACTTGTTGGAGTTGAATGCATAAGCTATGCTTGTATTGTACTTTTTCCCAGTTAATATATAGATTAATGTTTTGGTTAAATTTAGTTGTGCATTATTTGTCCACTTATATTATGTAGTTAGATGATGAGGTGTCTTGTGTGACACAGTAGATCTCTTCATTGGTTAAAAGATATAATATATAAATGAGGTTTGTAACCGAGACAGCTTTAGACAAACTATCGGTTTAGGTTATTATGTGATTCGGATAATTAGTTTGTCTAAACTAATTGAATCATATAGATATGTCCGGGGCGTATTGAACTTAACCAATAGGAATGATTTGTCTTGTACTGATTTAATAGACAAATCATTTTTGGTATTCTATCTTTTAATCCCTAGACTCGAGCGGGCATGAGGATTAGACATAGTGTACTTTGATCTGCCAATGGGTGAGGTCAATTGTGGCCAATAGTCTCGGTAGGTTTGGTGTGCGTGTTTAGTTGCTTGGTGTGTTGCTGCTTGTCGAAAGGAAACCATGTACCGATGCGTCCGGGGTGATGGTGCTCCCGAGATGAGCTCATAATGTTTATTATACTAAACCCGACCGGTAGACTTATGTACGATATAGCAAAAAGGTCAAGTGGTACTAGTCGCAGAATTAAAGAAGTTAATTAATTAATTTATCAGTAAATTAATAAATTAAAGAGCACTATATCTTTGATGTGGGGAGATTATGAATATAAATTAATTAAGTTGTTCCGGAAGCAATTCTGGTGTAGGATGGTAGTGCCAAAATTAATCCGTTAGAGGTACGATTAATTTTGTAATGGGCTAATTGAATAGGTAAAATTAATTAATTGATTAATTATTCCTAAGGGTTAATTGAGTAATTAACAAAGTGGAACTATTTAATTAATTAATTAAGTCTTAAGTTCCAATTAGAATTAGGAAATCATAGAGATTAATAGGATTTGGTTTATCCTATCAGATTGGTTACCTAATTGGATTTGGAAACTAATTAATTACCTAAACCCATTAGGACCAATCCTAAACCAACTTGGGTTTCTCTTGTAACTCTATATATAGACAAGGGATTAGCTATTCCACAACATACAATTCATAAGTTTTCAAGACAAGAAAACTAGAGAGAGAAAATCCTAGAGAGAGAAATTAATTATTTCTTCTCAAAGTCGAATTTTTTAAAGCTTGGTGCGACAACTCTTGCTCCAAGATCGGTGGCTGGTTGTGAACTAAATTCTGGCGGCGCGTGGAAGCTTGAGCGGCGGTGCGTGGGGCGGTTTTCTCTCGGCGGCTGTGGCGCGTGGTATTAACGCGCTAGGCGGTGGTGCTGGAATTTTTTCGGTGAGTGGATTGTGGTGATTAGCTGATCAATTGCTCGTTAGATTGCTACCTAAACAGCATACAAGCAAAGTCTTGAGGTATACAAGAGAATCACCTAAGTATACGCTTCAATAGGTAATTCTTATTCCCCCAAGCCACGTTTCATTCTTTATTGGTTAATTTGCCAAGTTTCATACCTACAACTCCTAGACCACCTTATGTACTATTATTTTTATTATTATTATTATTATTATTAGTATTATTATTATTATTTGTATTATTTGTATTATTATCACTTTATTTCATTTCATTTTATTATTATTTTTTTCCTCCTTACTAAATTTTTTTACCTAGAATTCTCACTTAATATCATCAAGGCTTATTCGAAAGAATTTAATAATAATAAGTCGAGCCAATTAAATAAAGGTAGGAAATCGTTATTTATTCGTTAATCAACTATTATTCATTTACAGGAAATCAAGCCGATTCGAGGGGTTTCACAAATGACGTCACTTGAGACCAATAGTCTCGGTAGATTGGGTGCGCATTTTTGATTGCTTGGTGTGCTATTACTTGTTGCAAGGAAACCATGTACCGGTGCGTCTGGGGTGATGGTGCTCCTGTGATGAGCTCGTTATGTTTATTATACTAAACCCGGCCGGTGGACTTATGTCTGGTATAGTAAAAAGGTCGAGTGGTACTAGTTTCGGATTATAAGAAGTTAATTATTTAATTAATTTATCAGTAAATTAATAAATTAACGAGCACTATATCTTTGATTTTGGAAGATTAAAGAATAATTAATTTAGTTGTTCCCCAAGCATTTATGGTATAGGATGATAGTGCCATAATTAATTCGTTAGTGGTACGATTAATTATGTAGTGGGTTAATTGATAAAGTAGAATTAATTATTTAATTAATTATTCCTAAGGATTAATTAGTAATTAAAAACGTGGAATTATTTATTTATTTAATTAAGTATTAAAGTTCAATTGGAATTTGGAAATCCAATACATTAGGAAATCTATTTGGATTTGGAATATAATTAGATTTGGTTATTAATTGGATTTGGAAACCAATTGATAAACCTAAACCCATTAGGAAGGACAATCCTAAACCAACTTGGGGTCTTTCTTGTAGCTCTATAAATAGACAAGAGATTGGCAATACGCAATACACAATTCATAAGTTGTCAAGACAAGAAAACTAGAGTGAGAAACTCTTAAGAGAATAATTGTCTCTACAAGTCTTCTCAATTTCTAGTTGCAAGTGGCGGTAGCGACATTGGGTGAAAACTGACCAGCGGCCCCACCTCCCTCCTCAGCGGACGACACGTGGATTTTCGGTAGGCGATGCGTGAAGCACACGCTCGGTGCAAGCGGCGGCGATCGGACATTTTTCTTACGGCTCCTTTGCCGGCTTATCTCCAGTGGATTTTTGTGGTGTTTTGCTGATCGTTGGTTCGTTTCCCACACAACATACGAACTGGTCTTGAGTCATACAAGTGATCACCTAAGTACACGCTTCAAGAGGTAATTATTAAAGTTCCATTTTGGTTGAGAATTTTATTGTTGCGTGACAAATCGAATAAGTAGAAGCTAAGATCCTGCGCGATGGTATTTCAAGAAAAGGTTGGAATAGTTATTGCGCTAGAGCTTAGGCCTGGGCAGATAATATTTCAATTGGTATCAGAGCTACGGTTTTGGCTTTGTGCTTGCTCGATTTGTTACATGGTTTTGATTACAGGTGGTTTAGTTATCCCGGCTATTATGGTTGCTTTTGTATGTTTTTTAATTAAACCCCGGGACATGTCCGGGTTATTTTTTTTATGAATCCTTGTAATAGTAAAGCCACGTACTGGAAGTCGTGTAGGATTAGATTAAATCTGTAGTTGAATTTTTTCTTTGTAATTGTCATTTTTATTTTCCTAGGAAGATTTAGCCTTGTAGCTAGGAAAATATGTAATAACGAAAATGAGTAGAAGACCAAAGATGGCAAGGGGTACTGGACGACGCTGGTGAAAATTCGCCTACAGACATCGCCAGCGACGTGCAGCAGCAGTTCGCGGCAGTGTTGCTTTGCAGCACTGCAGCACAGCACCGTACGTTGGATGCTACGCAGCAAGGTTGCTGCGCGAGTGGGCCAGCTGCTACACTCGGCCAACTAAGGCTGTGCGCGCACGACCCATTTTGGTTGTGTGAGCGGCCCATTTTTCTAGGTTATTCCGAGATCCAATTTTTCAAGACTCAATCCATCGAGTGACGTGACGGGACACGAGAACAAGGTAATAGATAGAAGCAATTAAAATCATGATAGTCAGAAAATTTATTTTACGCATTTATTTCCCATTTTATTATTTTAATTATTTACATGTTTAAATTTTTGTGTTTTATTTTTTACACATAATTAAAGCATGTTGGTTTTATGTTGCACATAACTCAGGATTAGTTAATTGCATGTTATAATCAGAAAAACCCTCATTTTAGAAAACTAAGTGGGAGCGAGTTGGTTAATATTCCCATAGTTTCCATTAGAATCCATATGTGATATGGGTAGACTTACGCGTTGCCATTATAGCCTTCCTCCTTATCGGGTGGGTTCAATCATAAGATTACTAGTTTGAATTTCTAAGTAAAGATGACTAGAGCAAGTTAAAATTGGAGAAATGTGAAACCCTTTCCATCTGATATGCACTATCCTTGGTAACAAATTTAGAAGTCACGCAATGACATACACTTAGTGTATGATTTGTAGTATTCCTCCCATCGAGGTTACGTTGCTTATTTGTACAGCTGAAAGCACTGACTATTAGCTATATTGATCAATAGATCGTTTGGTCAGATAGTGTAGTTAATTAACTTAGTTCTTCTCAAACGAAAGTGGGCTAGTGTAAATGTTCACACTATCGTGACTTGCGCAAATCTAGATGAATGAGATGTCAGTGGATTTAATTATTATTTTGAGGGATGTCAATAATTTATGAATATTTGAAATTCTTGAATTTATTTACTGAAACATTGTCTGTTTATTTATTTACAGTTTTTGATAAGGCGTTTAATCTGTTAGCTACAATATTAAAAGACAACAAATTAACTGGTCCGAATTATGTCAATTGGAGTCAAAACTTGGACATTGTCATAACAGCTAAGCAGTATAAGTTCATGCTCACTGAAGTATGTCCAAATGTGCCCAATGATGAAACACCTTAGGAAGATTGGGAGGCCTATCAAAGGTGGAGGAAGGCTGATGAGATGACGCAGCATTAGCTTCATCCAATGATCTCTATCTTTGACATGATGGCTTACCTGAGAGAGATGTTTGGTTATCAAGGCAAGACAACAAGGCAGGCAACCATGAGGAAGATTATGAACACCAAAATGGTTGAAGGCACCTCAGTGAGAGACCATGTACTTCACATGATTAGTAGCATCAATGAGATAAAAGTGTTAGGAGGTGAGATTGATCCTGAGAGTTAGATTGATATCATCCTCCAGAGTTTACCTTCCAATTTTGAGCAGTTTTGGGTTAACTATAATATGAATCAATAAGTTTATACTTTTCTCGAGCTCCTAACTGCATTGGTGTTGACTGAAGGCATCTTTCAAGAGAAGAAACAAGCTTTGGTCACAGTTGAGGCTTCGAGTTCCTCTTCTGTGCCTAAAGGCAAGAAAAAAAAGAAGAAGAAGATGATGAAAAAAAAGACTGATAATCATGCAGCTAAGCCTGACATCGTAAAGAAGAAGAAGCCTAAAGGCAAATGCTTCAAGTGCGGGAAAATGGGACATTGGAAATCAGATTGTCTAAAGCTCAAAGGTACAACAGTTTTTGCCTTCATTACTGAGACGTGTTTAGCGGCGATTCTCACAGATACTTGGTGAGTTGATTCAGGCACCACTGACCATGTTTGTAATTCTTTGCAGGGGTTTCAGGTAACCTAGAAGCTTAGAGAAGGCGACCTTGAAGTCTACTTAGGCGACACTACAAGATTGTCAGTAGAAGCAGTGAGAATAGTTACTATTAATTTCAAAAATAGTAGATTACTCCATCCATTTTAATATATAGGTCATTTTGACCAAAATACAAATATTAAGGCTACAATTAATTTTTGAAAATTCTCATAACTTTTAATCTTTAAACCTATTATATCCCTATTCAATGCATTTTTTATAGTAGTGCTATAACTTGAATAGTTCATGACAAATACAAATTCCAATGACATTGTAAATTAAATAAGGGTAATCAGGTAAAAATAATGAATTGTTTCATAGAAATAGACAAGTGACTTATATTTTGACCAATTTCCCAAAGGGTGAAAATGACTTATATATTGAAATGGAGGGAGTAGATTTAATTGTCTTTATGTACCGAGTTTTAGAAAGAACTTGATTTTAGTTTCAAAACTCTTAATGGATGGTTATAAGTTTATTTTTTCTTATAGATATGTTGTTGTTAGAAAAGATAATAAATTTATTTGTTCCGATTCATTAATAGATAATCTATTTTTGATAAAATCAAACTCTTCCATTGCGTAAAACAAAGAGGTAAATGACACATCAATTAACCTGAATAAGATGAAAGAACCTTCTGAAACGAATCAAACCTATCTTTGGCATCTTAGACTAGGTCATATAAACCTTAGTAGGATTCAAAGGTTAGTCAATGATGGACCTTTAAGTTCATTATAGATTGACAGTTACTCAACCTGTGAATCTTGCTTGTGTTAGGATCGATTAGGCCTAGTTTTCAAAAACTCGCAGCGGAAAAGCTTAATTATTAGAAATCGGGTCTTACCCTAGAAGCGGTTGCGCTTGTCGCTTGGCTCCTTTTGAGAAGATTTCGTTCACCAAAAATTTAGATGAATTGTCTCTACGATCTTGCACCAGAATTCTCACAGAGATGTGCTAGCCTATTTAATTCTTTTCGAGAAAGAAAGTTTTTTTTTTGGAAATTCTGAAAATTTGGTAAAAAACAGTTATTCTAAAAAACTTGTCCCTCGTATCTGACTCACATATCCTAGATATAGAGTCAGATACTGTAGTCAGTTGTAACCAACTTTTTATAATAAATAAAAAAAATATAAAATATAAAATGTAAAAGTAATATTAATTTAATATTACTTTCTATTGACTTGGGTTTTACCAAACCCATGGATCAACCCATTGACCCATAGATCAAGCTGATTAGTCAAGAACCTCAATTGCAATTAGATCCCTTGATTTATAGCCTATTCCAATTGTCTTGGGTACTTAATTAACTCTTAATTAATACCACAGAACCTCTCAAAAATATCTAATTAAACTATTTAATTAAATACTATTTGTCTAAGTATAACAATTATACTTAGTGCAGAAAACTCTGTATCATTGAACCCTCTTATGAGCGATCCTCCAAATTGGCAATGGATAATCAAATCTAATTAATTAATCCATAAGTCATTAGTGGTCTCTAGCAAGACATAATGACTACCCAATTCAGAATGGAGGGTCGAATGGTGATTCAACACAACCTTTCCGAGCATACATCGTACGGTCCTCTACATTGATATCCTGTTTAGCATGAGGCATGGAACCATCATCCTTATTTAGCTAAAATTTTACTTGATTTCTTAGTGACACTGATTCTATTCGAGCAAATGATAACACTTACCATTTCTCGGGCATTGCCATGCACTTCTCAGTTTACTATCAAGTGGCCAAGATATCATCTCTCACTTAAGAGAGATTTGTAGTCCCATCACTTCACCTACATATCTTAGCGTGACTCATATTGTACCCAAGCATACCCGTACTTTTCAACCTGTTACGGTCCCGTTAGGCGTATGTCAAAGCACACTACAATTCACCTAAGACCATGTAGTGATTTCTGGTCTAAGGATCCTCGTATGAGTACTACTCAAAAGAATCACTCATTATCTAATCAATCTATTGAGTGTTTCTTTTGGTGGATTGATTTTATGAATTCAAATATGCACAAGTATATTATATTCATGAAATTAACTCATCTGATAAATCATCAATCAAATGACAAATGCTATATAGCCCTTCAAAAGGGCAAATACACCAACAATCTCCCACTTGCCCGTTGAAGGGCTATGTCCTAAACATTTTAAGACCAAGCTCTATTACATGTCTCTCAAACTTTTAATGTGGTAAAACTCTACTCATTGTTTCTCTCTCCTCTTTAGTTGAAGGACATTGGCTCTTCTTTAAGAGGAGACCATGTCTGAATGGTACCATACTATTCTTAGAGTTAGACATATTGAACCTCTTCAATATCTTATCTATGTATCCTTCTAGACTTAGTCCTAGAAACCTCTTGGACCTATCTCTATAGATCTTGATACCTAGTATCGTCTCGGCTTCTCTTAAGTCCCTCACAGAAAATACACTCCCCAACCATTGTTTGCTATCTAACACCATAGGGATGTCATTTCCTATGAGTAGGATGTCATCCACATATAGGACAAGAAAAACATTCTTGCTTCCACTAACCTTCTTGTAAACACAAGGCTCATCTTCGTTCTTGATGAATCCATAACCTTTTACTTCCTCATCAAAATGAAAATTCTAACTACGAAATGCTTGTTTTAGTCCATAGATGGACCTCTGAAGCTTACATACTCGATTAGGATACTTTGGATCGATGTATCCCTCGGGTTATTTAATATAAACATCCTCAAGTAGGTTTCCATTCAGGAATGCCATCTTAACATCCATCTGTCATACCTCATAGTCAAAATATGCTGCTATGGCAAGCATTTTCCTAATGGACTTGAGCATTACAACAGGGAAGAAGGTTTTATCATAGTCAATACTATGAGTCTGTCTGAAACCTTTAGCCACTAGTTGTGCCTTGAAGATCCTGCCAGGTTTTATATTGAAAATCCATTTGCAATCGACAACTTTTTGTCTAAACAGGAGGATAAATCAAAGTCCACACTTTATTGTCCCTCATGGATTGCATTTTAGATTCCATGGCTTGTAGCCATTTATCTGAATCCTGACTTTCTAAAACCTGTTTGTAGTTCACGGGCTCATTAGAGTCCACGAAGATCAAATATTGATCGTCAGTCACGAGAAATTCGTATCTCTCGGGTTCATGACGAGATCTACTAGACCTTCTAGGTTCTTGTGTTGTTGACTCAGGTTTCTCATCTTCATGAGTTCCCATGTCAACTTCCATCTGAGTTTCTGTAGATCGTTCTACATTCTCTTGTGGTTCTTGAACTTCTCTCAGTTCTATTCTACTTCCACTGTCTTTCTTGTACAGAAATTATTTCTCTAAGAAAGTAGCTCATCGAGCAACAAACACTTTGTTCTCAGATGGGAGATAGAATTGATATCATTTGATTTCCTTAGGATACCCCACAAATAGGCATTTGTCAGTTTTAGGTTCAAGCTTATTACTTTGTAAACACTTTACATGAGCTTGACAACCCAAAACTCATAGATAGGACATATAGGGCTTTTGGCCCATCCATATCTCATATGGAGTCTTATCTACTTCCTTAGATGGAATACGGTTTAGTAAATAGGCAGCAGAAATAATAGCATAACCCCAAAAAGACATAGGGAGAGTCGTTTGGCCGATCATTGATCGAACCATATCTAATAGGGTCTGATTCCTCCTTTCAGATACACCATTCCATTGAGGTGTTCCCAGTGGAGTTAGCTATAAAGCATCAATCAAACGACAAATGTCTATATAGCCCTTCAAAAGGGCACATACACCAACAGTTTGGAAGGTGAAATAACCAAGAGACCTTTTAAGGCAAAAGGTTATAGAGCCAAAGAAGTATTAGAGTTGATTCACGTATTAGTTTTGAATACTACAAAGCTATTTGTTTGTCTCAAAAACTAATACCCAGTTGACATATTGTTTTGTTTCAGTATTAAATTTATTCCATTATATCATAGAACTAGATAACGAGGTGTGGAAGGACACAATAGATCTCGTTATTGGTTAAAGTATTGATATATAAAAAGAATGCTCATAACTGAGATACTCTGAACATACTATCGGTATAGGTTATCGTGTGATTTGGAAATTAGTTTGTCTAGACTAATTAAATCATTTGAATATGTCCGGGACATATTGAGCACGACTAGTTAAGGATTAAATTAACTTTTAATGATTGGTGTAGTTAATTCGATCATAGTATTCTAATCTCTTAATCCCAACATTGGGACAGACATGAGAGTTAGATATCGTATGCTTTGATTTGCCAAAGGGTGCGGTCAATTAAGGCCTAAATCTTGGTAAGTTGGGTATGCAGTGTTTAGCTTCTTTGTTTGTCGTTACTAGTCAAAGGAATCCATGTACCGGTTCACCGTGTTGATGGTGATCCCAAGATAAGCTCGTAAGGTTTATTATACTAAATCTGGCCAGTGGACTTTACGTCCGGTATAATAAGAAAGTCTAGTGGTACTAATCTCGGATACCAAGAAGTCGATGAATTAATTTATTAGTAAATTGATGAGTCGACGAGCACTAGATTTTTTATGTGGGGAGATAGAAGAATAATAAAGTGAGCGCGATGTAAAGTCTTTTTTGAGTGGTAGTTCCATAATTGGTCCATTAGTGGTACGACTAATTATGCGTTTGACTAATCAACAAATTGAATTAATTAATTCTAAAGGTTTAATTAATATTTAATTGACTAAGTGGATTAAAAAATTAATTCATATTGAATTAATTAATCCTAAGGGTTCGATTAAATTTAATTAATGAAGTGTGTTAAGAAATTAATTTAAAAGGCTCGATTGGAGTTGATTAGTCTCAGGAAGACTAAGGGTCAACTCAAAAGTCCACTAGGTCTCCTAAGAAGCTCCCCATAAATAGCTAATGTTAAGCACATTTAAAGACATAAGAAACCTTGTAGGTAAATGTCTTAGAGTGAGAAAGATAAGTCTAGAGAGAGAACATCATCTTCCTCATTAAAGTTTCTTTTTCAAAGGTGGTTTATGGTATTTCCTTTCAAGAATCTCCAATCCCAGATCCTAGAAAACCCGAGCCCGATCTTCCCACTTTTTGCTTGAGTCCGGCCGCCGCGAGTTCATCAATCGCTACCGCCTGTGATTTTTTTCCTGTCAAACTCCGACGAAGCTTTTGTGCATTGTTTTGTTTTGGGTTTTGATCATTTTGTTGCTCTGATCCTTTGGCTCATTCCTTTGGGTTCGCCAAAGTCTAGATCTACAAGCAAAGGTCATTCCATAAATGGGTTTTCAGATTAGGATTAGTTCCCGGGCTAAATCTATTTTCTGATTTGTGAAATTCTTGAAGTAGGTTTCTTTGGATTTCTTAGTTAGTGCTTTTGGCCATCTCGTAGTCACTTGCCCACCCAAGTTTGAGGTCGTTTGGAGTTATTCTTGGGATTCTGAGTGGATTTCATTTTCCTAGAGTTTTGGTATTCCTATTGCCTGGGACACACTACAAAGGTATAATCTTTGAACGATTCCGCTTTAGTTTAAAGATTTAATTTTTACGGGTTGTACTAATAGATTGAACTAGTATAAGCCAAGATCCATTAAGGGGAAATGAATTTTTGCCTGAGCCAGATCAAAAGTCTTCGATTCTGGAATGCATTGCATGAAAGTGCGATTTTCGGTTTAGCCCGGGCTAGTTCTGTTTCCTTCAAATTGGTATAGAGCGAGTGTTTTGGCTTTATACTTGTTTGATTTATTACATGGTTTTGTTTTGGCTTTGTTACTTTTTCATTGTCAATACGTTAAACAGGTGGTTATTAATTCCCGGCTATTATGGTAGATTTATTTTTCATACATAAACCCAGGGACATGTCCGGGTTCATTTTGTTTTTGAATAGAAATATTTATAATAATAATAACCATGAGCTGAAGTCATGTAGGATTAGATAAATCTTGTAATAGGATTTAATCTAATGTTGTTATCTTTAAATTCCAAGAAAATGCCTTTGTATATAGGGATTTATGTATTATGACGAAGATGTTATTTTGGGTAACTTATATTCGTGGTTTTTGGTTTCTCGTAATTTTGGGTGGTTCCAAATTATGTAAAAAACTGAGAAAATCCTGACAAATTGAGAGGAATCCAAATAACGAGTGGGAGAGACATGACGTGACGTGTCAACAAGGCGCCGAAGGAATCAACGATAGAGAAGGCCATAATAGTCGGGAAATGTTTAATTATGTATTTCCCTTTTTTATGTCTTTTCGTTGATTGCATGTTTTCATTTCTATGCATGAGTGAAAACAAACCGTTTTTAAAAGTACGTGCAATTAACTAAGGTAGATTATTCGCATATTAAAACTCCAACGGTTTTATGGGTGCGAATATCTATAGTTAAAATATTGCATGTTAAAACATAAAAATCCTCAAACTTAAAAATTTAAATGGGAGCGGGTTGGTATATATCCTCATGGCCTCCATTACGAATTCATATGTGATTTGGTTAGACTTACGCATTGGCATTAGTGCCTTCCTCAATTCGGATGAGTCTTCAATCACGAGATCACTAGATTGAATTTCTAAAGGGATTACTATAGTGAGTTTAGTTGGAGGATTATGACACCCTCTGCTGAGGCGCTCTACCTCCTAAGTAACAAACTTAGAAGTCATGTATTGGCAAACACTTAGTGTACTATTTATAGTATCCCTCCTAAGAGGTTATGCTATTTATGTGTATGGCTAGAATCATTGACTATTAATTTCATTGATTATAAGGTCATTGGTCAGATAGTGAAATTAATGAACTTTGGTTCTTTTCAAACGAATGTGGCTTAGCGTAGATGTTCACCCGCGTGACCTGCGTTAATCCCGGTGTGAGGGATGTCAATGGGAGATTATATTGTTTTTGAGGATATCAATATTTTCAAAAACGAATACTGAAACTAGACTATTTATTTTTTCAGTTATCGATATGTCGTTCAATCCACTTGTTGTCATTTTGAATCAAAACAAACTCACTGCTGAGGGTTATAAGTACGTGCTCACTGAGGAGTGCCCCCTAAGTCCAGTGATGATGCCACCCCTGAGCAAAAGGAACCATATACGAGGTGGCAGAAGACTGATGAAATGACCAGGTCCTACATCTTGTCTTTTATGTCGAGTGTACTGCAGCACCAGCATTAGTTGTTTACCTCAACCTACAAAATGGTGACTAACCTCAAGGAGATGTTTGGGCATCAGGGCAGGAATGCCATGCAGTCAGGTATGAGGAAACTCATGAATGCCAGGATGGCTGAAGGCACCTCAGTGAGGGATCACGTGTTGGATATGATCAGCAACATCAATGAGATTGAGGTGTTAGAAGACGAGATTGATTGTGAGTCACAGTGTGATATCATCCTCCAAAGCTTGTCTCACAGTTTTGAGAAGTTTTGGTTGAACTATAACTTGAACAAGCTTCAGTATACTTTGCCTGAGCTCATCACTGCATTAATGTCTGCTAAAGGCCTCTTCTCTGAGAAGAAGCAAGCTTTAGCTACTGTTGGACCTTCAGGTTCCTCTGCTGGGCCCAAAGCCAGGAAGCACAAGAGGAAGAAGGGTCAGAAGGCTACTGCTGATCATCGACCCAATGGAGGCACTGCCAAAAAGCATAAGTAAAAGATAAGTGCTTCAGATGTGGCAAAGGTGGACATTGGAAGAAAGATTATCCAAAGCCTCGAGGTATGTGTAAATTTTCCCTTATTACTGAGACATATTTAGCGGCGATTCTCACAGATACTTGGTGTGTGGATTCAGGAGCCACTGATCATGTTTGTAATTCTTTGCAGGGGTTCCAAGTAACCCAGCTACTTAGAGAGGGTGAGTTGCAAGTCTACCTTGGTGATACTGCCAGAGTTTCTGTTACTGCAGTGGGAGTTGTTCATCTTTATTTTCCAGATTCTGTTATTTTGATTTTGAGATATTGTCTTTATGTACCGAGCTTTAGAAAGAACTTTCTTTTGGTTTCTAAGTTGCTTTTGGATGGTTATAAGTTTGTTTTTTTTTTTTTTTTTTTATGAATATGTTTTTATTAGAAAGAACAAGAAACTTATATGTTCTGGTGCATTGGTTGATAATTTGTTTCTGATTAAAACTAACTCCTTAGAAATGCAAAACACAAAAATTAATAACCCATCATTGAATCATAGTAAGAGAAATGAGTCTTCCCCTCTGAACCAGACTTATCTTTGGCACCTAAGACTAGGTCATATCAACCTTAGTTGGATTCAAAGGTTGGTCAATGATGGGTCCTTGGGCTAATTGGAGATTGACAGTTATCCAACCTGTGAGTTCTGCTTGGAGGGTGAAATGACCAAGAGGCCTTTTAAGGCAAAGGGGTATAGGGCCAAAGAGGTTTTTGAGTTAGTTCATTCTGACTTGTGTGGACCTATTCAGTTCAGGCTAGAGGTGGTAATGAGTATTTCATGACATTCATGGATGATTACTCTATATTTGGATACATATACCTGATGCGCCAAAAGTCTGAATATTTTGACATATTCAAAAAGTTTAAGGCAGATGTGGAGAAGCATCACAATAAGAGTATCAAGACCCTGCGATCTAATCGTGGTGGTAAATACCTCTCTAGTGAATTTATGACCTATTTGTCAGATGAGGGTATTCATTCCCAGTTGTCTGTATATGGCACACCCCAGCAAAACGGTGTAGTAGATAGGAGGAACAGGACTCTTATGGATATGGTTAGATCGATGGAGAGTTATAGTGAATGGCCCAATTCATTTTGGGTTATGACTTAGAGACAGTGTGTTACATCCTTAACCTTGTACCATCTAAGTCTGTGCCTTCGACCCTTTTAAAGTTGTGGACTGGGCAAAAGCCTAGTCTAAGACATCTCAGGATTTGGGGTTACCCTGCACATAGGCTCAAGGCAGATGCAGCCAAGCTAGATGCGAGGTCTGAGGTTATGTTTTTTATAGGCTATTCCAAAGGAATGAAGGGTGGTCTATTTTATAGTCCTCGGGGTCTGAAAATGGTGGTGAGTACCAACGCCAGATTTGTTGAGGAGGACTATATTTTAGATCATAAGTCAACGAGCAAGGTAGTATTGGAAGAGCTTAGGGGATGTCGAGTATTCTAGATGCACAAGTACAGAATAACACACCACAGGATACTGCTCACACTATCACAGATGATGCTCTTACACAACCTACGCCTCGTTGTAGTGGGAGGGTTGTCAGACAGCCCGAGAGGTACATTGGTTTTGGGTGAATCTTCAGACTTTATCCCTAGCACCCATGAACCAGACCCAGTTAGCTACAATGAGGCTCTCCAGGATAACGATGTAGATTCTTAGCAGATGGCGATGATAGCTGAGATGGGTTTTATGGACTCAAATCAGGTATGGGAGTAGGTAGACCTTTCTGATGGAAGAGTTGAGACCTTCAAGGCTAGGTTTGTGATGAAAGGGTATACTCAGAAAAAGGGTATCGATTATGAGGAGACCTTTTCCCGGTAGCTATACTTAAGTCAATCCGGATTCTCTTGGCCATAGCTACTCATATGGACTATGAGATTTGGCAGATGGATGTTAAGATAGCTTTCCTTAATGGAAGTCTTGAGGAGATCATCTTCATTTAGCAGCCAAAAGGTTTCATTGTTCAGGGCCAAAAGCATAAGGTATGCAGGCTCAAGAGGTCCATTTATGGACTTAAGCAGGCATCCAAATCTTGGAACATTCGTTTTGACGAGGTTATCCAGTCTCATGGATTCACTCAATGTCTGAATGAGCAGTGTGTATACCGCAAGCGTGATTGTGAATTGGTAGTGTTCCTTGTACTTTACGTAGATGACCTCCTTCTGATTGACAACAGTAAAAAAGTGTTGTCAGACGTAAAGGCATGGTTGTCCAGGCAGTTTGATATGAAGGACTTGGGAGAGGCTGGACATATCCTTGGGATCAAGATTATTTGAGATCGAAGGAGACGTTCTCTGACACTCTCCCAGGCTTCATACATAGACACGATTCTAGCCCATTTTAACATGCAGAACTCCAAGAAGGGTTCACTAGCTTTCACACATGTAGTGCATTTATCAAAGGAGTAGTGTCCCTATGCATCTGCAGTGGGTAGTCTCTTGTATGCTATGTTATGTATTAGGCCTGATATTTGTTTTGCCATTGGCATGGTTAGCAGATATCAGAGTAACCCTGGGAAGACTCATTGGGAGGCATTAAAATGTATTCTCAAGTACTTGCGCAGGATGAGAGATCATGTCATGGTTTATAGAGCGCATGAGCTACTACCATTGGGTTACACAGATTCAGACTTTCAAGGTGATATGGACAAGAGTAAGTTTACCTCTAGGTTTGTGTTTACTCTGAGAGGTGGTGCCATAGTATAGCAGAGTGTCAAGCAGAAATGCATGACAGACTCCATTATGAGGGCTGAGTATGTTGCCGGATCAGAGGCAGCGAAAGAAGATGTATGGCTTAGGAACTTCCTGGTGGACTTAGATGTGGTCCCTGAGTTACAGAGGTCTATCACAATTTATTGTGATAACAGTGGTGCAGTCGCTAACTCAAGGGAACCACGAGTCCACTAGGCAAGTAAACACATAGAGTGCACGTACCACTTGATACAAAAGATCGTAAAGAGGAGAGACGCGACCATGGCCAAGATAGCATCAGGAGATAACCTTACAGATCCTTTCACAAAGTCATTGACCCCAAAGGTCTTCGAGAGACATGTGGAGGGCATGGGAGGCAGATTCTTAAGGGAGTCATCTGACTGAGCTTTAAGAGTGTTTTGTAGCTTTCATTATGACAGCAGTGTAATAAGTGGGTTGAATAGTGTTTTTGTACTTCAGAGCATAGCTTTGAGTATTAGTGAGAGATTGTTAGTTTTGAATACTAGAAAGCTATTTGCTTGTATCAAAAACTAATATCCAGTTGACATATCATTTTGTTTCACTATTAAATTTGTTCCATTATATCATACAACTAGATAACGAGGTGTGGAAAGACACAATAGATCTTGTTATTGGTTAAAGTATTGATATATAAAAATATTGCCCGTAACTGAGATAGTCTGAACATAATATCAGTATAGGTTATTGTGTAATTTGAAAATTAGTTTGTCTAGACTAATTAAATTATACGAATGTGCCCGGGGCATATTGAGCACGACCAGTTAAGTGCTAAATTAACTTGTACTGATCGACATAGTTAATTTGATCCTAGTATTCTAATCTCTTAATCCCAACATTGGGACAGGCATGAAAGTTAGATATTGTATGCTTTGATTTGCGCAAGGGTACGGTCAATTAAGGCCTAAATCTTGGTAAGTTGGGTATGCGGTGTTTAGCTTCTTTGTGTGTCATTACTAGTCGAAGGAATCCATGTACCGGTTAACTGGGTTGATGGTGCTCCTGAGATAAGCTCTTAAGGTTTATTATACTAAATCTGGCCAGTGGACTTTACGTCCGGTATAATAAGAAAGTCTAGTGGTAATAATCTCGGATACCAAGAAGTCAATGAATTAATTTGTCAATAAATTGATGAATCGACGAACCCTAGATCTTTGATGTGGGAACATAGAAGAATAATAAAGTGAGCGCGATGTAAAGTCGTTTTTGAGTGGTAGTTCCATAATTGGTCCGTTAGTGGTACGACTAATTATGCATTTGACTAATCGACAAAGTGAATTAATTAATCCTAAAGGTTTAATTAATATTTAATTGACTAAGTAGATTAAGAAATTAATTCATATTGAATTAATTAATCATAAGAGTTTGATTAAATTTAATTAACGAAGTGGGTTAAGAAATTAATTTAAAAGGCTCGATTGGAGTTGATTAGTCTAGGGAAGACTAAGGGGTCAACGAAAATCAAACATTAAGACCCAACTCAAAAGCCTACTAGGTCTCCTAATAAGCTCCCTATAAATAGCTAATGTTAAGCACATTTGAAGACATAAGAAACCTTGCAGGCAAATGTCTTAGAGTGAGAAAGATAAGTCTAGAGAGAGAACTTCAACTTCCGTATTAAAGTTTCTTTTTCGAAGTTGGTTTGTGGTCTTTCTTTTCGAGAATCTCTAATCCCGGATCCTAGAAAACCCAAGCCCGATCTTCCCACCGTTTGCTTGAGTCCGGCCATCGTGAGTTCATTAATCCCCACCGCCGATGATTTTTTCTGGCCAAACTCCGGCGAAGGCTTTTGTGGGTTGTTTTGTTTTGGGTTTTTTTCTTTTTGTTGTGCTGATCCTTTGGCTCGTTCCTTTGGGTTCGCCAAAGTCTAGATCTACGAGCAAAGGTCATTCCTGAAGTGGGTTTTCAGACTACGATCAGTCCCCAGGCTAAATCTGTTTTTCAGATTTGTGAGATTCTTGAAGTGGGTTTCTTTGGATTTATTTGTTAGTGATTTTGGCCACCTCGTAGTCACTTGCCCACGTAAGTTCGAGGTCATAAAAATTAAATCTTGAAACTAAAGCGGAATCGTTCAAATATTATACCTTTGCAGAGTGTCCCAAGCAATAAGAATACCAAAACTCTAGGAAAACAAAATCCACTTAGAATCCCAAGAATAACTCCAAACGACCTCTAACTTGGGTAGGCAAGTGACTACGAGGTGGCCAAAAGCACTAACGAAGAAATCCACTTCAAGAATCTCACAAATCTGAAAAACAGATTTAACCTGAGAACTGATCCTAATCTGAAAGCCCACTTTATGAATGACCTTTGCTCGTAGATCTAGACATTGGCAAACCCAATGAAATGAGCCAAAGGATTAGTAACAAAAAGATCAAACCCAAAACAAAACAACACACAAAAGCCTTCGCCAGAGTTTGGCCGGAAAAAATCACCGGCGGTGGTGATTGATGAACTCGCGGTGGCAGGACTCAAGCAAACGGCGGGAAGATCGAGCTCGGGTTTTCTAGGATCTAGGATTGGAGATTCTCGAAAAGAAAAATCACAAACCGACTTCGAAAAAGAAACTTCAATGAGTAAGATGAAGTTCTCTCTCTAGGCTTGTCTTTCTCACTCTAAGGCATTTGCCTACAAGGTTTTTTATGTCTTCAACAGTGCCTAACATTTGCTATTTATAGGGAGCTCCTTAGGAGACCTAGTGGACTTTTGAGTTGGGCTTTAATATTTGACTTTCGTTGATCCCTTAGTCTTCCCTAGACTAATCAACTCCAATCGAGCCTTTTAAATTAATTTCTTAGCCCACTTCGTTAATTAAATTTAATCGAAGCCTTATGATTAATTAATTTAATATGAATTAATTTATTAATCTATTTAATCAATTAAATATTAATTAAACCTTTAGGATTAATTGATTCACTTGTTTGATTAGTCAAACGCATGATTAGTCGTACAACAAACGGACTAATTATGGAACTACCGCTAAAAAATGACTTCACTTTGACTTGTGTGGACCAATTTCGGTCCAAGCACGAGGTGGGTTTGAGTATTTTGTGACTTTCACAGATGATTACTCAAGGTATGGATACATTTACCTAATGTGCCACAAGTCTGAATGCTTTAGTAAATTCAAAGAGTATCGGGTAGATGTGGAGAAACATAACGGTAAAAGTATCAAGACGCTACGATCAGATTGTGGTGGAGAGTACCTATCCTATGAATTTCGAGACTACCTCAATGAGGTCGGAATTCAGTCTCAGTTATCTGCACCTAACACACCACAACAGAATGGTGTAGCAGAAAGAAGAAATAGAACTCTCATGGAAATGGTTAGGTCAATGATGAGCAATAGTGAATTGCCTGATTCGTTTTGGGATATACTTTAGAAACTACAGCATACATTCTAAATCTTGTACCATCTAAAACCCTGCCTTCAACCCCTATAGAGTTTTGGAACGGGCGCAAGCCTAGTCTAAAACATCTCAGATTTTGAGGTTTTCCATCACATGTTCTTAAGGCAGATGCGGCTAAGTTAGATGCGAGAACTAAAATAATGCTATTTGTAGGATATCCTAGAGGAACGAAAGGTGGTCTGTTCTATAGTCCTAAAGATCAGAACGTGATAGTTAGTACTAATGCCAGATTTTTAGAAGATGACTATATTCTAGATCACAAGCCCAAGATTAAGATTGTACAAGAAGAACTTAGAAAACAATCTGATAATCTTGATGCACCAGCATAAGTAGATACAACACAGAATACTGCATAAGATATCACAGATGATGCGCCTACACAACTGGTGTCTCGTTGTAGTGGGAGGGTTGTGAGATAACCCGACAGGTTCATTTGCATGGAAGAGGCCTCATACCTAGTCCCAGGTGCGCAAGAACCCAACCCTCTAAATTACAATGAGGCTCTCTGAGATAAGATGAAGAATCTTGGTGAAAAGCGATGATATCTGAGATGGGGTCGATGGACCACAATCAAGTCTGGGAGCTTGTGGACCTACCTAATGGGTTCAAACCCATTGATGTAAGTGGGTCTACAAACGCAAGAAATGACCTGACGGAAAGGTTGAAACCTTTAAAGTTAGGCTTGTGGTGAAGGGGTATACTCAGAAAGAGGGAATCGATTATGAGGAAACCTTCTCCCCAGTAGCCATGCTTAAGTCAATCCGGATTCTCTTGGCTATGATTGCTCATTTAGATTATGAGATTTGGTAGATGGATGTCAAGACAACTTTCCTTAATGGAAGTCTTGAAGAAACCATCTTCATGCAGCAACCAGCGGGGTTCATTGAAAAATGCCAAGAGCATAAGGTTTGCAAGCTTAAGAGGTCTATCTACGGACTTAAGCAAGCATCCAGATATTGGAACATCCGATTTGATGAGGTAATCCAATCTTACAGATTTACTCAGTGCCCGGATGAATAATGTGTGTACTGCAGACATGATAGAAATGAGGTGGTGTTTCTTGTGCTTTACGTAGATGACATTCTACTTATTGGCAACAATAAGAAAGTCTTATCAGACGTAAAGGCATGGTTGTCCAAGCAATTTGATATGAAATACTTAGGAGAAGCGGAAGATATCCTTGGGATTAAGATCATTCGAGATCGTAGGAAACATTCGCTAATGCTCTGTCAAGCTTCATACATAGATACAATTCTGGCTCATTTTAACATGCAAAACTCCAAGAAAGGTTATCTACTTTTCAGACACGGAGTGCATCTATCTAAAGAGCAGCATGCAAAGACTGTCGAGGAGATAGATGAAAGATTATCTGCCCAGGCCCGGTCAAAAATTTACTTTTGTGATATGCATTCCAGAATCAAAACTTTTGACCATGCTTAAGCTCTAGCACAATTACTATTCCAACCCTTACTTGAAATACCATTGCGTCGGATCTTAGCTTCTATTTATTCGATTTGTCACGCAACAATAAATTCTTAACTAAAATGGAAGTTTAAGAATTACCTCTTGAAGTGTATACTTAGGTGATCGCTTGTATGAATCAAGACCAGCTAGTATGTTATGTGGGCAACGAACCAACGAGCTAAAGATCAGCAAAAAACCAGAACACCAAACAACCCGGAGGAGACAGAAATCGCCGCAGCCCCTTAAGCTCGTGTGACACATGCGCCGCCTAGAGCCGCCTCACGCGCCGTCACTGGAACAGCCAGAGAGAGAAGGCAGGAACTAAAGTGGGCCACCGCTAGTGTTGTTGCAGTTTCCTAGTTCCTGGCCGTGCGCTGGAGAAAGAATTCCAAAGAGAATTGCTAGCTTTTGCTTTTCTCTTAATTTCTCACTCTAGCTTTTTCTCTCTAAGTTTCTTGAATTGAGAAACTATGAATTGTATCTTGTGTATTGCTAATCTCTTGTTTATTTATAGAGCTATAAGAGAGACCCCAAGTTGGTTTAGGATTAGCCTTCCTAATGGGTTGAGGTTTCTTAATTAGTTCTAAATCCAATTAGTAACCAAATATAATTAGATTCCAAATCCAAATAGATTTCCTAATGTCTTGGATTTTCTAATTCCAATTGAACTTTAAGATTTAATTAATTAATTAATTAATTCCACTTTGTTAATTACGAAGTAACCCTTAGGGAATAATTAATTAAATAATTAATTCTACTTTATCAACTAACCCACTACATAATTAATCGTACAACTAACGGATTAATTATAGCACTACCATCCTACACCATAATTGCTTCCGGAATAACTAAATTAATTATTCTTTAAGCTCCCCATATGAAAGATATGGTGCTCCTTAATTTATTAATTTACTAATAAATTAATTAATTAACTTCTTATAATCCGAGATTAATACCACTCGACCTTTTTACTATACCGGAAATAAGTTCACCGGACGGGTTTAGTATAATAAACATAACGAGCTCATCTCAGGAACACCATCACCCCTGACGCACTGGTATATGGTTTCCTTTCGACAAGTAACAGCACACCAATCAATCAAACACGCACACCCAACTCACCGAGACTATTGGCCTCAAGTGACCTCACTTTTTGGCAGATTAAAGTACACTATGTCTAATCCTCATGCCTGCTCAAGTCTGGGGATTTAAAGATAGAATACTAGGATATAATAGTCTATTAAATCAGTACAAGGCAATTCATCCTAAATGGTCATGTTCAATATGCCCCGGGCATATCTATATGATTCAATTAGTTTAGACAAACCAATTTCTGAATCATATAATAACTTAAACTGACAATGTGTTCATAACTGTCTCAGTTACGAACCTCATTTATATATTATGTCTTTTAACCAATGATGAGATCTACTTTGTCACACCAGACACCTCATCATCTAATTACATAATATAAATGGATAACATTTGTAAAACATAAAAAAAATTTAACTAAAACATTTAATCGATTTATATATATATAAACTGGGAAATAGTTTAATATAAGCAAAGTTTTAGTATTCAAATCCAAGAATCTGCTACTAATACTTAAGCTGCGCTTTAAGTATAAAACTACATTAATCTTACATCTACAACAATAACTAGAAAAACAGTCAAGGCTCTAATAAGTATCTAATCCTCATGTCCTCCACGTGAGTTTCAAAGACTTTTGTTGTCAGTGTCTTCGTGAATGGATCTGCAAGGTTATCTTCTGATGCTATCTTGTCCACGCCACTTCTTCCCTCTTAATGATATCTCGCATTAGGTGGTACTTGCGCTGTATATGCTTACTCGCCTTGTGGGCTCATGGTTCCTTCGAGTTTGCTACTGCACCATTGTTGTCACAGTACACTGTGATCGACTTTTGCAAATCAGGTATCACATATAAGTCCACTTGGAAGTTCTTGAGCCACACTGCTTCTTTCGCTGCCTCTGAGGCTGCAACGTACTCAGCCTCCATGCTAGAGTCTGCCACACATTTCTGCTTGACACTCCGCCAAACTATGGCTCCACCTCCCAAAGTAAACACATACCCTGAGGTAGACTCACTCTTATCCCTATCGCCTTGGAAATCTGAATCTGTGTAACCTCGGGGCACAAGCTCATGCTTCTGATAGACCAAGACTTGGTCTCTCGTTCTAAGCAAATACTTGAGAATGCATTTTACTGCCTCCCAATGAGCTTTTTTGGGGTTACTCTGATATCTGCTTACAATGCCAATAGCATAGCAAATATCAGGCCTCGTACACAACATTGCGTATATGAGACTTCCTACTGCAGAAGCATAAGGAACTGTCTTCATGGATTCTATATCCTCAATAATCTTTAGAGACTGTTCTTTAGATAGATACAATCCGTGTCTAAAAGGTATAAAACCTTTCTTGGAGTTCTGCATGTTAAAACAAGCAAGAATGGTATCTATGTATGAAGCTTGAGAGAGTGTCAGAGAACGATTTCTACGATCTTGAATGATCTTGATCCCAAGGATATGTCCCGCTTCTCCTAAGTCTTTCATATCAAACTGCTTGGACAACCATGTCTTTACATCTGATAACACTTTTTTATTGTTTCCAATTAGTAAAATGTCATCTACGTAAAACACAAGAAACACCACTGCATTTTCATCACGTCTGCGGGACGCACATTGTTCATTCGAGCACTAAGTAAATCCGTAGGATTCGATTACCTCATCAAACCAGATGTTTTAAGATCTGGATACTTACTTAAGCCCGTAGATATACCTCTTAAACTTGTAAACCTTATGCTCTTGACCTTTTTTTAATGAATCCCACTAGTTGTTGCATGAAGTTGGTTTCTTCAAGACTTCTGTTAAGGAAAGCTGTCATGACATCCATCTTCCAAATCTCATAATCTAAATGAGTAGTTATAGCCAAGAGAATCCGGATTGACTTAAGCATGGCTACTGGGGAGAAGGTTTCCTTATAATCGATTCCCTTTTTCTGAGTATACCCTGATGGGTTGTCAGACCAATCAAAAATAAAACCTACTCTATAAGTTTTTAATGTAGCACAGAGCGAGTAGGATCGTATCCACAGGGAGCACCGAAGTGAAATAAATTCAGTCAAAAGTACGTAACCAAAAGGGGGTTTGTTTTAATTAAAACTACTAACAAAAATTAAATTAAAATTAAGGACAGGAAATTAAACAAATTATTAAAATTAAATTCGGAAAAATATCTAGTCAAGGGAATTGGACCACCTCGATGCACTAATCGATCATTGATGCAAAAATGTATCAGCTAACTACTGGTTACACCGGTTTTCATTGTTGGAACCTACTAACAATTCAGTCCTATTAGTTTAAGCCAGCAATTAAGGAACCTCCGTTAATTGCATCTATGATCGATGACTAA
This sequence comes from Knoxia roxburghii, assembly GCA_030378225.1. Lineage (NCBI taxonomy): Eukaryota > Viridiplantae > Streptophyta > Magnoliopsida > Gentianales > Rubiaceae > Knoxia > Knoxia roxburghii. The sequence goes on along the minus strand of CM059415.1, from coordinate 19,984,896 downwards.
TTGTGGAACCTCCTAGAACCTAGATCGCGATAGCCAAGAACCCAGTTTAACTACAATTAATCAAATTCGTTTAATTGCACTTGATTATTTATTCTTTTCAACACACTAACTTACGTACCACGTGATTAGTTGTATTGACTCTAGGGAATACCGAACCTTGTGTATTCTAGTTTATTGCACTACCTAGAAAAGCTTGCATGCTACCAGCTATACAAATAGTGCCAAATAACCCTCTAACAATGCACAAGAATAAATAAGAAAACCAGTAATTAATTAATATTAAAGCAATTCGATCTCCCGATTAAAGTAACATCGAGGGGTTTAATTCCCTCGGCTAGACTAAAAAATTTAGCTACTTATAATTAAACTATTAGAAATAATATTAAAATTGTATGCCATCAATTAAACTATAATTGAAAATAAATTAATCAAACAAAATAATGTACTAATAGTGCGAATGGTCCAGCGGTGCCGCTCATCCAAACCCTCGAAGTCGCCCAGCAGGTTTTCCAAATTCCTTCCAAAGAGTGATTCTTCAAAAACCCCAAAGTTGACTTCTTCCAAGCTATTGGCCGCTGTCCACACCAAACACACGTAGTCACTCCCAAATCGTGGCCAAAAGTTGAGTCCAAACGCGAGTCCTCAAAAATATGTTGCTGCTGCCAAAACGTAAGTCTGCTCCCAATATTTTGCCAAAAACCTAATTTTAATCCCTTTCCAATAATTGGGCCCATTCTTTTTCCTTCCCAAAATTCTTCTAATAAAATAAAATAAATCCAGCCCAACTATTAATTAATATCATTTGTACATGATTAAATTCCAGGCATAAATGACAGCCCAACTTCCTTCATCTTTCTTCAAGCCCACTCGTCTTCTTTCCTCAAGTGTCCAATTTGTAATAATTGTGTCCAAAATGGCTCATCCTTCTCAAAATCAACCTTCCTCCCTACAATTGTCAAAACCACCATTAGACTTCACCAAAACATCCAAATCAGCCCAAATTCGCACCAAATCGTATCAAGAAATATAATCTCATCAAATCCCCCACACCTAAACAATGCTTGTCCCCAAGCATGACTCAAAACTTGACAAATAAACAAAAACAAATAACAAACAAAAGTTGGATCCTTAACATGCAACAAATGATCCAATAAGGTTCACAATCCACATAAGAAACTTTCATAGTGCAGTGCATTTGTTATAATTATACCCACTCATCATAACCTTCCAAACTCAAACACAAGCGTAAATGACATCTATCTTTCTAGAAATTCACTCATGCACTCAAAGTGTATAATGGATATAATCACACAGATTCACTACAAAGAGTCGTTCTTACCATATGCTTGCAAGATTATCACACTACCATCACTCAAATGAAGCAAAATACAAATCAAAAGGACTTCGTCAAAGGTTATAATGATGCTCAGGACAAGGTAGAATAACAAAGGTCAAACAAGGGCTAAAGTTACAAAAGAAAGAAACACACTTGATTGCCAACTTCCAACCATCTTACTGAAGATGACCCATGCAAGACACTCATAACCATAAAGGCTTTCAAATTCGACTCTCCACTTTTTTTCTTTTCTCTTCTCCTTTTTTTTCAGCCACACAAATTCATTTGAATTTGTTTATATTGGCTCTTTTTCTTTTTTTTTTTCTTTTCAAGAAGTAACAAAATTGATTTATTGTTTTTTTCTCTCTCTCTTTTTTTTTTCTACAACCTTGGTTAGAGCACACTCACACATATCCTTTATAAACTACTAATGCCTTACAATGTCCGCCTTCAAACCACAACCCCAAGCCAACAATCAAGTATTCTTTTAATAACTAGGCAAAAAGCAAGTTAAAAACTGGCCCAAGTTTAATTTAGTGGCTTTTAAAATCAAAGAATCAAGTCCAAGTTTCAAACGGTTAACTAAGGATAAAATATAGAATGTTGGATTTTTAAATCAAGCCAAATTCGGTTACCCTATTGCCTTTATCACTTTTGTACTTCAACTTCACAAATAACAATAACACGTATAACCAAGCAAGTTCTGAAAAATACAACCTATGCGTGAAACACTCTATAAGAAAATTTTGAGCACACAAAAGAATTTTGCTCATTATAGGCTCAAACCTCACTTTTCTAGTGTTTTTGGGTGTTATGCCACACAAGTATTATCATTCGATTGGTTACCAAGAGTAGTTATAATCATCCAACACAAGGCACTACTAATACTCCCTAGGCTTCATCCTTACCTTATCCATTCACAAGTTGCATATCAATTTTCCAACACAAAACACATAACATTTACATCTCCCCCGCACCTGGACTCTAAACACAATAAAACACAAAACCATCCCCAAACAAATAATTATACAAAATAATCGCCCCACACCAAAACTCTACATTGTCCCCAATGTAGAAAAAAAAAAAAGGCATAAACAGGATCGCAAAAACAAACACCACCAAGACATAATAAAAATAAAAAAAATAAAAAATAAACAAAAGTTAGTAACGTGAAGAGAAGCTTCTCTATGGTGGAGGAATTGGTGGTTTCAAGCCCACATGTGTGCAAAGGGCGTGGAGAATGGAGTTCACTTCTTGAATTATTTGTTTGAAGGCCATTGAGTTAATCGTTCCTCCTCTAGTGGGCTTTTTGGCCGCGGCCTACATCTCACCATGAATCAACTGCAAAAATAATTAAATCAGTACCCAAAAAGTTCAATCAACCCTCAAAGTAAAGGACATTAACAAGAGAAAGATAAGGGAAGAAAAATTTCAGCCCATGGAAAATGGAGAAGATGAGGTTGACAGCGGTGAATGGTTAGGGTTGTGTGACTACGCCGATAGTGGAAGTCGGGCGATGAAGATCGGGCAAACCCGCCGTGAGGGTTTCTATTGGTGGCTGAGTAAGTGGAGGCCAGTGGTGGTGTGAAAATAGTTTTGAGAATATCTACCCAAGACTGGGGTGTTGCGGCTATTATGTCTAAGAGGGAAAGAAAAGAAACCCTAAGTAGGGTGGAAAAAATAGAAAAGAAAAGGTTTTTTTTTTTTTTTTAAGATATAAGTGACATGGGTATGTCGGATGAGATGTTATATGCTGCCCAAATTCCCTTAGAATTGTGAGAAAAACTGACCTGAGCATGTTTGGAAAACTTTTGTATTCTATCCCAAACTTTCTTAAATTTGAAGAAAAATTGACTTGGGCATGTCGGGGGAAAAGTTCTATTCTACCTAGCCTCCTTTAAAAAATCAAAGAAAAACTGACCTGGGCATGTCGGGGGAAATGTTCTATTCTGCCCAGCCGCCTTTAAAAATCAAAGAAAAACTGATCTAGGCATGTCAAAAGAACACTTGTATTCTGCCCAAGCTCCTTAACTCCTCTCAAAAATCCCAGCTATAAATCACTTAAAAAGCAATTAAATTACTAAAATCACTACCAAAAAAAAAACTTGAAACAAAATAATTGGGTTGCCTCCCACAAGCGCCTTTCTTTAATGTCTTTGGCTAGACACACACCTACTTCTAATTAATCTTCATAAATAAGCAGAAATAAACAAATTTCATTATCAGAAGTAGTGTTACCATTCACAAGAAAAGATTTGAGTCGACGACCATTCACAACCCATATTTTTCTGGACTCTAAATCTTTAATTTCAACCATACGAGAAGAAGAAGTACTTACCTCAATATAGGATTTATGCCCTCATGATTTGAAATTACCAGGCATTAATTTCCATTTACAATCTAAGAAAAATACCTTCTGTCCAACCACACATTCCTTCCTCCATAGCAGCTCATCCTTAATGGTTTTTATCATTTCCTTGCACAACGATTTTGATTCGGGCTCTAACAGAAGATATTTGATATGATTTTGGAACAAATTGAACTCCAATTTAGGTGCCTGTACCAAAGGAGGTAAAATATTTTCAGAACTAATAGGCAATCCTAAGTAATGGTTAGCAAACCTCAGTGGCAGTTCGGGATTGGCATGAAATGCCATGATTGCCTCAATGACAGATTCATTCACATCATTTTGAGCATCCGTTCCCTACAAACTATGCTGTAACACAAAATTCAGCTCATCAAGCATCAAATTAAACTCAACTTCTTCTTGCACAATAGAATCAACTAGGCTAACATTAACAAAGTTTTCAGAATCTGGTTGATACTTCATAGCTTCATACATATTAAATTGTACTTTTTTACATCAAACTCAAAAGTTAAAACACCAGCATCTACGTCAATCTTTGTTTTAGCCATTTTTATAAATGATCTATCCAATAGAAGAATATTATAATTTGTCACATGCTCATCATTCATATCAAGAATGTAGAAATCAGTAAGAAAAATCAACTTATCACATTTAACTAATACATTCTCGACTACCCCTTCTGAATAAATCATTGACCTATTGGCTAGCTGCACTATCACATTCGTGTTCTTAAGAGCCCCAATTTTCAACTTATTAAAAAAAGATAGAGACATCACATTAATCGAAGCTGCTAAATCTAGCATAGCTGCTTTAATAACTCGTGACCCAATAACACAAGATATAGCAAAAATATCTGGATCAGTACATTTCTGAGGTAACTTACGCTGAAGAACTGAGGAAACATTCTCGTTGACATAGACCTTACCTTTAGGTCTCCTCTTCTTGGTCATCAATGACTTTAAAAACTTTGCAAACGGTGGAATCTGCGCAATGGCCTCCATCAATGGAATGTTGATGGCCACCTTGTGAAACACTTCTAGCACATCATCATCACTATACTCTTTTCTCATCTGGACTAACCTGCCAGGAAAAGGTGGTGGAATTACACTCTCAGTTTTTCTTACAATAAATTTAGAAGTTATATCTTTTTATGGCAACTCTTCCAGTTCCTCTTTCTTTTCTGACTTATAAGAGGATTCTAGAACCTCGACAGTCAGAATTTTAGGTTCTGGCAGTTCTCTCCCACTCCTCAAAGTCATGGCACTCACATTTTTTGTTGAACTACCTGGTTGAGAAGGAAGTTTCCAGTGGGCGTTGTCTTTCTGATTCACCTGAGTGGCTAATTGTGAGATTTACTTCTCCAAGTTCTTAATCGCCACCTGTGATTGCTGTTCACTAGTCTGCTCCTTCTCAACATGTCCCTGCATAGCAACTGTCAACCCTCTAAGAATCGATTCTACAGACGACCCTGAGGCCTCTGCTGGTGGAGGTACTGGGTTCCTCACTGGAGGTTGGAATCCGGATTACTGAGGTTGAGGTTAAAACCCAGGCTGCTTATAACTGAAATTGGGTTGATTTCTCCACCCCGGATTGTAGGTATTAGCGTATAGGTCATAACTTCTTTGGGGTGGAGCCTGGAATCCTTCCACAATATTCATCTGTGTACATTCTTGCATGGCTGGACAACCATCTGAGGTGTGTCCTTACATTGAGCATATCCCGCAAACCTTAACTGCCTACAACTGTCCTATAGCAAGCTGGTGCACCAAATCAGTAAGTTGCTCAATCTTACTTTTTATATTAGAAATACTAACCTCGTTAACTCGTCTGGTGGGCATGTATGCTCACCTATGAAATTGTTGGGACGTCTCAGCCATCATGGAGATTAGCCTCATTGTCTCTGTAGGAGTTTTATTCATCAGTGCTCCTCCACTTGTAGAATCAATCCTGTCCCTGTCCAACTCAGATAGGCCCTCATAAAAATACTGAATTAAGAGCTGCTCGGGAATCTAGTATTGAGGACAACTTCTGTAAAGATCGCTGAATCTTTTCCAGTACTCATACAAACTCTCACCAGTTGCTTGCCTGACACCACATATATCCTTCCTGATATTAGAAGCACGAGAAGCTGGGAAGAATTTCTCCAAAAACCTTTTCTTTAGCTCATTCCATGTGGTAATGGATCCCGCTGATATCCCAAAAAACCAGAGTTTTGCCTTATCTTCCAAGGAAAATGGGAACGCCCTCAGCTTGACTTGCTCCACTATAACTCCTTGGAAACTTACTGTCGAGCATACAATGTGGAACTCCATCTAGTGCTTGTGGGGGTCCTTGTTAGTTTTGAATACAGAAAAGCTATGGCTTGTATCAAAAACTAATATCCACAGACGACATCTCATTTTGTTTCAGTACTAAATTGTTCCATTATATTATAGAACTAGATAACGGGGTGTGGAAAGACACAGTCGATACCATTATTGGTTAAAGTATTGATATATAAAAAGTATGCTCGTAACTGAGATAGTCTAAACATGCTATCGGTATAGGTTATCGTGTGGTTTGGAAATTAGTTTATCTAGACTAATTTAAATCACATGGATATGCTCGGGGCATTTTGAGCACGACCAGTTTGGATAGAATTGACTTGTACTGATCGGCGTAGTCAATTCAGTCCTAACATTCAGTCTCTCAATCCCGAGATTGGGACGGGCGTGAGAGTTAGATATCGTATGGTTTGATGTGCCAAATAGTGCGGTCAATTGAGGCCTATACCTCGGTAGGTTGGGTATGTCGTGTTTAGCTTCTTACGTGCCATTGTTAGTCGGAAGAATCCACGTACCGGTTCGCCAGGTTGATGGTGCTCCTGAGATGAGTTTGTAAGGTTTATTGTACTAAAACTGGCCAGTGGACTTTACGTCCAGTATAATAAGAAGGTCGAGTGGTACTAATCTCAGATACCAAGAAGTCGGTGAATTAGTTTGACAGTAAATTGATCAACCAACGAGCACTAGATCTTTAATGTGGGTAGATGAAAGAAAATAAAGTGGCACGACGTAAAGTCATTTTTGAGCGGTAGTTCCATAATTGGTCCGTTAGTGGTACGACTAATTATGCGTTTGACTAATCGACAAAGTGAATTAAATAATCCTAAATGTTTAATTAATATTTAATTGACAAAGTGGATAAAGAAAATTAATTCTATATGAATTAATTAATCCTAAGGGTTCGATTAAATTAAATTAACGAAGTGGGTTAAAGATTTAATTCAAAAGGATCGATTGGAGTTGACTAGTCTAGGAAAGACCAAGGGGTCAACGAAAGTCAAACTAAAAGGCCCAACTCAAAGGCCCATTAGGTCTCCTTAGAAGCTCCCTATAAATATCCCATGTTAGGCAACTTACAAGACATAAGAAACTTGGAGGCCACTTTGCCTAGAACGATAAAGTCTAGCTTAGACTGAGAAAATTCTTTCTTCTTCGAATCTTCTCCTCGAAGTCAGCTATGATCTTTCTTCTTCAAGAATCCTTAAAGCCCATAACCTAGAGAATCCTAGATCATTATTTTTTTGGAGAAAAAGCTGCCACCTTTAGGTTTATTTTTCGGCCGCCAGACTTGTTACCGTCGTGAATCGGCACCAGTGTTTGGCTTTAATTTCGGGCGGCGATTTTGGTTATTTTGTGTGGGTTTGTTGATTCTTGTTGTTTTGATCCTCTAGCTTGATCTTCTTAGATCTCTAGAGTCTAGATCTACTAGCAGGAACACATTCCAGACACTTTTGGTGTGGATTCTCAGTTTTGGTTCAGTTCCCGAGCTAAATCCGTTTTTTCAGATTTGAGTGATTCTTGAAGTGGGTTCCTTAGGATTTTTTCATTTTGCCTTGGGCTACTCCGTAGACACTAGCCCACACTATTTTGGAGTCGAATTGGAGTTATTTTTCGGATTTCTTGTGGTATTCGCTTGCCCAAAGATTCGGTTTTCTTATTTGCGTTGGACTTCGCTTCAAAGGGATAACCTTTATGTTTTCTACTTTTAATTAAAGGTTGATTCTTTGTACGATGTTTTTCGATTTAATAAATTAAATTAGTTTAAGCCTAGATCCATTCAGGGGAAAATGAATTTGATCCTGAGTTTCATCGAAAGTTTCCGATTTTGGAATGCATTGCACGAAAGTGAGATTTTAGATTTAGCCCGGGCTTGTTCTGTTTTCCTTCAAATTGGTATCAGAGTGAGTGTTTTGGCTTTATAATTGTTTAATTTATTACGCGGCTTGATTTTGGCATTATTATTTTTGTCGAAATGTTTAAACAGGTGGTTATTATTTTCTCGGCTATTATGGTAGAATTTATTTTTCATTCATAAACCCCGGGACATGTCCGGGCTCGTATTGTTTTTGAATGGAAATGTTTGTAATAGTAATAACCACGAGCTGGAAGCCGTGTAGGAAATGTCTTTAAATTCCTAGAAAAATGCCTTTGTTTATAGGAAATTATGTACTATGACGAAGATGTTATTTTAGGTAACTTATATTCGTGGGTTTTGGTTTCTCGTAATTTTGGGTGATTCCTAATTACGTAGTAAACCGAGAAAACCTTGGCGAATCGAGAGGAATCCAAATAATGAGTGGGAGCAACATGACGGGACGTGTCACCGAGGCGTCAAAGAATCAACGATAGAGAAGGCCATAATAGTTGGGAAATTTTATTTCTTTAATTTCCCGTATTTATGTCTTTTCATTGATTGTGTGTTTTTGATTTATTTGCATGAACGAAAACCAAAATGTTTTAAAAGGTAAAGTGTAATTAACTAAGGTAGATTATTCGCATATTAAAAGTCCAACAGTTTTATGGGTGCGAATATCCTTTGTTAAGATATTGCATATTAAAACAGAAAAATCCTCAATCTCAAAAATCTAAGTGGGAGCGGGTTGGTAAATATCCCCATGGCCTCCATTACGGGTTCATTGGTGATATGGTTAAACTTGCGTGCTGGCTTAGACATTCCTCCCTATCGGATGAGTTTTCAATCACAGATATCACCGGAATGAATTTCTAAAGGGATGAATATAGTGAGTTTAATTGGAGAAAGCTACGACACCCTCTCCATCCAAGGCGCATTAGTATCCTAAGTAACAAACTTAGAAATCATGTAATGGCAAACACTTAGTGTACCATTTTTAGTATCCTTCCCATCGAGGTTACGCTATCTTCGTGTACGGCTAAAATTATCGACTATTAATTTCATTAATCATAATATCGTTGGTCAGATAGGGAAATTAATGAACTTCGATTCTTGTCGAACGAATGTGGGTTGGCGTAGACGTTCACCCATCATGACCTGTTTTAATTCCAGTGTGAGAGATGTTGGTAGAAGATTATATTTTTTTTTGAGGATATCAATATTTTTAACAAAGTAATACTGAAACTTGATTGTTTATTTTTAAGTCTTTGAAATGTCGTTCACCTGCTAGCTGTCATACTGAATCAGAACAAACTTACGGGTCCTAATTATATTGACTGGAAACGTAACATGGACATTGTCCTTACCACTAAGGGTTACAAATACGTGCTCACTGAGGAGTGCCCCCTAAGCCCAGCGATGATGCCACCCCTAAACAGCGAGAGCCATATACGAGGTGACAGAAAACTTGATGAGATGGCCCGATGCTACATCTTGGCTTCTATGTCGAGTTACTGCAGCACCAGAATCAATTATTTACCTTGGCCTACAATATGATGCTCAACCTCAGGGAGATGTTTGGACATTAAGGCATGGTAGCTAAGCAGTCAACTATGACAAAACTCATGAATGCTAGGATGGCTGAAAGCACTTCTGTGAGGGATCACGTATTGGACATGATCAGTTGCATCAATATGATCAAGGTATTGGGAGGTGATATTGATGGGGAGACCCAGGTTGATATCACCCTCCAGAGCTTGCCCCCCAATTTTTAGCAGTTTCGGTTGAATTACAATATGGGCAAGCTCTCATATTCACTTTCCGAGCTTCTAACTGTATTGGTGTCTGTTGAGGGCCTCTTCGTAGAGAATAAGTAAGTCTTGGCTACTGTTGGTCCCTCAGGTTCCTCTGTTGGGCCCAAAGCCAGGAAGCATAAGAGGAAAAGAGGCCAGAAAGCATGAGCAGCTGATCATGGACCCAAGGCGGGCATTGCCAAGAAACATAAGCCGAAAGACAAGTGCTTTAGATATGGCAAAGCAGGACATTGGAAGAAGGATTGCCCAAAGCCTCGAGGTATGTGCAAATTTTCCCTAGTTACTGAGATGTGTTTAGCAGCGATTCCAACAGATACTTGGTGTGTGGATTCAGGAGCCACTGATCACGTTTGTAATTCTTTGGAGGGGTTCCAAGTGACGCGGCTGCTTAGAGAGGGAGAGTTACAGGTCTACCTTGGGGATATTACCAGAGTGTCGGTTGTTGCAGTGGGAGTTTAATGTCTTTATTTTCCAGACTCAGTTTTAAATTTAAAGGATTGTGTATATGTACCCAGTTTTCGGATGAATTTACTTTTAGTTTCGAGACTTATTCTGGATGGTTATAAGTGTGTTTTTTCTGATGATTCTATTTTTATTAGAAAGAACCAGAAGCTTATATGTTCTGGTACATTAGTTAACAATTTGTTTTTAATCAAGACATACTTCCAAGTAATGCAAAATACTGAAACTAGTAACTCATCACCGAATTATAATAAGAGAAAAGAGTTTTCCCCTTTGAATCAAACTTATGTTTGGCACCTGAGACTAGGTCACATCAACCTTAGTAGGATTCAAAGGTTGGTCAATAATGGGCCTTTGGGTTCATTGGAGATTGACAGCTATCCGACCTGCGAGTCCTGCTTGGAGGGTAAGATGACCAAGAGGTCTTTTAAGGCAAAGGGGTATAGGGCCAAGGAGGTTTTAGAGTTGATTCATTCTGACTTGTGTGGGCCTATGTCAGTTCAGGATAGAGGTGGTTATGAGTATTTCGTGACATTCACGGATGATTACTCTAAATATGGATACATATACCTGATGCGCCACAAGTCTGAATGCTTTGGCAAGTTCAAAGAGTTTAAGGCTAAGGTGGAGAACCATCTAGGTAAGAGTATCAAGGCCTTGTGATCTAATCGTAGTGGTGAATACCTCTCTAGCGAATTTAGGTCCTATTTGTCGGAGGAGGATATTCAGTCCCAGTTGTCTGCACCTGGCACACCCCAGCAAAATGGTGTAGCAGAGAGGAGGAACATGACTCTTATGGATATGGTTAGATCGATAATGAGTTACAGTGAGTTGCCTATCTCGTTTTGGGGTTATGCCTTAGAGACAACATGTTTTATCCTCAACCTTGTGCCATCTAAGTCTGTGCCTTCTACCCCAGTAGAGTTGTGGACTGGGCGAAAGCCTAGTCTGAGACATCTCAGGATTTAGGGTTGTCCAGCGCATGTGCTCGAGGCAGATGCAGGCAAGTTAGAGGCAATAACCAAGGCTATATTGTTTATAGGCTACCCCAAAGGAACGAAAGGTGGTTTATTTTATAGTCCTGAGGATCTGAAGGTGGTGATCAGCACCAATGCCAGATTTCTTAAGGAGAACTATATTTTAGATCACAAGTCAAGTAACAAGGTAGTACTGGAAGAGCTTAGAAGTCAGTCCATTATTCTATATGCACGAGTACAGGAAGACACACCATAAGAGACTGCACACACTATCACAGATGATGCTCTTACACAGGTTGCGCCTCGTTGTAATGGGAGGGTTGCTAGACAGCCCGAGAGGTACATGGGCTTGGATGAGTCTTCGAACTTTATCCCTGGCGCTCATGAACCAGACCCAGTTAGCTACAATGTGGCTCTCTGGGATAATGATATAGATTCTTGGCAGAGAGCGATGATTGCTGAGATAGGTCTATGGACTCAAATCAGGTCTGGGAACTGGTAGACCTTCCTGATGGGTTTTGGCCTATTGGGTGCAAATGAGTCTACAAGCGAAAGAAAGGATCTGATGAAGGGTTGAGACCTTCAAGGCTAGGCTTGTGGCAAAGTGGTATACTCAGAAAAAGGGTATCGATTATGAGGAGACCTTTTCCCCTGTAGCTATGTTTAAGTCGATCCGGATTCTCCTAGCCATAACTGCTCATATGGACTATGAGATTTGGCAGATAGACGTCAAGACAGCTTTCCATAATGGAAGTGTTGAGAAGACCATCTTTATGCAACAACTAGAGGGTTTCATTGTTCAGGACCAAGAGCACAAGGTATGTAGGCTTAGGAGGTTAATTTATGAACTTAAGCAAGTATCCATATCTTGGAATATCCGTTTTGATGAGGTTAACCAATCCTATGGATTCACTCAGTGTCCAGATGAGCATGTGTATATCGCAGGCGTGATGGTGATACAGTGGTGTTCCTCGTACTTTATGTAGATTACATCCTTCTGATTGGCAACAGTAAGAAGGTGTTGTCAGACGTAAAGGCATGGTTGTCTAGACAGTTTAATATGAAGGATTTGAGAGAGGCTGAACATATCCTTGGGATCGAAATTATTCGAGATCGTAGGAGACGTTCTCTGACTCTCTCCCAGGCATCCTACATAGACACGATTCTAGCCCGTTTTAATATATAGAAACTCCAAGAAGGGTTCACTACCTTTCAGGAAAGGGGTGCATTTATCTAAGGAGCAGTGTCCCAATACTGCTGAGGAGATAGATGCCATGCAGGCGGTACCCTATGCTTCTGCAGTGGGTAGCCTCATGTATGCTATGTTATGTATGAGACCTTATATTTGTTTTGCCATTGGCATGGTTAGCAGATATCAGAGTAACCCTGGGAAGGCTCACTGGAAGGCAGTAAAATGCATTCTCAAGTACTTGCGTAGGATGAGAGATTATGTCCAAGTTTATAGAGCGTAGGAGCTTGTACCATTGGGTTACATAGATTCAGACTTTCAAGGTGATATGGACAAGAGTAGGTCTACCTCTGGGTTTGTGTTTACTCTATGAGGTGGAGCCATAGTATGGCGGAGTGTCAAGCAGAAATGCGTAGCGGACTCCACCATGAAGGCTGAGTACGTTGCCGCATCAGAGGCAGCAAAAGAAGTTGTATGGCTTCAAAACTTCCTGGTGGACTTAGATGTGGTTCCTGAGTTGTCTAAGTCTATCACAGTTTATTGTGATAACAATGGTGCAGTTGCTAACTCGAGCGAACCACGAGCCCACAAAGTGAGTAAACAGATAGAGCGCAAGTACCACCTGATACGAGAGATCGTAAAGAGGGGAGACGTGACCGTGGCCAACTTAGCATCAGATGATAACCTTGAAGATCCTTTCACAAAGCCATTGACCCCAAAGGTCTTTAAGAGACATGTAGAGGACATGGGAGTTAGATTCTTGAGGGAGCCATGTGAGTGAGCTTAAAGGTGCTCTGTAGATTTCATTATGACAGCTGTGTAATAGCGGGTTGGACAGTTTTTGTACTTTTTAGCATAGCTTTGAGTATTAGTGGGAGATTGTTAGTTTTGAATACAAAAAAGCTATGACTTGTATCAAAAACTAATATCCACAGATGACATATCATTTTGTTTCAGTATTAAATTGTTCCATTATATCATAAAACTAGATAACGGGGTGTGGAAAGACACAGTTGATACCGTTATTGGTTAAAGTATTGATATATAAAAATTATGCTCGTAACTGAGATAATCTGAACATACTATCGGTATAGGTTATTGTGTGGTTTGGAAATTAGTTTATCTAGATAATTTAAATCACACGGATATGCCCAGGGCATATTGAGCACAACCAGTTCGGATATAATTGACTTGTACTGATCAGCGCAGTCAATTCGGCCCTAGTATTTGGTCTCTCAATCCCGAGATTGGGATAGGAGTGAGAGTTAGATATTGTATGCTTTGATGTACCAAAGAGTGCAATCAATTGAGGCCTATACCTCGGTAAGTTGGGTATGCGGTGTTTAGCTTCTTACGTGCCGTTGCTAGTCGGAAGAATCCAAGTACTGGTTTGCCAGGTTGATGGTGCTCCCGAGATGAGGTTGTAAGGTTTATTGTACTAAAACTGGCCAGTGGACTTTACGTCTGGCATAATAAGAAGGTCGAGTGGTACTAATCTCGGATACCAAGAAGTCAGTGAATTAGTTTGTCAGTAAATTGATAAACCGACGAGCACTAGATCTTTAATGTGAGGAGATAGAAGAAAATAAAGTGGCGCGATGTAAAGTCATTTTTGAGCGGTGGTTCCATAATTAGTCCATTAGTGGTACGACTAATTATGCGTTTGACGAATCGAAAAAGAGAATTAATTAATCCTAAATGTTTAATTAATATTTAATTGACAAAGTAGATTAAAAAAATTAATTTTATATGAATTAATTAATCCTAAGAGTTTGACTAAATTAAATTAACGAAGTGGGTTAAATATTTAATTCAAAAGGATCGATTGGAGTTGACTAGTCTAGGAAAGACTAAGGGGTCAACGAAATTCAAACTCAAAGGCCTAACTCAAAGGCCCATTATGTCTCCTTAGAAGATCCCTATAAATATCTCATGTTAGGCAACTTATAAGACATAAGAAACTTGGAGGCCACTTTGCCTAGAACGAGAAAGTTTAGCTTAGAGTGAGAAAATTCTTTCTTCTTCGAATCTTCTCCTCGAAGTCAGCTAGGATCTTTCTTCTTTGAGAATCCTCAAAGCCCATAACCTAGAGAATCCTAGATCATCATTTTTTGGAGAAAAAGCTGCCGCCTTTGGGTTTATTTTCCAGCCGTCGGACTTGTTACCGCCGTGAATCAGCGCCAGCGTTTGGCTTCAATTTCGGGCGGTGGTTTTGGTTATTTTGTGTGGGTTTGTTGATTCTTGTTGGTTGATCCTCTAGTTTGATCTTCTTAGATTACTAGAGTCTAGATCTACTAACAGGAACACATTCCAGACACGTTTGGTGTGGATTCTCAGTCTAGGTTCAATTCCCGGGCTAAATCTGTTTTTCAGATTTGAGTGATTCTTGAAATGGGTTTCTTAGGATTTCTTCGTTCTTCCTTGGGCTACTCCATAGACACTAGCCCACACTAGTTCGGAGTCGAATTGGAGTTATTCTTTGAATTTCTTGTGAAATTCGCTTACCCAAAGATTCGATTTTCTTATTTGCATTGGACTTCGCTTCAAAGGTATAACCTTTATGTTTTTCGCTTTTAATTAAAGGTTGATTCTTTGTGCGATGTTTGTCGATTTAATAAATTAAATTAGTATAAGCCTAGATCCGTTCAGGGGAAAATGAATTTGAGCCTGAGCTTCGTCGAAAGTTTCCGATTCTGGAATGCATTGCAGGAAAGTAAGATTTTTTATTTAGCCCGGGGTTGTTCTGTTTTCCTTCAGTCCTTACCTGTCAAACCACGAAACTTAAGCAGTAAATATATAGTACTAGATTTCAACTCAAACCTAGGAGTATCATTAGGAAAAGTTATGCATAGAGATTGATGGTTCTCAGCAGGAGTTGCCAACTCCCTTAAAGTTTTGTCAGCCATTGGTGTTGCCACTAACTCTTCCTCCTCTTCGGGAACTACAATTCCTTCTTCTTTGTCAACTGGTTGAGCCATAGATGTTAACTCAGCCAGTTGCTCTCTTTGTTTCTTCTCTTTTGTGTTCCTCTTTGCAGTCTTCTCTACCTTTGGATCAAATACAAGTTTGCCTGTACGAAAAGAGCGAACCATAAAAAAGAACAAACAAAACCAAAAATTTTAACCAAATTAAAACACTAAGTGCCAAAATTTGATGGGTTGTCAGACCAATCAAAAATAAAACCTACTCTATAAGTTTTTAACATAGCACAGAGTAAGTAGGATCGTATCCACAGGGAGCACCGAAGTAAAATAAATTCAGTCAAAAGTACGCAACCAAAAGGGGGTTTGTTTTAATTAAAACTACTAACAAAAATTAAATTAAAATTAACGACAGGAAATTAAACAAATTATTAAAATTAAATTCAAAAAAATATCTAGTTAAGAGAATTGGACCACCTTGATGTACTAATCGATCCTTTATGCAAAAATGTATCAACTAACTATTGGTTACACTGGTTTTCATTGTTGGAACCTCCTAACAATTCAGTCCTATTAGTTTAAATCAGCAATTAAGGAACCTCCGTTAATTGTGTCTATAATCGATGACCAATTGTGGAACCTCCTAGAACCTAGATCACGATAGCCAAGGACCCAGTTCAACTACAATTAATCAAATTAGTTTAATTGCACTTAATTATTTATTCTTTTCAACACATAACTTACGTACCACGTGATTAGTTTTATTGACTCTAGGGAATATCGAACCTCATATATTCTAGTTGATTGAACTACCTAGGAAAGCTTGCATGCTACCAGCTATACAAACATTGGCAAATAACCCTCAAACAATGCACAAGAATAAATAAGGAAATCAGTAATTAATTAATATTAAAGCAATTCGATCTCCGGATTAAAGTAACATCGAGGGGTTTGATTCTCTTGGCCAGACTAAAAAGTTTAGCTACTCATAATTAAACTATTAGAAATAATATTAAAATTGTATGCATCAATTAAACTAGAATTGAAAATAAATTAATCAAACAAAAGAATGTACTAAATAGTGTGAATGGTCCAGCGGTGCCACTCATCCAAACCCTAGAAGTCGCCCAGCAGGTTTTCCGAATTCCTTTCAAAGAGTGATTTTTCAAAAACCCCAAAGTTGACTTCTTCCAACCTATTGGCCGTTGTCCACACCAAACACACATAGTCACTCCCAAATCATGGCCAAAAGTTGACTCCAAACTTGAGTCCTCAAAAATATGCTGCTGCTTCCAAAACGTAAGTATACTCCCAATATTTTGCCAAAAACCTAATTTTAATCCATTTCCACTAATTGGGCCTATTCTTTTTCCTTCCCAAAATTCTTCTAATAAAATAAAATAAATCCAGCCCTACTATTAGTTAATATCATTTGTACATGATTAAATTCCAGGCATAAATGACAGCCCAACTTCCTTCGTCTTTCTTCAAGTCCACTCGCATTCTTTCCTCAAGTGTCCAATTTGTAATAATTGTGTCCAAAATGGCTCATCCTTCTCAAAATCAACCTTCCTCCCTGCAAGTGTCAAAACCACCATTAGACTTCACCAAAACATCCAAATCAACCCGAATTTGCACCAAATCGTATTAAGAAATATAAGTTGATCATACCTTTTTGCCACAAGCCTAGCTTTAAAGGTTTAAACCTTTCTGTCAGGTCCTCTCTTGCTTTTGTAGACCCACTTATATCCAATACGGTTTGAAACCATCTGGCAGGTCCACAAGCTCCCAGACTTGATTGTGGTCCATCGACCCCCTCTCGGATATCATCGCTTTTCTCCAAGATTCTGCATCTTTATATCAGAGAGCCTCATTGTAGTTTATTGGATCTGGTTCTAGTGCGCCTGGGATGAAGTATAAAGCTTCTCCCATACCAATAAACCTCTCAGGTTGTCTCACAACCCTCCCACTACGACGAGGCACCACCTGTGTAGGTGCATCATCTGTGATATCTTGTGCAGTGTTCTGTGGTGTATCTACTTGTGCTGGTGCATTAGGATCATCATATTGTTTCTAAGTTCTTCTAGTACGATTTTACTCTTGGGCTTTTGATCTAGAATATAGTCATCTTCTAAAAATCTGGCATTAGTACTAACTATCACCTTCTGATCTTTAGGACTATAGAACAGACCACCTTTCATTCCTCTAGGATATCTTATAAACATCATTACTTCGGTTATTGCATCTAACTTAGTTGCATCTACCTGAAGCACATGTGCTGGACAATCCCAAATTCTGAGATGTCTTAGACAGGGCTCGCGTCTGTTCCACAACTCTGTAGGGGTTAAAGACACGGTTTTAGATGGTACAAGATTTAGAATGTATGTTGCAGTTTCTAAGACATATCCCCACAAAGAATTAGGCAATTCACTATAGCTCATCATTGACCTAACCATTTCTATGAGAGTTCTATTTCTTCTTTCTGCTACACTATTCTGCTATGGTGTGTTCGGTACAGATAACTGAGACTGAATTCCAACCTCAGAGAGATAATCTCAAAGTTCATGAGATAAGTACTCTCCACCACGATCTGATCATAGTTTCTTTATACTTTTACCGTGATGTTTCTCCACATCTGCCCGATACTCCTTGAATTTACTAAAACTTTCAGAAATGTATATGTACCTTGAGTAATCTCTGTGAAAGTCAAAAAATACTCAAACCCACCTCTTGCTTGGACCGAAATTGGTCTACACAAGTCAGAGTGAATCAAATCTAATACTTCTTTGGCTCTATAACCTTTTTCCATAAAAGGTCTCTTGGCCATTTTACATTCTAAGCAAAATTCGCAGGTTGTGTAGCTGTCAATCTCTAATGAACTTCAAGGTCCATCATTGACTAACCTCTGAATCCTACTAAGGTTTATATGACCTAGTCTAAGATGCCAAAGATAGGTTTAAATCATTTCAGGAGGTTCTTTCCTCTTATTTTGGTTAAATGATGCACCATTTAGCTCTGTGTTTTGCGTAACAGGGGAGTCTGATTTTATCAGAAATAGATTGTCTACTAATAAACCGGAACAAATGAGTTTATTATCTTTTTTATCTATCAGAAAAAAATCCACTAAGAGTTTAGAAACTGAAATTAAGTTCTTTCTGAAACTCAGTACATAAAGATAATTATTTAAATCTAGTATACTATTTTAGAAAATAATGCTGACTACTCTCGCTGCTTCTACTGACACTCTTGTAGTGTCGCCCAAGTAGACTTCAAGCTCGCCATCTCTAAGCTTCCGGGTTACCTAGAACCCCCACAAATAATTACAAACATGGTCAGTGGTTAATAAAATAAAATATTTAATATTATAAAATATAATATAATATTTTACTTTTACTGATTTGGGTTTTACTTGACCCATGGATCAGACTGATGGGTCAAGAATCTCAATTGCAACTTGGTCCCTTGATTTGTCAGTCTCTCTCAATTCTTCCTGAGTAATTAATTAACTATTAATTAATACTCCAAAACTTCTCAATAATATTTAATTAAACTATTTAATTTAATATTATTCTTCTAAGTATAACAATTATACCTAGTACCGTCAAGAATCTTCGAACTCACTTACGTGCAATCCTGTAGGTCCATTCCAAATTGACAATGGATAAATTAATCTCATAGATTAATCCATAAATCATCAGTGGCCTCTAGCAAGACATGATGACTACTCAATTTAGAATGGATGGTCGAATGGTGATTCAACGCAACCTTTCTAAGCATACTATGCACGGTCCTCTACATCGATATCCCGTTTAGCATAAGGCATGGAACCATCATCCTTATTAAGCTAAACAATTTTACTTGATCTCTCAGTGACACTGATTCTATTCGAGCAAATGATAACAATTATCATTTCTCGGGCATGGCCATGCACTTCTCAGTTCACTATCAAGTGGCCCGGATATCATCTCTTACTTAAGAGAGATTTGTAGTCCCATCATTTCACCTACATATCTTAGCGTGACTCATAGTGTACCCAATCATACCCATACTTGGCAACCTATTACAGTCCCGTTAGGCGTATGTCAAAGTACACCATAATTCACCTAAGACCATGCAGTGATTTCTGGTCTAAGAATCCTCGTACGAGTATGCTCAAAATAATCACTCATGATCTATTAGTCCATGGAGTGTTTCTTTTAGCGGATTGATTTCATGAAATTAGATATGCACAAGAATATAATTATCATGAAATTAACTCATTTGATAAACAATCAATCAAGTGACAAATGTCTTATTTATATAAATACCCTCAAAGTTTATTTACATAAATAGCCCTTATTAGGGCACATACACCAACAATCTCCCACTTGCCCAATGAAGGGCTATGTCCTAAACTGTTTAAGACCAACCTCTATTACATGTCTATCAAACTTTGACTGTGGTAGAGCTTTTGTGAGAGTATCTGCTACATTGTCGTCTGACCCTATTTTGCACACTTTCACATCTCCTTGATCAATGATCTCTTGAATGAGGTGAAACCTTCTGAGTATATGTTTGGTTTTCTGGTGTGGCCGAGGCTCCTTAGCTTGTGCGATGGCCCCATTATTGTCACAGAAAAGTTCTATCAGATCTTGGATACTCAGTATCACTCTGATGTCTGACATGAACTTCCTCAACCAAACAGCTTCCTTTGCAGCATCTGATGCAGCAATGTACTCAGATTCTGTTGTAGAGTCGGCTGTGGTATCTTGCTTCGAGCTTTTCCAACTTATCGCACTGCCATTCAGACTAAACACGTAGCCTGATTGTGACTTCATGTCATCTTGATCTGTTTGGAAAGCAGCATCAGCGTAACCTTGTACAATGAGCTGTTCTTGCCCTCCATACACTAGCATTAATCCTTTAGTTCTTCATAAGTACTTTAGGATTGCTTTGACTGCAGTCCAATGATCCATCTCGGGATCTTGTTGGTATCTGCAAGTCATGCTCAGTGCATGTGCAACATCCGGACGGGTACATAACATGGTATACATGATAGATCCTATTGCCGAAGCATATGGTACTCTACTCATTGTATCCCTCTCCTCTCTTGTTGAAGGACCTTGGTTATTCTTCAAAAGAAGGCCATGTCTAAATGGTACCTTACCATTTTTTGAGTTAGACATATTGAATCTTTTCAATATCTTGTCTATGTACCCTTATTGACTTAGTCCCAGAAGCCTTTTGGACCTATCTCTATATATCTTGATACCTAGTATCTTTTCGGCTTCTCCTAAGTCTTTCATAGAAAATACAGTCCCAACCATTGTTTGATGTCTTTCATCATGGGAATGTCATTTCCTATGAGTAGGATATCGTCTACATATACGACGAGAAAAATATTCTTGCTCCCACTAATCTTCTTGTAAACACAAGGCTCATCTTCGTTCTTTATGAAGCCATAACGTTTTACTGCCTCGTCAAAACGAATATTCCAACTCCGAGATGCTTGCTTTAGTCCATAGATGGACCTCTGAAGCTTGCATACACGATTTGGATGCTCTTGATCGATGTATCCCTCGGGTTGTTTCATGTAAACATCCTCGAGTAGGTTTCCATTCAGGAAAGCCGTCTTAACATCCATCTGCCATATCTCATAGTCATAATATGCAGCTATAGCGAGCATAGTCTGAATGGACATGAGCATCATGACAGGGGAGAAGGTTTCATCATAGTCTATACCATGAGTCTGTCTGAAACCTTTAGCCACTAGTCGTGCCTTGAAGATCCCGCCAGGTTTTAACTTGAAAATCCACTTGCAATCGACAACCTTTGCCTGTACAGGAGGATCAATCAAAGTCCATACTTTATTGTCCCTCATGGATTGCATTTCAGATTCCATTGCTTGTAGCCATTTATCTAACTCTGGATTTTCTAAAACCTGTTTGTAGTTCATGGGCTCATTAGAGTCCACCAAGATCAAATCTTGATCGTCAGTCACGAGAAATCCGTATCTCTCGGGTTCATGACGAGATCTACTAGACCTTCTAGGTTCTTGTGTTGTTGACTCAGGCTGCTCATCTTCATGAGTTTCCATGTCAACTTCCATCTGAGTTTCTGTAGATCGTTCTACATTCTCTTGTGGTTCTGGAACTTCTCCGAGTTCTATTCTACTCCCACTGTCTTTCTTGTACAGAAATTCTTTCTCTAAGAAAGTAGCTCCTCGAGCAACGAACACTTTGTTCTCAGTTGGGTTGTAGAATTGATATCCTTTGGTTTCCTTAGGATATCCCACAAATAGGCATTTATCAGCTTTAGGTTCAAGCTTATCACTTTGTAAACGTTTTACATGAGCTTGACAACCCCAAACTAGTAGATAGGACATATAGGGCTTCCGACCCATCCATATCTCATATGGAGTCTTATCTACTGCCTTAGATGGAATACGATTCAATAAGTAGGCAGCAGAAAGGAGAGCA
Source organism: Knoxia roxburghii (assembly GCA_030378225.1). Taxonomy (NCBI): domain Eukaryota; kingdom Viridiplantae; phylum Streptophyta; class Magnoliopsida; order Gentianales; family Rubiaceae; genus Knoxia; species Knoxia roxburghii. The sequence goes on along the minus strand of CM059415.1, from coordinate 19,963,195 downwards.
TAACCCCAAAAGGATGTAGGGAGAGTCGCTTGGCCCATCATTGATTGTACCATATCTAATAAGGTCCGATTTCTCCTTTCGGATACACCATTCTATTGAGGTGTTCCCGGTGGAGTCAGCTGTAAAACAATTCCACACTGTTTTAGATAGCCATCGAACTCATCACTAAGGTATTCACCTCCCCAATCGGAGCGAATAGCCTTAATCCTTCTATCCAACTGATTCTCTACTTCGTTCTTAAACTCTTTGAACTTTTCAAAAGTTTCACTTTTATACCTCATTAAGTAGACATACCCATATCTACTATAGTCATCAGTAAAAGTCACGAAGTATTCAAATCCACCTCTGGCTTGTGTGCTCATTGGTCCACATACATCCGTATGTATTAGATCCAATAGCCCACTTGTTCTTTCCCCTTTCTTGTTGAAAGGACTCTTTGTCATTTTGCCTTGCAAGCAGGGTTCACAGGTATCATAAGATTCAAAATCAAATGACCCTAGCACTCCATCCTTGTGAAGTCTTTGAACTCGCTTTTCATTTGCATGGCCTAATCGACAATGCCAAAGATATGTTGGACTTAAATCATTTTTAGTTGATTTAGCTTTCTTTTCAATGTTATAGACTGGTTTTTCTTGGGTCAAATCCAAGACATACAGACCGTTACACATATTTGCAACTCCGTATAAAATATCATTTCGATATAAAGATAACGAATTATTCTCTATAATAAATCGAAATCCTTTATTATCCAAACTCGAAACTGAAATAATATTTCTGCTCAAAGCAGGTACATAATAACAATTTTCAAGTTCGATATTTATACCAGAAGGTAATGACAGAGTGTAATCTCCAACTTCACTTAAAGTATTTGCCTTTAGGCTTCTTCTTCTTTGCGATGTCAAGTGTAGGCGCATGATTATCAGTCTTCTTATTGGTCTTCTTCTTCTTCTTGTTCTTGCCTTTAGGCGTAGAAGAGAAACTCGAAGCCTTGATTGTGACTAAAGTTTGCTTCTTCTCTTGGAAGATGCCTTCAGCCGACACCAATGCAGTCAAGAGCTCGGGAAGAGCATAAACTCTTTGATTCATGTTGTAGTTAACTCGAAAATGCTCAAAAGTGTGAGGTAAACTCTAGAGAATGATATCTATCTAACTTTCAGGATCAATTTCTCCTCCCAACAATTCTGTCTTATTAATATTACTAATCATGTGAAGTATATAATCTCTCACTGAGGTGCCTTCAGCAATTTTAGTGTTCATAATTTTTCTCATGGCCGTCTGCCTCGCTGTCTTGCCTTGATGACCAAACATCTCTCTCAGCCATCATGTTAAAAGCAGAGATCATAGGATGAATGTGTGCTGCAGAACATTCGACACAGAGGCCAGAATGTAACACCACGTCATCTCATCAGCCTTCCTCCACATTTGATAGGCATCCCTAACTTCTTGAGATGATTCATCAGTGGGCATATCTGGACATACTTCAGTGAGTACGAACTTATACTATTCAGCCGTTAGGACAATGTCCAAGTTTCAACTCCAATCGATATAATTCAGATCAGTTAATTTGTTGTCTTTCAATACTATAGCTAACGGATTAAAAGCCATATCGAAAACTGTTAATAAATAAACAGACAATGTTTTAGTAAACTAAGCAAAAATTTTGAAAAATTCATCAACTATTGACATCCCTCAAAATAATAATTAAATCTACCGACATCTCATTCACTGGGATTCGTGCAAGCCACGATAGTGTGAACGTTTACGCTAGCCCACATTCGTTTGAGAAGAACTAAGGTCACTAACCACACTATCTGACCAAATGATCTATTGATCAATGTAGTTAATAGTCAGTGCTTTTAGCCGAACAAATAAGCAGTGTAACCTCGATGAGAGAAATACTACAAATCGTACACTAAGTGTGTGCCATTACATGACTTCTAAGTTTGTTACCTAGGATAGTGCGCCTTAGATGGAGAGGGTTTCACATTTCTACAATTTTAACTTACTCTAGTCATCTTACTTAGAAATTCAAACTAGTGATCTTATTGTTAAACTCACCAGATACGGAGAAAGGCTCTAATGCGAATGCGTAAGTCTACCCACATCATGGAGGCTATGAGAATATTAACCAACCTACTCCCACTTAGATTTCTAAAGTGAGGGTTTTTTCGGTTTAACATGTAATTAACTAATTCTAAATTATATGCAAAATAAAACCAACATGCTTTAAATCATACATCTAAAATATAGCACAAGAATTTAAAGCACATAATTAAAACAATAAAACAGGAAATAAATGAGTAAATAAATTTTTTTACTATTATGGTTTTAATTGCTTTCATCTGCTACCTTGTTCTCATGTCCCATCACGTCATTCGATGGATTGAGTCTTGAAATATGCATCTCGCAAAATATCTCAAAAAAAAAGAAACGGACCTGGCACGTTCTCAGTCGGGCTGGGCCACGTGCGCTGTGCACAGCAGTGCCTCCTACGCCGCATGAATGAGGCGCGGCACTAGAGCTGCCGAGCATAGCGCGCGTGCTGTTGTGCCTACATTTGCCGACAACTTTTGCTGGCGATTTCTTCACTGGTGTAGCCTTCCGGATCTTTTGATCTTGCTCCCACTCGTTATTACATATTTTCCTAACTACAAGGCTAAATCTTTCTAGGAAAATAAAAATGACAATTACATATAAAAAATCCTACTATAGATTTAATCTAATCTTACACGGCTTCCAGCACTTGGTTTTACTACTACAAGCATTCTTAAAAAAACAACTTGGACATGTCCCGGTGTTTAATTAAAAAAACATACAAAGGCAACCATAATAGTCGGGATTTCTAAACCACCTGTAATCAGAACCATATAACAAATCGAACAAGCACAATGCCAAAACCATAGCTTTCATACCAATTGAAGATTATATGCCCGGGCCCGATCAAAAATTTACTTTTATGCTATGCATTCCAGAATTGAAAGTCTTGACCAGGCCTAAGCTCTAGCACAATTAATATTCTAACCCTTGCTTAAAAAAACCATTGTGCAGGATCTTAGCTTCTACTTATTTGATTTGTCAAGAAACAATAAATTCTTAATTGAAGCAGAAGTTTAAGAATTACCTCTTAAAACGTGTACTTAGTTGATTACTTGTATAACTCAATACCAGCTTGTATGTTGTGTGAGCAAAAAACTAGAACACCAAAACAGCCCGGAGGAGACCGAACTTGCCTCTGCCCCCCTAAGCACATGCGATACACAAGCCTACTGCAGTGCCGCCGTCGGAACCGCCGGTGAGAGAAGGCCGGAACAAAAGTGGGCCACTGCTAGTGCTGCTATCGTTGCCTAGTTCCCGGCCAAGCGCTGGAGAAAGAATTCCAAAGAGAATTGCTAGCTTTTGCCTTTCTCTTAATTTCTCTCTCTAGTTTTTCTCTCTTTAAGTTTCTTAAATTGAGAAACTATGAATTGTGTCTTGTGTATTGTAAATCTCTTGTCAATTTATAAAGCTACAAGAGAGACCCAAATTAGTTTAAGATTGGTCTTCCTAATGGGTTTAGGTTTTTTAATTAGTTTCCAAATCCAATTAGTAACCAAATCGAATTAGATTCCAAATTCAAATAGATTTCCTAATGTCTTGGATTTCCTAATTGCAATTGAACTTTAAGACTTAATTAATTAATTAAATAATTTCACTTTGTTAATTACTAATTAACCTTTAGGAATAATTAATTAAATAATTAATTCTACTTTATCAATTAACCCACTACATAATTAATCGTACCACTAACGGATTAATTATGGCACTGCCATCCTACACCATAATTGCTTTCAGAATAACTAAATTAATTATTCTTTAATCTTTCCACATCAAAGATGTAGTGCTCGTTAATTTATTAATTTACTGATAAATTAATTAATTAACTTATTATAATATGAGATTAGTACCACTCGACCTTTTTACTATATCGGACATAAGTCCACCTACCGGGTTTAGTATAATAAATATAACGAGCTCATCTCGAGAGCTCCATCACCCCGGACGCATCGGTACATAGTTTCATTTCGACAAGTAACAACACACTAAGCAATCAAACACACGCACCCAACTCACCGAGACTATTGGCCTCACTCTTTGGCAGATTAAAGTACTATGTCTAATCTTCATACTTGCTTAAGTCTAGGGATTTAGAGATAGAATACTAGGATTGAGTAGTCTATTAAATAAGTACAAGACAATTCAACCTAAATGGTCATGTTCAATATTCCCCGAGCATATCTATATAATTCAATTAGTTTATACAAACCAATTTCTGAATCACACAATAACTTAAACTGACAGTGTATCTAAAACTGTCTCAATTACGAACCTCATTTATATATTATGTCTTTTAACCAATGATGAGATCTACTGTGTCACACTAGAAACCTCATCATCCAATTACATAATATAAATGGACAACACATGTAAAATATAAAAACAATTTAACTAAAATATTTAATCGATATATATAAACTGGGAAATAGTTTAATACAAGCAAACCTTTAGTATTCAAATCCAACAATAGAAGCCATGAAGACAGTTCCTTATGCTTCTACAATAGGAAGTCTCATGTATGCAATGTTGTGTACTAGGCCTGATATTTGCTATGCTGTTGGCATTGTAAGCATATATCAGAGTAAACCCAAAAAAAAACTCATTGGGAGGCAGTAAAATGCATTCTCAAGTATTTGAGCAGAATAAGAGACCAAGTCTTTGTCTATCAGGTGCATGAGCTTGTGTCCTGAGGTTACACAGATTCAGATTTCCAAGGCGACATGGACAAGAGTAAGTCTACCTCAGGATATGTATTTACTTTTGGAGGTGGAGCCATAGTTTGGAAGAGTGTCAAGCAGAAATGCGTGACAGACTCTACCATGGAGGCTGAGTACATTGCAGCATCAGAGGCAATAAAAGAAATAGTGTGGCACAAGAAATTCCTAGTGGACTTAGACGTGATTCCTAGTTTGCAAAAGTCGATCACAATATACTGTGACAACAACGGTGCAGTAGCAAACTTGAAAGAACCACGAGCCCACAAGGCGAGTAAGCATATACAGTGCAAGTACCATCTGATACGAGGTATTCTTAAGAGAGAACACGTGGTCGTAGCAAAAATAGCATCAGAAGATAATCTTGCAGATCCATTTATGAAGACACTGACTTCGAAAGTCTTTGAAACTCCCGTGGAGGACATGGGGATTAGATACTTATTAGAGCCTTGACTGTTTTTCTAGTTATTGTTGTAGTTGTAAGATTAATGTAGTTTTATACTTAAAGCGCAGCTTAAGTATTAGTGAGAGATTGTTGGATTTAAATACTAAAGCTTTGCTTGTATTAAATTATTTCCTAGTTTTTATATATCGATTAAATATTTTAGTTAAGTTATTATTATGTTCTACATATGTTGTCCATTTATATTATGTAATTAGATGATGAGATGTCTGGTGTGACACAGTAGATCTCATCATTGGTTAAAAGACATAATTTTGGACACACTGTCAGTTTAAGTTATTATGTGATTCAGAAATTGGTTTGTCTAAACTAATTGAATCATATAGATATGCCTGGGGCATATTGAACATGACCATTTCGGATTGAATTGTTTTATACTGATTTAATAGACTATTTGATCCTAGTATTCTATCCCTAAATCCCTAGACTCGAGCATGCATGAGGATTAGACATTGTGTACTTTAATCTGCCAAAAAGTGAGGTCACTTGAGGCCAATAGTCTAGGTAGATTGGGTGTGCATTTTTTATTGTTGGTGTGCTGTTACTTGTTGAAAGGAAATTATGTACCGGTGCGTTCGGGGTGATGGTGCTCCCGGAGATGAGCTCGTTATGTTTATTATACTAAACCCGGCCGGTGGACTTATGTCTGGTATAGTAAAAAGGTCGAGTGATACTAGTCTTAGATTATAAGAAGTTAATTAATTAATTTATCAATAAATTAATAAATTAATGAGCACTATATCTTTGATGTGGGGAGATTAAAGAATAATTAATTTAGTTGTTCCGCAAGCAATTCTAGTATAGGAATGTAGTGCCATAATTAATCCGTTATTGGTACGATTAATTATGTAGTGGGTTAATTGATAAAGTAGAATTAATTATTTAATTAATTATTCCTAAGGATTAATTAGTAATTAAAAAAGTGAAATTATTTAATTAATTAATTAAGTCTTAAAGTTCAATTGGAATTAGGAAATCAAAGACATTAGCAAATCTATTTGGATTTGGAATCTAATTAGATTTTGTTACTAATTGGATTTGGAAACCAATTAATAAATCTAAACCCATTAGGAAGGCTAATCCTAAACCAATTTGGGGTCTATCTTGTCTCTCTATAAATAAACAAGAGATTGGTAATACACAATACACAATTCATAAGTTTTCAAGACAAGAAAACTAGAGAGAGAAACTCTTAAGAGAATAATTGTCTCCACAAGTCCTTTCGGTTTCTAGTTTCAAGTGGTGGTGGCAACATTGGGTGAAAACCGACCGGCGGTCTCACATCTCTTCTCGGCGGACGGCGCGCGGATTATTGGCAGGCGTCGTGTGAAGCACACACGCGGTGCAGGCGGCGGCGATCAGACATTTTTCAGGTGGCTCTTTTGCTGGTTTATCTCTGGCAGATTTTTGTGGTGTTTTACTAATCGTTGGTTCATTGCTCACACAACATATGAACTGGTATTGAGTCATACAAGCGATCACCTAAATACACGCTTCAAGAGGAGGACTATATTTTAGATCACAAGCCCATTAACAAGATCATATTAGAGGATTTTAGGGGTCAGTCGAGTATTCCAGGTGCACCAGTATAGGATAACACACCACACAGTACTACACGAACTATCATAGATGATGCACCTACACAGGCTACACCTCATCATAGTGGGAGGGTTGTCAGACAATCTGAGAGATACGTGGGCTTGGGAGAGTCTTCGGATTTTATCCCTGGCAATCACCAACCAGACGCAGTTAGATACAATGAGACTCTCCAAGATAAAGATGCAGATTATTGGCAGAGAGTGATGATTGCTGAGATAGGTTCTATGGATTTAAATCAAGTCTAGGAGCTGGTAGACCTTCCTCATGGGTTTCGACCTATTGGGTGCTAATGGGTCTAGAAGCGAAAGAGAGGATCTGACTGAAGGGTTGAGACCTTCAAGGTTAAACTTATGGTGAAGGGGTATACTTAGAAAAAGGGTATTGATTATGAGGAGGTCTTTTCCACGGTAACTATGCTTAAGTCGTCCTGGATTTTCTTAGCCATAGCTGCTCAGTTAGATTATGAGATTTAGCAGATGGACATCAAGATAGCTTACCTTAATAGAAGTCTTGAGGAGACCATCTTTATGCAGCAACCAGAGGATTTCATTGTTCAAGGCCAATAGCACAAGGTTTGCAAGCTCAAGAGGTCTATCTATAGATTTAAGCAAGTATCCAGATCTTGGAACATCTGTTTTGATGAGGTTATCCAATCCTATGGATTCGCTCAGTGTCTGGATGAGCAGTGTGCATACCACAGGCATGATGGTGATATGGTGGTGTTTCTTGTACTTTACGTAAATAATATTCTTCTTATTGGCAACAGTAAGAAGATACTGTCAGACGTAAAGACATAGTTGTCCAAGCAGTTTGATATGAAGGATTTGGGAGAGGTTTGACATATCTTTGGGATCATGATCATTAGAGATCGTAGGAGACGTTCGCTAACATTCTCTCAGGCTCATACATAGACATGATTCTGGCTCATTTCAATAATGCAGAACTGCAAAAAGGGGACACAACCCTTCAGGCATAGAGTGCATCTATCTAAGGAGCAGTGTCCCAAGACTGCTGAGGAGTTAGAGACCATAAAGGCAATTCCCTATGCATCTGTAGTGAGTAGTCTCATGTACGCTATGTTATGTACTAGGCTTGATATTTGCTTTGCCATTGGCATGGTTAGCAGATATCAAAGTAACCCTGGAAAAGTTCATTGGGAGGCTGTCAAGTGCATCCTCAAGTATTTGCCCAGGACGAGAGACCGTGTCTTGATTTATCGAGCGTAAGAGCTAGTTCCAATTGGTTACACAGATTCAAACTTCCAAGGTGATATGGACAATAGTAAGTCTACCTATGTGTTTCTATTTACTCTGGGAGGTAGAGCCATAGTTTGGTGGAGTGTCAAGCAGAAATGCGTGGCAGACTCCACCATGGAGGCTGAGTACGTTGCCGCATCAAAGGCAGCGAAAGAATTTTTATGGCTCAAGAACTTCTTAGTGGACTTAGATGTGATTCCTGAGTCGGTATATCACAGTTTATTGTGATAAAAATAGTACAGTTGCTAACTCAAATGAACCACAAACCCACAAGGCAAGTAAAAACATAGAGCGCAAGTACCACCTGATACGAGAGATTGTAAAGAGGGGAGACGTGGTCCTGGCTAAGATAGCATCAGGAGACAACCTTGCAGATCCATTCACGAATGCATTGACTCCAAAGGTCTTTGAGAGGCATATGGAGGGCATGGGAGTCAGATACTTAAGTAAGCCATGAGGTTTTGTAGTTTTAGGCATGACAGACAGTAGATAAGTGTATTGAACACTTTTTATACTTCAAAGCATAGCTTTGAGTATTAGTGGGAGATTGTTAGTTTTGAATATTGAAATGCTTTGCTTGTATGAAAATCTAATACCAGTTTATATATCGATTTTGTTTCAGTAATATTAATTGTTCTTTTATATCATATGCATAGATGATAAGGTTCTGGGTGGAGCACAGTAGATCTTATCATTGGTTAAATTTTTGATATATAAATTAACGCTCGTAATCGAGATAGTTTGAACATACTATCGGTTTGGGTTATTCTATGATTTATAAATTAGTTTGTCTAGACTAATTAAATCATACGAATATGTCCAGGGCATATTGAGCAGGACCTAATTAGGATTGAATTAACTTGTACTGACTTCATATTTAATTCGAATCTTATATTCTAATCTCTTAATCCCTAGACTAGAGCGGCCATGAAAGTTAGATATAGTGTACTTTGATTTGCCAAAGGGTGCGGTCAATTGAGACCTAAATCTTGATAAATTAGGTATGTGTGTTTGACTTCTTAGTGTGTCGTTGCTTGTTGAAAGAAATCCATGTACCGGTTCACCGAGTTGATGGTGCCCCCGAGATGAGCTCGTAAGGATTATTATACTAAACCTGGCCTGTGAACTTATGTTCGGTATAATAAGAATGTCGAGTGGTACTAGTCTCAGATAGCAAGAAATCGATGAATTAATTTTTCAGTAAATTTATAAATCAATGAGCACTATATCTTTGATGTAGGGAGATAAAATAATTAATAAAGTGAGTGCAAAGTAATTTCTTTTTAGAGAGCTAGTTCCCTAATTGATCCGTTAATGGTACGGTTAATTGGCAAAGTGGATTAAATAAAATTCACCATTAGGTTAATTTTATATTTAATTGACAAAGTGGGTTATTGAAATAATTCTAAAGGTCGATTAATATTTAATTGACGAAATGGGTCGAATAAATAGTCTTTGGGCTACTTAAGAATTGACTAGTCTAGGGAAGACTATGAAAGTCAATTAAATCTAATTAGAATGCCCAACTCAAAAGCCCACTAGGTCTCCCTTGAAGCTTCTTATAAATACTTAATGTTAGGCATTAAGGAAGACATATGGCAATTAGCCTAGAGAGAGAAGGAGTAGTCTAGATAGAGAACTTTGTCTTCCTCGTTAAAGTTCTTTTTTGAAGTCGACTAAGGATCCTTCTTCTTAAAAAACTCAGCCCATTTTCTTGCCTGGTCTTTTTTCTTGATCACCACCGATTTTATATTTTCTCGCCACCGTTTTACATTTTCCGGCGTTCCGATGACCAACATCGTTTGGTGATTCCGACACGCAGATCCGTTTGCGGGGTGTTTGATAGTGATTTTTGGTTAGTGATCCACTCCGTCAAACGTGCAGATTGTGGCCAGGTTTCCTCGGTTGCGTAATCCAGCAGCACTGTTCCGGTGGCTAGGCGCATGTGGTGTCTGGGCAAGAATTTGTTTAGGCAAATTCGAGTTTTTTGAAACGGGTTTCTTTTGGATTTCTTCTTCGGTGTTTGACGTACCTCGCAGATAGTTGCCCACACGATTTCGGGGGTAGTTGGAGTCATTTGAGGGATTCGATAGTGGTATTCGCTTGGTTTTCTATATTTGCGAGGGACACGCTTCAAAGGTATAATCTTTAATTCTGCCTTTTGCAAAGATTTAATTTTTAGCATGTCATTTTAATAAATTGAACATGTATAAGCCTAGATCCGTTCAGGGGAAATGATTTTAGAGTTTGGGCTCAATCGAAAGTCTCTGATTCTGGAATACATAGCACAAAATTGAGATTTTTGGTTTGGCCCGGACCAGATCTGTTTCCTTCAAATTGGTATTAGAGCTAAGGTTTTAGCTTTATACTTGTTCGATTTATCACACGGCTTTGTTAGTTTTGTTTTCAGGTGGTTATTATTCCTGGCTATTATGGTTTTACATTCATTTATAAATCCCGGGACTTGTCTGGGCACGTTTTATTTTGAATGTGAATGTCTGTAATAGTAATAACCATGAGTTGGAAGCCGTGTAAGATTAGAGTAAATTTGTAGTATGATTTATTCTAAAGATGTCGTCTTTATTTTCTTAGACAAGCCTTGTATATAGTAGTTTATGTAAAATGACGAAGACGTTATTGTGGGTAACTCATATTTGTGGGTTTCGATTTATCGTAATTTTTGGGTGATTCCTAATTACGTAGAAAATCAAGAAAACCCGGACGAATTAGGAGAAGTTCAAATAACGAGTAGGAGCGACGTGACGGGACGTGTCAACAAGGCGTTTAAATGAAGCAATGATTGAGAAGGCCATAATAGTCAGAAAATGTTTCATTACATATTAATTTCCCGCTTTATGTCCTAATTGTTGCTTGTGTATTTTCGTTTTATGTTTTTATGCATGATAAAAAAAATGATTTTATGGGTGTAATTAACTAAGTTAGAAAATTTGCATGTTAAAACTCCAACGGTTTTATAGGTGTGAATAACCAAAGTTAAGACATTGCATATTAAAACCGTAAAAATCCTCAATTTTAAAATCTAAGTGGGAGCGGGTTATGTATATCCTCATGGCCTCCATTACGAATTCATATGTGATGTGGATAGACTTGCGCGTTGGAATTAAGACCTTCCTCTATATCGGATGAGTTTTTATTCATAAGATCATTATATTGAATTTCTAAAGGGATGACTATAGTGAGTTTAATTGGAGAACCTTACGACACCCTCTCTATCTTAGGCGCATTAGTATCCTAAGTAACAAACTTAAAAGTCACGTAATGGCATACACTTAGTGTACCATTTGTAGTATTCCTCCCAACGAGGTTACACAGCTTATGTGTGCAGGCCAAAATCACTGACTATTAATTTCATTGATCAAAAGATCGTTAGTCAGATAGTGAAATTAATGAACTCAGATTTTTCTCAAATGAATGTGGACTAGCGTAGATGTTCACACAATCGTGACCTGTGTGAATCCCGGTGAACGAGATGTTGGTGGATATGATATATTGTTTTAAGGATATCAATATTTTCTAAAAATATAAAATACTGAAACGTCTCTATTTATTTATTTTCAGCTTTCGATATATCGTTCAATCCACTTGTTGTCATACTTAATCAAAACAAACTCACCGGTCCTAATTTTATTGACTGGAAGCGTAACCTGGACATTGTCCTTACTGCTGAGGGCAACAAGTATGTGCTCACTGAGGTGTGCCCTGAGACACCCAGAGATGATGCCACTCATGAGGAGAAAGAACCATATACGAGGTGGAAGAAAGCTGATGAGATAATAAGGTGCTACATTTTGCCTTCTATGTCAAATGTGTTGCAGTACCAGCATCAATTGATGACCTCAGCCTACGATATGATGACTAACCTCAAAGAGATGTTTGGGCATCAGGGCAGGGCAGCCAGGCAGTCAGCTATGAGGAAACTCGTGAGTGCCAAGATGCCTGAAGACACCCCAGTGAGAGATCATGTGCTTGACATGATTAGCAACATTAATGAGATTGAGGTACTATAGGGGGATATTGACTGCGAGACTCAGTGTGATATCATTCTCCAGAGCTTGCCTCCGAGTTTTGATTAGTTTCGGTTGAACTATAACATAAACAGGTTTTGGTATACTTTACCTGAGCTCATAATTGCATTGGTGTCTGTTGAAGGCCTCTTATCTGAGAGGAAGCAAGCTTTGGCTACTGTCGGGCCTTCAGGATCTTCTTTTGGGCCCAAAGCCAGAAAGAAGAATAAGAGAGCCCAGAAGGTAGGTGCTAATCATGGAGCCAAAGGTGGTGTTGCCAAGGAGCCCAAGCCGAACTGTAAGGGTTTCAAGTGCGGCAAACCAGTACATTGGAAGCCAGACTGCCTGAAGCTGAAAGGTATGAGCAATTTCACCTTTGTTACTTAGACATGTTTAGCGGTGATTGAAAGAATATTTGGAAGGATCTGGGTTTGCACTTGCTCGATTTATCACGCAACAAAAAATTTCTATTAAAGCGGAATCTTAGAAAAGTACCTTTGAAGCGTGCACCTGGTGATTCTCTTGTATGCCTCAAGACTATAACTTCACGTTGTGTGGGCAACGAACTAGAAGTTAATTGATCAGCTATCACCACAACTCCACCTGCCAGAAAAATTCAGCACCTCCGCACCTAGCACGTATTGCAAACGCACAGCCCGGAGAGAGAGAGAGAGAAAGTTGCTTATTGCTGATATACACCAAGGGCTTAAAAATTCGGCCACTAGGAAGAAAAACCAGCCGCCAAAACTTCTTGAAAATTCGACCTAGAGAGAGAAACATTTTCTCTCTCTAGAAATCCTGTGGATTAATTGTATTAATTGTGTTTCTTGAATAACTGATCCCTTGTCTATTTATAGAGTTACAAGAGAGACTCCAAATTGGTTTAGGATTGATCTTCCTAATGGGTTTAGGTAATGAATTAGTTTCCAAATCCAATTAGGCAACTAATCTGATAGGATAACCAAATCCTACTGGATTCCTAATCTCTAAGATTTCCTAATTCCAATTGAAACTTAAGACTTAATTAATTAAATAATTCCACTTTGTAAATTACTTAATTAACCCTTAAGAATTAATTAAATAATTCCACTTTGTTAATTACTGAATTAACCCTTAGGAATAATTAACCAATTAATTAATTAAATCTACCTATTCAATTAACCCATTACAAAATTAATCGTACCACTAACGGATTAATTTTGGCACTACCATCCTACACCAGAATTGCTTCCGGAACAACATAATTAAATTATATTCATTTAATCTCCCCACATCAAAAATATAGTGCTCGTTAATTAAAATTAATTTACTGATAAATTAATTAATTAACTTCTTTAATTCCGAGACTAGTACCACTCGACCTTTTTACTGTCCCGGACATAAGTCCACCGGCCGGGTTTAGTATAATAAACATTTCGAGCTCATCTCGGGAGCACCATCACCCCGGACGCACCGGTACATGGTTTCCTTTCGCCAAGCAGCAGTACATCAAGTAACTAAACACGCGCACCCAACCCACCGAGACTATTGGCCACATTTGACCTCACCCATTGGCAGATCAAAGTACACTATGTCTAATTCTCATGCCCACTCGAGTCTAGGGATTTAGAGATAGAATACAAGGATCGATTTGTCTATTGAATCAGTACAAGACAAATCATTCCTAAGAGTCAAGTTCAATATGCCCCGGGCATATCTATATGATTCAATTAGTTTAGACAAACTAATTATCCGAATCACATAATAACCTAGACTGACAGTTTGTCCAAAGCTGTCTCGGTTACGGACCTCATTTATATATTATGTCTTTCAACCAATGATGAGATCCACTGTGTCGCACCAGACACCTCATCATCTACTTACATAATATAAATGGACGATTAATGCACAACAAGATATGACTGAAACACAAATCGATATATTAAACTGGGAAACTGTATAATACAAGCATAGCTTATGTGTTCTACTCCAACAATATCCCACTAATACTTAAGCTGTGCTTTAAGTATACAACTACAAACAATCCCTATACAATCTGCTGCTATCTATCTAGAAAAACTGTCAAGGCTCTCTTAAGCATCTGATCCCCATGCCCTTCACGTGAGCCTTAAAGCCTTTTGAAGTCAATGTTTTCGTGAATGGATCTGCAAGGTCATCCCCTGATGCTATCTTAGCCACGACCACGTCTACCCTCTTTACGATGTCTCGTATCAGGTGGTACTTGTGCTGTATATGTTTATTCACCTTGTGGGCTCGTGGTTCCTTCAAGTTTGCTACTGCACCATTGTTATCACAATAAACCGTGATAGGCTTCGACAAACCAGGAATCACATCTAAGTCCACTAGGAAGTTTTTGAGCCATACTGCTTCTTTCCTTGCCTCTGATGCAGCAACGTACTCAGCCTCCATGGTAGAGTCCGCCACGCATTTCTGCTTGACACTCCGCCAAACTATGGCTCCACCTCCTAGAGTAAACACATACCCTGAGGTAGACTTGCTCTTGTCCCTGTCACCTTGGAAATCTGAATCTGTGTAACCTCGGGGTACCAGCTCAGATGCCTGATAGACCAGAACTTGGTCTCTCGTTCTGCGCAAATACTTGAGAATGCATTTTACTGCCTCCCAATGAGCTTTCCCGGGGTTACTCTGATATCTGCTCACCATGCCAATGGCATAACAGATATCAGGCCTCGTACACAATATGACATACATGAGACTGAAGGAAAACTGAACAAGCCCGGGCTAAATCGAAAACCTCACTTTCGTGCTATGCATTCCAGAATCGGAAGCTTTCGACCAAGCTCAGGCTTAAATTAGTTTACCCATGAACGGATCTAGGCTTATACTTATTCAATTTATTTGGTATTCTTTAATCAAGGGACTTCGCATCAAAAGGTAGAATCTTTAACAGTTGCTAACTCAAGGGAACCACGAGCCCATAAGGCGAGTAAACACATAGAGCGCAAGTACCACCTAATACGAGAGATCGTAAAGAGGGGAGACGTGATCGTGGCCAAGATAGCTTCAGAGGACAACCTTGCAGATCCTTTCACCAAGCCATTGACCCCAAAAGTCTTTGAAAGGCATGTGGAGGGCATGGGAGTCAGATTCTTGAGAGAGCCAAGTCAGTGAGCTTAAAGGTGTTTTGGAGATTTCATTATGACAGCAGTGTAATAGCGGGTTGGACAGTTTTTGTACTTCTTAGCATAGCTTTGAGTATTAGTGGGAGATTGTTAGTTTTGAATACAGAAAAGCTATGGCTTGTATCAAAAACTAATATCCACAGAGACTTCCTACTGCCGAAGTATATGGAACTGTCTTCATGGTCTCTATCTCCTCAACAGTCTTAGGAGACTGTTCCTTATATAGAAACACTCCATGCCTGAAAGGTAGAAAACCTTTATTGGAGTTCTGCATGTTAAAACGGACCAGAATTGTATCTATGTACGAAGCTTGGGAGAGCGTTAGCGAACGTTTCCTACGATCTCGAATAATCTTGATCCCAAGGATATGTCCCGCTTCCCCTAAGTCCTTCATATCAAATTGATTGGATAGCCATGCCTTTACGTCTGATAACACTTTCTTATTGTTGCCAATCAATAGAATGTCATCTACGTAATGCACAAGAAACACCACTGAGTTTCCATCATATCTGCGATATACACATTGCTCATCCGGACACTGAGTAAATCCAAAAGACTGGATTACCTCATCAAACTGGATGTTCCAAGATCTGGAAGCCTGCTTAAGTCCATAAATAGACCTCTTAAGCCTGCAAACCTTATGATCTTGGCCTTTTTCAATGAATCCCTCTGGTTGCTGCATAAAGATGGTTTCCTCAAGACTTTCGTTTAGGAAAGCTGTCTTGACATCCATCTGCCAAATCTCATAATCCATATGAGCAGCTATGGCCAAGAGAATCCGGATCGACTTAAGCATGGCTACCGGGGAGAAAGTTTCCTCATAGTCGATTCCCTCTTTCTGAGTATACCCCTTCTCCACTAGCCTAGCTTTAAAGGTTTCCACCTTCCCGTCAGGTCCTCTCTTACGTTTGTAGACCCACTTGCATCCAATGGGCTTAAACCCATCAGGCAAGTCCACAAGCTCCCAGACTTGATTGTGGTCCATTGACCCCATCTCGGATATCATTACCTTACGCCAAGATTCTACATCTTTATCTCGAAGCACCTCATTGTAGTTAACTGGGTCAGGTTTAGGCACACCTGGGACTAGGTCTGAGGCCTCTTCCACGCCAACGAACCTGTCAGGCTGTCTCACAACCCTCCCAATATGACGAGGCACCGTCTGTGTAGGCGCATCATCTGTGATCTCATGTGCAGTGTGTGGTGTATCTACTTGCGTTGGTGTATAAAGATTAGTAGTTTGTCGTCTAAGCTCTTCTAGTACTATCTTACTCTTGGGCTTATGGTCTAAGACATAGTCCTCTTCTAAAAATCTAGCGTTGGTACTCACCACCACCTTCTGATCTTTAGGACTAAAGAATAGACCACCTTTCGTTCCTCTAGGATATCCTACAAACAGCATTAATTCTGTTCTTGCATCTAACATAGCCGTATCTGCCTTAAGCACATGTGCTCGGCAGCCCCAAATTCTGAGATGTCTTAGACTGGGATTCCGCCCGTTCCACAACTCTACTGGGGTTGAAGGCACGGTTTTAGATGGTACAAGATTAAGAATATACATTGCCATTTCCAAAGCATAACCCCAGAACGAACTTGGCAAATCACTATAGCTCATCATGGACCTAACCATTTCCATAAGAGTTCGATTCCTCCTTTCTGCTACACCATTCTGCTGTGGCGTGCCAGGTGCAGACAACTAAGACTGAATTCCTACCTCAGTGAGGTAATCTCGAAATTCATGGGACAGGTACTCCCCACCACGATCTGAACGCAGTGTCTTGATACTCTTACCATGATGCTTCTCCACATCTGCCCGAAACTCTTTGAACTTGCCAAAACATTCGGACTTGTGGCGCATTAGGTAAATGTATCCGTACCTAGAGTAGTCATCCGTGAACGTCACGAAATACTCATATCCCACTCGTGCCTGGACCGTCATAGGTCCACACAAGTCAGAATGAATCAACTCTAATACTTCTTTAGCTCTATGACCTTTTGCCTTAAAGGGTCTCTTGGTCATCTTACCTTCCAAGCAAGATTCGCAGGTTGTATAACTGTCAATATCTAATGAACCCAAAGGTCCATCATTAACTAACCTCTAAATCCTAATAAGGTTTATATAACCTAGCCTAAGATGCCAAAGATAGGTTTGATTCATTTCAGAAGGTTCTTTTCTCTTATTAACGTTGGATCCTGAGCTATCTATTTCTATATTTTGCGCAACAGGGGAGTTAGAGTTAACCACAAACAAATTGTCCGCCAATAAACCAGAACAAATAAGTTTTCCATTTCTTCTAATAACAACATAGTCATCAGAAAAAATAAACTTATACCCGTTCTTCAAGTGTTTAGAAACCGAAATCAAGTTCTTTCTAAAACTCGGTACATAAAGACAATTAACTAACTCTAAGCTAGAATTTTCGAAATTCAACTTAACTACTCCCACTGCTTCTACTGACACTCTTGTAGTGTCGCCCAAGTAGATATCCAATTCGCCTTCTCTAAGCTTCTGGGTTACTTGGAACCCTTGCAAAAAATTACAAACATGGTCAGTGACACCTGAATCCACACACCAAGTATCTGTGGGAATCGCCGCTAAACATGTCTCAGTAATTAAGGCATAATTTATCGTACTTATAAGCTTTGGACAATACGCTTTCCAATGTCCCGTCTTATTGCACTTGAAGCACTTGTCTTTCGACTTCTTCTTTGCAATATCTGGCTTAGGCGCAATTTGTGCCTTTTTAGCTACTCCCTCGAGCTTTCTCTTCTTCTTTCCAGCCTCAGGCTCAAAAGAAGATTCTGAAGCTTTGACTGCGACTAAAGCTCGCTTCTTCTCTTGAAGAAGACTTTTAGCCGCCACCAACTCTGCCAAGAGCTCGAATAAACTCCACAACATCTTCCTTATGTTGTAGTTTAACCGAATCCGCTCATTGCTTTGAGACAAGCTCTGGAGGACAATATCGGCTTTGGTTTCACCAACGATTTCGCCTCCCACTACCTCAACCTTGTTGATGTTACTAATCATGTCGATGACATGATCTCTCGCAGGAACGCTCTCAGCCCTAAGGACAATGTCCAAGTTAAGACTTCCATCGACATTATTAGTTCCAGTTAAATTGTTGTTTTTCAAAATAGCAGCTAAAGGATTGAATGCCATATCGATTAAACTGGAAAATAAATAAACAATGTTTCAGTTATATATGCTTAGAATTTTGAAAAAAAATTCTAATTAATTATTGACTTCCCTCAAAATAATAATCATTATCCACCAACATCTCATCCACCGGGATTCTCGCAAGCCACGCAGTGTGGACGTTTACGCTAACCCACATTCTTTTGAGAAGAACCAAGTTTATTAACTATACTATCTGACCAACGATCTTTTGATCAATGTAGCTAATAGTCGGTGCTTTTAGCCGTACAAGTAAGCAGCGTAACCTCGCGGGAGGAATACTGCAGATCATACACTAAGTGTGTGCCATTACATGACTTCTGAGTTTGTTACCTCAGGATAGTGCGCCTCAGATGGAGAGGGTGTCGCATTTCTCCTAGTTAAACTCGCTCTAGTTATCTTACTCTGAAGCTCATAGTCTAGCGATCTCAGGGCCGGACTCATCCGAATGGAGGAAGGCCCTAATGCCAACACGCAAGCCCACCCACATCGCATATGAACCCGTAATGGTGGCCATGGGGATATAACACAACCCGCTCCCACTTAGATTTCCAAATTGAGGGTTTTTCCGGTTTTAACATGCAATTAACTAACCTAGGTTATATACAACCATAAAACCAGACATGCTTTAAATTATGCATCTAATATACAACATAAAAATCAAGCATAAAAAATTAAAATGATAAATACGGGAAATAAATTAGAAAAATAAATTTCCCGACTATTATGGTTTTAATTACTTTCATCCTTTGCCTTGATCTCATGTCCCGTTATGTCTCTCGATGGAGAGAGTCTTGAACTTCAAAAAATGAAAACTGGAGAAAAAACGAAAATAGCCTGAATGGCCCGAATAGCCCGAGGGCCGCACTGCCCGCTCGCACAGTCCGCACAGGCCGTTCGCGCGGCCCTGTACCCGTGCTCCCGCGCGCCCGCACGGCCCGCACGGGCCATGCGTACATGGCAGCACGTGGCTGCTGCGCCCAGCTGCTGCCGCGCCCTTGGTGCGGTAGCTGCTGCTGCTGGTCACCCGGTCAGCGCGACTTGCTGCCGGCAGTCGTTGCCGGCGTCGCCTCCTGCCGCAAACTCCTCCTTCGCTTTTTCCCACGCTATTTGGTCTTCTTGCAATTCGTTCTGGGTTTTCCTGGGTTTCTTCAAATTCATGATAACCCAAAACCCACGAATCCAAGTCGCCCACCATAACGCCTTCGATTACATAAAAAAATTTTCCTACTACAAGGGATTCTAGGAAAATTAAATAATCGAAATTACATAGAAAAAATCCTACTACAGATTTGATCTAATCCTACACGGCTTCCAGCACGTGGTTATACTATTACAAACATTCATAATAAAATTAAATCCGGACAAGTCCCGGAGTTTAATTAAAACCCATACAAACGTAACCATAATAGTCGGGATTCTAAACCACCTGCAAATAAAACCATGTAATAAATCGAACAAGCACAGAACCCCCTAAACCAGGCTCTAATACCAATTGAAAGAATATTTGGTAGGATCTGGGTTTGCACTTGCTCGATTTACCACGCAACAAAAAATTTCTATTAAAGCGGAATCTTAGAAAAGTACCTTTGAAGCGTGCACCTGGTGATTCTCTTGTATGCCTCAAGACTATAACTTCACGTTGTGTGGGCAATGAACTAGAAGTTAATTGATTAGCTATCACCATAACTCCACCTGCCAGAAAAATCCAGCACCTCCGCACCTAGCACGTATTGCAAACGCACTGCCCGGAGAGAGAGAGAGAGAGAGAGAGAGAGAGAGAGAGAGAGAGAGAGAGAGAGAAAGTTGCTTGCAGCTGGTATACACCAAGGGCTTAAAAATTCGGCCACTAGGAAGAAAAACCAGCCGCCAAAACTTCTTGAAAATTCGACCTGGAGAGAGAAACATTTTTTCTCTCTAGAATTTTCTCTCTCTAGAAATCCTATGGATTAATTATATTAATTGTGTTTCTTGAATAACTGATCCCTTGTCTATTTATAGAGTTACAAGAGAGACTCCAAGTTGGTTTAGAATTGGTCTTCCTAATGGGTTTAGGTAATGAATTAGTTTCCAAATCCAATTAGGCAACCAATCTGATAGGATAACCAAATCCTACTGGATTCCTAATCTCTAGGATTTCTTAATTCCAATTGAAACTTAAGACTTAATTAATTAATTAAATAATTTCACTTTGTTAATTACTTAATTAACCCTTAGGAATTAATTAAATAATTCCACTTTGTTAATTACTAAATTAACCATTAGGAATAATTAATCAATTAATTAATTAAATTTACCTATTCAATTAACCCATTACAAAATTAGTCGTACCACTAACGAATTAATTTTGGCACTACCATCATACACCAGAATTACTTCTGGAATAACTTAATTAAATTATATTCATTTAATCTCCCCACATCAAAGATATAGTGCTCGTTAATTAAAATTAATTTACTGATAAATTAATTAATTAACTTCTTTAATTCTGAGACTAGTACCATTCGACCTTTTTACTATACAGGACATAAGTCCACCGGCCGGGTTTAGTATAATAAACATTTCGAGCTCATCTCGGGAGCACCATCACCCCGGATGCACCGGTACATGGTTTCCTTTCGACAAGCAGCAGCACACCAAGTAACTAAACACGCGCACCCAACCCACCGAGACTATTGGCCACATTTGACCTCACCCATTGGCAGATCGAAGTACACTATGTCTAATCCTCATGCCCACTCGAGTCTAGGGATTTAGAGATAGAATACAAGGATCGATTTGTCTATTGAATCAGTACAAGACAAATCATTCCTAAGAGTAAAGTTCAATATGTCCCGGGCATATCTATATGATTCAATTAGTTTAGACAAACTAATTATCTGAATCACATAATAACCTAGACTGACAGTTTGTCCAGAGCTATCTCGGTTACGAACCTCATTTATATATTATGTCTTTCAACCAATGATGAGATCTACTGTGTCGCACCAGACACCTCATCATCTACTTACATAATATAAATGGACGATTAATGCACAACAAGATATGACTGAAACAAAAATCTATATATTAAACTGGGAAACTGTATAATACAAGCATAGCTTATGTATTCTACTCCAACAGTGATTCCCACAGATACTTGGTGTGTGGATTCAGGAACCACTGATCATGTTTGTAATTCTTTGCAGGGGTTCCAAATAACCCAGATGCTTAGAGATGGTGAGTTGCAGGTCTACTTGGTCGATACTACCAGAGTATCAGTTGTTGTAGTGGGAGTTGTTCATTTTTATTTTTCAGATTCTGTTGTTTTAATTTTGAGAGATTGTTTATATGTACCCAACTTTAGAAAGAACTTGCTTTCAGTTTCTAAGCTGCTTAAGGATGGTTATAAGTTTGTCTTTTCTGGTGACTCTGTTTTTATTTGAAAGAACAAAAAACTTATATGTTCCGGTTCATTGGTTGACAATCTATTCTTAATTAAGACTAACTCCTCTGTAGTGCAAAACACAAAAATTAATGACACATCATCTAATCATAGTAAGATAAATGAGTCTTCCCCTATGAACCAGACTTATCTTTGGCACCTATGACTAGGTCATTTCAACCTTAGTAGGATTCAGAGGTTGGTCAATGATGTGCCTTTGGGCTCATTGCAGATTGACAGTTATCCAACCTGTGAGTCTTGCTTTGAGGGTAAAATGACCAAGAGGCCTTTCAAGGCAAAAGGGTATAGGGGCAAAGAGGTTTTAGAGTTGGTTCACTCTGACTTGTGTGAACCTATGTCAGTTCAGGATAGAGGTGGTTTTGAGTATTTTGTGACATTCACAGATGACTACTCTAGATATAGGTACATTTACTTGATGTGCCACAAGTCCTAATGCTTTGGCAAGTTCAAAGAGTTAGGGCAGATGTGGAGAAACATTATGGTAAGTGTATCAAGACACTGCGATCTGATCGTGGTGGCAAATACCTCTCTAGTGAATTTAGGAGCTACTTGTTAGATAAGGGTATTCAGTCCAAGTTGTCTGCACCTGGCACACCCCAGTAGAATGGTGTAGCAGAGAGGAGGAACATGACTCTTATGGATATGGTGATATCGATGATGAGTTATAGTGAGTTGCCCAATTCGTTTTTGGTATATGCCTTAGAGACAGTTGCTTATATCCTCAACCTCGTACCATCTAAGTATGTGCCTTCGACACCTGTAGAGTCGTGGATTGGGCGAAAGCCTAGTTTGAGATATCTCAGGATTTGGGATTGCCCAGCACATGTGCTTAAGGCAGATGCAGCCAAGCTGGATGCGAGGTAAGAGATTATGCTATTTGTAGGCTATTCCAAAGGAACGAAGGGTGGTTTATTTTATAGTCCTAAATATCAGAAGGTGGTGGTTAGCACTAACGCCAGATTTTTAGAGGAGGACTATATTTTAGATCACAAGCCCAGTAGAATGATCATATTAGAGGAGCTTATGGGTCAGTCGAGTATTCCAGATGCACCAGTACAGGATGACACACCACAGAGTACTGCATAAACTATCACAAATGATACACCTACACAGGCTATGCCTCGTCATAGTAGGAGGGTTGTCAGACAACCCGAGAATATTCGAATTTCATCCCTGGCATTCACGAACCAGACCCAGTTAGCTACAATGAGGCTCTCCATGATTAAGATGCAGATTCTTGGCAGAGAGCGATGATTGTTGATATGGGTTCTATGGACTCAAATTAAGTCTGGGAGCTGGTAGGCCTTCCTGATGTGTTTCGACCTATTAGGTACAAATGGGTCTACAAGCGAAAGAAAGAATCTGATGGGAGGGTTGAGACCTTCAAGGCCAGGCTTGTGGCAAAGAGGTATACTCAGAAAATGGGTATCAATTATGAGAAGACCTTTTCCCCGGTAGCTATGTTTAAGTCGATCCAGATTCTATTGGCCATAGCTGCTCATTTAGATTATATGGACGTCAAGACAGCTTTCCTTAATGAAAGTATTGAGAAGACCATCTTTATGCAGCAACCAGAGAGTTTCATTGTTCAAGGCCAATAGCACAAGGTTCGCAAACTCAAGAGGTCTATCTATGGACTTAAGCAAACATCCAGATCTTGGAACATCCGTTTTAATGAGGTTATCCAGTCCTATGGATTCATCCAGTATCCAGATGAGCAGTGTGTATACCGCAGGCGTGATGGTGATATGGTGGTGTTTATTGTACTTTACGTAGATGATATTCTTCTTATTGGCAATAGTAAGAATGTATTGTCAGACATAAAGACATGGTTGTCCAAACAGTTTGATATGAAGGATTTGGGAGAGGCTGGACATATCTTTAGGATTAAGATTATTCAAGATCGTAGGAGACGTTCACTGACACTCTCTCAGGCATCATACATAGACACGATTCTGGCCTGTTTTAACAGACAAAACTCCAAGAAAGGTACACTACCTTATCAAGACCTTTTACGTGTTTGTGATACATTGAAGTGATGAAGGCAATTAGTTAGCTTTTGTTTTTATATTTTCTTTGCTTTACATTACCCATAATCATATTTATCCCCTTAGGTATAACCAAGTTGAGCCTCATATTTTCATTGATTTCTTTTTGTCCCAATAAGCCAAATTGAGCATTTTTCTTTGTTAAGTTTGTTTTTTAACCCTTAAGGAGTTTGTATGTGGTTGAATGTGGAATTGAAAAATAATTGATGGATTATAAGTTGTTAGTTTTCAGTTTTTAGAAGTTTAAAAAAAAAAATTTAAGTTAATGTTTGAAGAATAAGAATGGGGAAGTAAAGTACATCTAAGCCTTAAACCTCCATTAGTAATTAAAGAATCCAAGTAGAAGTAGTTGATGAAGTATTGAACCAACGCAATTCTCTTTACAATAACTCCAATTTTCAAGCCTTGAAATTTTCTTGTCCTTAGCCAATTTTCTTAGCCCTGTTAATCCTAATAAAAGTCCTTTTGATCAATGTGTCGCATTCGCCATAGGCGGGTGGCGAGGTGATCTTGAGTCAAGCTTATGGTTGAAGATCTTTAATGCAATTGACTTAAGCGTTGTTGAAAATTTCAAAGCCTATACACTTTGAGCGTTATTGAGTGTATCCTTGAAAGTGTGAGGTAATGAGGTCAATTGATGTTGATAGAGAATCCATATCATGTGAAGTTGTATTGATGTTATGAATGCAAAATGAGTGTATGTTTTTCATGTTTAGCTTGAAAGGGGAGAAAGAACCATCTTAGAGCTAATTTATTTTATTTTGGACTCACTTTCTATTTGTTTTCTTTGTTAGTTTGCTCGAGGACAAGCAAAGTGTGGGGGTGTGATGTGACTCCAAAATATACCTTTTTATGACCTAAAATCATGCACATTTAGCTTACTTTTAGTTGATTTTCAATGATTATGATACCTTTTATAAGCTTTCAATGCACTTATAGTTGGATTTGCATGATCTTGTAATAAAAAGGTGTATTGGAGATTTTGGAAAAAACTTGAAGACTTTTGCTAGAAAAAGGAAGAAAATACGCAGAAATGAAGCTGAAGGAGAAGAATTTGGAAAAGAGCGAAAAGAGAGATGAAGACCGAGACTGGCATCCACTGGGCGCTGGCGCCTGATTGTAGCTGACCTTGGCGTCCGCTGCTGAAAATCCAATTTTGCCTTTGGCGTGTTTGAACTTATGTTTTCCCAATTTTAGCCCTGAAGATTGTTTCTTAATGGCCAATGCCTCTTGTAAAGACACATACTATTACACCTTAGTAGGTTTTTCATAGTTTAGAGAGACTAGCTTAGTGAGGAAGAAACACACACTTTCTCATCTTTTTCACACACACACACACATACACACACTATGAATTCTCTTAGAACAACCATGTTCTAAGTAGATTCTAGGGAAATCTACCCTTCTAAATGATAGGGGGTACTGGATTTCCGTGAGATGTAGACCAAATCTAAGGATTCAATGAAGAAAAATTGCTTTTGTTTGGCTGGAATTCAAGAGTCTTGTGGATTTTACTTTTATATGTTGAGAAAGATCTTACCTTCTTTTATGAATTGAATCTTCTCATTGTGCAATTGACATTTCCTTGTTGGGTTTGATATTATCTATGGTTATTCATACATATTGTTAAGTGGGTTTCTTGCAATTGAAATAGTTGTCATCTTTTCATGTAGATTTTTCCTTGTTAGTGGAATATTTGTTGAATCCACCCCATTACTTTGTTTAATTGTGGTTGTTTAACTTGTTTGACCATTTGGTGTAGTAGTACAATTGAGATTTCTTGTGTTGCAAGCTTGGTTGTCTTAACATCCATTTGTTATTGTAAGTTGGTATTTTCAATTGGCATATGTAATGGTGTAGAGGATTGATAGTGGAGTAGGATTGATGACCCTATTCATACTATTGGCTATTTTAGTCCCTATAGGTAGTTAAAGAAAGACATTATCATTTTGAAGAGTCGTTGCATGATTTTTGCTTAACAATAGCTCCTTGGATCTTGAAGTGCTGTGATTCTCCTGTCTTTATCCATATTATCTTTTCTTTTGTTTATTTTAGTACTTGCATGATTTACTTGAAATCACTATCTTACCCTTTGTTTTGTTAGTTCTTAGGCTAGAAACTACTAGAAATTGTAGTAAGTAAGGACTGAAACCCAACAATCTTATCAAGCAAGACAACTATCTTATGGGAACGAAACCTTAAACACTATAGTTTTAGTATTTTTATTTTATTTATTTATAAATTTATTTTGAGTGTTCACCTAAAACTTATACAATGACAAGAGCACGTCAGTGCTTCCTGTGGATCGATACCTGAGTGCTCTACGATAGAATTCTTGACTCCCTAATGTGCATTTAGGTTTTATAAATATTATCTTGATATGTACAATTTACCCACATCAACTAGTAGCTGCTCGCGTCCAGCTTGCCCTGGGGCTTGCTGGGCATTCCAGTATGTGTCCACCTCGCCCTGGTGAGAACTTCCTGGCTGCTTTGTTTTTTCTCCGTTCTTTCTCTATCTTTTTTCCTGCCAGTTTTTTCGTTGCTTTTCTAATGTCCCAACTTGATCCAAAAACACAAAGTTCACCATTTTCTGCACATTTAAACATGAAATCACATGAGTTCATAATTTTACTCAATTTTAGAAAAACTGACCAATTTTAATCATTTTTCTTCGCAAAGTCATATGAACTTATAACAAAGACATGCATAAAACACCTACTAAACATGGTAAAGATGGTTCACATCAATGACCATTGATGGGTTTAGTTGCAACAAAGACTTCTTAAACATGGTAAAGATGGTTCACATCAATGACTATTGATGGGTTTAGTTGCAAAAAAGACTTCTTTGATCCAATATTGATATAAGGTTTAAATGCAGTTTTGGTCCGTTATAATTGGGATAATTCCACTTTTGGTTCATTTTAATTTTACGGGGACACTTTTAGTCCCCTAACTTTTTTTATTAGGAGTTTTGGTCCTTTTTTATGAAAATTTTTAAAAGGTAACAGATTAACTCATTTCATCGCTAGTCAAACCTAATTTTTTTCTTCAAAATGATTTATACCATGATGTTTTCAACAAATTTTATGATCTGGATCCTCAAGAATGTTCAACCCATTTAGAGTTTCGGCCGTCATTTTGGATTGTGAGTCGATCTAAATGGGTTAAACATTCATGAGGAATCGAGTCATAAAATGGATTGAAAACATCATGGTACAAATCATTTTGAATAAAAAATTAGGTTTGACTAGTGATCAAATGAGTTAATCCGTTATCTTCTAAATTTTTTCGTAAAAAATGACAAAAACTCCTAATAAAAAAAGTTAGGGGACTAAAAGTATCCCCGTAAAATTAAAAGGGACCAAAAGTGGAATTACCCCTATTATAAGGGACCAAAATTGCATTTTGGCCTTGATATAATTGATGTACATGATGATTTTTTAAGATAACTTAATGTTAGCAAATTTGCTCAAATTTGCGTACTCATAAGGTTTTGGCATAACATACAACTATACCATATAATGTATATATAGTCCAAGTTGGAGATTGTAAAATCTACTATAGATCCTGGATTTAATACATTATAAATTAGTTATGTGTTCCATTGCTATCGATTTTAGTGACGCTATTGAAGTGATCAAATCAGTTAAATTCGGTTAGAGCCTTTAGCATCTTATAAGTGTAAACTAATATAGCGTAGACTCCAATTAGTATTTTTAGTGTTCTTAGCTACAACATGTTGTTATTATGTTCTTTTGAGGCATCCAAGAAGCTCTTTTATTGTCAAAATCAATCAGTCGTGGTGCTTCAGCAACATAGAAATTAGGAGGATATGAAGAATCTGATGAAGAGAATGAAGATTATAGAGAAACAAAACCTTCTAGAGCTAATACTTCCAGTGAAGAGTCTCAACCGGCCGTGAGCTGAAAGAAATGGCGCCACCAAGATGCCACCGTAAGATCTCGCTCTTTCTCTCTATCTGTTTGGCAAATCTATGTATGTTTCTACTTCTAGCTTTCTCTTCTTCTTCATAGAAACCAGTTAGTCATGCCTTCAATTTCCATCCTCTTTATTTGAATTGAGGGCCTAAAGTTTCACATATAGATCCACCATCAAACAATTATTCACAGATTCATTAATGTTTTAAAGATTAATGTATTTTGAAATAGTATATAAGCTATTAGACTCTTACTCTTTAGACAGAGTGAGTTTCAATTTGTAAACTACTGTCTCTCGTTCAGAAATACCCTTTTTATCTATATTTGCATAATTTAAAAAAAAAATTCAAACTTAATTCATTCTCTAGATTTCTACCAAATGTATATTTTACAACGGTTTTCTATATAAAAATTAGTTTGATTCTTTACTTGTTGGTAAGTTTTCATATATCTATCTATATATTTTTCATGGTTTTATTTTGGTATAATATTAATAAATATTAAAAATATATAATTTTTTCAATAACTAAGTATTCAATTTGATTTAAAAGTAACTTATACAGAAAATAATTTTTAAATTTCTTTTAACTTGAACAAATATCAAATTTAATTACTAAACCCTTAAAAATTTGCTACTAAGCCCTAGCCGCCTTCTCTTCTCTCCCAACCTTCACCTTCAAAAAAAATATTTTTTCCCTCATTTTCCCATCTATGGGATGATGGGAGAAATAAATTTGTTGCAAACTTTCATTTTCTTATTTTTAGTTTAGTCAATAAAGGGGATTAACTCCAATCTTTATTTTATCGTTCCTTCAGTAGATTCAGATCTACTGATAGAGTATTGTTACTTCAATAGATTCAGATCTACTGGTAGAGTTTCGTTGATAGTGTTCGTTGTTATGGCGACAATTTCGTTGGTGAAGTTTGTTAGCATGGTAGTGGCGTCGTTGATGTTGTTCATTGGTTTGGTCCAAGAAGATTCAGTCATCATAGATCTAATTATTATATTTTTTTTAGGTTTAAATACTAAAGCTTTGTTTGTATTAAACTATTTTCCAGTTTTATATATCGATTAAATGTTTTAGTTAAATTGTTTATATGTTTTACATATGTGGTCCATTTATATTATGTAATTAGATGATAAGGTTTCTGGTGTGACACAGTAGATCTTATCATTGGTTAAAACTAGAGAAAACTAGAGATTAGGAAATCTAACTAGATTTGGAAATCTAATTAGATTTGTTTACTAATTGGATTTGAAAACTAATTAATTACCTAAACCCATTAGGAAGGCCAATCCTAAACCAACTTGGGGTCTCTCTTGTAACTCTATAAATAGACAAGAGATTAGCAATTCACAATACACAATTCATAAGTTTTCAAGATAAGAAAACTAGAGAGAGAAAATCCTAAAGAGAGAATTAATAATTCATCTCTCAAAGTCAGATTTCTCCTCCTCGGTGTGGTAGCCCATTTCCCGAGGTAAGCTCCGGCCATCAGACTTTTCCTTTCCTGCTGGTGGCGTGTGGGATCGAGGGCGGCAGCGTGGAGTGTCGGCGGCGGTGCGTGGAAACAACGCGCGGGGCGGCGGCGGTCGTTGGATTTTTTCAGCGAGCTTTTGTGGTGAATTGCTAATTGTTGGTTCGTTAGATTGTTGCTCACACAACATACGATCAAAGTCTTGAGTCAGACAAGAGAATCACCTAAGTACACGCTTCAAGAGGTAATTCTTAAACTTCCGCTTTAATTAGGAATTTATTGTTGCGTGGCAAATTGAACAAGTAGAAGTTAAGATTCTGTACAATGTTATTTCAAGCAAGGATTGTAATAGCGATTGTGCTAGAGTTTAGGCCTGGTCAAGAGTTCTGATTCTGGAATGCGTAGCACGAAAGAGAATTTTTGACCGGGCCCGGACATATAATCTTTCAAATTTATGGTTTTGCATTTTCATCAAAAAATTAGTGATGTATCCTTGTTTGGATTAAAATTTTGACATATGGTATATCCACCGCTTGATAGGGTAAATCTATATAAGTTTATCCATTGTACACACAACAACAATAATGATATTTATACTTGTAAATTATGTTTCTTTGGCTATATCTTCTGTTTGTCAATCGTTGTTGTACCTTTTCTAATAAATTAATATATATCTTTCATTTCAAAAAAAAAAAAAAGAACCAATATCAATTTAACAATTAAAATCAATATTAAATTTTCAGTTTGGATGTGACCCTAGTTAGATGCTTTGCACTTATTGAAGGAAAACTGAACAAGCCCGGGCTAAATCGAAAACCTCACTTTCGTGCTATGCATTCCAGAATCGGAAGCTTTCGACCAAGCTCAGGCTCAAATTAGTTTACCCATGAACGGATCTAGGCTTATACTTATTTAATTTATTAATCAGGACACAAAAAATTAAATCTTTAATTAAAACAGAACTTAAAGATTATACCTTTTGTAGCGAAGTCCCTCGTTTAAAGAAAACCAAATAAAATCTGCTGCTATTTCCACAAGAAATCTGAAGAATTCTCCAATACCAACTCCGAGATAGTGTGGGCTATCTTCTACGGAGTTACCCACGAGCAATCGAAGAAAACCCAGAAACTTGCGCTGGAAGAAAACTCAAATTTTGGGAAAAACTGCACTAAAACAGTGCTGCCCAGAAATTCTAAAAACCCTGCACAGGCCACCGGACTTCTGGATGATTTACTCGCCGGAGATGGGCTGCTCAGTCCCGATCTAGACAACCAGAACTCACGGATCACTCAGCTAAGAAGATCAGACGTGAGTTCTGGCCGGTTCTGGGCACTGAGTTGCGCCAACTGCCGCTGTACTATGCTGATCGAGAAAAACCTGCTGGCGAGAAGAACTGGACAGCGCTGCTGTCTTCTACTAAAAATCTGACCAGCGGCCTGCAGCAGTTATGTCCGATTAATTAAAGAGTTTTTCTTCCAAGGAGAAAATTATCTTGGTCGACTTTGAGAGAAAACTTGACGAAGAAGACACGTTCGCTCTCTAGACCAAATTTTCTCTTTCTAGCCAAATGACTTGTCTGCCAAGTTTCCTTAGGGTTTTGTTGCCCATTATGTTGTATTTATAGGAGCTTCTAAGGAGACCTAATGGGCTCTCGAGTTAGGCCTTAAAATTTGACTTTCGTTGACCGCTAAGTCTTCCCGACTAATCAACTCCAATCGAACCTTTTAAATTAATTTATTTTAATCCATTTTGTTAATTTAATTTAATCGAACCCTTAGAATTAATTAATTCAAAATCGAATTAATTTCTAAATTCACTTTGTCAATTAAATATTAATTAAACCCTTCGGATTAATTAATTTACCTTGTCGATTAGTCAAACGCATAATCGGTCGTACCACTAACGGACCAATTATGGAACTATCGCTCGAAAATGACTTTACATCGCGCCATTATTATTTCTTCTATCTCTCCACATTAAAGATCTAGTGCTCGTCGATTTATCAATTTACTGACAAATTAATTCACCAACTTCTTGGTTTCCGAGATTAGTACCACTCGACCTTTTATTATACCGAACATAAAGTTCACTGGCCAGGTTTAGTATAATAACCTTACGAGCTCATCTTGGGAGCACCATCAACCCGGCGAACCGGTACGTGGATTCCTCCGACTAGCAACGGCACGCAAGAAGCTAAACACCGAATACCCAACTTACCGAGGTATTGGCCTCAATTGACCTCACTCTTTGGCAAATCAAAGCATACGACACCCAACCCTCACGCCCGTCCCAATCTCGGGATTGAGAGATAGAATACTAGGACCGAATTGACTACGCCGATCAGTACAAGTCAATTCTATCCAAACTGGTCATGCTCAATATGCCCCGGGCATATCTGTGTGATTTAAACTAGTCTAGATAAACCAATTTCCAAACCACACAATAACCTATACCGATAGTATGTTCAGACTATCTCGGTTACGAGCATACTTTTTATATATCAATACTTTAACCAATAACGGTATCTACTGTGTTTGTCGACACCCCGTTATCTAGTTCTATGATATAAAGGAACAGATTTATACTGAAACAAAATGATATGTCATCTGTGGATATTAGTTTTTGATACAAGCCATAGCTTTTCTGTATTCAAAACTAACAATCTCCCACTAATACTCAAAGCTATGCTAAGAAGTACAAAAACTGTCCAACCCGCTATTACACTGCTGTCATAATGAAATCTCCAGAACACCTTTAAGCTCACTCACATGGCTCTCTCAAGAATCTGACTCCCATGCCCTCCACATGCCTCTCGAAGACTTTTGGGGTCAATGGCTTGGTGAAAGGATCTGCAAGGTTGTCCTCTGATGCTATCTTGGCCACGATCACGTCTCCCCTCTTTACGATCTCTCGTATCAGGTGGTACTTGCGCTCTATGTGTTTACTCGCCTTATGGGCTCGTGGTTCCCTTGAGTTAGCAACTGCACCATTGTTATCACAATAAACTGTGATAGACCTAGGCAACTCTGGAACCACATCTAAGTCCATCAGGAAGCTCCTGAGCCATACAGCCTCTTTCGCTGCCTCTGAAGCGGCAACGTACTCGGCCTCCATGGTAGAGTCCGCCACGCATTTCTGCTTGACACTCTTCCATACTATGGCTCCACCTCCTAGAGTAAACACAAACCCAGAGGTAGACTTACTCTTGTCCATATCTCCTTGAAAGTTCGAATCTGTGTAACCCAATGGTACAAGCTCCTGCGCTCTATAAACTAGGACATAATCTCTCGTCCTGCGCAAGTACTTGAGAATGCATTTTACTGCCTCCCAGTGAGCCTTCCCAGGGTTACTCTGATATCTGCTAACCATGCCAACGGCAAAGCAAATATCAAGTCTCGTGCACAACATAGCATACATGAGGCTACCCACTGCAGAAGCATAGGGTACCGCCTTCATGGCACCTATCTCCTCAGCAGTCTTAGGACACTGCTCCTTAGACAAATGCACTCCATGCCTGAAAGGTAGTGAACCCTTCTTGGAGTTTTGCATGTTAAAACGAGCCAGAATCGTGTCTATGTAGGATGCCTGTGAGAGAGTCAGAGAACGTCTCCTACAATCTCGAATAATCTTGATCCCAAGGATATGTCCAGCCTCTCCCAAATCCTTCATATCGAATTGCCTGGACAGCCATGCCTTTACGTCTGACAACACCTTCTTACTATTGCCAATAAGAAGAATGTCATCTACATAAAGTACGAGGAACACCACTATCTCACCATCACGCCTGCAATAAACACACTGCTCATCCGGAGACTGAGTGAATCCATAGGACTGGATAACCTCATCAAAACGAATGTTCCAAGATCTGGATGCTTGCTTAAGTCCATAAATGGACCTCCTAAGCCTGCATACCTTGTGCTCTTGGCCCTTAACAATGAAGCCCTCTGGTTGCTGCATAAAAATAGTCTCCTCAAGACTTCCATTAAGGAAAGTTGTCTTGACGTCCATCTGCCAAATCTCATAATCCATATGAGCAGTTATGGCCAAGAGAATCCGGATCGACTTAAGCATAGCTATCGGGGAAAAGGTCTCCTCATAATCGATCCCTTCTTTCTGAGTATACCCCTTCGCCACAAGCCTAGCCTTGAAGGTCTCAACCCTCCCGTCAGATCCTCTCTTTCGCTTGTAGACCCATTTGCACCCAATAGGCCTAAACCCATCAGGAAGGTCTACCAGCTCCCAGACTTGATTTGAGTCCATAGAACCCATCTCAGTAATCATCGCTCTCTGCCAAGAATCTGCATCTTTATCCTGGAGAGCCTCATTGTAGTTAACTGGGTCTGGTTCATGAGCACCAGGGATAAAGTCCGAAGACTCACCCAAACCCATGTACCTCTCGGGCTGTCTCACAGTCCTCCCACTACGACGAGGCGCAGCCTGTGTAAGAGCATCATCTGTGATAGTGCGTGCAGTTTCCTGTGGTATGTCTTCCTGTACGTGTGCATCTGGAATAGTGGACTGACTTCTAAGCTCTTCCAATACTACCTTGCTGCTTGACTTGTGATCTAAAATATAGTCCTCCTCAAGAAATCTGGCATTGGTGCTGACCACCACCCTGATCCTGAGGACTATAATATAAACCACCTCTCGTTCCTTTGGGGTAGCCTACAAACAACATAACCTTAGATCTCGCCTCTAACTTGTCTGCATCTGCCTCGAGCACATGTGCTGGACAACCCCAAATCCTGAGATGTCTCAGACTAGGCTTGCGCCCACTCCACAACTCTAATGAGGTCGTAGGCACAGACTTAGATGGCACAAGGTTGAGGATATAACATGCTGTATCTAAGTCATAACCCCAAAACGAGGTTGGCAACTCACTGTAACTCATCATCGATCTAACCATCTCCATAAGAGTCCTGTTCCTCCTCTCTGCTACACAATTCTGCTGGGGTGTGCCAGGTGCAGACAACTGGGTCTGAATACCCTCCTCTGACAAATAGGTCCTAAATTCACTAGAGAGGTATTCGCCACCGCGATCAGACCGCAGTGACTTGATACTCTTACCCAGATGGTTCTCCACCTCTGCCTTGAATTCTCTGAACTTGCCAAAGCATTCAGACTTGTGGCGCATCAGGTATATGTATCCATATCTAGAGTAATCATCCGTGAAAGTCACGAAATACTCATAACCACCTCTAGCCTGAACTGACATAGGCCCACACACGTCAGAATGAATCAGCTCTAAAACCTCTTTGGCCCTATACCCTTTCGCCTTAAAAGGCCTCTTGGTCATTTTACCCTCCAAACAGGACTCACAGGTTGAATAGCTGTCAATATCTAGTGAGTC
Source organism: Knoxia roxburghii (assembly GCA_030378225.1). Taxonomy (NCBI): domain Eukaryota; kingdom Viridiplantae; phylum Streptophyta; class Magnoliopsida; order Gentianales; family Rubiaceae; genus Knoxia; species Knoxia roxburghii. The sequence goes on along the minus strand of CM059415.1, from coordinate 19,928,462 downwards.
CAAAAACCCACTTTTGACCAACCTTTGAATCCTACTAAGGTTGATATGACCTAGTCTCAGGTGCCAAAGATAAGTCTGATTCAAAGGGGAAGATTCCTTTCTCTTATTATGATTCAGTGATGAGTTACTAGTTTCTGTGTTTTGCATAACTGGGGAGTAAGTCTTGATTAAAAACAGATTGTCAACCAATGTACCGGAACATATAAGTTTCTGGCATTTTCTTATAAAAACCGAACCGTCAGAAAATACACACTTATAACCATATAAAACAAGTTTCGAAACCGAAAGCAAGTTCTTTCGAAAACTAGGTACATAAAGACAATCCTTCAAATATAAAATAGAGTTTGAAAAATAAAGACTAATAGCTCCCACTGCAGCCACAGAAACTCTGGTAGTATCCCCAAGGTAGACCTGCAACTCTCCCTCTCTAAGCAGCCGGGTCACTTGGAACCCCTGCAAAGAATTACAAACGTGATCAGTGGCTCCCGAATCCACACACCAAGTATCCGTGGGAATTGCCGCTAAACACGTCTCAGTAACTAGAGAGAATTTACACATACCTCGAGGCTTTGGGCAGTCCTTCTTCCAATGTCCTGCTTTGCCACATCTGAAGCACTTTCCTCTCGGCTTCTGCTTCTTGGCAATGCCTACCTTGGGTCGATGACTGGCTCCTGCTTTCTGGCCTCTCTTCCTCTTTTGCTTCCTGGCTTTGGGCCCAGGAGAGGAACCTGAGGGACCAACAGTAGCCAAGGCTTGCTTCTTCTCAGCGAAGAGGCTCTCAGCAGACACCAATGCAGTCATGAGCTCAGAAAGTGAATATGAGAGATTCCCCATATTATAGTTCAATTGAAACTGCTCAAAACTGGGAGGCAAGCTCTGAAGGATGATATCGATCTGGGTTTCCCCATCAATCTCACCTCCCAATACCTCAATCTCATTGATGCAACCAATCATTTCCAGCACGTGATCTCTCACTGAAGTGCCCTCAGCCATCTTGGCATTCATGAGTTTCCTCATAGCTGACTGCCTGGCTGCCCTGCCCTGATGACCAAACATCTCCCTGAGGTTGAGCATCATATCGTAGGCTGAGGTCATCAACTGATGCTGGTGCTGCAGTACACTCGACATGGAAGCCAAGATGTAGCACCTGGTCATCTCATCAGCTTTCTGCCACCTCGTATATGGCTCTCGCTGCTCAGGTGTGGCATCCTCACTGGGCTTAGGGGGGCACTCCTCAGTGAGCGCGTACTTATAACCCTCAGCGGTTAGGACAATGTCCAGGTTTCGTTTCCAATCAATGTAATTAGGACCGGTGAGTTTGTTTTGGTTCAGAATGACAGCTAGCGGGTTGAACGACATATCAACTGAAAATAATGAAAAAACATGTCTCAGTATACTTTTCGAAAATATTGAAAAATCCTCAGAAAAGAAATATAATCTTCTACCGACATCTCTCCCACCGGGATTAACGCAGGTCACGTTGGGTGAACATCTACGCCAACCCACATTCGTTCGAGAAGGACCGAAGTCCATTAATCTCATTATCTGACCAACGATCTTATGATCAATGAAATTAATAGTCGATAATTTTAGCCGTACACGTAAATAGCGTTACCTCGTGGGAGGGATACTATAAACAGTACACTAAGTGTATGCCATTACGTGACTTCTAAGTTTGTTACTTAGGGTACTAATGCGCCTCGGTTAGCGAGGGTGTCGCAACTTTTCCCAATTAAACGCACTATAGTCATCCCTTTAGAAATTCATTCCAGCGATATCTGTGATTGAAAACTCATCCGTAGGGAAGCCGTTTAACCACATCACCAATGAACTCGTAATGGAGGCCATGGGGCTATTAACCAACCCGCTCCCACTTAGATTTTTAAAATAATTTCAATTCGCCCTAGTTTTCTCGGTTTTCCATTTTGGTTTTCTACGTAATTAGGAATCACCCAAAAATTACGATAAACCAAAATCTGGGTTTTCTCGGTTTTTTACGTAATTAGGAATCACCCAAAATGACGATAAACCAAAACCCCACGTAATTAGGAATCACCCAAAATTACGATTAAACCAAAACTTGCGAACGTAATTAAGTTTGAGGATTTTTACGTTTTAACATGCAATATCTTAACTATGGATATTCGCACCCATAAAACCGTTGGAGTTTTAATATGCGAATAATCTACCTTAGTTAATTGCACATTACCTTTTGAAAAAACTTTTGGTTTGAATTTCGTTCATGCAAAATAAAACGAAAATCACACAATCAACGAAAAAATCATAAATACGGGAAATTAAATAAAATAAAATTTCCCGACTATTATGGCCTTCTCTATCGTTGATTCCTTGACGCCTCGGTGACACTTCCCGTCGTGTCGCTCCCACTCGTTATTTGGATTCCTCTCGATTAGCCCGGGTTTTCTCGGTTTATTCCGTAATTAGGAATCATCCAAAATTACAATAAACCAAAACCCGCGAATATAAGTTACCCAAAATAACGTCTTCGTCATAGTACAAAAATTCCTATATACCAAAGGCGTTTTCTAGGAATTTAAAGACGACATGATTAGATCAAATCCTACTACAAGATTTTTCTAATCCTACACGGCTTCCAGCTCGTGGTTATTACTATTACAGAAATTTCCATTCAAAAATAAAATGAGCCCGGACATGTCCCGGGGTTTATGAATGAAAATTAAATTTCTACCATAATAGCCGGGAAATCAATAACCACCTGTTTATACATTTCGACAAAAATAATAATGCCAAAATAAAGCCGTGTAATAAATCAAACAAGTATAAGACCGAAACCAATGCTCTGATACCAATTTGAAGGAAAACTGAACAAGCCCGGGCTAAATTGAAAACCTCACTTTCGTGCTATGCATTCCAGAATCGGAAGCTTTCGACCAAGCTCAGGCTCAAATTAGTTTACCCATGAACGGATCTAGGCTTATACTTATTTAATTTATTAATCGGGACACAAAAAATTAAATCTTTAATTAAAACGGAACTTAAAGATTATACCTTTTGTAGCGAAGTCCCTCGTTTAAAGAAAACCAAATAAAATCTGCTGCTATTTCCACAAGAAATCCGAAGAATTCTCCAATACCAACTCCGAGATAGTGTGGGCTATCTTCTACGGAGTTACCCACGAGCAATCGAAGAAAACCCAGAAACTTGCGCTGGAAGAAAACTCAAATTTTGGGAAAAACTGCACTAAAACAGTGCTGCCCAGAAATTCTAAAAACCCTGCACAGGCCACCGGACTTCTGGATGATTTACTCGCCGGAGATGGGCTGCTCAGTCCCGATCTAGACAACCAGAACTCACGGATCACTCAGCTAAGAAGATCAGACGTGAGTTCCGGCCGGTTCTGGGCACTGAGTTGCGCCAACTGCCGTTGTACTATGCAGATCGAGAAAAACCTGCTGGCGAGAAGAACTGGACAGCGCTGCTGTCTTCTACTAAAAATCTGACCGGCGGCCTGCAGCAGTTATGTCCGATTGATTAAAGAGTTTTTCTTCCAAGGAGAAAATTATCTTGGTCGACTTTGAGAGAAAACTTGACGAAGAAGACACGTTCTCTCTCTAAACCAAATTTTCTCTTTATAGCCAAATGACTTGGCTGCCAAGTTTCCTTAGGGTTTTGTTGCCCATTATGTTGTATTTATATAAGCTTCTAAGGAGACCTAATGGGCTCTCGAGTTAGGCCTTAAAATTTGACTTTCGTTGACCGCTAAGTCTTCCCGACTAATCAACTCCAATCGAACCTTTTAAATTAATTTATTTTAATCCACTTTGTTAATTTAATTTAATCGAACCCTTAGAATTAATTAATTCAAAATCGAATTAATTTCTAAATTCACTTTGTCGATTAAATATTAATTAAACCCTTCGGATTAATTAATTTACCTTGTCGATTAGTCAAACGCATAATCGGGCGTACCACTAACGGACTAATTATGGAACTACCGCTCGAAAACGACTTTACATCGCGCCATTATTATTTTTTCTATCTCCCCACATTAAAGATCTAGTGCTCGTCGATTTATCAATTTACTGACAAATTAATTCACCGACTTCTTGGTTTCCGAGATTAGTACCACTCGACCTTTTATTATACCAAACATAAAGTTCACTGGCCAGGTTTAGTATAATAACCTTACGAGCTCATCTCGGGAGCACCATCAACCCGGCGAACCGGTACGTGGATTCCTCCGACTAGCAACTGCACGCAAGAAGCTAAACACCGCATACCCAACTTACCGAGGTATTGGCCTCAATTGACCTCACTCTTTGGCAAATCAAAGCATACGACACCCAACCCTCACGCCCGTCCCAATCTCGGGATTGAGAGACGGAATACTAGGACCGAATTGACTACGCCGATCAGTACAAGTCAATTCTATCCAAACTGGTCATGCTCAATATGCCCCGGGCATATCTGTGTGATTTAAACTAGTCTAGATAAACCAATTTCCAAACCACACAATAACCTATACCGATAGTATGTTCAGACTATCTCGGTTACGAGCATACTTTTTATATATCAATACTTTAACCAATAATGGTATCTACTGTGTTTGTCGACACCCCGTTATCTAGTTCTATGATATAAAGGAACAAATTTATACTGAAACAAAATGATATGTCATCTGTGGATATTAGTTTTTGATACAAGCCATAGCTTTTCTGTATTCAAAACTAACACTTATGATATGATCATGACAACTTCTTTTTTTAAAAACAACAAAAGTATTTTCTCAAGTTGTTGTTTATTTAAAAGGGTCAAAATACAATTTTAGTCCCTTATAATAGGAGTAATTTTATTTTTGGTCCTTTTTATAACTCGATTCCTCATAAATATTCAACCCATTTAGATCGATTCACAATCCAAAATGACGGTCGAAACCCTAAATGAGTTGAACATTTATGAGAATCTGGATTATAAAATATGTTGAAAACATCATGGTACAAATCATTTTGAAGAAAAAATTATGTTTGACTAGCGATTATATGAGTTAATCCGTTATTTTCTAAACTTTTTCGTAATAAAGGATCAAAACTCCTAAAAAAAAAGAGAATGGACTAAAAGTGTTCCCGTGAAATTAAAAGAAACCAAAAATGAAATTACCCCTATAATGAGGGATCAAAACTGCATTTAAGCAATTAAAAATAAAAGAAAAAAAAAAACTCGTAATTAAACTGTTATCATTTTATATTCAAGTCCTCATAAAACACCATACTTCCTACAGCTCGATCACGGCAAACTCTTGTCTTGTTTATACTCAGAATTCACAAACGTGAGAGCGGAAAATTTCCCAACAATGGCTGACGAAGGAGAGGCTTCGAATAAGAGGGTTGTGCTGGAATCGCTAGGATGGTTGACGGAGTCCTCAATTATGCCCAAAAAGCACCGAGCCATCGAAGGCGTCGGCGCGTCGTCAATTTTGGAGCTCAAAGCCCAACTCTACAAGTCTCAGGAAGAGTCGAAGAGGGACCGCCTCTCCAGGGACCCAATTTATAGCTCTTCCTCGTCGGACCACCACAATCTTGAAGTCCACCGCGCTAAGAAGAAGATCACTGCTCATGATCCCTTCTCCGTTAAAAACTCCGGCGTGGAAGCTCGTGCTGCCAAGTATGGGAACGAAAATTTCTTTTACTTCGTTTAATTTTGATAAATTTCCTCTCTTTTTCACTCGCAGGTAATTTAGGATTGTTGAGTTAAATTGGGAATTGTGGAGTCCGTGAAAATTTTGTATCAATTTCATCTTAGGGATGATTTCTGATTAGGTTTTGCATTTTACATTGACCTTTGTAATTGTTTAAGTCTTCACGCATGTTAAAAGAAAAATTATTTATTAGGAAAAATGGAAGGAGAGGATTTTCTATTATTTTGTGGAGGAAATTTTGGTAAGTGGTTTCCTTTGATCATGGATTACCTGATTAATCGAAAATTTTTTCCTGAACAATATTCAAGGGATAAGCTCGAGCTGAAAGCTATTAAGGACGGAACAGCTAGCTATGCAGCATTGGAGAAGAAAGCGGAGTTATACGATAAGCTGGTTAGGGGAGAAATTTCCGATGAGGAAGATCAAGAGAAGTATTCTGTTGATTTTTTCCGCAAGGGTCTTGAACAAGATGTGGTACAGAGGTCTGAAGGGCATGAAACTTATATATCTGGAGGACAAGATGATGATGATGATGACGGTTCTATACTACCCAATGGGAGACCTGTTGAACTTGGCCGGACATCTACCACCATTAACAGGAGTGAGCATAAGCGTTTTGTGATGTAAGTTTAAGAAAATTCATTCTGGCTATTAACTACCAATGGTTAATATCTTAATTTATTAGGTTCGAGTGAAGAAGATGGCTTCTGATGCTTGGTTCTTTTATTAGAAATAATATGATGCTTCCTCCAATCCAATTTTGGTTTGGGAATCAAACATAATACATGGTTTTACCTCTTATGATACCAATAAACTTAACCCCCAAAAATTCTGAGAAAGATTCTCACCAATTGAGTGTTTGATCCCAGTTCTTTGATGAAAATAAAAAATCTGGTTTTGAATATTTTGATGGAAGACGAGAGGGGAGAAGATGTTAAAGTTTATTGGTTATGGTGGGTACGATTAAAACACATTTTGAAAGATGAGAGTCTAGAGAGAATGGCCTCTCAAAGATTTATTGATCATGATCAGGAGCTGGAGCTGGTGTATTAGGTTTCTTGGTCATGGTGTATTTGATCTAACCCATTTAGATATGAAGATTAATTACTGTCCATGGTAGATTTGCGATGGTTAATATTGAGGATGGCTTTTGAACAATATAGCAAGTCAAAATGAAGTTGAAGATTTCTTGGTCATGGTGGTCATAGTGGGTTTGTGGAGATAATTTTGGGATTAACTATTTATACAAATTATGGCTTCTTGATGAATTTAGGAAAGAAGCGAGGAAATGAGGTTCAAACTTTCTCAGATGGTAGGTCTGGGAAAATAATTTGTGGAAGAGTGTTTTGGTCATGATAAATAATTAATTTTTTTTGTGGTGTGAATAATTGTTCTTGGTTTGGAATAACTGATTGACCCCTTTACCTGATTATCCTATACCAAATGGCTGTTATTTTGGATTGGATCAGTCCTACTGACTGTGGTCACTTTCATTCTCCAATGAGATATTTTTAGTGTTAACTTGAGGTATTGGTTTCAAGTTTTGTTTTTTCAAAATAACCTCAGCAATCTAGTATCTTCTAAACTCCAACTAAACATAATGATGCAAAATTAGTTCTCAAAGAATATCCCTTACCCTCCTACTAGGCATACCAGGTAGAAACCCACTCTCACCTTCACAGAGGAGGAAGCCATCAAAGTGTCCGAGATAGTTGCATCGCAATTCCCATATGGGTGATTGTACTATTTGGCTTCTACTAATTGGTCATCATTGATGGTGTTCATCTAAGTTTTTTACTTGCTGGTGTTCAACTAATCTGGTGCATTTGAATCCATTTCTTTTGGATTGAAGACTTTGAAGTTTTTTCTTGCATAAAATAGAAACTGAGTCTGACGTTGAAACACTAAAACCTTATTCCAGAGTTTTCCTATTATCTTCAACTCTGAAACCAGTGAAAATTTTAACGGTCCCAAAAGCTCTTAATTTGAGGATCCTAAGGATTCAGTTGATCCCTCGTGTTATTCTGAGATTATGCTGGTTTTGGCATTAGTAAAGTAGAAAATTTTTGAAAACTATTATGGAGTGTCAATCCAAATGCTCATTCAGTGATCATAGCTCAAGTTCTTGAAGTTTAAGCTCTGCTTTAGTATCTTTGGATTTTAAAACACTCATTCTTATAATGCCTTTCGGGCTGTTTTGAAATAAGTTAAGCAGCTGAAAAGGACAAATCCACGAGTATTTCCTCTTCTTAGAAACAGAATTTTGCTTGCGAGTGTCTTACTTTAAGCTCTGCTGTAGTAGCTTTTGATTTTAAAACACTCATTTTATAATACTCCATTAGCTGTTTAGAAATATTTTTAGCAAATCGGAACAGGACTAATTTGTGGTAGCTCCTCTTCTTAGAAACCGATTTTTGTTCGCAAGTGTGTATTCCTTCTATGGTAAAGAGATTTTTAGGAACAAAATGATAATGTTGGCTGAGGAAAATAAAATGGAATAATGACGAAGAGCAAGCCGCTGAAAACAGGCATTGTGGTGATTTGGAAGTTTTTTGTTAGCTATTACAGTTTATGAGAGATGGTAGACTATCTCAAATTTTGATGGAAGGCTTTTGCTCAAATTTTAACCAAGGTCATTTGCATGTAGGAACAGTCTTCAAGAGGCTTCTAGAAGACTATAAGCCTGTAAAAGCACTTCCGTTTCCTTTTATTTTATGTTGCATACAGGTAATAAGAGGAGCACATTCCTAGCTTTTCCATTTCCTGTATATTTATCCTGCCTTTAGACATTGAGAACCCCCTTCTTGAATGGTACAATGACCAAACTAATTCACAAGATTGCATCTCGTGAGTAAGTTCGACATGTAATGGTGAATGATGCGTGACTTAACCTGCTTCCTTACCCTTGAAACAAAGAGCATTATTGGTGCTTGAACTTCCAGAAGTTGTAGATTATGGCCTCTTCAAGGACTATGTATTCTGCAGTATTTAAGACTGGTGGCCTATATTGAAGAACACTATTTACCTTGAAATTTCTTCATCTTCACAATAACAAATGGTTGTAACAATCCCTTGTCCTTGAAACAGAGATCAAATTGTAAAAAACCCCATTAAGCACCTCTCATCATATGTGCCACTGATCCCACAAAGCATTAAGATTGCAATGAATTCCAAAAGACAAAGAACTTAAGACTTTTAACTAATTGAAGACAAATTTTCAAGCATCCACCCATAAATACATCACAATCACGTATAACTGTAACAATCCTTGTGACCTTGTCCTTGAAACAAAAGCTAAAATTGTAACAACCTATCATCCCCAAAGAACCAAACTCTGCCTTACATAAAGTTTCCAGAGTATGATTAACCGGTATAAGTACCGGCCATAATTTACAAAACATTCTGTAAGTAAGAGGAGGAAGGTTTAAGGGCTTACCTGGTGTAAGATATCACATTGGTCGAGATATGAACCCTAGATGCTGTTGGAGTAAAGGATGGTCAAGAAGGGCTTTCTAGTGTGTAGAAGTGTCTGTATATCAGCTGCTAGGCGCTTTAGTAATAATTGTTTTGCTTTGGTCACCTGTAAGAGCTGTCTGTTTGGCAAATTTTATTCTTGGTATGTCATCATTGAGGTTGAAATGCAAAGGTCTTAATCTGGCAATGTAGTCCTGGTTCTCCTGAAGTGATAACCTAAAATTGTTATGGTTGAAGTTTGAAGTTGTCAAGATTATAGGAAAATAGAAAGTAATTCTGATAAGTTACTATTTTGACACTCTGCAATGTTGTTAGCTGATATACCAATAAACTGTTTGTTTTCTGTTAAACCAAAGGAGAGTATCTTTTATTACGTGCCCTGTGCTGTAGTTTTATGTTAGGAACATGTACAAAGAACTTGAATTTTTGTTTTTTTTGGCTTCCTTTACTTGCACATTTTCTTTTGTTGCTTTCTTTCTGTGGATGTGGATATATTTTCCAGGAAAGGACCCCTTAACCTAGGGTGGAAGAGATGTATGAGTAATTACTGCTCAATAGTATTGGTGAAAGTGATAATAATACTGGTCTTAGAAACCCCTTTTCTGGAAGACAATATAGGACCAAGTATAATGTCCAAATATTAAGAGTATAAATGTGCTAAGAAATGGAGTAGGATGGTGCAAAATACTTGTATGTCCACTGCATCTGTTTCCCTGGAGAAAAATGGTCTGAATGCATTTCATTGAATGACCTGCAGCCTTCCTCGTACTTCGCATCAGTTCTGTTTGTCCCTTTCTTTAAGTAGCAGGTATCAGCAATGCCTCCACAATTTAGCCTCTTTCTCCTGTCTCGCAATAGATATAGATTTAACTGGTTTAACCAATTTTTAAGTTTGAAACTCCAAGCCCATTTAACACTCTTGCCGTAGCAAATTTGGATGTCTGTTCAGAGCAAGATTGTTCAGTTTAAATATGTTGGAGAAATCTAGGATGCTAGAATTTTGAGATGTCTGATTCTTTTTGTATTATATAAAACGGAAAATGTTATTCTGTTTAATTAGGTACAAAAGAATATATGTCATATCCTCTTATATGATTTATCTCTTTCCTTTTCAATTTTTTGCAATAAGTAGATTGCTACCATCAAGAAAGAAGTTAAACTCATGGAACTGTAACTAATGGGCCATTTGATTTACATTCTTTAATCGGGATGGCAATGGGAATGATTGAGGATTCGATCAGAACGACAATCATGATTGTATTATTGTTATTTGTTTGAAAATATGGAATGACCTTCATTGTAATTGATGTTGTTTGGTTCGCCTTAATATCAAGAATGTAAATAAGTAAAATTCAGTTTTATTCCTATTAAAATGTATTAAACATTTTTAAAATTTTATTTTTTATTATAAATAGATACAATAAAAAAAAAAGAAATAGAATATGTAAAATTAATAGAGGAAGTGGGAGAAAAGTAAAGGAATGGGAATGAAAGACGAGGGAAGGAGAGTAAGGAATGAAAATTTGGTAATCATTGCTAAATTCTGATTACCATTAACCCATACCAAACACTATCTATGGGATCCACTCCTATTCCAAATCTGTTGTTTTTGGCAATCATCTTGTTGAAGGTGTTCATGAGTTAATAGAGTTTCATAGTTCAAATTGACACCGTATAGTAGCTGGAGGCTAATGATGATCTCATTTTCCATTATATATATATATATATATTTCTTATGCTAATTGTTGGTATAACTAGGGATGTATCTTGTATTGGATGTGATTTGAGAAGGATTTTAATTGATGTTTTCATTTCCATCTATTATTAGGGAAGTGCATGAAGAAGCAAAACTAGCTAGAGAAAAGGCATCGGACGTCAAGATGCTAAGGCAAGAGCAAGCTGCAGCTCGTAGGGAGAAACTAAAGCAGGCTTATCTCAGAAAGAAACTTGAAAAATTGAAAGCTTCCTCCAAACCTGGAGCAGGCGTGAGCAAGAGTTGGTAAGTTTAAACTTCATTTTCCTTGATAGAATTGTAAATATTAACTTTTATTTTTGGCTTCTTACAATGTACCGACATCCCTATTCATTTTCTGCTTCCGGATGCCAGCACGTAGGTGTCATATTTCATTGCCATTCACTTTTACTTGTTTCGATAACTACTGAATAGTAACTTTTGAGGTATCTTTGTTCATAGATCCATCACTTGCTTGACCTCTCTGAAGAGGGACCTTGTGAAAAATTCATCCATTGGGGGAGTGGTGAAAGCTGTGTATGGAGATTAAGCCTTTGAGTAACCTGATGAATAGTCAAGCTCAAGGGATATCTGTAAGAGTTGGGAAACGGGTTTCAGTTTGTGGATACTGTGCAGCAGTTGCTTCTGAGGAATCCAATTGAGATAAATTAGCAGGAAGGGCAACTGCAATTGTTATTGCTCTTGAGAGTAACAGAGGATCCAGTGAAGCTTTGTGGAAAATGGTGGATGGGAATTAGGAAGGTGGGATTGGTTTCATGCTCCCCCATCTGCTTAATTATTCTCTTTAACTTTTGGAGGCTATAACCATAGCTGCCCTCTAAACGAGATTGTAACTAGGATTGCATAATTGAAAAGCACGATCAGACTTGGTAAAAAATGATGCTACTTTTGGTAGTAGAGAGAATTGTTATCGTTGCTTTACAGAAGCAAACAATTCCTGAAATGTACGTTTAGGAGCGTCAGCACGAGCTACTATCTCCACCACTTTGTAATTGGATTCTGGATGAAGCAGCGCCTCAACAGCAACTTGAGCCACCTCATCTCTCGAAATCGAACCGCCGTAGAGAGTATCCTGAATACAGACAGATCCAGATGTTCATTCAAGAGTGTCATGAATGATCAAAATCATCAATCAAACAAAACATTATTAGATTAGATAGTATAATGTTTGTTCATCAAGGCCATACCTCTTGTTCCATTACTATATTTCCCGAGGGTGGATCATTCCTTAACCCACCAGGTCTTATGATTGTGTAGTTAATGCCGGATTTCCGAATGTATTGCTCTGCCTGAAGCTTTGCTATCAGTACCAGTCCAAAAACATTGAGAATAATATACGAGGGATTCAATACTTGTCCCATAGCTGCGCCATTTACTAAGATAGAACTTATAAGGATAAATCTGTTTACATCGCGTTTTCGACATGCTTCAACAAGGTTCACTGTGCCAAAATTGTCCACCTGCAGAGGAAGAGCCCTCAACTCTTTCACGTTCAGAACAGATCAATTCCCATTAATTACTACAATCGTGAGACCTTGAATGGCAGAGACAATCACAAGGTATGAACTGAAAAAGACCAAAATACACATAGAAAAGGTGCAGAAAGCGAATGAAGGCGCACTTTTGTTAAAAGCTATGGAAACTTGAGCAATCTTTCATACTTGTCCAAAATTATGAAACAAAACAGAGGGTGGTAAAAGTTCAAACAGGCAGCATTGTGTTTTCATATACTTTTTCCTTCTAAACATCTTCCTGGAAACACAACTGGATGGTTTCAATGTTCATAAGGAATGTAGGAAGAAATTTCTGCATTTGTTTTATCATTCACAATTATGCAAGTAGCGGAATCTACTACCATGAATACTAAGTGAAACCACCAACTCATTTCCACAACAGCCCTGATCCTATTAGTAACTGGAGATTCATACGACAATGAGCAAGCTAAAGAAGAAACCAGTCTGGGCTAGTTGGAGAGTTTCCTTGTTGACAATTTACAAGTAATTTCTCAAGCAAGGTTACACATAAAGAATGATGCTTGACATATATAGTGCTGCAATCAGATGTTGAGAGATTCCTGATCAGAGTTTCTTCCTGAATATTTCAGACAATATAATTCCTGACAACAACTAAAATCCACAATATAATGATATTGGTGCCTCAATTAACAGCTAGTCTCACTGTAACGACTAGGGCTGTATGCATTGGGTCAATTTCATACAAGCCCCTTCACCTCCACAAACCCCTTACACTACATGAGCCCCCTTCAATCCAGACTAATGGAAATCTCAGAGAAAAAGATTTCAGTTAAGTCTCCATTGCATAAGTTGTTCAATTGAAGATAAAGAATGAAGCCACCAATTTACTAGAGTAACACGAGTGATGATGTCCTACTAGTGCCTAATCTGAACTACACTGTTTCCTTGGAATTTCATTTTGGAACTTAACCAATGATGTTTTCATTATCACCACACCACCATTGCTTAAGTTCCATATTATATTCTAGTTATTATCACTAAAGTTTATAAAGAATTACAGTCACAGAAACAGATGTGAAATCAGTTAATATAATTTAAAATAAGAATGTAAATTATTGATTGTGTTAGAATTTCCCACTCAACCTTCCATGGTGACAATAGATCCCATGAAGGACGAAAGCCTGTTGCACATATTACAGCATATGCATCATCACCAATTGCATCAGCTAGTTTCGCTGAACCCTCGGTCACATCTGCTTTCACCTGAACACAAAAAAAACTAGGATTCACTATTCCACACATATTCACAAATCAGGATAAATTGGGGGGAAATTGAGGCTTTCAGCAGAGGGACAGAAGCAAACACTCACAAATTGAACGTCCGGGTTGTTTCCGGCAAAGGTTGATTTTGCCTTGTCTATGTCCCGAACACCAGCCTTGACAGCAAACCCTTTCGCCAAGAGCTGCTCAACAATCCTTTTCCCAGTGCTGCCAGTGGCACCTGCGACAAACACTTTCTTCTTTCCGCTGCTGCCCACTTGGTCATTTTCTTTGACCTCACTCCCTTCCATTGATGATTTGAGGCGAAAAGAGTGAATTTCAGAAGGGAACACTGATGTGGGGATAGTAAAGAATGGTCTCGTTGTGAAAGGCGAGGCACGAAATAGAGCAATGGCCATTGTCTCGCTATATTTTAGCTGTCTTGCAAAATACTGAATTTTGTAAATTAGCAGCCACAACTCTTCCCTAACTTAGCAGTTTCTAGATGTGACAGTGACAGACCTTTTCAGAAAAGAAAGAAGAAACCGCTTTGATTTACAGAGCAAAAACGGTTGTATACAAGTTGCGTTTCTATCTTTCTATGTAAACCACTAACTACATTTTTAACTTATCGTATAAGTGCACCATCTTATTCTAATACATCGGTGACGTGAACAATAATGCTGAGGATTTGTTTCTTCATTGCAAACCTATGCTGCCTCATTCATGTCATTTGTCCCCACAAGTTGGAGATTGGTGAAAATCAACCAAACCCAACTTGAACACAATTGAAAAAAATGGAGGGCCAGCAAGGGATTTAGTAAAAGAGATCAGCTAGCTGTTCTTTGGTAGAAGCATGTTCCAAAACAATGAAACATTTCTTGAACTCATGGCGCACACAATCAATTTCAATGTGTTTGGTTAGTTCATGATGTAAGAATGTGGCCTGGATGTTATGGCTCATATCTTTAATACGCCCAATTAAATTAGTTTAGGTTTCCTAATCAGTTTAATAATATGATTAAATCTAGATCGTTAAACTAGTATTCGATGGACGTACTATATTAAACATTGTGGGTATATAAACTAGTCATCTTCCTGCCCTAATCAATTAACACACAACACACTATTATGTGTGGGTAAAATAAAGTTGTCTTTCCATTTGGCTATCTACCGATCAAGAGGGTCAAGGTGGAGAAACTAATTTATTAGAATTATTGTGATCCTGCTGCAGATCTGGTTTTCTTATATATCTGGTAATCTTCTGATAATGATGAATTCCGCATTAAAGTATGTTTTATGTGCTTTATTTATGTTGTTATTATTATATTCAATATCCTAATTGGCATGATTGTTATGATGTTCTTCTCATGTTAAAATCTACATGTGGTATCAGAGCCTGAGTTTTGAATAAATGATAATTCATAGATTTTAGATTAATTAAATTATGAATTAATTAATTATGAAAAGTTTACGATGAACCTGCCGGCGGCATTATTTATCGTTGTTTTCCTGATTAATGAATATCAGGATAATAATTGTATGTACATTGAGTTAATTTCGTCAATAAATTACATAGCTATCTAACGACTTCACCAAATTAACCTCACATGTTTATGAATTGATAATGGTCTGAAGCTTTCGGTTTTTCCGAAACTTCAACTTTTCATGTATAATGTTTTAATTAAAGTGGCCAGCCAAATCTATGAGGCCTGCCGCCTCCGCCTTTTTTTTATTATGGGTTGCTTATATAATTAAGGTGTATGGTTTAATTGTTAAGGAGCTGGTGTTATATATATACAATTACATATATTTTTGTTGATAGCACAAAACAATTGATAATGTATGTTTTTATCGTCGTCTTTTCCTTAAAACATGTGTGTCAGTCGATTTTGATGGTTACCATCAATTAATGTTTATGTTGTCCCTTTTATATTTATTATATCGATTATGCTATCCATATATATACACGTATGATAAATGTCTTTTGATTCTATTAACCATTAAAAGAATTATTAAATATTTTATTATATGACATTATGTAAAAAATTAATTTGATAGTCATCAAATTGGCTAAATTAATTTTTTGAATGTAGGCATATAATTTTATGTATTTTATGGCATATTATAGTTATTTTAATTATATGATATTAAGGTGAAAATTAATTTGTCAATCACAAAAGTGATTAAATTATTTTTTTTTTGAATGTAATCATAAATTTTATAATTTATGGAATTTTATGATTATCTTAACTATATGACATTAAGTGAAAATTAATTTGTTTGTCACCACAGTGACCAAATTAATTTTGTATGTTTAGTCATATAATTTATTTAATTTATAAAATACAATGATCGTTTTAATTATATGACATTAGGTGAAAATTAATTTATTAGTCACCAAAGTGATAAAATTAATTATGGTCATATAATCTAGTGTATTTTCTGAATGCAAGAATTGTTGAAATTATATGACATTAAGATAAATTAATTTGTTAGTCACCAAAGTGGCCAAATTAATTTTGAATGTGGTCATATAATCTTATGAACTTAAGTAATTACATAAATTATTATATGGCATTTAGATAAGGTTAATTTGTTAGTCACCAAAGTGGTCAAATTAATTTTGAATGTGGCCATATAATTTCATATGTTTTATGTAATGCCATATCTATTTTATTATTTGACATTTAGATAAAGTTAATTTGTAAATCACCAAAGTGACCAAATTAATTTTGAATGTATAGTCATATAATCTTATGTACTATTGGATGCCTTATGAAATTTATTGGTTGATAGAAATAATAGATTTTACCCAAAGGAAAATCAATGTTCTATAACCAATACATATAAACGAGATATATATATTTGTCCAAAGATACTATATATTTATGAAGTTAATTTAATTTTCCTATGAAGTTCAAATTGCATTCAAAGTATGATGATAGATATATTGTTGCATTTCCCAAAGGAAATCAACAATATTTTATGAATAATGTTTGTGTCTGATTTATTAAGTGAGCATTATATGTTATTATCCATAGATTATATTTTAATCTATGCAAATTACAAATTATTAGCAGCATTAAGTTAACTTTTTCTAGAAGAGAAAATCAGAATGCTACATGATTTTCTTAAGGTTGAGGATGAGAAATTTTGTTACACTTATAAGGTGCGTGTATGGACATGCATGATTGAGCTCACGACTATGAAGGTTGACAGGTCAAAGAACATGTAGCCATTGTCCTAAACATGACTATTGTTGTAACAAAACTAAAGATACTAGGTATAAATATGAATGACTCATGCTTAATGAAGTTCATTATGAACTCACTCCCTATTGTGGATTGTTTCACATCAATATAACACATAAAAGGATAAGTGGAATATTGATGAACTTTCCATTAAGATTATACAAAAAGAAGTTAGATTAAAGAAAATGGGAGTTCACTCCACTAACCTAGTGATAAGAAGTTGAAAAGAAAATCAAACAAAAATCCAAGACTTTTATGTAGAAACAACCTACTTAAGTTTTACAGGTTGATAATGATGGAAGAGAGAAACAAAAGATAGATAAATGTTACTCCTGCAAAAGGGAATGACATTGTCAAAATGATAATCTTTAAAGTAAATTTTGATTTAGAAAGAAAAGTGTACGTTATGTTTTTGTATGTTTTGAATCAAATTTATCTAAAGTTCCCTCTTATACTTGGTGGTTTGACTATGATACGACTACTTATATTTCAAGTATTATGTAGGGATTTCTTATGATTTAAATATTAATTTTATGGTTGGAATGTTGTTTTGATTTATATAAAGATAATTTATTTATCGGCCATAGTATGTTTTAGTGGCTTATATAAATTGAAACTTGATAGTTCCAAAATCCCTATTCATTATTAATAAAATTATTGGAATAAAGTATAGTGGTTTGATGAATGAAAATTTTGCTTATTTGTGGCATAAATGTTATGAATCTAAATTTTACCGATATTGACTTATGTTTGAAATGCATTAAGGGTAAGCAAACCACACGTAACAAAAAAGGAGCCACAAGAAGCAGTCAACTTCTTGAAATAATACACACTGTGTTAGTTTTGAATACAGAAAAGCTATGGATTGTATCAAAAACTAATATCCACAGTTGACATATCATTTTTCAGTATAAATTTGTTCCTTTATATCATAGAACTAGATAACGGGGTGTGGACAGACACAGTAGATACCGTTATTGGTTAAAGTATTGATATATAAAAAGTATGCTCATAACCGAGATAGTCTGAACATACTATCGGTATAGGTTATTGTGTGGTTTGGAAATTAGTTTATCTAAACTAGTTTAAATCACACGGATATACCCGGGGCATATTGAGTACGACCAGTTTGGATAGAATTGACTTATACTGATCGGCGTAGTCAATTCGGTCCTAGTATTCCGTCTCTCAATCCCGAGATTGGGATGGGCGTGAGGGTTGGATATCGTATGCTTTGATTTGCCAAAGAGTGCGGTCGATTGAGGCCTATACCTCGGTAGGTTGGATATGCGGTGTTTAGCTTCTTACGTGCCGTTGCTAGTCGGAGGAATCCACGTACCGGTTCGCCGGGTTGATGGTGCTCCCGAGATGAGCTCGTAAGGTTATTATACTAAACCCGGCCGGTGAACTTTATGTTCGGTATAATAAAAGGACGAGTGGTACTAATCTCGGAAACCAAGAAGTCGGTGAATTAATTTGTCAGTAAAATTGATAAACCGGCGAGCACTAGATCTTTAATGCGGGGAGATAGAATAAAATATAATGGCGCGATGTAAAGTCGTTTTCGAGCGGTAGTTCCATAATTGGTCCGTTAGTGGTACGACCGATTATGCATTTGACTAATCGACAAGGTAAATTAATTAATCCAAAATGTTTAATTAATATTTAATCGACAAAGTGAATTTAGAGATTAATTCTATTTTGAATTAATTAATTCTAAGGGTTTGATTAAATTAAATTAACAAAGTGGGTTAAATAAATTAATTTAAATGGGTCGATTGGAGTTGATTAGTCGGGAAGACTTAGCGGTCAACGAAATTCAAATTTAAAGGCCTAACTCGAGAGCCCATTAGGTCTCCATTAGAGCTCCTTATAAATAGAAAGCTTAAGGCCTAAGAAACTTAAGAAAATCTTGCAAGACAACTTTGTCTTCCTTGAGTGAGAAAGTTCTAGAGAGAGACTCTTCTTCCTTCTTGGGTTTCTTTCAAAAACGAACTTGAAATCTCACTTTTCGATTTAGATTAAGTCCAAAGATCAAATTTTTAGATAGCCCACCGGACACTGTTCATGGGGGTACTGTTCACCGGATACTGTTCACCGGACACTGTTCACCGAATTCACTGTTCACTCCGGGGTGCTTGATCTAGCTGGGTTTGTGTTGATCTCTTCCTTGGGTTGGTGATCCACAATCCCGGTTGTCCAGATCGTGACCGGAGTTGAAGTGGGTTCGATTTTATTGGCGAGAAAAGTAGTGGGCAACAGTTTTTTGGGTTAAAGGTTTGATCTTTTGGGCAGATTTGATCTAATTGAGGGATTTTCTTGGCGGGTTTCTCGTGGGCTTTGGTAGCAGACTTCGATAGATTATTGCCCACGCAATATTCGAAGTTTTCTCGGAGTGATCTTTTGGATTTCTTGTGAAATTCGCGTAAAGATTGGATTTTTTCTTTAGACAAGGGACTTCGCTACAAAAGGTAAAATCTTTAATATTCCGCTTTAATTAAAGATTTAATTTTTTGTGTCCCGATTAATAAATTAAATAAGTATAAGCTAAGATCCGTTCATGGGTAAACTAATTTGAGCCTGAGCTTGGTCGAAAGCTTCCGATTATGGAATGCATTGCACGAAAGTGAGGTTTTCGATTTAGCCCGGGCTTGTTCAGTTTTCCTTCACACTGATATTTGTGAACTTTATAATATTCTGTTCTTTAGTGGATACAATACATTATCACCTCTATAAATGGTTTTCACTATATGGATATATCTATTTGCTGCATGGAAAATTTCAATCGAGAAATGCCTTTAAGGTATTTGTAAGAGAGGTTGAGATGCAATTAGATAGAAAAGTGAAAACTTTAAGATTGATAGATGTGGTAAGTCTTATAAAAATTATTATGAATTTGAACAGGATCCTAGTCCATTTACTAAGTTCCTCTAAAGTTATGACATATGTGTATAATATACTATGTCAGAAAGGTAAAATAGAACATAATGAATATGGTTAGGAGTATAATAGGTAATTCCTTCACCCAAAGTTTTGTAGATGTATGTATTTAGAATTGTCGTGTATCTGTTAAACAAGATTTCTTGTATGTCAGTTTCAAAATTCCTCTTATATGAACTGAAAGGAAATTTAGCTTAAGACACCTGTATGTTTGGGGTTGTCTAACAGAATCATGCATCTGTAATCTACATGAAAGAAAATTGGATTCTCGAACCTTTAAAGGCTACTTTATTGGTGACCTAGAGAACTCTAAAGGGTTAGGGTTTGCTATCCAAACCATAGTTCTAAAATTGTTAAAGTAGGCATGCCAAATTTTAGAGAAAGATCAAATTAGTAGGAGTACTGAAAATCAAGTTGTCAATATTAATGAAAGGGTTAATGTCTCATTACCCATAAATGTTCCTGAATTCATGACTATATTAAGTGTTGTTCATTTATTGTTGGATTAGAATAATCAAGAACAACATTTGAATAATGAAAAAGTACCCATGAGAACCTAACTTATCACTAAAGCAAGTAAGTAAACTTGTTAGAGAACTTTAATAAACCTGTAAGGGTTAGAATGTAAGTTATTTCCAATGATTATGTAGTTTATTTGTAAACCTAGATTTGATTGTGGCATTGACAAATTCGGTTTTGTTTCACAAACCATAGAAAGAAATAAGTCTAAAAGGTGGATTGATGCTGTGAAATGAGAGTTGAAATCAATGAATCATAATGATGTCTACGATCTTGTAGACTTGCTAGAAAGTCCTAAATGAGTTAGGTGAAGTAGATCATTAAGATCATAACACAACTCGAATAGCAATGTCGAAAAATGTAAAATTAGACTTGTAGTCAAAGATTACACTCAGAAAAGATGGCATTGGTTAGAAAGAGACTTTTAACTTATATCAAAGAATGATTTATTGAGATATTGGGTTCAGTGACTCAGTTTGTTTTAGAGTTACATTATATGAATGTGAAACAACATTTTGAATGAGGATCTTAATAAAGAAGCTCATATGGATCAACCTAAAGGTTTTTCATTGAGCATAAAGAAATTGTGTGTAAACTAATGAAGTCAATATATGAACTTAAAACAAGCTTTCGCTCAATGATATATTATGTCTAATAATATCATTGCTTCCTTTGTTTTAAGGAAATCAATATTGATCAGTGTAGTTGTCGAGGATCAGTGGGAGTATGTTTATAATTGTGATTTTATATAATGACAATATTTTGTTTGTTGCTAATGATTTGATTTTGTTGAGTAAGACTAAAGAAATCCTTTGTAAGAATGAACAAAGGATTATATGCTTACTTGTAAGTTATCTAATCAATTATATGATTAGATATTTAAATTCAGAATTTATGGATGATTGACAGTTGAAAGTTTATGTTTGGCTATTTGTTCTTCTTAATTGAAAGAGCAATCTTATGAAAATACCAAACAATCTGTCATTACTGTATCCATTATGAAATAAAATTTGTAGCTTGTTATGAGGCTACTGTTGTTGCATTATGGCTGCAAAACTTTATTTCAAGGCTTGGAGTTGTCGCCACTGTACGCAAGCCGTTAAAAATTTATGATAATGTTGAAGTAATTATCTTCTTAAAAGACGATAAATGTTCCTAATATGAAAAACATATGAATTTTAAGTTCTTTATCGTTAAAGAAGATATTTAGAAACAATGAGTGTTATTTAGAACATATTATGTTGAATCTTATTATTGCAAATTCTAACTGAGGGTTTACAACTAAAGGCTTTTAAAACAGTGCTTATGATGAGTCTTGGTTGTATTAATGACAATGATGTTCTAACACTCTTGAACTCAATAAATAAATTGTTTCTGATTTTCTATTTCGTATTCTATATGCTTATACATGCATGATTGGTTGAATAAGAAATTCGTATGACTTTTCATAACAGTATGTGGACTGTATGTTTTTTATATACAATTTATGAACTTGACATGATAAGCCCCCTTAATGTTGTGGTGTGTGGAAGGGAGTATATGACTATACTGTGTATGACCGCCATAACTCACATTATGTGGTTTATTATGTTAAGGTGTTAATGATGTTAATGGTTGACAGATTTAATCTTGCTAGCCTTATGTTATACTATTAAATGGAATTGTGGAACATCCGGCCAAGTGGGAGAATGTAAGAATGTGGCCTGGATGTTATGACCCATATCTTTAATAAGCCCAATTAACTTGGTTTAAGTTTCATAATCAGTTTAATAATAGGATTAAATCTGGACCGTTAAACTAGTATTCGATGGACATACTAGATTAAAAATTGTGTGTATATAAACTAGTCATCTCCTTGCCCTAATCAATTAACACACAACACACTATTATGTGTGGGTAGAATAAAGTTGCCTCTCCATTTGGCTATCTACCGCTCAAGAGGATCAATGTGGAGAAACTAGTTTATAGGAATTATTGCGATCCTGCTGTAGATATGGTTTTCTTGTATTTCTGGTAATCTTCTGATAATAATGAATTCCGCATTAAGGTATGTTTTATGTGCTTTATCTATGTGGTTATTATTATATTCAAGATCCTAATTGGCATGATTGTTATGATGTTCTTATCATGTTAAAATCTACACATGAAAGACCAGATTTCTAGTGATATTGATTGCAGCTTTATTATCACACCACAATGGAATAAAATGATCTATGAAAAGCCGAAAGTCATTCGAAAGATAGTTGTGCCACTTGAGTTCACAAACAGTAGAACTCAAACTCCTGTAGCAGAGGACTTGGAAACAGTGGTTTGTTTCTTTGTTTTCTAGGAAACCAACGCTCGCTGTATGCAGTAAGACTAAGTTCTCCAACAGCTGGAGAAAATAGACCATGTGAGGGACAACCCTTGAGGTATCTTGCAACATGAATTGTTGAAAGATTATCTGCTCGGGCCTAGCCAGAAACTCACTTTCGTGCTATGTATTCCAGAATTAGAATCTCTGGCCAGGCCTATACGCTAGCACAATGCTATTCCAACCCTTTTGAAATAACATTGCACAGGATCTGGGTTCGCACTTATTCGATTTACCATGCAACAAAAATTTCTAATTAAAAGCAGAACTTTAGAAAAATACCTTTGAAGCGTGCACTTAGGTGATTCTCTTGTATGCCTCAAGACTTTGATTTCACGTTGTGTGGGCAACGATCTTGAAACCAATTGATCAGCTAATCACCACAATCCACCTGCCAGAAAATTCCAGCACCGCTGGACCTAGCACGTACTGTAAACGCACCGCCCAGAAAGAGAGAAAGCCACACGCAAGGCACCAAATATTTGAGAAAAATTTGGCAGCCCCAAAGCTTGTAAAATCCAAATTTTAGAGAGAGAGAATTTTCTCTCTCTAGATTCTTGAATCATGAATCTATTGAATTATGTGTCTTGAATAGCTAATCCCTTGTCTATATATAGAGTTACAAGACAGACCCCAAGTTGGTTTAGGATTGACCTTCCTACTGGGATTCTGTTTTCCTTCAATCCTGTTCCTGGACTGAAATACATCCAACTGATACAGGGATCCACTTATCCCAAACCAGTTCCTGGTATGATTCACAACCAACTGATACAAAGATTCACTTATCCCAAACCAGTTCCTAGTATGATTCACAACCAACTGATACAGGGATTCACTTATCCCAAACCAGTTCCGGATATTATTCACAACCAACTGACACAATGATTAATTAATTACTTAATTAATTAAATCTATCTTTGTCAATAACCCAATGCATAATTAATCGTACCACTAACGGATTAATTATGGCACTACCATCCTATACCAGAATTGCTTCCGGAATAACTTAATTAAATTATATTCATAATCTCTCCACATCAAAGATATAGTGCTCATTAATATATTAATTTACTGATAAATTAATTAATTAACCTCTTTAATTTTGAGACTAGTACCACTCGACCTTTTTACTATACCGGGTATAAGTCCACCAGCTGGGTTTAGTATAATAAACATAACGAGCTCATCTAGGGAGCACCATCACCCCGGACGCAACTGTACATGGTTTCCTTTCGACAAGCAGCAGCACACCAAGCAACTAAACGCGCGCACGCAACCTACCGAGGTTATTGGCCACAATTGGCCTCACCCTTTAGCAGATCAAAGTACGCTATGTCTAATCCTTATGCCCACTCGAGTCTAGGGATTAAGAGATAGAATATCAAGAACGATTTGTCTATTAAATCAGTACAAGACAAATCATTCTTAATGGTCTAGTTTAATAGACCCCAGACATATCTATATGATTCAATCAGTTTAGACAAACCAATTATCCGAATCACATAATAACCTAAACCGACAGTTTTGTCCAAAACTGTCTCGGTTACGAACCTCATTTATATATTATGTCTTTCAACCAATGATGAGATCTATTGTGTCACACAAGACACCTTATCATCTACTTACATAATATAAATGGACATATCATGCATAACAAGATATAACCAAAACATAAATTGATATATTACTGGGAAAAAGTACAATACAAGCATAGCTTATGTATTCAACTCCAACAGAATTGCTGCCCTCCAATGAACTTGATGAGGTTTAGATATAAACTGAGAAAGCTATTTAACAGAATAAGTGATAGAGCAACTGGCCAACCAAAGTACGATAAGCAGATGGATCTTGAAGAGGAGCACCACAATCTTCCTCTCTTGGAAATTGATGACCCTTCGGCAATGGAGTTGCATCTGGCTTACAACCTAGCAAACATAATGTTTTTAGAATATTCAGAATGTACTTTCTTTGATGGAAGTGAAAACCACGAGCAAATATAGCTATTTCTATCCCAAGGAAATACTTAGCATGTCCTAAATCCTTGATATTGAAAGCTTGATCCAAGAAGACCTTGACTTGCTGAATAGCTGCCTCGGATGATCCAGTAATAAGGACATAATCAACGTAAACCACCACTGCTAAAAAAACTATTCCATCATCCTTCACAAACAAACAATTATCATGATAAGATTGTGTAAAACCATAAGAGTGTAGTTTCTTGGTGAAGTCAACATTCCATTGTCTCGACACTTGCTTTAAACCATATAAAGACCTTTGTAACTTGCACACTTGTAAAGACTTCCCTTTATTGTAGACTTGGGATATTTCATGTATACATGTTTATCAATACACCCATGCAAGAAAGCATTATTGATATCAAGTTGATGTAAAGACCAATTTTTACTGGCTGCAACAGCTAACAAAACCCTAACTGAAGACAACTTAGCTACTGGAGAGAAGCTCACATTGTAATCAGTTCCCTCGACTTGATTGTAACCTTTAACTACTAATCTAGCTTTATATCTATCCACATTCCCATCAAGTTTATACTTCACTTTACACACCCATTTGCAACCTATAGTTTTCTTCCCTTGAGGTAAATCTGTCAGTGTCCAAGTCTGGTTGGCTTCTAGTGCATCCAATTCAACCTGCAATGCATCAATCCATTATTTCTTTGTTCTTGCGTGAGCACCAGCATGTAGGTTCTTGAACCTTAGACAAATTACCTGAAAAACACATGTAGTTAAAGCTAAAGAGTAAGAAGTGTGTGTAAGGAAAAGTGTTAGGTGTAGAGTGATGAGAGGTAGGATGAACAGAAGAATGTTGAAACGAAAAATAGTCATGTACATTATTTATTACAAAATCATTCATCCAACTAGGTGCAGTCGTAGTCCTAGTGCTTCTTCGGATTATTTCATGTTTATGAGGAGAATGAGAGGATTCATGTTCAGGAGATACATCTGGAGGAGGGGAAATGTGATTTAAATCAGATGGAGTATTTTCTGTGGAAATAAAATCTGGACAGAAAGCTGGTACAGAATAGAAACTAAGATCAGTAGAAGGATTATTAGGAACATGATATGGAAATATGGTTTCATGAAAAATTACATCCCTACAAACAAATATTTTGTTGGAACTTAGATTATACACCTTGTACCCCTTTTGTCCTATTGAGTAGCCAAGGAAAATTGACTTGATACTTCTAGGATCTAGCTTATCCTTCCCAGGTGTAACATTTGTAGCAAAACAGAGATAGCCAAACACCCTTATGCTAAAGTAATATGGTAATTTGTTATGCAAAACTAGGGGTGTTAGTCGGCCGGTTTGGCTGGTTTACCAATAACTACGGTTTTAAAATTTTTCAAACCAAGTCGACCAAATAAATATGTCAAACCAAGTTAGTCAAACCACATGTAAATGGTTTGGTTCGGCCAATTTTGTCGGTTTAGAGTTGTTTTATGTTTTTTTTTTAAAATAATAAGTTCACAATCGAAAATATCTATCATATTCTCATCACACAACTCTATAACCACAATCAAACCATAATCATATATATACATTTTCAAGGATGTCTAAAAATTAAAATTAAAATTTTTATGATTGACCACGATGAGCCACAATCCCTATGTAGACAAGAATTGAGAAGGAGAAAGGAGGGTGACAAACGACATCAATAAAGAAAGAAAGAAAATATGCAACATTGAAAGAGAAAAGAGATAGTAGAGTATATTTAAGGTGAAAGAAAAATAAAATATATTTATTATATTATTATATTATATAATAAAATTAAAATATATATTCGACCGGTCAGGCCGAAACGACCGATTTCACCCAAGAAACCATTAGCTAAACCAAACCCTCCGGTTTAAAAATTTTCAAACCAATAAAATTTTTGTCCGGTTTTAGCGGTTTCGGCTAAACCACTTACACCCCTAAGGAGTTTTTCAATTTAGAATTAAATAAGGGAATCTGTTGATCAAATGTGTGGCTGTTAAAAGAGCTTCCCCCAGAATTTCTTTGGAAGATTGGACTGAAACAATAATGCTCTAGTTAGTTGTAAAAGGTGCCTATGTTTCTTTCAACGACACCATTTCGTTGGGGTGTATAAGTACATGTTCTTTGATGAGTGACACCTAATTCATCAAATATTTTCTGACCTAAAGCACTTGTGAATTTTGCTCCATTATGTGACCTTATGACTTTAACATTGGTAGAAAATTGATTCTGGATCATATGAAAAAAACTGGTAAGTATTGGAATGGTTTGTGACTTGTATTTCATAAGAAATGTCCAAGTGAACCAAGTAAAATCATTAACCAATGTAAGGAAAAATTGAGAACCATTTAGACTTCCATTTTTACAGGGGCCCCAAATATCAACATGATGAAGTTAAAAAAATTTTGCTGAATGAATATTACTATTTTGACACAGTAATATGGTCTGTTTAGATAAAGGACAAATTTCACAAACTGAATCTTTATTGCAATTGATAAAATCATGAACTTGAGACAACATCTTCATTACAGTGGCAAAAGGATGCCCTAACCTATAATGCCAAATTGAACCACCATTGTTGACTTTACTCTTGAACTATTTTCAACAAGAGTGTGATTCCTACAACCACTAGAATATACAATGGAATTACTTGAGGAAAACAATGAACAACAATTATGATGAGAATTCATAAAATTTTTAAAACTAACTCCACAACAAAATTGCTGGATCCTCTTTGGATAAAATGAGCTGTAATCCACAATGTACAATCTATTTATCAATTTTCCAACAACAATCAAACCTTTACTCAAACGGTCCTAGAATACACAAAAATCATTAGAGAAGAAAGAATCCACTGATAAGTTTTTTGCAAGTTTATTTACTGATATCAAATTAAATTTGAAATTAGGAATGTATAGAAAACCAGATAATGTCAATTTATCAGACAAACATGCATTTGCAGTAGCCACAGAAGGTTCAAAGACAGAAGTGATAGAACATGAAAATCTTGGTGGAATTAATGAAGAAATGCCCGTCAGGAACATGTCTAAAGAAGTTCTTGATTTTGATGGAATAAAAACTGAGCTGGTTAGTGCATTTGGAAACAAGGTTAAAATTAACCTTAGTGAGGCCTCGACAATCAAGATAGCTCAAGAAATCTTAAAACCTGTGGAGGAAAATGTTATATGCAATGGAATGATGGTAAGTACTGATTATCAAATGTTGAGAAAGAAAGAGGAATCAAAGGGTACCATTTTTGAGGTGTTCAAAGAGGATAAAAAATGGTTAGCTTAACAGTTAAGAAGCTTTTCATGGTATTGGAAATGAAGTGTTAGAGAGAAAGGATAAGTCTACTATGCAAGAAGTTTTCAAGGATGATGAGTGTGGTGAGATGGAAGCAAATCAGGTGGGTACAAATGCGAACATGACACCAATGTTTGAAAAAGAACCAAAGCTCATGAAGACCATCAAAGAATATATAAGGGTAAAGGAGCTTGAGGAATAAGCCTTCTCAAAAAGTGAGGTTGTCAAAATATGAGCTATTCATTAGCGAGTTGAGGAGGATGAATGAGAGTTAACATCTCAAGAGAATTATTAAGAATCTTGTACTTTATTAAGGAAGATAGAGGCAATGGAAACCTATTGGATTTGAATACTAAACATTTGCTTGTATTAAAATATTTCCCAGTTTATATATATCGATTAAATATTTTAGTTAAATTATTTTTATGTTTTACTTATGATGTCCATTTATATTATGTGATTAGATGATGAGGTGTCTAGTGTGACACAGTAGATCTCATCATTGGTTAAAAGACATAATATATAAATGACGTTCGTAACTGAGACAGTTTTAGACATAATGTCTATTTAAGTTATTATGTGATTCAAAAATTGGTTTGTCTAAACTAATTGAATCATATAGATATGCCCGTGGTATATTGAGCAGGACCATTTTGGATTGAATTGTCTTATACTGATTTAATAGACTATTCGATCCTAGTATTCTGTCTCGAAATCCCTAGACTTGAGCAGGCATGAGAAATAGACATAATGTACTTTAATCTGCCAAAGAGTGAGGTCACTTGAGGTCAATAGTCTCGGTGGATTGGGTGCGTGTGTTTGATTTCTTAGTGTGCTGTTACTTGTCGAAAGGAAATCATGTACTGGTGTATCTGAGGTGATGGTGCCTCCGAGATAAGCTCGTTATGTTCATTAATACTAAATCCGGCTGGTGGACTTATGCTCGGTATAGTAAAAGGGTCGAGTGGTACTAATCTCGGATTATAAGAAGTTAATTAATTAATTTATCAGTAAATTAATAAATTAACGAGCGTTATATCTTTGATATGGGGAGATTAAAGAATAATTAATTTAGTTGTTCCGGAAGCAATTCTGGTGTAGGATGGTAGTTCCATAATTAATCTGTTAGTGGTACGATTAATTATGTCTTGGGTTAATTGATAAAGTATAATTAATTATTTAATTAATATTGCTAAGGGTTAATTAGTAAATTAACAAAGTGAAATTATTTAATTAATTAATTAAATCTTAAAGTTCAATTGAAATTAGGAAATTCAAGATATTAGGAAATCTATTTGGATTTGGAATCTAATTAGATTTGGTTACTAATTGGATTTGGAAACTAATTAAGAAACCAAAACCCAATAGGAATGCCAATCCTAAACTAACTTGGGGTCTCTCTTGTAACTCTATAAATAGACAAGAGCTTGCCAATACACAACACACAATTCATAAGTTTTCAAGACAAGAAAACTAGAGAGAGAAAACCTAGAGAGAAACAAAATATTTCTTTTTCAAAGTCTGTAGTCTCTCTTGGTTGGCGTGTTTCCCGGAGTAGTGTGCAAGCAGCGGCGGCGGTTGGTAAGCTCAATCGAGCTTAGCGGCGCGTGGAGAATCAAGTGGTTGCGCGTGGACATTGGCGGCAGCGCGTGAAACACGCGCGGAACGGCAGTGTCTGCTCATTTTTTTTTTTTGGCGAGTTTTTGTGGTTTGTTTTGGTGATCGTTGGTTCGTTACCCATACAACATACGAGTTGGTCTTGAGTGATACAAGTGATCACCTAAGTACACGCTTCAAGAGGTAATTCTTAAACTTC
The DNA here is from genome assembly GCA_030378225.1 of Knoxia roxburghii. Lineage (NCBI taxonomy): Eukaryota > Viridiplantae > Streptophyta > Magnoliopsida > Gentianales > Rubiaceae > Knoxia > Knoxia roxburghii. The sequence continues at coordinate 19,898,643 of CM059415.1, read as the reverse complement.
CGCTTTAATTAAGAATTTTATTGTTGCGTGACAAATCGAATAAGTAAAAGCTAAGATCCTACGCAATGGTATTTCAAGCAAGGGTTGGAATAGTAATTGCGCTAGTGCTTAGGCCTGGTCAAGAGTTTCGATTCTGGAATGCAATGCACGAAAGTAAATTTTTTTACCGGGTCAGGGCAGCTAATCTTTCAAAAACAAGCTTTACAAGATGCAAGATACTTTGGACGTGTTATTGATCAACATAATGGTGTTAAAGACTTCAAGGCGGGAACATAAAATTTCTGAACTAGAACCGGTAAAAGAGCTTGACAATTTGGAAATGTGGGAGGAGAGTGAAGAAAATGAAGAATTCAATAAGGCCATGGAAGAGAAGATGAGAGCTAATAAAGAAAAAAAAAAAAAAAAAAAAAAAAAAAGAAAGGCCAAGAGGAAAATTAAGAAGGCCAAAGCAAATGAGAGGTGTGCTAAAATGATGGATGATTTCACTAAGCTCAATGCCTTTCTTGACGGTATCAAGCCTATGGAGAGTTCATCTTCTCATGCAAAAGACTCGAGGAGTCTAGATGGCTCTTAACCTCTAAAGCAAGAAAGGAAAGTCTAGCCGGAGACTCTAAATTCCAAAGTGCTCTTGGGAGGCAGCCCAACGAATAAGTCCTTTTAAATATCCTTTTTCTATGTTTTAAGTTTATTTCAATATTAGTTAATTTCTTACTTAGTAGAATATCTTATTTTGTGATTCTTGCATTCAAGACTGAATTGATATACAATTTGTGTTGTAGGTATAGAGTTTGAATATCAAAGTACAAGAAGGAAGTGTTTTTAAAAGACAATGAGAGGAACCAGTGACCAGGTGCCAGAGCCTGGTCACCGCTAGATAGACTCCTGTACTAGCATAAATGCAAGCGCCCATGTCGGGCCACTGCCTGGTGGACACCAGCGCTGAAGGAAAATTCAAACCAAGTCTCGGTTGAAGCTCAGCGTCCACCGAGCTGCAGTGACCATGACGCGTGAACAACAATGAAAAGTCAGTCTGGCCACAAGTCGGACACTTACTGGACGCATGGCCAAGTGAGGAAGCCAAACTCCAGCGCCTACTTTCCGTCTGGTGGACACCAGCAAAGTAAAAGAAAAGCCTCAGAAGAAGAAAGTGTCCACCATGACACAGCATAGCGAACACGTCTGCAAGGCATAAAGCCAGGCGCTAGCACCTGCTGGACGCCTGTGGGATGCGACCCGAAACCCCTATAAATACTTGACGAATCGCTTTCATTCTTCACCGCTAGTCCACCGCGACCGTACCTCTTCGTGCAAAATTTTTTTGAACAAATCCTTTTTCCTCTTCTCTTTTTCTTTGATTCCTTCCGATTAAAACACTCTAGCACACTACGAGACACTTGTAGAAGGTAGTTTAACATGAATTTTTCTTTTAATCTCAAGAATCAATGTAAGATTTCTTGGGTTTTCTTAGTTTTTCAAAATTTTCTTCTAGAACTACGGTTTGAGCTTAAACTGCATATCTCTTGATATTTTTTATGCCTATAATGGTTGTTTGTGCTTATTTTGATATGGGTTTGCTATAGCTAAGATTTATTTGACAAAGATGTTTAAAATTTTTGAATTGAAGTTTTAGGGTTTTAAGAGCATGTTAGGTTTGGGGAAAATTTAGTATGAGTTATGCTTATCAAATTATTACAACCTTATGAATATTCTTTTGATTTTGTTTGACATGCTTTACATTTGTTGTTGAGCTTCATTCTTAGTAATCATGCTCTTAAATTTTAAAACCATGTTGGAACTAATATGGTGTTTTTGTTTTGAAGGATTATGGCACCCAGAGTAGAACCAACCACTGCTATTCAATTTTTAGCTAGTGCTCAAGGAAAAAGATCGCTCCTTAATCAATTTCTCGTGACTGAAGGAAGCGCACTAATAGAATACATTATGGGGTGGACCAAGTTAATCTCCACGAACAAGCAAGTTGTGAACAAAACCATGGTGCTGGAATTTTACGAGGGATTGTTACATAAGAAAAATGTTGATGTGGTGAGTGTTCGGAATAATAAAATTCAACTGGGAGCTAATGTCATTAATAAGTTCTTGGGAATGAAAGGGAGCGATAAATTACATAACTTTTAGGATGTGTATACCTTCAAGCCAGAGGAGTACGAGGTGAGAGCAATTATAAGGAAGACTGTTGAGGTACCAAAGGATTAGGAGAGCATTGGGTATGCCAATTTGAACACTTGGGCATGAACCCTTCACGCATTTATTTACTTTAATGTTGTGCAGATACATGATACCATTGTAACAAAGTTTGGGGTACAACTTCTTATGTTGATGCTTAAAGGCGACGAATTGGATTTAGGGAGTATAATCTGTTGCCACATGCTAGAGGCCATGGAAGAGGGACAACATAAAGCGTTGCCATACCCAAGTTTGATTATGGAGATGTGCCTCGGCGCCCAAGTGCCCTTCAAGAATGATGATGCTAGGGAAGGACTAGTGGGGATTCTTGGAGACAACACTTACCTTGACCCCAAAAACAAAGTAATCGAAGAACAAGCTTTAGGTCAAGGTCAAGATTCCACATCTCAACCTACTCCATCGGGCCCCTCAAATCTCAATTATCCAACCCCTTCACCTGAAGTTTGAAGGAGGAATTTGAGAGAGAAGTTTTACCTTGTTTTCTTTGTTTTAGTTTAGTTTTGAGATATTTGAATTTTTAATTTATCTTTGGATTGTTTTGGTTTGCTATTGAAGTTTGTTTTTATTTTTAAATTTTGGATCTTTTGAATTTTAATTTGGTGTGTTTATTTATTTGTTTTGCTGTGTTTACATTTTGAATAAGTGTTTTTAAAGTGAAATGTGCTTTTTTAGCTTGAATTGTCTTGTTTAAAATTTAGTTACTCAAATAAATGAAAAATGAATTAAATTGCATGATGAGCTTAAATGATAAAAATGGTAAAACAAAGAGGGTACACATATTTGCACACATGCACTACATGTGAGTACATTGAGGACAATGTACATCTTTATTGTGGGGGGGAATGAATCCAAGTTATGCTTGTCTTCATGCATGTTGATTAGAGAACTAAGAGTGAATGAGTTCATTTTGGTTAAAAAAAAATTTTGAAAAATTATGCTCTAATTTTTTGTGAAAAGAAAATTTTAAAATCAAAAGACCCTTGAAGCTAGTTTTGTTCTTTGACATTGCATAAGTGGTATTAAGTATGATGGAAATAATTGGTTATGTAAGGAATGAAATGGACTTTTAATTAGTGTCTTAAGACTAAGTCACATATAACCCTTGAATTTTGTGAGCTACTTGAGCCTTATAGCAAAATTTTTTCTTCCTCATATCTTCTTTGTTGTATGTGATTGTCTTATGTAATGAATTGGATCTAGAATTGGCCTTAGTTTGCATATTAAGACTTTATATGTGTTTGTGATACATTGACATGATAAAGGCACTTAGAGAGAACGTTGTGTTTACCTTTTCTTTGCTTTACAACAATCGTAATCATCATTCCCTCAGGCATAACCCCGTTGAGCCCCAACCTTTGATTTGATTTTTCAAAACCTAATTTAAACCCATTAGCCTTCTTTTTCCTAGTCTTTTCATTTGTGAACCCTTGAAGAATTTATTTTGGTTAAAATTCTAATGGCTTAAAAAAATTGTAAATGGATTCATAGTGTAGGTTGTATAGTTTTTAAAAGTTAAAAGTGCAGTAAATTAGTATTAGTAGAAAATGGTGAAAATAATCCCTAATATAATTATATATATAAGTAGAAGTAGAATGTGGAATTGAAGAACATCTAAGTCTTGTACTCTCATTCAATTAATAAGAATCCTAATAGAAGCCTTAATAAAGTGTTTTAACCAAGATAGATTTCTTTGTGTTAACCTCCATTTCTAACTTGTGACCTTTCTTATCCTAAACCTTTTCGAAGCCCCATTACACTCTAATAAACGACATTTTGATCAATGTGTTACATTCGCAATAGATTGGTAACGAGGTGATCTAAGGTCAAGCTTATGATTGATGGTTCATTGCATAATTGACTTGAGCGTTTTTGTAAAATTTAAAACCTATACACTTGGAGTGAAATTGTGTGAATTTTTATAGTGTGAGGTGATTAAATTAATTGGATGCTAGTTAAGGGAAGGTTTCATGCATTGGTTGTTTAATTGTGGAAGTTATATTTTTTTCCTTGAGTGTAAAGTTGAATACATGGTTTTCATGTCAAGCTTGAAGGGGAAGAAAACATTAGAGCATATGTAGTTTTGTGTGATGAACTTATGACTTTATTATGCGCTCCTGTTAATTTGCTTGAGAACAAGCAAAGTCTTTAGTGTGGGCAAATTGATGTGAATCAATTTCAAATCTTATTTTGAGTTAAAAGCACGTAAATTTGACCTAGTTTTAATAGATTCTTGATCTATTTGTGCTTAAAAGTATAACTTATGGTTAGATTCGTGTATTTTGTAGTGAAGTGTGAAGATGTGGAGTTGAAGATAATACCTAAAGACTTTGGAGTTGAAAAGAGAAGAAAATTGCTAAAAATAGATATAACTTGGAGAAAATGTCAGAAAAAAGCAAGGAAACGAAATGACAAAAGGTGACCAGCTGGCTACAGCATGATGGACGCCAATGAATGAAAGAAAAGGGTGTGGCAAACGGGATCCAGACCTGCTGGACGCCAAAGCCACAAGAAGCAACAAGCGTCCATCAAGAGCCAGCGCCACCTAGATGCATAGAAACAGAGAAAACCCAAGTGTTCACTAAGCACCCAGCCACCTTGCCGTCAACTGCTGAATTTCCTGATTTACCCTTACAAACTTTTTAATGTTAGACATGTAATTTAATTATTCTTTTATTCTTTGATGTATAGACTTAGCTAGGAAGAAACACATAACAATTAACACACTTTACACGTAGTAGACATTTTTCTTTAGAGAGAAGTTAGAGAAAAGTAGAGAGAGAAACACCTAGAACATGACTTTTGATCTTTAGAATCATGAGGTTCTATGCTAGTTCTAGGAATTTTCACCACTTTAAGTGATAAAAGAAGTGAAAATCCCTTGTAGTTAGGATGAATTTGTTCATTTTCATGGTGAATTTTCACCACAACTTAAATTTACATTGTGGGTTTTGTTCTTTTCATTTTATTATGAGAAAAGTTGCACCTTTCATGGTTAATTTAAGTTTTCATGGTGTAATTTGTCATGGGTTTGTTTTAATTTCTATTTAGCATTTGATTTTCATTGATGATTGTGTTGGATTTCTATGAATTATGATGGAATGTGCTTATTTTGTGTTAATTTGATATGAGTTTAGAAGATTGAGCTTTTACTAGTTGTAAGCCTGGGCCAATTATCATGTTTGATGGATGGAATTACCAATTTCAACTTGAGTTAGGCAAAATCACCTTAGGTTGGGTCTTAGTGCTCTAATTGAAATGGGTAATGGAATGGAATCTTGATCTTTGATTGATCATTTAGTAAACAAACAGTAAACTTGGGTTAGACCTATCTAGATTTATTATTGGTTAAAGTAAATCGAGTTTAGTTCATTCATAATATAGATTAAATTGTACTTGTACCCGAAATTGAATTTGTCCCATGATAAATTAGCACCTATTTAGAACATAGAATATAGAATTCTACATATGGAAGCATAATTTTGCCTCTTGAACATTGAGTGAGTGTAGATTCCGCTTTTAATCTATTCATTTTTACTTTTACTTTCTTTGCATTTATATGATTTTAATTTCACAATGAGTGAGTGTAGATTCCGCTTTTAATCTATTCATTTTTACTTTTACTTTCTTTGCATTTATATGATTTTAATTTCACAACAAAAACAAAAACAACTTTAATTGCTTTCTACTAAAACTCGAAAACAAAAGAAAAAGAGTAAATTCCAAAATTGGTCACCAAACTATAGTCAGTTTGTGATTTTGGTCATCATACTTTGAAAACTATTTTTAAGGTCATCATACTTTACTTTACTTTTCAAAAAATGTCACTCTGTCAAGTTGGGGTGTTAAATCACTAACGGCCAAATTTTTTTAGGATTATTTTTGTCTTTTCACTGCCCTCCTCAAATAAAATCGGTCAATTTCTTAATTAACCAAACTTATGCGCTTGGAGTTTAAAGAATGACAAAAATTATAGGGTCAATCTATAATTTTAAAATTTTTTTAAAATTTCCACTTAAGGGTTTCAGCCAGCGGCAGGGGCATTTTAGTAATTTAACACTCATTAGGGTTTCAACCACCCTGCTGCTAGCTTCATCTTCCACGGCTAGCCCCTTCGTCTTCCGTCTGGCGTCACTAATGAACGGATTCATCTCTTTCGGCCTGGGAAATAAAGTGAATCGCACTGGCAACCCCTGCAAGGAAAAACTTAAGCACTCTAACGTGACGAAAATCCAAAAACGAAACTCAACTCGGAATATTTCACCGCCCGCGATTTTCCAACGAATAAACAAAAACCCATACTCTTTGGCGAAACTGACCAAAACAATAATCGAAACTAAAGGAACAAACCAGAACCATTCTGGGATCCTTTCCCGATCGAAATTTTTGCTTCCCCCGATTTTCTAATCAAAACCCAAAAACCTTCAAAATTTTCCGGCGAGAATTTTTGCAAACCCAGAAGCATTAAATCCGTTTTTGAACCCTGATTTGAAACCCCATCGTGCCGAAAACGGTTTAATGGAGAAAAGGAACAAAACCAAATGTTTTAAAACGGAAAACCATGAAAACCAATTGGCTCGTTTTTCCGATAAAAATTCCGACCGACTGGAGGGAGGAAGTGGGGTAGAGAGGGAGGCGGCGGCGCGATACGAAAAAAACCCTAAAAGAATTGGGATTTTTTTAATTATTTTTTTATTTAAAGGATAGTAAAAAGACAAAATTAACTCTAAAAAAATTTAACCTTTAGTAATTTAACACTCCAACTGGACGAAATGACCATTTTTTACAAGAAAAGTAAAATATTATGACCTTACAAATAATTTTCAAAGTACGATGACTAAAATCAGAAACTGACTATAGTATGGTGACTAATTTTGAAATTTACTCAAAGACAAATAGCTAATAATCTCCTGTGTCCCTTAAATACAATCATAAAGTACTACTTTATTTGAATTTGTGTTATATTTTAGGTTTTTATATAATCGTCAGCACTCCACAACATTGGATAGAGAAGTTGTAAGCTGTTACGATTTCAAGAGAAGAGTGGAACGCCCTGCTCTCCTGAAGCATAAGAAATGACATTCTTCTTCAGGGGTGAGATGTAGTTGACCCCATGAAATGCAGCAGCCCTCAACGCATTTAGAGGCCCAAAGTCAACCGAATACGCCTTCTGGAAACCATCAAGAATAGCCATCATTGCAATATTTGCAGCCTTCCTTTCCGATTCGTATCGCCTCAACAGAGACACCTGAGAATGTAAAGAAGAAATATGAGCCAAGTGATCGTTATTGTGAGCAAAATGGAATAAGACCTCCATGAGCAGACCAAAAGTAGCATTAAACAGTTATTGCAAAAGTTTCAGTTCAAATAAGTGCACAGAAAAAATGAAGATCTCTCTGTAGATGTTAGCATTATGCAATACTAACTTGTGATCAGAAACTATTCAAGCTCAAGAGTGGTTACTAATCAACAATCGCCATCAAAATACTGTTCTAAATCAAAATAATAGATACTAGTAAGATGAAGGAGCCATACATCAAAGTGCAATTTCAGCTAAACTTTCAGACAGAAAATGGTGACAGCTTGTAATGGCAGGATAAAAGAATTAAAGCTTGAAATATAAAATGGTTACTTCAACTCATGGATACACTAGGAGGAGGAAAAGCATATTTGTGCCAACAGATATGGGCATACCTCTCCAATATCACATCCTGTAGCAACACCTTCAGCAATGACTCTTGAAAGGGAAGATGCATCTCCAAAACCCATATTAACTCCTTGGCCAGCTAATGGGTGCACAGTATGCGCAGCATCACCAATAAGAACAACACGCTTTGATACATAAGAGTTGGCATGCATCAAGGACAAGGGAAACATCATTCTTTCTGAGGCCAATTTAGTAATTTTGGGAGGGACTTCAAATTGTTCAGTAGCTGATGATGTAATATCTAATTTGAGCCAAGAAAGTAGTCCTCCACCAACTTTAGTTTCAGATTGAGGATGGGGGCCATGTCCATAATCCAAAGCCTCATTCACTGCTTTTAAAAAGTCTGCCTCATCCATTGATTTGTGTTCTGCAGCTTCTTTGGGATCCATTGTCCAAACAATATTGCTAAAGTTATGTCCCATTGGCAGAAGTGCAATGGGTCCAGAACGCAGAAACCGTTGCCAAGCACACCGATTCTCTACTGGATGCTCTACTGTACAGATGATTGCATTTTGGGGGTACTTCCATCCAGTTGTTTTAATTCCTGCCAACTCCCTGACATGTGATTTTGATCCATCAGCTCCAACCTGGGAAATGAATCAATAATTTGGAATAATCAACTGGTGTATAAATGACGCATAACAAAAATCATGTTGGTCAAAAAGAAGCTATATGACCTCAAGGATGTATTTCCTCTAATCAAATGCCAATTAATTGACTTACTTACCACTAACTTCGCATACAAACTATCGCCATTGCTGAGGTTCAGCTTAGCTAAACTTGAACGTGCTAATGAGGGTACATTGTCTGATCCCAACGAAAAGCTTAGGTCTAATGTCGATAATCTAGCAGGATATATAGTCTTATGCATATTTAAGTCCTGAAAAACATCAGATTATTAGTCATTTACTGTGAATAATCAAAATCAAATACATAAAAAATGTTGAGAGAAAGGTGTGAAACGGTTAAAAAATAAATATCAAAGCAACAAACAGAAAATGAAAGAAACTTCCTGCTTTTAGAATGCTCTGTCCACTCCGAAACCCACAGGACCGTTTTTTCTAGTACACTTTTAGTTTTGAGGCTTCTACGTTGGCCAAGAGCATTTTGAAGAAACATAATTTTGAATACGTGTTAGCACTATCCTTGTTGATGCAAAAGCTGAAGAGGACACTTGCAATGGGACACTTCTTCACAAAAATGGGGTTCCACCAATTCTTTGTTAACCGGATCATGGCTTGCACTAATTCATCATCCTTCTCTTTCCATTGGGTGGGGGGGAGTCTCAGGATATGTGGTTCCGAGTAGGGGAATTAGACAAGGTGACCCTATTTCCCCTTATACTTATTCCTGGTAATTACTCAAGTCCTGTCTACAAAACCATTCCAGCTGAGCTAAGAAAAGTAATTATTGATGAGTTATCAGGTATAAAAGAACCAAAAAGTGCAAGGTCTCAAAAAAACAAGTCTACATATATGTCCATGATACTGTACAGAGTAGAATTTGCAACAGGAAAGCTGGGTTTCTTTGTATTGCTGGTAAAGAGGTCCTAATAAAAGCTGTGATCAATGCTTTACCTCCATATGTAATGTCTTGTTTCAAACTCCCTGTTGGGTTGTGTAGGGAAATTTGTAAAGAAGTTGCAGGTTTTTGCTGGGGCAAAAATGCACAAGGAGGTCAGAAAGTTCACTGGATATCCTGGCAGAAGCTGGTCATAAGTAAAGACAGGTGGCTTAGGGTTCCTAGATCTTAGCTCATTCAATGAAGCCCTCCCTTGTAAAGCAACTCTGGAGATTTATCACTCAGCCTAACTTCTTGATGTGTAGAAACTTAAAAGCAAAATATTTCCCCAAGGGAGTACTATTGAACTTCGAAGCAGCAGCAAATGCATCATGGATATGGCAAGGGTGGATGAGTGCCAAACATGTACTTCAAAGAGGGTGAGAGATACCAAGTAGGGGATGGAAAATCTGAAAATATGGGAATCACCGTGGATCCATAACATACCAGGTTTCAAACCTGAAGCTAAGATGTCCAATTTTGACCAAGATACTTGAGTTAGAGATCTCATTACACCAGATGCAGACACTGGAACAAAGAGAAAGTAAACTCCTACTTTTACTCAGGAACTGCAGCTACTGTTCTGAGGACTCCAATCAGTTAAATAGGAGTGAAAGATTGGTGTGGCACTTCGAGGAGGCAGGAATCTACTCAGTCCACTCTGCGTACAATGTCATCCACTTTTTATGGAAGTGCTGTCAAGACATTATTCCAACTGGTATGAAGCTGATACCAAAAAAAAAAAGAAAAAAAGAAGTAAAGGCTGATGGAATATGTCATCTCTGTGGGGAGGACGTAGGGACTCTTGAACACATCTTTTTTTAGGTGTAGGAGAGCTAAACTGGTACCAGGACTAGCCCCTGTGAATTGGGAAGGAATCCAAGATCAACATAACTGTTTTAAGGGATGGTGGCAGCATGTTTTATCTTATATGACAAAGAAAAGATATCCCAAGAGAGTGCAACTAACTGTCTACCTACTTTGGATGCTTTGGAAAACGAGAAATCTCTGCGTGTTTCAACAGCAAAGAAGATCTGAGATGGAGATTGTGGAAGCAGCTACAGCTGAATGGATTGAATTCAGCTTTGTGAAGGGACAAAAGAAGAAGAAACAAAAAATCAAGGGGTTCTCTGTGAGGGTTAAGGGTTTTAGTGCCAGAATTATTGAGCCAACGTAGGGTATAAAATTTTGAATACCAGTGCTGTATTGACTCCTGAAGGAAAGTTGGATTTACAGCCACCAATTAAATAGGTAAAATCACTCGTGCCTGGGCTATTTTTTCGGAAGATGTTTTTGAAAAAGAAGCTGGAAATTTGTTGTTGCTGAGAAATGCCCTACTACTGGCTCATCGAACAGGTTGGAAAATCATCAAAACTGCAATTGTATGGCGAGGAAAAATTAAAGGAAAGCAAGCCTTCCCTCTCACCTATCCACAAAATCTGAAGACATCAATTTGCTGTCCAACTTGTTTGAAGAAACTGAATTTGTACAGATTGCTAGAAGTAGAGTTAGCACGGCAAACAAATTAGGAAAGGTAGCAATTAGCTCTAGTTCCTCTAATGAATGGAGAGGCCCTTCTTTTTAAGACTACAGTTTAACATAGGACTTAAAAAGGCAATAGGTAAGTTGGCTTTCTTGTAAATATAATTTGGACATAGCAATACAAAAGCTATTGTTTCTGATAAAAATTATATATATATATATATTCATCAGAGCCCAAAAGGGGTAAAAAATGCTGCTGGTTGGAGTGAATTCCAACCCTAAAAGGGGCTGTTGGATTGGAGATGGTTTAATAAAACATAAATGTCAAAACACATAAGAATTGTCCAGAAAGGAAAAGAGACTATGACAAAAATGAAAGACTTTTATGGGAATTAAAGAGAATGTCATTAACAAAAGAACATCAGCAAAATCATACACAACATTCTTAGAGCAAGCCAAGTAACCCATGAAACTATGTAACGAAAGATAGGACATATCACCTTCTAGGTGCAGAAATCAGGTTGGTTAAGTTTCAATACCTCCACACATGATAATAGAGATCTATGAAGCACTTTGTTCTCCACGACGCACCTGAATCAAAAGCCAAAATATCATCTGCAAGAAACAAGTGCAAGGTGGAAAATGAAAATTAGTATCAAGCCAATGTTCCTCTTACCCTAGGACTTCTTTATCAACATCTCTTGCATTGTACCTTGTATATCCAAGGCCAGTATAGTCCCAAACCTGTAGAGTAGTAGATCAAGAGTTAAACTAAGAACATATGCTTCCAATAGAACATTATAACAAACCGTAGCAAATATACTTATTAGTCAATGAATGGCTAAAACAATGCAATCAACCAATTGGTAGGAAAGAGCAGCCTGCAGTTTTGAAAGTTTAGCAGCACCACAACTTCTGGGGCAAAATACAACCATTAAAATGAAAATCACCACCAGAGAAAAAAAAAAAAAGAGGAGGAAGAACCTATGTGTTACTTAAAACGTATTCATTCTACTATTTTTAATGTCTAATGGCTCTTAAGAAATTACCACATCAATACTTCAAGGTAATATGACAATCAGACAACTCTGTGAAAGGAAAACTTATGGTAGTAATAAAATTGAACCGCATGGGCAGGAAGCCCAAGTAAAATTTTGGTGTTGCAACTTTTTGTTAAAAAATGGTGCAATATATCACAATATATGATGCAAAAGAAACTCCCAACCATTTTGATTGCCAGATGCCAATGTGCTGAAAAGGTAACAAGGAAATTCACACAGTTCAACTTTTAATAATTATACAGCCTTAGGACCTCGAATCTAAATCCCACAATATCAAACAATTTTATGCAATTCTTGACCAAGAAAGCTCTATATCAACCGATCCATTTCATGTGCTCCAAGTAATCAAATGCTTGACAAGTTTAGATAATAGGACTATTACCTGCATCCTATCAAAGAAAGCATGCCGGTAGAGTTGAATATATCTCCATGCACCCATACCTGCATGGTGCCACTTCATACTCTAGAGGTCAAGAATGGAGCAACATAATCCAAACATAAATTTTCATGAAAAACGAAGCTCTAATACAACACTGTCCATGTCACAACTCACGTTAAGTGCAAAATCGAATATAGAAAAGTAAACGAATGTAGATCATGAGCGATAAAATTCATTATGTTTAAATATTCAAAAAGTGTAACATTATTTCTCAATATTCCTTCCAAATTTTCAAAGTTAAAGACCTATGTACAAAATTATCACATAAGAATGCCAAAGGGTGTATCCATTTGGACGCATGTCATGAAATTTGACCCAGCAACCTACGTACATGAAAAGAGTTTGCGTATTCTTTGCATCTTAATGAAGTTGTACCACTAACGGCACATAAGACTTGTGATAATACTGCTTTTGCTTTCTGTATGTGACGGAGGAAAAAATGAACTGAACTCATAACATGCTGGAGACGTAACCACAGCATACATTGAGGACTGTTAATTCCAAGCAGAAGACAACATTTACTTATAGTGATGGAGCAACGCAAGTGACAGAAAAGATAGACATATTCCTCCCTGTCGAGATGATGGACAGAGGACAATGAATATCTTCTGTCAAGAAGTAAACTTAAGATAAGGAGGCAATACAGAGAAATGTAAGGATCAAGTACTTGCAATGTTGTCAAATTTTAGATTCTTACAGTGGTTTTAAGGTAAAAACATAAAGATAATCTTATCAAAATTGTGCAAGCATTAGTCTGAAAAAAGGAAAGACAGCCTTTGAGTCAGAAATAACATTTTAGCTTATAAAATAAAGCAAAAAGATTTGTTTGAAGGTTAACTATAGCCCTCTCAGTTCAATGTCAAAACTTAACGTGTGCCCTGACATATTGTTATAAAAAATAATAATTGAAAAGAAAATAGCTATTTCCCAATCAGCAGTGAGCATGAACAAAATATTAATCAAAATCTTACGTTCAAAGAAAGATATAGTTTGAGGTGTCACTGTACTGACTCTTGGATCAGGGGGGTCCTCCTTTTTAATGGAATCTCCAGCCGTTAATGCAGGATTGCTATCAATTATGGCTACATTTAGATGTTTGGTTAATGGCATGCTAGCTGTGCAACATTTAAAAACCGAGGTAAAAGTAAGTTTTTATCAGAACGCTAAGGATTTCCAAAACTTAAAGTAAAATTAGAGGTCTCAAGTTCAACTACCCAAAGAGCAGGCGAGAGCCATGCCAACCATGCCACCTCCAACAATAGCAACATCATATTGAGGAATATTATTAGTTGAATTTGGCTTCGAAAGAATGCCCTGCAAGTTTAAAAGTAAAAAAACTAAATTTGAAAGCACCTTAAAACAGAAAACCCGGGAGAAATAATGACAGATAAAAAAAAAATTTTAAAAGGAGGGTCGTTCACCATTGTACAAGTCAAACATTTAAGAAAATTAGTCAATAAATAACAAAAACAGAAGAATGAGATCCAGCAGTGTTACAACCAACATATACCTTCATCCTACTAGTTGATAAGAAAAGAAACAACCCATTGATATAAACTTCAACAGGTTAATGTGTGTAGACTTGTGAAGCATCATTTGGAATGTAAATATTAGCAGAGGGAACCAAATCATGGATAAGTACCTCCAACAAGAAAAGAAAGGATAGCAAGTTCAAATAAAGGATGTAGATATTACTTTATTAGCTTGGGCACCATGTGAATCATGTCGCATATCACTTGTGGCGTTAGAAAAAGTTCTCCAGCCCAATCTCCATGTAGAACTAAGTCTCCTGACAATTACCCTAAATCCAGCAAACAGAATGCGATTGATAAAAACTGACAAAATTTTCTATCATTCTGTTCAACAGAAAAACATGAACATGAGGACTTATAGTTTCACAACTCATTGCAGCTGGAAGGTAACATTTTCACACCAGTCCACACCCTTCCCTCAGTACTCAAATGTAAACAATGAAATTGACAGGATTCCACTGCATTTAGACGAGCAAATAATCAACTCTTCTAACAAATTAGATAAACCCAGAATTTTGTATGGATATTCTGCTTCAAAGTGCATATTGTCACCGCAGACTGTCCATTAAATATTAAATGCAGTAGGGAAAATACGATATAGACCAATTCAAGCACCAGTTTTGAACCTCATACATTTACATGACCAGAACAATTGGGACGAAGGGTTTTTTAAAAAAAACGTTCCATAAATCTCTTTTGTCTCTTATCACGATATATTTTTTCATATTACAAACTTGCCACGCACAAACACACACGCAGAGGCACACTCGCACATAATGACTCTTAATAGGCAAAAGCCTACTGAGCACTGACAAGTCCAGCTCGAGAACTCCATTCCTTTCCATTTTCCTTCAATTTGTGCACGACCCACATAAACGGAATCACTCCGCAGATACACAAAATTCTCAAAGACGGTTCAACAAAATTTCAAACATACATTTACTTGACAACTGTTTGAGATTGAATATTCACGAGGACGGTATAACTTTGCAGTGAAACTAGATGTTACGAAAATTGAGATTGAGGAAAGAAATTGTACCCGTTCATACTGATTAAGTAGAGGGTCGGAGTTGAATTAGTTCTTAAGAAGTGAAACGGCCGGAGCAGTTCTAAACCTTCAAACTATCGGTACCTTAATTGGATATCTAGAAACGGCAGATTCAGCACCCCAGGGTCTTCATCCTCAATTCAGTTGATTTTGCCATCAATTAGTTCCTATTCCTTTTGCTATAGGTTCTTTGATAGATTTAGGCTGCTTGGTTCACTAATAGTAATCGGAATCGCAATGACTATGATAGTAATCTGGAATGACAATGGATTTCTGAAAGTGATTATTGTTGCTTGGTTCATTATCTGCAATGAATTTCATTATCATTATTAATGTCTGGTTATTAAAATTTTTGGAATGATAATGAATTAAACATTTTACCATTCATGTAAAGATTAAAAAATTATGAAAACATGATTAAAATTAGATAAACTCCAGTAGTAATATGTATGCAGTGCTGCAATCAAAACTTTCACGCATGATTATATAGACATCAGATCAGCGAATACTAGGCATCAGATCAACAGTATATAGATATCAGATCAACAATATAAAAGAAATCATACAGTAGAACTAAAACATACTTAACAAGGGAGATCAGATCAGGATTATATAGACATCAGATCAGCAAATACTTGACATCAGATCAACAGTCTATAGATATCAGATCAAGAATATAAAAGAAATCATACAGTAGAATTAAAGCATACTTAACAAGGGAGATCAGATCAGGATTATATTGACATCAGATCAGCGAATACTTGACATCAGATCAACAGACTATAGATATCAGATCAAGAATAAAAAAGAAATCATACAGTAGAACGAAAACATACTTAACAAGGGAGATCACATCAGGATTATATAGACATCAGATCACAGAATACTAGACATCAGATCAACAGACTATAGATATCAGATCAAGAATATAAAAGAAATCATATAAAAGAAAAGTATTTTTTTTAAAAAAAGTATATATTTTTTTAAAAAATGCTGTGCGTCAAAAAAAAACTGTAATAGGGAGGGAGAAAGACACCGGGAAGGAGGAAGGATGAGAATTGATTCCAGATGCTCAATCCCACCAAATTAGTGGGGAATGATTCAATCCCTTGTTTGTAGGAATGAAGCTACTGTTTTCATTTCGATTGTAGCAACCAAGCAACAATTTTTCATAAAATTGGGAATGAATCCCATACATCCATTCCGATTCCATTCAACCAAGCAGCCCCTTAATGTCGCTTATTTAATTAGGTGCGTTTGTAGATTTTGCGATTTATAATTACAAATTAAAAACTTAATAGACAAGGTGCACCTACTATGGTGACAAAAATGGTATCTAATAAACCGTACTCCCAGCACAGGCTGGTGAGAGCAGGATGGAATGCACCTCTCTCCTATGCGTTTTGCACCTGCCCCTATCGTAGAGAATTCATTACATTATAAGTATCTAACTTTCCTCCTTCTTTAGTGCCAACCCGGGGATCCAATAGAGATGCCTCTGTCAAATGACTCCAATCATTAAATATTTTTTAAAAAATAACTTTAACATTTGAATAAATAAAAAATATTTTTTTCACATGATTTTTTTATTTTTTTATAAATTTTTATTAATTTATTATCTATAAAAAATATTTTTTTCACATGATTTTTTTATTTTTTTATAAATTTTTATTAATTTATTATCTTTATTTTAATTAATATTTTAGTTTAAAATAATAATGACATTCTCTTATTTGACAAAAGGTTATGGCCTCATTTAAAATAATAGATATTGAATTTGAGTCATTTAGACTACGACCTCATTCTTTGTATTAAAAAAATATTTTTTATTAATAAAATTTCATATTATTAAGTAAAGAATTATAAATTATAAATTTTATATTATATAAATTACAAAAAAATATGTGTCTAACTCTTTTTTTAAGGTAATTTAGTTTAAAATTTAAATACATTTAATTTTATAACCTTATTTTATAATTCAAAATTCACCCTTCAGACTTCAACATTCAACCTTCAGACTTCAGATTTCATATATATTTTCCAATTTTATCAAACAAACTAATTTAATGCATTCAATTTTCATAATTTAGACTTCAGTGTTCAGACTTCAGATCTAAAATTAAGTTTTATCAAACGAACCCTAAAATGATGACGGAGAAGAGGTGAACGTGTTGAATACTGTATCAATTTGGTAAATAAGACCATTAATTATAAATTATTGATATTGTAATTTATGTTTAATTTATTTTAATTTTCAATGGATTTTTTGATAATTTTAATTGATTTTAAGATGGAAAAAATGTACAATTGGTCCTTTATAATGATCCTGTTACACAATTGGTCATATACATTTGGAATTTGACAAATTTGGTCTAAATACTTCTAAAATTGACACATTTGGTCTAATTTTTTTAATAGGATTTAACGGCTGACTCAGCAACCGTTAAATTTTATGTCACGTGATACTAAGGTGGATGTCACGTGTCATCCACGTGGTTCGCCCACATGCCACGTGACAGCCACCCGTATTTGTTCGTCATATTTTTGTTAGGGTGAATACTGAAAGCATCGCTTGTATAAACACTATTTCCCGGATATATCGATTAAGATTGCTTTAGTTAATTGTTTCATATTTATGCGTTTGTATATGAAGTCTATTTATGTCATATGCGTTTGTATATGCGTTTGGTGTGACACAGTAGATCTCATTATCAGTTAAAGTTATGACATATAAAGTAAGCTCGTGACTGAGACAGTTTGGACATACTGTCGGTTTAAGTCATTGTGTGATTCTGAAATTAGTTTGTCTAAACTAATTGAATCATATAGATATACCCGGGGCATATTGAGCATGACCAATGAGGATTGATTTAACTTGTACTGATTTGTAGTAGTTAATTCTGAAAGATTATCTGCCCGGGCCAAGTCAAAAATTTACTTTCGTGCTACAAATTCTAGAATCGGAATCTTTGACCAGGCCTAGACTCTAGCACAATCGCTATTCCAACAGTTGCTTGAAATAATATTGCGCAGATCTTGATATGTACTTATTCAATTTATCACGCAACAATAATTTTTAATTAAAGCGGAAACATAGAAAGTACCTCTTGAAGCGTGTTACTCACGTGATCGTTTGTATGACTCAAGACTTTGATCGCACGTTATGTGGGCAACGATCTAGCGAGCAATTGATTAGCAATCTACAAAAAAAGACTCGCAGAAAAAATTCTGCAGCTCAACATCGCCTGAATTGAGCCGCCGCCACCGGTAGATTTCTCTTGCTACCGCCGCCTGCCGGAATTACACCACCGGCTGTCGCTCGGGACAAATAACCGGCCAAAAATTATTCAAGAGGGAGAAAAAAATGTTTTCTCTCTCTAGTTTTCTTGTCTTGAAAACTTAAGAATTGTATTCTATTGAATTGCTAATCCCTTGTCTATATATAGAGCTACAAGAGAGACCCCAAGTTGGTTTAGGATTGGTCTTCCTAATGGGTTTAGGTAATTAATTAGTTTTCCAATCCAATTAGGTAACTAATCTAATAGGATAATCCAAATCCAATTAGATTTCTTAATTCTAATTGAAACTTAAGACTTAATTAATTAATTAAATAATTTCTTGTTAATTACTTAATTAACCCTTAGGAATTATTAATTAATTCTACTTATTCAATTAACCTACTACAAAATTAATCGTACCACTAACGGATTAATTTTGACACTACTATGCTACACCAGAATTACTTCCAGAACAACTAAATTAATTTACTCATAATCTCCCCACATCAAAGATTTAGTGCTCGTTAATTTATTAATTTACTGATAAATTAATTAATTAACTTCTTTAATTTCGAGACTAGTATCACTCGACCTTTTTACTATACCGGACATAAGTCCACCAGCTGGATTTAGTATAATAAACATAACGAGCTCATCTCGAGAGCACCATCACCTCGGACGCACCGGTACATGGTTTTCTTTCGACAAGCAGCAACACACAAAGTAACTAAACACGCGCACCCAACCCACCGAGACTATTGGCCACATTTGACTCACCCATTGGCATATCAAAGTACACTATATCTAATCCTCATGCCCGCTCAAGTCTAGGGATTAAGAGATAGATTACTAAGAAAGAATTGTCTATTAAATCAGTACAAGACAAATCATTCTAAATGGTCAAGTTCAATATGTCCCGGGCATATGTTGGAGTTGAATACATAAGCTATGCTTGTATTGTACATTTTCTCAATTAATATATCGATTAATGTTTTGGTTATATTTAGTTGCCCATTATTTGTCCATTTATATTATGTAGTTAGATGATGAGGTGTCTTGTGTGACACAGTATATCTCATCATTGGTTAAAAGACATAATATATAAATGAGGTTTGTATCCGAGACAGCTTTAGACAAACTGTCAGTTTAGGTTATTATGTGATTCAGATAATTGGTTTGTCTAAACTAATTGAATCATATAGATATGCCCGGGCTTATTGAACTTGACCATTTAGAATGATTTGTCTTGTACTGATTTAATAGACAAATTGTTCTTAGTATTATATCTCTTAATCCCTATACTCGAGCGGGCATGAGGATTAGACAAAGTGTACTTTGATCTGCCAATGAGTGAGGTTAATTGTGGCCAATAGTCTCGGTGAGAGAATTTTGCCACATAGGATCTGGGTTTGCACTTGCTCGATTTACCACGCAACAAAAATTTCTAATTAAAGCGGAACCTTAGAAAGTTACTTTTGAAGCGTGCACCTGGTGATTCTCTTGTATGCCTCAAAGACTATGACCTCTTGTTGTGTGGGCAACAATGTAGAAGTCAATTGATCAGCAACTCACCACAATCCACCTGCTGAAAAAATTCAGCACCTCCACACCTAGCACGTACTGCAAACGCACTGCCCGGAGAGAGAGAAAGCAACACACGGGGCTAGTATTTTGGACCAATATTATCGGCCAATTGATGAAGAAAACCAGCCGCCTATTTGCTCAAAAATTCGTTCTTGAGAGAGAAAAAATTTTCTCTCTCTAGAATTTTATCTCTCTAGATTCTTGAATAATGAATCTATTGAATTGGTATCTTGAATAGCTAATCCCTTGTCTATTTATAGAGTTACAAGAGAGACCCCAAGTTGGTTTAGGATTGGTCTTCCTAATGGGTTTAGGTAATGAATTAGTTTCCAAATCCAATTAGGTAACCAATCTGATAGGATAAACCAAATCCTACTAGATTTCTTAATCTCTAGGATTTCCTAATTCCAATTGAAATTAAGACTTAATTAATTAATTAAATAAATAATTCTACTTTGTTAATTACTTAATTAACCCTTAGGAATTAATTAAATAATTCCACTTTGTTAATTACTGAATTAACCCTTAGGAAAATTAACCAATTAATTAATTAAATCTACATATTCAATTAACCCATTACAAAATTAATCGTACCACTAACGGATTAATTTTGGCACTACCATCCTACACCAGAATTACTTCCGGAACAACTTAATTAAATTATATTCATTAATCTCCCCACATCAAAGATATAGTGCTCGTTAATTAAAATTAATTTACTGATAAATTAATTAATTAACTTCTTTAATTCCGAGACTAGTACCACTCGCCCTTTTTACTATATCGGGCATAAGTCCACCGGCCGAGTTTAGTATAATAAACATTTCGAGCTTATCTCGGGAGCACCATCACCCCGAACGCACCGGTACATGGTTTCCTTTCGACAAGCAGTAGCACACCAAGTAACTAAACACGCGCACCCAACCCACCGAGACTATTGGCCACATTTGACCTCACCCATTGACAGATCAAAGTACACTATGTCTAATCCTCATGCCCACTCGAGTTTAGGGATTAAGAGATAGAATACAATGATCGATTTGTCTATTAAATCAGTACAAGACAAATTATTCCTAACAGTCAAGTTTAATATGCCCCGGGCATATCTATATGATTCAATTAGTTTAGACAAACCAATTATCTGAATCACATAATAACCTAAACTGACAGTTTGTCCAAAGCTGTCTCGGTTACGAACCTCATTTATATATTATGTCTTTCAACCAATGATGAGATCTACTGTGTCGCACCAGACACCTCATCATCTACTCACATAATATAAATGGACGATTAATGCACAACAAGATATGACTGAAACACAAATCGATATATTAAACTGGGAAAATGTACAACACAAGCATAGCTTATGTATTCAAATACAACACTCGGTAGGTTGGGTGCACGTGTTTAGTTACTTGGTGTGCTGCTACTTGTCGAAGGGAAACCATGCACCGGTGCGTCAGGGGTGATAGTGCTTCCGAGATGAGCTCGTTATGTTTATTATACTAAACCCGGCCGGTGAACTTATGTCCGGTATAGTAAAAAGGTCGAGTGGTACTAGTCTCAGAATTAAAGAAGTTAATTAATTAATTTATTAGTAAATTAATAAATTAACGAGCACTACATCTTTGATGTGGGGAGATTATGAATAAATTAATTAAGTTATTTCGGAAGCAATTCTGGAGTAGGATGGTAGTGCCATAATTAATCCGCTAGTGGTATGATTAATTATGTATTGGGTTATTGACAAAGGTAGATTTAATTAATTAAGTAATTAAATAATCCTTGTGTCAGTTGGTTGTGAATCATACCAGGAACTGGATTGGGATAAGTGAATCCTTGTATCAGTTGGTTGTAAATCATACTAAGAACTGGATTGGGATAAGTGAATCCCTGTATCAGTTGGATGTGTATCAGTCCAGTAACAGGATTGAAGGAAACAGAAACTCAGTAGGAAGGCCAATCGTAAACCAACTTGGGGTCTCTCTTGTAACGCTATATATAGACAAGGGATTAGCTATTCAAGACACACAATTCATAAGTTTTCAAGATAAGAAAACTTAGAGAGAGAAAGTCTAGAGAGAGAAAATGTTTTTCTCCCTCTAGCATAATGTCAGGCGGCTGGTTATTGTCCCAGGAGGCGGTCGGTGGTTAATTCTGGCAGGCGGCGGTAGCAGGAGAAATCCAGCGGCGGCGATGAGCTGCAAAATTTTTTTGGCAAGTGGATTGTGGTGATTAGCTGATCAATTGCTCGTTAAATTGTTGCCCACACAACATACGAACAAAGTCTTGAGGCATACAAGAGAATCACCTGAGTAAACGCTTCAATAGAAAATTCTTAGTCTTCCGCTTTTATTTAAAAATTTATTTGTTGCGTGATAAATCGAATAAGTACAAACCAATATCCTACGCAATGTTATTTCAAGCAAGGGTTGGAATAGTGATTGTGCTAGCGTCTAGGCCTGGCCAGAGATTCCGATTCTAGAATGCATAGCACGAAAATTTTTGG
This sequence comes from Knoxia roxburghii, assembly GCA_030378225.1. Lineage (NCBI taxonomy): Eukaryota > Viridiplantae > Streptophyta > Magnoliopsida > Gentianales > Rubiaceae > Knoxia > Knoxia roxburghii. The sequence continues at coordinate 19,876,241 of CM059415.1, read as the reverse complement.
CTAGGCTCGGGCAGATAATCTTTCAGCATATCTATATGATTCAATTAGTTTAGACAAACCAATTATCCGAATCACATAATAACCTAAACCGACAACGTGTCCAAAACTGTCTCGGTTACGAACCTCATTTATATATTATGTATTTTAACCAATGATGAGATATGCTGTGTCACACCAGATATCTTATCATCTAATTACATAATATAAATGGACTAAACATACACAACATATAAACCAAAACATGAAATCGATATATTAACTGGGAAAAAGTAGAATACAAGCATAGCTTATGTATTCAAACCTAACAATCTCCCACTAATACTTAAGTTGTGCTTTAAGTATATAACTACATTCAATCTTTTACACTTTAAAATATATCTAGAAAAACTATCATGGCTCTCCTAAGTATCTGATCCTCATGCCCTCCACGTGAGCCTCAAAGACTTTTGAAGTCAATGTCTTTGTGAACGGATCTGCAAGGTTATCCTCCGATGCTATCTTAGCCACGACCACTTATTCCCTTTTGACGATATCTTGTATCATGTGGTACTTGCGCTATATGTGTTTACTCGCCTTGTGGGCTCGTGGTTCCTTCGAGTTTGCTACTGCACCGTTGTTATCACAGTACTCTGTGATTGACTTCTGTAAACCAGGAATCACATCTAAGTCCACTAAGAAGTTCTTGAGCCACACGGCTTCTTTCGCTACCTCTGATGCGACAACGTATTCAGCCTGGGACTAGGTCTGAAGCCTCTTCCATGCCAATAAACCTGTCGGGCTATCTTACAACCCTCTCACTACTACGAAGCACCACCTGTGTAGACGCATCATCTATGATATCTTGTGCAGTGTGTGGTGTATCTACTTGTGCTAGTGCATCAGGATTATCAGATTGTTTCCTAAGCTCTTCTAGTACTATCTTGCTCTTGGGCTTGTGATCTAGAACATAGTCTTCCTATAAAAAATCTGGCGTTAGTGCTAACTACCACCTTCTGATTTTTAGGACTATAGAACAGACCACTTTTCGTTCCCCTATGATATCTTACAAACAACATTACTTTAGTTCTTGTATCTAACTTAGCCGCATATGCCTTAAGCACATATGTTGGGCAACCCCAAATTCTGAGATGTCTTAGACTGGGATTACGCCCGTTCCACAACTTTACTGAGGTTGAAGGCATAGTTTTAGATGGTACAAGATTTAGGATGTACATTGTTGTTTCCAAGGCATATCCCCAGAACGAACTCGGCAAATCACTATAGCTCATCATTGACCTAACCATTTTCATGAGAGTTTGATTCCTTCTTTCTGCTTCACCGTTCTGCAGTGGTGTGCCAGGTGCACACAACTGAGACTGAATTTTGACCTCACTGAGGTATTCTCGAAATTCGTGGGATAGAAACTCACCACCACGATTTGATCGCAGTGTCTTGATACTTTTACTATGATGCTTCTCCACATCTACCCGATACTCTTTGAATTTACTAAAGTATTCGACTTGTGTCACATTAGGTAAATGTATTCGTATCTTGAGTAATTATTGAAGGAAAACAGAACAAACCCGGGCTAAATCGAAAATCTCACTTTTGTGCAATGCATTCCAGAATCGGAAACTTTCGACAAAGCTCAGGCTCAAATTCATTTTCCCCTGAACAGATCTAGGCTTATACTTATTTAATTTATTAAATCAACAAACAACGCACAAAGAATCAACCTTTAATTAAAAGCGGGAAACATAAAGGTTATACCTTTGAAGCGAAGTCCAACGCAATAAGAAAAACCAAATCTTTGCTTGCGATTACCATCGAAATCCAAAGGATTACTCCAAGATGCCTCGAATATTGCATGCGCAATAATCTATTGAGGTGTACTATCAAAGCCCACGAAAACCCACAAGAAAGTCTCTAAAAAATCGGATTCAAAACTATCCAAAAGATCCGATTAAGCTGCTACCCCTTTTCCTCCAAAAACTGCCGACCGCCGGTGAGATTAATCACCAAAAGACCGAAATAAAAACCCTCCCTCAGCCGTGATCTAGACAGCCCTCATCATGGATCACCAAAGAAGATATCAACATAATGAAATGCCGAATCAAACGTGCCAAGATTGGATTTTTATCAAGAAAACCGAAGCAAAACTGGGCGGCAAAAATTGGGCGGCCGAACTAGCAATTTCTGGCAGAAAAGATAAATAAATCCGCTAGCTATAATGCTTAATCCATTTGAGCTGAATCCAATCTCCAAGCAAGTGAGAAATCTAGTTTGTTTTTGAGAAAGAATTATTGAAGGTGAAGTAATCTCTCTCTAGAACTTTCTCACTCAAGAAAGCAAGAATCGTCTTGCAAGACTTCCTTAATGTTTCTTTGGCCTTAAGTTATCTATTTATATGGAGCTCCAATGGAGACCTAGTGGGCTTTTGAGTTGGGCCTTTTAATTTGACTTTCGTTGACCGCTTAGTCTTTCTTAGACTAATCAACTCTAATCGACCCATTTGAATTAATTTTTTGACCATTTCGTTAATTTAATTTAATCGAACCCTTAGGATTAATTAATTCATATAGAATTAATTTCTTAATCCACTTTGTCAATTAAATATTAATTAAACCTTTAGGATTAATTAATTCACTTAGTCGATTAGTCAAATACATAATTAGTCGTACCACTATCGGACTAAAAACTATAGGACTAACTATGGAACTAGCGCTCAAAAATGAATTTACATCGCGCCACTATATTTTCTTCTATCTCCCCACATTAAAGATCTAGTGCTCGTCGGTTTATCAATTTACTGACAAACTAATTCACCGACTTCTTGGTATCCAAGATTAGTACCACTCGACCTTCTTATTATACCAGACGTAAATTCCACTGGCCAGTTTTAGTACAATAAACCTTACGAGCTCATCTTGGGAGCACCTTCAACCCGGTGAACCGGTACGTGGATTCCTCCGACTAGCAACGGCACGTAAGAAGCTAAACACCGCATACCCAACCTACCGAGGTATAGGCCTCAATCGACCGCACTCTTTGGCACATCAAAGCATACGATATCCAACTCTCACGCCCGTCCCCATCTCGGGATTGAGAGACCGAATACTAGGACCGAATTGACTATGCTGATTTGTACAAGTCAATTCTATCCAAACTGGTCGTGCTTAATATGCCCCGGGCATATCCGTATGATTTAATTAGTCTAGATAAACTAATTTTCAAATCACACACGATAACCTATAACGATAGTATGTTCAAACTATCTCAGTTATGAGCATACTTTTTATATATCAATACTTTAACCAATAACGGTATCTACTGTGTCTTTCCACACCCCATTATCTAGTTCTATGATATAATGGAACAGTTTAATATAGAAACAAAATGACATTTCATCTGTGGATATTAGTTTTCGATACAAGCCATAGCTTTTCTGTATTCAAAACTAACAATTATCCGTGAACGTCACGAAATACTCAAACCCACCTCGTGCTTGAACCGAAATTGGTCCACAAAGGTCAGAATGAATCAACTTTAGTACTTCTTTAGATCTATAACCTTTTGCCTTAAAAGGTCTCTTGGTCATCTTACCTTCCAAGCAAGATTCGTAGGTTGAATAACTGTCAATCTCTAATGAACTTAAAGGTCCATCATTAACCAACCTATGAATCCTACTAAGGTTTATGTGACCTAGCCTGAGATGCCAAAGATACGTTTGATTCATTTCAGAAGGTTTTTTCCTTTTGTTAGATGATGTGCTATTTAATTCTATGTTTTGCACAATAGGGGAGTTTGATTTAACCACAAACAAATTATCTACTAGTGAACCAGAAAAAACATGTTTGCTATCTTTTCTAACAACAACAGTATTATTAGAAAAAATAAACTTGAATACATTCTTCAAGAGTTTAGAAATCGAAATAAGGTTCTTTCTAAAACTCGGTACATAAAGACAATTTGGTAAATCTAGTCTATAATTTTAGAAATTTAAACTAATTACTCCCACTGCTTCCACTGACACTCTTGTAGTGTCGCACACGTAGATATCCAGCTCGCATTCTCTAAGCTTCCTGGTTACTTGGAACCCTTGCAAAGAATTACAAACATGGTCAGTGGCTCCTAAATCCACACACCAAGTATCTGTAGGAATCGCCGCTAAACACGTCTCAGTAATTAAGGCAGAAACTATCGTACCTTTAAGCTTTGGACAATCCGATTTCCAATGTCCTGTTTTCCCGCACTTGAAGCATTTGCCTTTAGGCTTGCTATTCTTTGTGATGTCTAGCTTGGCAGCATGTTACTTGGCATTCTTCTTCTTCTTGTTCTTGCCTTTAGGCACAGAAGAAGAGCTTGAAGCCTTTACCATGACCAAAGCTTGCTTCTTCTCGTGGAAGATGCTCTCGGCCGACACCAATGCTGTTAAGAGCTCGGGTAGAGTATACACTATTTGGTTCATGTTATAGTTGACCCGAAACTACTCGAAACTAGAGGGTAAGCTCTAGAAGATGACATCAATCTGACTCTACGGATCAATCTCACCTCCCAAAACCTCTATCTCATTGATGTTACTGATCATGTGAAGTACATGATCTCTCACAGATGAGCCCTCGGCCATTTTGGTATTCATGATCTTCCTCATTGCTGCTTGTCTAATTATCCTGCCTTGATGAGCAAACATCTCTCTCAGGTGAGCCATCATGTTAAAGGCATAAAGTATAGGATGGAGCTGATGTTGCAGAACATTCGACACAGATGCCAGAATGTAACACCGCACCATCTCATCTGCTTTTCTCCACCTCGCATAGGTATCCCTATCCTCTTAAGGAGAATCATCGTTAGGCACATCTGGATAGACATCGGTGAGCACAAACTTATACTGCTCAGCCGTCAGGACAATATCCAAATTACGACTCCAATCAATATAGTTTGGATCAGTTAACTTGTTGTCTTTCAAAATTGTAGCTAAAGGATTGAATGTCATATTGAATACTGTAAATTAAATAAACAGATAATGTTTCAGTATAAAACACAGAATTTTCGAAATTCAAGTAATTATTGACATCCCTTAAATAATAATTTAAACCATCGACATCTCATTCACCGGGATTCTCGTAAACCATAATAGTGTTGATGTTTACGCTAACCCACATTCATTTAAGAAGAACCAAGTTCATTAACTATACTATCTGATCAAACAATCTATTGATCAATGTAGCTAATAGTCGGTGCTTTCATCCGTACAAATAAGCAGCATAAACTCGATGGGAGGAATACTACAAATCGTACACTAAGTGTGTGCCATTACGTGACTTCTGAGCTTGTTACCTCAGGATAGTGCACCTCAGATGGAAAGGGTATCGCATTTCTCCTAGTTAAACTTACTCTAGTCATCTTACTTAGAAATTCATAATCTAACAATCTTGTGGTTGGACTCATCCAAATGGAGGAAAGCCCTAATGCAAATGCGCAAGCCCACCCACATCACATATGAACTTGTAATGGCGGCTGTGGGGATATTAAACCAACTCGCTCCCACTTAGATTTCCAAATTGAGGGTTTTTCTGGTTTTAACATGTAATTAACTGATCCTAAGTTATATGCAAACATAAAACCAGTATGATTTAAAATTATGCATCTAAAATACAGGACAAAAATTAAAGCACAAAAATTAAACTATAAATACGGGAAATAAATACGAAAAATAAATTTCTCGACTATCATGGTTTTAATTGCTTCCATTTTCTACCTTGATCTCCTGTCCCATCACGCTACTCGATGGATTGAGTCTTGAAAAATTCAATTTCAAAAAAAAAATGAACTCCGGAGGAAAAAGGGGCCAAATGGGACGCGCGCTTGCGTAGCTGTTTGCAGCGCCGCGCAACGGGGGTGATGTTGGTGCCGGCGCCAATGCCTACCTTTCGATTCCTTCTTTGCTTCTTCTACGCTATTTGGTCTTCTTGCAATTCGTTCTAGGTTTTCTTGGGTTTCTACGAATTAATGATAACCCAAAACCCACGAATTTAAGTTGCCCACCATAACACCTTCGATTACAAACAATTCTCCTTCTACAAGGATTCTAGGAAAATTAAAATCAAAATTACATAGAAAAAATCCTACTACAAATTTGATCTAATCCTACACAACTTCCACCACGTGGTTATACTATTACAAGCATTCATAATAAAACCAAACCCGGACATGTCCAGGGGTTTAATTTAAAAACTATACAAAAGCGACCATAATAGTCGGGATTTCTAAACTACCTGCAAATAAAACTATGTAATAAATCAAACAAGCACGAAAACTAAAACCAGGCTCTAATACCAATTGAAAGATTATCTGCCTGGGCCTGGTCAAAAATTCACTTTCGTGCTACGCATTCCAGAATCATAATCTATGACCAGGCCTAGACTTTAACACAATCGCTATTCCAACCCTTGCTTGAAATAATATTGCGCAGGAAATTGGTATGCACTTATTCGATTTATCGCACAACAATAATTTCTAATTAAATCGAAAACATATAAAGTACCTCTTGAAGCGTGTTACACAGGTGATCGCTTGTATGATTCAAGACTTTGATCGCACATTGTCTGGGCAACGATCTTGCGAGCAATTGATTAGCAATCTACACTAAAGACTCGCCGAAAAAATTCCGCAGCTCAACGCCTCTTGAATTGAACTGCCGCCGTCGCAGGATTTCTCCTGCCACCGCCGCCTGCCGGAATTACACCACTGGCCGCCGCCCGGGTCAAATAACCTGCCAAAAATTATTCAAGAGGGAGAACAAATGTTTTCTCTCTCTAAACTTTCTCTCTAGTTTTATTGTCTTGAAAACTTAAGAATTGTGTACTACTGAATTGCTAATCCCTTGTCTATATATAGAGCTACAAGAGAGACCCAAGTTGGTTTAGGATTGGTCTTCCTAATGGGTTTAGGTAATTAATTAGTTTCCAAATCCAATTAGGTAACTAATCTAACAGGATAATCCGAATCCAATTAGATTTCTGAATTCTAATTGAAACTTAAGACTTATTTAATTAATTAAATGATTCCACTTTGTTAATTACTTAATTAAACCTTAGAAATTATTAAGTAAATAATTAATTCTACTTATTCAATTAACCCACTACAAAAATTAATTGTACCACTAACGAATTAATTTTGGCACTACCATCCTACACCAGAATTGCTTCCGGAAATAACTAAATTAATTTATTCTTAATCTTCCCATATCAAAGATTTAGTGCTAGTTAATTTATTAATTTACTGATAAATTAATTAATTAAATTTTTTCATTCCGAGACTAGTACCACTCGAACTTTTTACTATACCAGACATAAGTCCACCAGTTGGGTTTAGCATAATAAACATAACGAGCTCATCTCGGGAGCACCATCACCCCAGACGCACCGGTACATGGTTTTCTTTCGACAAGCAGCAGCACACCAAGTAACTAAATACGCACACCCAACCCACCGAGAATATTGGCCACAATTGACCCCACCCATTGCAGATCAAAGTACATTATGTCTAATCCTTATACCCGCTCAAGTCTAGGGATTAAGAGATAGAATACTAAGAACAAATTGTATATTAAACCAGTACAAGACAAATCATTCTAAATGATCAAGTTCAATATGCCCCAGACATATCTATATGATTTAATTAGTTTAAACAAACCATTTATCCAAATCATATAATAACCTAAACCATCAGCGTGTCCAAAACTGTCTCGGTTACTAATCTCATTTATATATTATGTCTTTTAACCAATGATGAGATCTACTGTTTCACACCAGAAACCTCATCATCTAATTACATAATATAAATGGACTAATCATGCACAACATATAAACCAAAACATTAAATTGATATATTAGCTGGAAAAAGTAGAATACAAGCATAGCTTATGTATTCAAACCTAACAATCTCCCCCTAATACTTAAGTTGTGCTTTAAGTATGTATAACTACATTAATCTTTTACACTCTACAATACATCTAGGAAAACAATCATGGCTCTCCTGAGTATCTGATCCCATGTCCTCCACGTGAGCATCAAAGACTTTTGAAGTCAATGTCTTCGTTAAAGGATCTGCAAGGTTATCCTCTGATACTATCTTAGCCACGACCACGTATTCCCTCTTGACGATATCTCGTATCAGGTGGTACTTGCACTGTATGTGTTTACTCGCCTTGTGAGCTTGTGATTCTTTCGAGTTTGCTAGTGCACCGTTGTTATCACAGTACACTGTGATTGACTTCTGCAAACCAAGAATCACATTTAAGTCCACTAGGAAGTTCTTGAGCAATACTGTTTTTTTCGCTGCCTCTGATGCCACAACATATTTAGCCTCCATGGTAGAGTCCGTCACGCATTTCTACTTGACACTCTGCCAAACTATGGTTCCACCTCCCAAAGTAAACACATACCCTGAGGTAGACTTGCTCTTGTCCCTGTCGCCTTGGAAATATAAATATGTGTAGCCTCGGGGTATCAGCTCAGGCACCTGATAGACCAACACTTGGTCTCTCGTTCTGGGCAAATGCTTGAGAATGCATTTTACTGCCTCCCAATGAGCTTTCTTGGGGTTACTCTGATATCTGCTTACAATGCCAACGGCATAATAGATATCAGGCCTCGTACACAACATGGCATGCATGAGACTTCTACTGCCGAAGCATAAGGAACTGTCTTCATGGTCTCTATCTCCTCAACAGTCTTGGGAGACTGTTCTTTAGATAGATGCACTCCATGTCTGAAAGATAGAAAACCTTTCTTGAAGTTCTGCATGTAAAACGGGCCAGAGTCGTATCTATGTATGAAGCATGGGAGAACGTTAATGAACGTTTTCTACGATCTCGAATTATCTTGATCCCAAGGATATGTCCCATTTCCCCTAAGTCTTTCATATCAAATTGTTTTGACAGTCATGCCTTTACGTCTGATAACACTTTCTTGTTGTTGCCAATCAATAAAATGTTATCTAAGTAAATACCACAGTGTTTCCATCATGTCTACGGTACACACATTGTCCATCCGGGCACTGAGTAAATCCGTAGGACTAGATTACCTCATTAAACCAGATGTTCAAAGATCTGAATGCCTACTTAAATCCGTAAATGGACCTCTTAAGCCTACAAACCTTATGCTCTTGGACTTTTTCAACGAATCCCTCTGGTTGCTGCATGAAGATGGTTTCCTCAAGACTTCCATTAAAGAAAGCTGTCTTGACATCCATCTTCCATATCTCATAATCTAAATGAGTAGCTATGGCCAAGAGAATCCGGATTGACTTAAACATGGCTACCAAAGAGAAGGTTTCCTCATAATTGATTCCCTCTTTCTAAGTATACCCCTTCACCACTGTTAGTTTTGAATACAGAAAAGCTATGGCTTGTATCAAAAACTAATATCTACATATGACATATCATTTTGTTTCAGTATTAAATTTTTCTATTATATCATAGAACTAGATAATGGGGTGTACAAAGACACAGTAGATACCGTTATTGGTTAAAGTATTGATATATATAAAAAGTATGCTCGTAACTGAGATAGTCTGAACATACTATCGGTATAGGTTATCTTGTGGTTTGGAAATTAGTTTATCTAGACTAATTAAATCACACGAATATGCCTGAGGCATATTGAGCACGACCAGTTGGATAGAATTGACTTGTACTGATCGGCGTAGTCAATTCGATCCTAGTATTCAGTCTCTCAATCCCGAGATTAGGACGGGCGTGAAAGTTAGATATTGTATGCTTTGATTTGCCAAAGAGTGCGGTCAATTGAGGCCTATACCTTGGTAAGTTGGGTATAAGGTGTTTAGCTTCTTATGTGCCGTTGCTAGTTGAAAGAATCCACGTACCGGTTCGCTGGGTTGATGGTGCTCCCGAGATAATCTCGTAAGGTTTGTTATACTAAAACTAGCCAGTGGACTTTACGTCCGGTATAATAAGAAGGTCGAGTGGTACTAATCTCGAATACCAAGAAGTCAGTAAATTAGTTTGTCACTAAATTGATAAATCAACGAGCACTAGATCTTTGATGTGGGAGATAGAAGAAAATATAGTGGCGCGATGTAAAGTCATTTTTGAGCGCTAGTTCCATAGTTAGTCTAATATTGGTACAACTAATTATGTATTTGACTAATCGACAAAGTGAATTAATTAATCCTAAAGGTTTAATTAACATTTAATTGACAAAGTGGATTAAGAAATTAATTCTATATGAATTAATAAATCCTAAGGGACCGATTAAATTAAATTAACGAAGTGGGTTAAGAATTTAATTCAAATGGGTCGATTGGAGTTGATTAGTCTAGGAAAGACTAAGCGGTCAATGAAAGTCAAATTAAAAGGCCCAACTCAAAAGCCCAATAGGTCTCCATTGGAGCTCCCTATAAATAGAAAGCTTATGCCTTAAGAAACTTAAGAAAATCTTGCAAGATAACTTTGCCTTCCCTTGAGTGAGAAAGTCCTAGAGAGAGACTCTCCTTCCTTCTTGGGTTTCTTTCAAAAACAAACTTGGAATCTCACTTCTCGATTTTAGATCAAGTTCAAAGATCAAACTGTTAGATAGCCCATCGATTTATTTGAGTTTCCCACTGCTGGAAATTTATTTTTTCACCCGGATTTCTCAATATTTTGGCCGGACTATTCAGTTTTTCAGGCGAACTGCTGGCTGGTTTTCTTATCAAGTCCGAGAGCTATTTCTAATCACTCCGGGGTGCTTGATCCAGCTGGATTTGTGTTGATCTCTCACTTAGGTTGGTGATCAAAAACCCGGTTGTCCAGATCGTGACCGGAGTTGAAATAGGCTCGATTTTATTGGCGAGAAAAGTAGTGGGCAGCAGTTTTTGGGTTAAAGGTTTGATCTTTTGGGCAGATTTAATCTAATTGAGGAATTTTCTTCGTGGGTTTCTCGTGAGCTTGATAGTACACCTCGATGTAGATTATTTCCCACGCAATATTCGAGGCTTCTTGGAGTAATCCTTTGGATTTCGGTGGTGATCGCATCATAAAGATTTGGTTTTTCTTTTTGCGTTGGACTTCGCTTCAAAGGTATAACCTTTAAAGTTTGCGCTTTTAATTAAAGGTTGAATCTTTCATATTGATTTACATTTTAATAAATTAAATAAGTATAAGCCTAGATCCGTGCAGGGGAAAATGAATTTGAGCCTGAACTTTGTAGAAAGTTTCTGATTCTGGAATGCATTGCACGAAAGTGAGATTTTCGATTTAGCTCGGGCTTGTTCTATTTTCCTTCAAATTGGTATCAGAGCGAGTGTTTTGGCTTTATACTTGTTTAATTTATTACACGGCTTTATTTTGACATTATTATTTTTGTTAAAATGTTTAAACTGGTGGTTATTAGTTTCCCGGCTCTTATGGTAGAATTTATTTTTTATTCATAAACCTCGGGACATGTCTGGGCTCGTATTGTTTTTGAATGGAAATGTCTGTAATAGTAATAACCACGAGCTGAAAGCTGTGTAGGATTAGATAAATCTTGTAGTAGGATTTAATCTAATGTTGTCATCTTTAAATTCCTAGAAAACGCCTTGTATATTATGTATTATGACAAAGACGTTATTTTGAGTAACTTATATTCGCGGGTTTTAGTTTCTCGTAATTTTGGGTGATTCCTAATTACATAGTAAACCGAGAAAACTCGGGCGAATCAAGAGATTCAAATAACGAGTGGGAGTGACATGATGGGACGTGTCATCGAGGCGTCAAGGAATTAACGATAGAGAAGGCCATAATAGTCGGGAAATTTTATTTCTTTAATTTCACATATTTATGTCTTTTTGTTGATTGCGTGTTTTCATTTTATTTTGTATGAACGAAAACCAAACCAAAAAGTTTTAAAAAGTAAAGTGCAATTAACTAAGGTAGATTATTCGCATATTAAAACTCCAACGGTTTTATGGGTGCGAATATCCTTTGTTAAGATATTGCATGTTAAAACGAAAAAATCCTCAAACTTAAAAATCTAAGTGGGAGTGGGTTGGTAAATATCCCCATGGCATCCATTACGGGTTCATTGGTGATGTGGTTATTCTTGCGAGTTGGTATTATGGATTTCCTTCATGCGGACAAGTCTTCAATCACAGATATCACTAGAATGAATTTTCTAAGGGATAACCATAGTGAGTTTAATTGGAGAAAGTTGCAACACCCTCTCTGCTGAGGGTGCATGAGTATCCTAAGTAACAAACTTAGAAGTCATGTAATGGCATACACTTAGTGTACTATTTATAGTATTCCTCTCGCGAGGTTACGCTATTTATGTGTATGACTAAAAGCATTGAATATTAATTTCATTTATCATAAGATCATTGGTCAGATAGTGAAATTAATGAACTTCGGTTCTTCTCGAATGAATGTGGGTTGGCGTTGACGTTCACTCGTGTGACCTGCGTTAATCCCGGTATGAGAGATGTCGATGGAGATTATATTGTTTTTGAGGATTTCAATATTTTCAAAAAAGTAATACTGAAACTTGATTGTTTATTTTCAGTTGTTGATATGTCGTTCAACCCCTTAGCTATCATACTGAATCAGAACAAACTTACGGGTCCTAATTACATTGATTGGAAATATAACCTGGACATTGTCCTTACTGCTGAGGGTTACAAGTACGTGCTCACTAAGGAGTGCCCCCCCTAAGCCCAACGATGATGCCACCCCTGAGCAGCGAGAGCCATATACGAGGTGGCAGAAGGCTGATGAGATGACCCGGTGCTACATCTTGGCTTCTATGTCAAGTGTACTGCAGCACCAGTATCAGTTGTTTACCTCAGCCTACGATATGATGCTCAACCTCGGGGAGATGTTTGGACATCAGAGCAGGGCAGCCAAACAGTCAGCTATGATGAAACTCATGAATGCTAGGGTGACTAAGGGCACTTCAGTGAGGGATCACGTGCTGGACATGATGAGCTGCATCAATAAGATCGAGGTATTGAGACGTGATATTGATGGGGAGACCCAGGTCGATATCATTCTCCAGAGTTTGCCCCCTCAGTTTTGAGCAGTTTTGGTTTAACTATAATATGGGCAAGCTCTCATATTCACTTCCCAAGCTTAAGACTGCATTGGTGTCTGCTGAGGGCCTCTTCACAGAAAAGAAGCAAGCCTTGGCTACTATTGGTCCCTCAGGTTCCTCTACTGGGCCCAAAGCCAGGGAGCACAAGAGGAAGAGATGCCAGAAAGCAGGAGCTGTTGATCATGGACCCAAGGCGGGCATTGCCAAGAAGCATAAACCGAAAGGCAAGTGCTTTAGATGTGGCAAGGCAGGACATTAGAAGAAGGATTGCCAGAAGCCTCAAGGTATGTACAAATTTTCCCTAGTTACTGAGATGTGTTTAGCGGCGATTCCCATGGATACTTGGTGTGTGAATTCAGGAGCCACTGATCACGTTTGTAATTCTTTGCAGTGGTTCCAAGTGACCCGGCTACTTAGAGAGGGAGATGAAAGATTATCTGCCTGGGCCTAGCCAGAAACTCATTTTCGTGCTATGCATTCCAGAATCGGAATCTCTGGCCAGGCATAGACTCTAGCACAATCGCTATTCCAACCCTTGCTTGAAATAACATTGCGCAGGATCTTGGTTTGTACTTATTCGATTTATCACGCAACAAATAACTTCTTAATTAAAAGCGGAAACATAAGAATTACCTATTGAAGTGCTTACTCAGGTGATTCTCTTGTATGCCTCAAGACTTTGTTCGTATGTTGTGTGGGCAACAATCTAACGAACAATTGATAAGCTAATCACTACAATCCACTTGCCGGAAAAAATTCTACAGCTCGTCGCCGCCTGAATTTCAACCGCCGCTGCCGTTGGATTTCTCCTGCCACCACCACCTGCCAGAATTAACCACTGACCGCCGCCTAGGACAATAACCGGCTGCCTGAGATTATGCTAGAGGGAGAAAAATGTTTTCTCTCTTTAGACTTTCTCTCTCTAAGTTTTCTTGTCTTAAAAACTTATGAATTGTGTATCTTGAATAGCTAATCCCTTGTCTATATATAGAGTTACAAGAGAGACTCCAAGTTGGTTTAGGATTGGACTTCCTACTGGGTTTTTGTTTCCTTCAATCCTGTTCTTGGACTGATTCATATCCAACTGATACAGGGATTCACTTATCCCAATCCAGTTCTTGGTATGATTCACAACCAACTGATACAGGGATTCACTTATCCCAATCCAGTTGATTCACAACCAACTAACACAAGGATTACTTACTTAATTAACTAAATCTATCTTTGTCAATAACCCAATACATAATTAATCGTACCACTAACGGATTAATTATGGCACTACCATCCTACACTAGAATTGCTTCCTGAACAACTTAATTAATTTATTCTTAATCTCCCCACATCAAAGATATAGTGCTCGTTAATTTAATAATTTATTGAAAAATTAATTAATTAACTTCTTATAATACGAGATTAGTATCACTTGACCTTTTTACTACATCAGACATAAGTCCACCGACCGGGTTTAGTATAATATACATAACGAGCTCATCTCGGGAGCACATCACCCCGGGAGCACCGGTATATCGTTTTCCTTCGACAAGCAGCAACCACCAAGTAACTAAACATGCGCACCAAACCTACGAGACTATTGACCACAATTGACCTCACTCATTGGCAGATCAAAGTACACTATGTCTAATCCTCATGCCCGCTCGAGTCTAGGGATTAAGAGATAGAATACTAAGAACAATTTGTCTATTAAATCAGTACAAGACAAATCATTCCAAATGGTCAAGTTCAATACGCCCCGGGCATATCTATATGATTCAATTAGTTTAGACAAACCAATTATCTGAATCACATAATAACCTGAATCGACAGTTTGTCCAAAGTTGCCTCGGTTACGAACCTCATTTATATATTATGTCTTTTAACCAATGATGAGATCTACTGTGTCACACAAGACACCTCATCATCTAACTACATAATATAAATGAACAAATAATGCACAACAAGATATAACCAAAACATAAATCGATATATTTACTGGGAAAATGTACAATACAAGCATAGCTTATGTATTCAACTCTAACAATCTCCCAATAATACTTAAGCTGTGCATTAAGTATACATCTATATACAACCCCTACATACTCTGCTACTATATATCTAGAAAAACTGTCATGGCTCTCCTAAGTATCTGATTCCCATGCCCATCACGTGAGCCTCAAAGACTTTTGAAGTCAAGGTCTTTATGAATGGATCTGCAAGGTTATCCTCTGATGCTATCTTAGCCATGACCACGTATTCCTTCTTTACGATATCTCGTATCAGGTGGTACTTACGCTGTATATGTTTACTCGCCTTGTGGGCTCGTGGTTCCTTCGAGTTTGCTACTGCACTGTTGTTATCACAATACACCGTGATAGACCTCTGCAAACCAGGAATCACATCTAAATCCACTAGAAAGTTCTTGAGCCACACTGCTTCCTTCACTACCTCTGATGCGACAACTTATTCAGCCTCCATGGTAGAGTCCTCCACGCATTTCTGCTTGACACTCTGCCAAACTATGGCTCCACATCCCATAGTAAACACATACCCTGAGGTAGACTTGTTCTTATCCCTGTCGCCTTGAAAATATGAATCTGTGTAACCTCGGGGTACCAGCTCAGGCGCCTGATAGACCAACACTTGGTCTCTCATTCTGCACAAATACTTGAGAATGTATTTTACTGCCTCCCAATGAGCTTTTCCGGGGTTACTCTGATATCTACTTACAATGCCAACGGTATAACAGATATCAAGCCTCGTACACAACATGGCATACATGAGACTTCCAACAACAGAAGCATAAGGAACTGTCTTCATGGCCTCTATCTCCTCAACAGTCTTGGGAGACTATTCTTTAGACAGATGCACTCCGTGTCTGAAAAGTAGAAAACCTTTCTTGGAGTTTTGCATGTTAAAATGGGCTAGAATTGTATCCATGTATAAAGCTTGGGAGAGCGTCAATAAACATTTCCTACGATCTCGAATTATCTTGATCCCAATGATATGTCCCGCTTCCCCTAAGTCCTTTATATCAAACTTCTTGGACAGCCATGCCTTTACGTTTGATAACACTTTCTTGTTGTTGTCAATCAATAGAATGTCATCTACGGAAAGCACAAGAAACACCACTAAGTTTCCATCACGTCTGCGGTACACACATTGCTCATCCGGACATCAAGTAAATCTGTAGGACTGGATTACCTCATCAAATTGGATGTTCCAAGATCTGGATACCTGCTTAAGTCCGTAAATGAACCTCTTAAGCCTGCATACCTTATGCTCTTGGCCTTTTTCAATGAATCCCTCTGGTTGCTACATGAAGATGGTTTCCTCAAGACTTCCATTTAGAAAAGCTGTCTTGACATCCATCTTGTTAGTTTTGAATACAGAAAAGCTATAGCCTGTATCAAAAACTAATATACACAGATGCCATATCATTTTGTTTCGGTATTAAATTGTTTCATTATATCATAGAACTAGATAACGGGGTGTGGAAAGACACAGTAGATACCTTTATTGGTTAAAGTATTGATATATTAAAAGTATGCTCGTAACCGAGATAGTCTGAATATACTATTGGTATAGGTTATCGTGTGGTTTGGAAATCAGTTTATCTAAACTAGTTTAAATCACACGAATATGCCCGGAGCATATTGAGCACGACCAGTTTGGATAGAATTGACTTATATTGATCGACGTAGTCAATTCGGTCCTAGTATTCAAACTCTCAATCCCGAGATCGGGACGGGTGTGAGAGTTTGATATCGTATGCTTTGATTTGCCAAAGAGTGCGGTCAATTGAGACCTATACCTCGGTAGGTTGGGCATGCGGTGTTTGGCTTCTTATGTGCCGTTGCTATTCGGAGGAATCCACGTACCGATTCACCGGGTTGATGGTGCTCCCGAGATGAGCTCGTAAGGTCTATTATACTAAACCTGGCTGGTGGACTTTATGTCCGGTATAATAAAAGGACGAGTGGTACTAATCTCGGATACCAATAAGTTGGTGAATTAGTTTGTCAGTAAATTGATAAACCGACGAGCGCTAGATCTTTAATGTGGGGAGATAGAAGAAAATATAATGGTGTGATATAAAGTCGTTTTCGAGCGGTAGTTCCATAATTAGTCCGATAGTGAAATGACTAATTATGTGTTTGACTAATCGACAAGGTGAATTAATTAATCCTAAAGGTTTAATTAATATTTAATCGACAAAGTGAATTAATAAATTAATTCTATTTGAATTAATTAATTCTAAGGGTTCGATTAAATTAAATTAACAAAGTGGGTTAAGAAATTAATTCGAATGGGTCGATTGGAGTTGATTAGTCGGGAAAGACTAAGCGGTCAACGAAAGTAAAATTAAAAGGCCCAACTCGAGAGCCCATTAGGTCTCCATTAGAGCTTCTATAAATAGAAAACTTGAGGCAAAAGAAAACTTAGGAAATCTAGCAAGACAAATCTTGCACCTAGAGTAAGAAAGTTCTGGAGAGAGAACTTCTTTCCTTTTGAAGTTTTCTTTCAAAAACGAACTAGATTTCTTACTCCTCGAATTGAATTCATTCCAATGACCGAACCTTCAAGTTGGATTTCATAAGCTGCACCGGATTCTTGCTGGGTCTTCTTCTTTCCAGGCTGTTACGACCGAACTGTTCTTCCTGACGCCAGTTTTCTTCAGCCCCAAGCTTCGTGCGTTTGATTCGAGAAGGCCTGCGTCGTTCTCTTTCGTGTGATGGGTGATCCGTAGGTTCTTATTGTCTAGATCACGGCGAGGTTAAGGCTTGGTATTGGTAGAAGTCGGGTGGCGCGGCAGCCGGGTTTCATACAGCAATAGGTGGAGCAGTTTTTTGTGGGTTTTCTTCGATCAGATTTTGGGTTTTTTGAATTCGATTTGAAAGATTTATTCGTGGGTTTTCATGGGCTGAGCAAGTAGACTTCGATAGATTATTGCCCACACAATATTCGAAGTTTTCTCGGAGTAATCTTTTGGATTTCTTGTGGAATTCGCATAAAGATTGGATTTTTCTTATTGCGTTGGACTTCGCTACAAAGGTATAATCTTTAATCCTTCCGCTTTTAATTAAAGATAAAATCTTTGTGCATTAGATGTCGTTTTAATAAATTACATAAGTATAAGCCAAGATCCGTTCGTGGGTAAATGAATTTGAGCCTGAGCTTGGTCGAAAGCTTCCGATTCTGGAATGCATTGCACGAAAGTAAGGTTTTCGATTTAGCCTGGGCTTGTTCTGTTTTCCTTAAAAAATGGTATCAGAGCGTTGGTTTCGGTCTTATACTTGTTTGATTTATTACACGGCTTTATTTTGGCATTATTATTTTTGTCGAAATGCCTAAACAGGTGGTTATTGGTTTCTCGGCTATTATGGTAGAAATTTATTTTTCATTCATAAACCCAGGGACATTTCCGGGCTCGTATTGTTTTTTGAATGGAAATGTCTGTAATAGTAATAACCACGAGCTGGAAGCCGTGTAGAATTAGAAAAATCTTGTAGTAGGATTTGATCTAATCATGTCATTTTTAAATTCCTAGAGAAACGCCTTTGTATATAGGAATTTATGTATTATGATGAAGACATTATTTTGGGTAACTTATATTCGCGGGTTTTGGTTTCTCGTAATTTTGGGTGATTCCTAATTACGTAGTAAACTGAGAAAACCTGGGCGAATCGAGAGGAATCCAAATAACGAGTGGGAGTGACATGACGGGACGTGTCACCGAGGTGTCAAGGAATCAACGATAGAGAAGGCCATAATAGTCGGAAAATTTTATTTCTTTTAATTTCCCGTATTTATGACTTTTCGTTGATTGTGTGCTTTTTGTTTTATTTTGCATGAACGAAAACCAAACCAAAATTTTTTTTAAAAGGTAACGAGCAATTAACTAAGGTAGATTATTCGCATATTAAAACTCCAACAGTTTTATGGGTGCGAATATCCATAGTTAAGATATTGCATGTTAAAACGTAAAAATCCTCAAGTTTAAAAATCTAAGTGGGAGAGGGTTTGTAAATATCCCCATGGCCTCCATTACGGGTTCATTGGTGATGTGGTTAAACTTGCGTGCTGGCTTAGACCTTCCTCCCTATCGGATGAGTTTTCAACCACAGATATCACCGGAATGAATTTCTAAAGGGATGACTATAGTGAGTTTAATTAGAGAAAGTTGTGACACCCTCGTCATCCGAGGTGCATTAGTATCCTAAGTAACAAACTTAGAAGTCACGTAATGGCATACACTTAGTGTACCATTTTTAGTATTCCTCCCATCGAGGTTACACTTTCTTCGTGTACGGCTAAAATTATCAACTATTAATTTCATTGATCATAAGATCATTGGTCAGATAATGAAATTAATGAACTTCGGTTCTTCTCGAACAAATGTGGGTTGCGTAGAAGTTCACCCATCGTGACTTGCATTAATCCCGGTGTGAGAGATGTTGGTAGAAGATTATATTGACTTTTTTGAGGATTTTCAATATTTTTGAAAAAGTATACTGGAACTTGACTGTTTATTTTTCAGTTGTAGTTGATATGTCGTTCAACCCGCTAGCTGTCATTTTGAACCAGAACAAACTTACGGGTCCAAATTATATTGACTGAAAATGTAATCTGGACATTGTCCTTACCGCTGAGGGTTACAGGTACGTGCTCACTGAGGAGTGCCCCCCCTAAGCCCAGCAATGATGCCACCCCTGAGTAGCGAGAGCCATATACGAGGTGGCAGAAGGCTGATGAGATGACCCGGTGCTACATCTTGGCTTCTATGTTGAGTGTACTGCAGCACCAGCATCAGTTGTTTACCTCAGCCTACGATATGATGCTCAACCTCAGGGGTTGTTTGGACATCAGGGTAGGGCAGCCAAGCAGTCAGCTATGAAGAAACTCATGAATGCTAGGATGGCTGAGGGTACTTCAGTGAGGGATCAAGTGCTAGACATGATAAGCTGCATCAATGAGATTGAGGTATTGGGAGGTGACATTGATGGGGAAACCCAGGTCGATATCATCCTCCAGAGCTTGCCTCCCAGTTTTGAGCAGTTTGGGTTAAACTACAATATGGGGAATCTCTCATATTCACTTCCTGAGCTCATGACTGCATGGGTATCTGCTGAGGGCCTATTCGCAGAGAAGAAGCAAGCTTTGGCTACTGTTGGTCCCTCAGGTTCCTCTGCTGGGCCCAAAGCTAGAAAGCAAAAGAGGAAGAGAGGCCAGAAGGCAGGAGCTGATCATGGACCCAAGGCGGGCATTGCCAAGAAGCACAAGCCGAAGGGCAAATGCTTCAGATGTGGCAAAGCAGGACATTAGAAGAAGGACTGCCCAAAGCCTCGAGGTATGTGTAAATTTTCCCTAGTCACTGAGACGTGTTTAGCGGCGATTCCCACAGATACTTGGTGTGCGGATTTAGGAGCCATTGATCATGTTTGTAATTCTTTGCAGGGGTTCCAAGTGACCCGGCTGCTTAGAGAGGGAGAGTTGCAGGTCTACCTTGGGGATACTACCAGAGTTTCTGTTGCTGCAGTGGGAGTAGTTTGTCTTTATTTTTCAGACTCTATTTTACATTTGAGAGATTGTCTTTATGTACCCAGTTTTCGCAAGAACTTACTTTCAGTTTCTAAACTTGTTTTGGATGGTTATAAGTGTGCTTTTTCTGATGGATCTGTTTTTATTAGAAAAGGCCAGAAACTTATATATTCTGGTACATTGGTTGACAATTTGTTTTTAATTAAGATATACTCCCCAGTAATGCAAAACACAGAAACTAGCTCATCACCGAATCATAATAAGAGAAAAGAGTCTTCTCCTTTGAATCAAACTTATCTTTGGCACCTGAGACTCGGTCACATCAACCTTAGTAGGATTCAAAGGTTAGTCAATAGTGGGTCTTTGAACTTACTGGATATTGACAGCTATTCAACCTGTGAGTCCTGTTTGGAGGGTAAAATGACCAAGAGGCCTTTCAAGGCAAAGGGGTATAGGGCCAAGGAGGTTTTAGAGTTGATTCATTCTGACGTGTGTGGGCCTATGTCAGTTCAGGCTAGAGGTGGTTATGAGTATTTCGTGACTTTCACAGATGATTACTCTAGATATGGATACATATACCTGATGCGCCACAAGTCTGAATGCTTTGGCAAGTTCAGAGAGTTCAGGGCTGATGTGGAGAACCATTTGGGTAAGAGTATCAAGGCCTTGCGATCTGATCGCGGTGGCAAATACCTCTCTAGTGAATTTAGGTCCTATTTGTCGGAGGAGGGTATTCAGACCTAGTTGTCTGCACCTTGCACACCCCAGCAGAATGGTGTAGCAGAGAGGAGGAACAAGACTCTTATGGATATGGTTAGATCGATGATGAGTTACAGTGAGTTGCCTATCTCGTTTTGGGGTTATGCCTTGGAGACAGCATGTTTTATCCTCAACCTTGTGCCATCTATGTCTGTGCCTTCGACCCCAACAGAGTTATGGAATGGACGAAAGCCTAGTCTGAGACATCTCAGAATTTAGGGTTGTCCAGCACATGTGCTCGAGGCAGATGCAGGAAAGTTAGAGGTAAGAACCAAGTCTATAGGCTACCCCAAAGGAACAAGAGGTGGTTTATTTTATAGTCCTCAGGATCAGAAGGTGGTGATCAGCACCAATGCCAGATTTCTTGAGGAGGACTATATTTTAGATCACAAGTCAAGTAGCAAGGTAGTATTGGAAGAGCTTAGAAGTCAGTCCACTATTCCAGATGCACAAGTACAGGGAGACACACCACAAGAGACTGCACACACTATCACATATGATGCTCTTGCACATGCTGTGCCTCGTCGTAGTGGGAGGGTTGTCAGACAGCCCGAGAGGTACATGGTTTGGGTGAGTCTTCAAACTTTATCCCTGGCGCTCACGAACCAGACCCCTACAATGAGGCTCTCCAGGATAAAGATGCAGATTCTTAGCAGAGAGCGATGATTGCTGAGATGGGTTCAATGGACTCAAATCAAGTCTGGGAGCTGGTAGACTTTCCTGATGGGTTTAGGCCTATTGGGTGCAAATGGGTCTACAAGCTAAAGAGAGGATCTGACGGGAAGGTTGAGACCTTCAAGTCTAGGCTTGTGGCGAAGGGGTATACTCAGAAAAAGGGTATCGATTATGAGGATACCTTTTCCCCAGTAGCTATGCTTAAGTCTATCCGGATTCTCTTGGCCATAGCTGCTCATATGGACTATGAGATTTGGCAGATGGACGTTAAGACAGCTTTCCTTAATGGAAGTCTTGAGGAGACCATTTTTATGCAGCAACCAGAGGGTTTCATTGTTCAAGGCCAAGAACACAAGGTATGCAGGCTTAGGAGGTCTATTTATGGACTTAAGCAAGCATCCAGATCTTGGAATATCCATTTTGAAGAGGTTATCCAGTCCTATGGATTCACTCAGTGTTCGAATGAACAGTGTGTTTATCGCAGGCGTGATGGTGATACGGTGGTGTTCCTCGTACTTTACGTAGATAACATTCTTCTGATTGGCAACAGTAAGAAGGTGTTGTCAAACGTAAAGGCATGGTTGTCCAGGCAATTTGATATGAAGGATTTGGGAGAGGCTGGACATATCCTTGGGATAAAGATTATTCGTGATCGTAGGAGACGTTCCCTGACACTTTCCCAGGCATCCTACATAGATACAATTCTGGCTCGTTTTAACATGCAGAACTCCAAGAAGGGTTCACTACCTTTCAGGCATGCGGTGCATTTGTCTAAGGAGCAGTGTCCCAAGACTGCTGAGGAGATAGATACCATAAAGGCAGTACCTATGCTTCTGCAGTGGGTAGCCTCATGTATGCTATGTTGTGTATGAGACCTGATATTCGTTTTGTCGTTGGCATGGTTAGCAGATATCAGAGTAACCCTGGGAAGGCTCACTGGGAGGCAGTAAAATGCATTCTCAAGTACTTACGCAGGACGAGAGTTTATGTCCTAGTTTATAGAGCGCAGGAGCTTGTACCATTGGGTTACATAGATTCAGACTTTCAAGGTGATTTGGACAAGAGTAAGTCTATCTCTGGGTTTGTGTTTACTCTAGGAGGTGGAGCCATAGTATGGCGGAGTGTCAAGCAAAAATGCGTGGCGAACTCCACCATAGAGGCTGAGTACGTTACCGCTTCAGAGGCATCGAAAGAAGCTGTATGGCTCCGGAGCTTCCTGATGGACTTAGATGTGGTTCCTGAGTTGCCTAGGTCTATCACAGTCTACTGTGATAACAATGGTGCAGTTGCTAACTCGAGGGAACCACGAGCCCATAAGGCGAGTAAACACATAGAGTGCAAGTACCACCTGATACGAGAGATCGTAAAGAGGGGAGACGTGATCGTGGCCAAGATAGCATTAGATGACAACCTTGCAGATCCTTTCACCAAGCCATTGACCCCAAAGGTCTTTGAGAGACATGTGGAGGGCATGGGAGTCAGATTCTTGAGGGAGCCATGTGAGTGAGCTTAAAGGCGTTCTGGAGATCTCACCATGACAGTAGTGTAATAGCTGGTTGGACAGTTTTTGTACTTCTTAGCATAGCTTTGAGTGTTAGTGGGAGATTGTTAGTTTTGAATACAGAAAAGCTATAGCTTGTATCAAAAACTAATATCCACAGATGACATATCATTTTGTTTTGGTATTAAATTGTTCCATTATATCATAGAACTAGATAACGGAGTGTGGAAAGACACAGTAGATACCGTTATTGGTTATAGTATTGATATATTAAAAGTATGCTCGTAACCGAGATAGTCTGAACATACTATTGGTATAGGTTATCGTGTGGTTTGGAAATTAGTTTATCTAAACTAGTTTAAATCACACGGATATGCCCGGGGTATATTGAGCACAAACAGTTTGGATAGAATTGACTTATATTGATCGACGTAGTCAATTCGGTCCTAGTATTCAAACTCTCAATCCCGAGATTGGGACGGGCGTGAGAGTTGGATATCGTATGCTTTGATTAGCCAAAGAGTGCGGTCAATTGAGACCTATACTTCGGTAGGTTGGGCATGTGGTGTTTGGCTTCTTATGTGCCATTGCTAGTCGGAGGAATCCACGAACCGGTTCACCAGGTTAATGGTGCTCCCAAGATGAGCTCGTAAGGTCTATTATACTAAACTCGGCCGGTGGACTTTATGTCCGATATAATAAAAGGACGAGTGGCACTAATCTCGGATACCAAGAAGTTGGTGAATTAGTTTGTCAGTAAATTAATAAACCGACGAGCGCTAGATCTTTAATGTGGGGAGATAGAAGAAAATATAATGGTGCGATGTAAAGTCATTTTTGAGCGGTAGTTCCATAATTAGTCCGATAGTGGTACGACTAATTATGCATTTGACTAATTGACAAGGTGAATTAATTAATCCTAAAGATTTAATTATTATTTAATTGACAAAGTGAATTAATAAATTAATTCTATTTGAATTAATTAATTCTAAGGGTTCGATTAAATTAAATTAACAAATTGGGTTAAAAAATTAATTCGAATGGGTCGATTGGAGTTGATTAGTCGGGAAAGACTAAGCGGTTAACGAAAGTCAAATTAAAAGGCCTAACTCGAGAGCCCATTAGGTCTCCATTAGAGCTCCTATAAATAGAAAACTTGAGGCAAAAGAGAACTTAGGAAATCTTGCAAAACAAGTCTTGCACCTAGAGTAAAAAAGTTCTAGAGAGAGAACTTTTTTCCTTTTGAAGTTTTCTTTCAAAAACAAACTAGATTTCTTACTCCTCGAATTGAATTCATTCCAAAGATTGAACCTTCAAGTTGGATTTCATAAGCTCCTCCGGATTCTTGCTGGGTCTTCTTCTTTCAAGACTGTTGCGACCGAACTGTTCTTCTCGACGCCAGTTTTCTTTAGCCCCAAGCTTCGTCGTTTGATTCGAGAAGGCTTGCGTCAATCTCTTTCGTTTGATGGGTGATCCGCAGGTTCTTCTTGTCTAGATCACGGCGAGGTTAAGGCTGGGTACTGGTAGAAGTCGGGTGGCGCAGCAGCCGGGTTTCATACTGCAATAGGTGGAGCAGTTTTTTGTGGGTTTTCTTCGATCATATTTTGGGTTTTTTCAATTCGATTTAAAAGATTTCTTCGTGGGTTTTCGTGGGCTGAGCAAGTAGACTTCGATAGATTATTGCCCACGCAATATTTGAAGTTTTCTCGGAGTAATCTTTTGGATTTCTTGTGGAATTCGCATAAAGATTGGATTTTTCTTATTGCGTTGGACTTCGCTACAAAGGTATAATCTTTAATCCTTCCGCTTTTAATTAAAGATAAAATCTTTGTGCGTTAGATGTCATTTTAATAAATTAAATAAGTATAAGCCAAGATCCGTTCGTGGGTAAATGAATTTGAGCCTGATCTTGGTCGAAAGCTTCTGATTCTGGAATGCATTGCACGAAAGTGAGGTTTTCGATTTAGCCCGGGCTTGTTCTATTTTCCTTCACATCTTCCATATCTCATAATCTAAATAAGCAGCTATGGCCAGGAGAATCCGGATCGACTTAAGCATGGCTACCGGGGAGAAGGTTTCCTCATAATCGATTCCCTCTTTCTGAGTAGACCCCTTCGCCACCAGCCTAGCTTTAAAGGTTTCCATCTTTCCGTCATGTCCTCTCTTACGTTTGTAGACCCACTTGCATCCAATGGGCTTAAACCCATTAGGCAGGTCCACAAGCTCCCAGACATGATTGTGGTCCATTGACCCCATCTCGAATATCATTGCCTTATGCCAAGATTCAACATCTTTATCTTGGAGAGCCTCATTCTAGTTTACTGGGCAAGGCTCAGGCGTGCCTGTCGGGCTGTCTAACAACCCTCCCACTACGACGATGCACCACCTGTGTAGGCGCATTATATGTGATATCTTGTGCAGTGTGTTGTATATCTACTTGTGCTGGTGCATCAGGATTATTAGTTTGTCTCATGAGCTCTTCTAGTACTATTTTACTCTTGGGCTTGTGATCTAGGATATAGTCTTTCTCTAAAAATCTAGTGTTGGTACTAATCACCACCTTCTGATCTTTAGGACTATAAAACAGACCACCTTTCGTTCCCCTAAGATATCCTACAAACAACATTAATTCCGTTCTTGCATCTAACTTAGCCGCATCTGCCTTAAGCACATGTGCTGGGCAACCCCAAATTCGGATATGTCTTAGACTAGGTTTTTGTCCATTTTACAACTCTACTGGGGTTGAAGGCACGATTTTAGATGACAAGATTAAGAATATACATTGCTGTTTCCAAGGCATATCCCCATAACGAACTCGGCAAATCACTATAGCTCATCATCGACCTAACCATTTCTATGAGAGTTCGATTCATTCTTTCTGCTACACCGTTCTGCTGTGGCATGCCAGGTGCAGACAACTGAGACTGAATTCCGACCTCATTGAGGTATTCTCAAAATTCGTGGGACAGGTACTCCCCACCACGATCTGATCGTAGTGTCTTGCTATTCTTACCATGATGCTTCTCCACATCTACCCAAAACTCTTTGAACTTGCCAAAGCACTCGAACTTGTGACGCATTAGGTAAATGTACTCTTACCTTGAGTAGTCATCCGTGACCGTCACGAAATACTAACCCACCTCGTGCTTGGACCGACATTGGTCCACACAAGTCAGAATGAATCAATTATAGTACTTTCTTCGCTCTATAATCTTTTGTCTTTAAAGGTCTCTTGGTCATCTTACCCTCCAAGTAAGATTCGTAGGTTGAATAACTGTCAATCTCTAATGAACCTAAAGGTCCATCATTGACCAACCTCTGAATCCCACTAAGGTTAATATGACCTAGCCTGCGATGCCAAAGATAGGTTTGATTCAATTCATAAGGTTGTTTCCTCTTATTAGTGTTAGATAAAGAGCTATTTGTTTCTATGTTTTGCACAATATGGGAGATAGAATTAACCACAAACAAATTATCTATCAATGAACCAGAACAAATAAGTTTTCCATTTCTTCTAATAATAATAGAATCATCATAAAAAATAAACTTATAACCATTCTTTAAGAGTTGAAAAACTGAAACAAGGTTCTTTCTAAAACTCGGTACATAAAGACAATTAACCACCTCTAATCTAGAATTTTCGAAATTAGAGTAACCACTCCCACTGCTTCCACTGACACTCTTGTAATGTCGCCCAAGTAGATATATAGCTCACCTTCTCTAAGCTTCCGGGTTACTTGGAACCCTTGCAAAGAATTACAAACATGGTCAGTGGCACCTGAATCCACGCACCAAGTATCTGTGGGAATCGCCGCTAAACATGTTTCAGTAATTAAGGCAGAAACTATCGTACCTATAAGCTTTGGACAATCCGGTTTCCAATGTCCCATCTTATTGCACTTGAAGCACTTGTCTTTCGACTTCTTCTTTGCAATATCTGGCTTAGGCGCAATTCGAGCCTTTTGAGCTATTCCCTCTAGCTTTCTCTTCTTCTTTCTAGCCTTAGGCTCAGAAAAAGATTTTGAAGCTTTGACTGCGACTAAAGCTCGCTTCTTCTCTTGAACAAGACTTTTAGCCGCCACCAACTCTGCCAAGAGCCCGGATGAAGTACACAACATCTTACTTATGTTGTAGTTCAACAGAAACTGCTCATAGCTTTGAGGCAAGTTCTGGAGGACAATATCGACTTTGGTTTCACCATCGATTTTTCCTCCCACTACCTCAACCTCGTTTATGTTACTAATCATGTCAATGACATGATCTCTCATAGGAGTGCTCTCAGCCGTCAGGACAATGTCCAAATTACGACTCCAATCGACATAGTTCGGACTAATTAATTTGTTGTTTTTCAATATAGTAGCTAAGGGGTTGAATGTCATATCGAATACTGTAATTAAACAGACAACGTTTTAGTTATCTAATCTAGAATTTCGAAACAAAGAAAATTGTAACAATTATTGACATCCCTCAAAACAATAATTTTAATCCACCAACATCTCATCCACCAGGATTCTCGCAAGCCACGATAGTGTAGACGTTTACGCTAACCCACATTCGTTTGAGAAAAACGAAGTTCATTAACTACACTATCTGACCAAACGATCTATTGATCAATGTAGCTAATAGTCGATGCTTTCAGCTGTACAAATAAGCAGCGTAACCTCGATGGGAGGAATACTGCAGATCATACACTAAGTGTGCCATTACATGACTTTTGACCTTGTTACCTCAGGATAGTGCACCTCAGATAGAGATGGTATCGCATTTATTCTAGTTAAACTTACTCTAGTCATCTTACTCAGAAATTCATAATCTAGCGATCTCGTGGTTGGACTCATCTGAATGGAGGAAGGCCCTTATGCCAACGCGCAAGTCCACCCACATCGCATATAAACTCGTAATGGTGGCTGTGGGGATATTAGACCAACCACTTAGATTTCTAAATTGAGGGTTTTTCCGGTTTTAACATGCAATTAACTAACCCTAAGTTATACGCACACATAAAACCAGTCGTGCTTTAAAATCATGCATCTAAAATACAACATAAAAATTAAAACACAAAATTAAAAATATAAATACGACAAATAAATACAAAAAATAAATTTCCCGACTATCATGGTTTTTAATTGTTTTAATCTTCTGCCTTGATCTCTTGTCCCGCCATATCACTCGATGGATTAAGTTTTGATTTTAAAAAAATGAAATCTGGAAGAAAAAAGGGCCAAAACGCTCCCCTAACGGGCCGCGTACGCGCAGCGCACACAAAGCGCACCGCGCGCACGGCTCAGCAGCACGTAGCAGTTGCTAGACGTTGCTGCTGCAATTGCAGCTGCTACCATGTGCCTGCACAGCAGTTGCTACGCTGCGCAGCGGCAGCTGCATCGCTGCTGGCCAGCAGCTTCTATCGGCAATTTTTCGCCGGTGCCGCTGTCCACTTCTGATCTCTTCTTCGCTTTTTCCCACACTATTTGGTCTTCTTGCAATTCGTTCTCGGTTTTTCTGGGTTTCTAAAGAAATAACGATAACCCAAAACCCATGAATTCAAGTTGCCCATCATAACTCCTTCGATTACAAAAAACTAATTCTCCTACTACAAGGCTTTCTAGGAAAATTAAACAATCAAAATTACATAGAAAAAATCCTACTACAGATTTGATCTAATTCTACATGGCTTCCAGCACATGGTTATACTATTACAAACATTCATAATAAAATCAAATCCGGACATGTCCCTGAGTTTAATCAAAGCCAATACAAATATAACCATAATAGTCGAGATTTCTTAACCACCTGCAAATAAAACCATGTAATAAATCGAACAAGCACAAGACCCAAAAACCAGGCTCTGATACCAATTGAAAGATTATCTGCCCAGGCCTAGCCAGAAACTCACTTTCGTGCTATGCATATCAAAATCGGAATCTCTGGCCAGGCCTAGACTCTAGCACAATCTCTATTCCAACCCTTGCTTGAAATAACATTGCACAAGATCTTGATTCGTACTTTTCGATTTATCACCCAACAAATAAATTCTTAATTAAAAGCAGAAACATAAGAATTACCTATTGAAGCGCTAACTCACTTGATTCTCTTGTATGCCTCAAGACTTTGTACGTATGTTGTGTGGGCGACAATCTAACGAACAATTGATCAGCTAATCACCACAATTCACTTGCCGAAAAAAATTATGCAGCTTGTTGCAGCCTGAATTTCAACCGCCGTCCCCGCCGCCGGATTTCTCCTGCCACCACCGCCTGCTGGAATTAACCACCGACCATCGCCTGGGACAATAACCGGCCACCTGAGATTATGCTAGGGGGAGAAAAACATTTTCTCTCTCTAGACTTTCTCTCTCTAAGTTTTCTTGTCTTAAAAACTTATGAATTGTGTGTCTTGAATAGCTAATCCCTTATCTATATATAGAGTTACAAGAGAGACCCCAAGTTGGTTTAGGATTGACCTTCCTACTGGGTTTCTATTTCCTTCAATCCTATTCCTGGACTGATTCATATCCAACTGATACAGGGATTCACTTATCCCAATCCAGTTCATGGTACGATTCACAACCAACTGATACAGGGATTCACTTATCCCAATCCAGTTCCTGGTATGATTCACAACCAACTGACACAAGTATTAATTAATTACTTAATTAATTAAATCTACCTTTGTCAATAACCCAATACATAATTAATTGTACCACTAATGGATTAATTATGGCACTACCATCCTACACCAGAATTGCTTCCGGAACAACTTAATTAATTTATTCTTAATCTTCCCACATCAAAGATATAGTGCTCGTTAATTTATTAATTTACTGATAAATTAATTAATTAACTTCTTTAAATTTCGAGACTAGTACCACTCGACCTTTTTACTATAGCGGACATAAGTCCACCGGCCGGGTTTAGTATAATAAACATTACGAGCTCATCTCGGGAGCACCATCACCCCGGGCGCACCGGTACATGGTTTTCTTTCGACAAGCAGCAACACACCAAGTAACTAAACACGCGCACCCAACCTACCGAGACTATTGGCCACAATTGACCTCACTCATTGGCAGATCAAAGTACACTATGTCTAATCCTCATGCCCGCTCGAGTCTATGGATTAAGAGATAGAATACTAAGAACAATTTGTCTATTAAATCAGTACAAGACAAATCATTCCAAATGGTCAAGTTCAATATGCCCCGGGCATATCTATATGATCCAATTAGTTTAGACAAACCAATTATCTGAATCACATAATAACCTAAACCGACAGTTTGTCCAAAGCTGTATCGGTTACGATCCTCATTTATATATTATGTATTTTAACTAATGATGAGATCTACTGTGTCACACAACACACCTCATCATCTAACTACATAATATAAATGGACAAATAACGCACAATAAGATATAACCAAAATATAAATCGATATATTTACTGGGAAAATGTACAGTACAAACATAGCTTATGTATTCAACTCCAACAGGAGAGTTACAGGTCTACTTTGGGGATACTGCCAGAGTTTCGGTTGTTGCAGTGGGAGTTTTTTGTCTATTTTTTAGACTCTGTTTTAAATTTAAAGGATTGTCTATATGTACCCAGTTTTCAGAAGAATTTGTTTTCAGTTTCTAAACTTATTTTGGATGGTTATAAGTGTATTTTTTCTGATAATTCTGTTTTTATTAGAAAGAGCCAGAAGCTTATATGTTCCAGTACATTAGTTGACAATCTATTTTTAATCAAGACATACTCCCCAGTAATACAAAACATAGAAACTAATAACTCATCACCGAATCATAGTAAGAGAAAGGATTCTCCCAATTTGAATCAAACTTATCTTTGGCACCTGAGACTCGGTTACATGAACCTTAGTAGGATTCAAAGGTTGGTCAATAATGGGTCTTTGGATTCATTGGATATTGACAGCTCTCCGACCTATGAGTCCTGCTTGGAGGGTAAGATGACCAAGAGGCCTTTTAAGGCAAAGGGGTATAGGGCCAAGGAGGTTTTAGAGTTGATTTATTCTGACTTGTGTGGGCCTATGTCAGTTCAGGCTAGAGGTGGTTATGAGTATTTCATGATTTTCACGGATGATTACTCTAGATATGGATACATATACCTGATGCGCAGTTTGAATGCTTTAGCAAGTTCAAAGAGATTAAGGCTAAGGTGGAGAACCATCTGGGTAAGAGTATCAAGGCCTTGCGATCTGATCGCGGTGGCGAATACCTCTCTAGTGAATTTAGGTCCTATTTTTGGGAGGAGGGTATTCAGACCCAGTTGTCTGCACCTGGCACACCCCAGCAGAATGGTGTAGTAGAGAGGAGGAACATGACTCTTATGGATATGGTTAGATTGATGATGAGTTATAGCGAATTGCCTATATCATTTTGGGGTTTAGCCTTGGAGTCAACGTGTTATCTCCTTAATCTCGTACCATCTAAGTCTGTGCATTCGACCCCAGTATAGATATGGACTGGGCGAAAGCCTAGTCTGAGACATCTTAGGATTTGGGGTTGTCTAGCATATTTGTTTAAGGCAGACACAGCCAAGCTAGATGCGAGATCTGAGATTATACTTTTTGTATGCTACCCCAAAGGAACGAAAGGTGGTCTGTTTTATAGTCCTCGGGATCAGAAGGTGGTGGTGAGCACCAATACCAAGTTTCTTGAGGATGAATATGTTTTAGATCACATGGCAAAGAGCAAGGTAGTATTGGAAGAGCTTAAAAGTCAGTCCATTATTCCAGATGCACGAGTACAGGAAGACATACCACAAGAGACTACACACTATCACAGATGATGCTCTTACATAGGCTGCGCCTCGACGTAGTGGGAGGGTTGCCAGACAGCCTGAGAGGTACATGGGTTTGGGTGAGTTTTCAGACTTTATCCCTGGCGCTCATGAACCAGACCCAGTTAGCTACAATGAGGCTCTCCAGGATAAAGATGCAGATTTTTGGTAGAGAGCAATGATTGCTGAGATGGGTTTTATGGACTCAAATCAGGTCTGGGACCTGGTAGACCTTCCTAATGGATTTTGGCCTATTGGGTGCAAATGGGTCTACAAGCGAAAGAGAGGATCTGACGGGAGGGTTGAGACCTTCAAGGCTAGGCTTGTGGTGAAGGGGTATACTCAGAAAGAGGGTATCGATTATGAGGAGACCTTTTCCCCGGTAGCTACGCTTAAGTCGATCCGGATTCTCTTGGCCATAGCTGCTCATATGGACTATGAGATTTGATAGATGAAC
The DNA here is from genome assembly GCA_030378225.1 of Knoxia roxburghii. Taxonomy (NCBI): domain Eukaryota; kingdom Viridiplantae; phylum Streptophyta; class Magnoliopsida; order Gentianales; family Rubiaceae; genus Knoxia; species Knoxia roxburghii. The sequence continues at coordinate 19,843,468 of CM059415.1, read as the reverse complement.
GTCAAGACAACTTTTCTTAATGGAAGTCTTGAGGAGACCATTTTTATGCAGCAACCAGAGGGTTTCATCGTTCAAGGCCAAGAGCACAAGGTATGTAGGCTTAGGAGGTCCATTTATGGACTTAAACAAGCATCTAGATCTTGGAGCATCCATTTTGACGAGGTTATCCAGTCCTATGGATTCACTCAGTGTCCAGATGAGCAGTGTGTATATCGCAGGTGTGATGGTGATACGGTGGTGTTCCTCGTACTTTACGTAGATGACATCCTTCTGATTGGCAACAGTAAGAAGGTGTTGTCAGACGTAAAGGCATGGTCGTCCAGGCAGTTTGACATGAAGGTTTTGGGAGAGGCTGAACATATCGTTGGGATCAAGATTAGTCGAGATCGTAGGAGATGTTCTTTGACACTCTCTCAAGCATCCTACATAGACACGATTCTGGCTCGTGTATGCAATATTATGTACGAGGCTTGATATTTGCTTTGTTGTTGGCATGGTTAGTAGATATCAGAGTAACCCTGGGAAGGCTCACTGGGAGGCTGTAAAATGCATTCTCAAGTACTGCGCAGGATGAGAGATTATGTCCTAGTTTATAGAGCGCGGGAGCTTGTACCGTTAGTTTACACAGATTCGGACTTTCAAAGTGATATGGACAAGAGTAAGTTTATCTCTGGGTTTGTGTTTACTCTAGGAGGTGGAAACATAGTATGGTAGAGTGTCAAGCATAAATGCGTGGTGGACACCAACATGGAGGCTGAGTACGTTGCCACATCAGAGGTAGCGAAAGAAGCTGTATGGCTCCGGAACTTTCTGGTGTACTTAGATGTGGTTCCTGAGTTTCCTAGGTCTATCACAGTTTATTGTGATAACAATGGTGCAGTTGCTAACTCGAGGGAACCACGAGCCCACAAAGTGAGTAAACACATAGAGTGCAAGTACAACCTGATACGAGAGATCGTAAAGAGGGGAGACGTGATCGTGGCCAAGATAGCATCAGATGACAACCTTGCAGATCCTTTCACAAAGCCATTGACCCCAAAGGTCTTTAAGAGACATGTGGAGGGCATGAGAGTCAGATTCTTGAGGAAGCCATGTGAGTGAACTTAAAGGTGTTCTGTAGATTTCATTATGATAGCAGTGTAATAGCGGGTTGGGCAGTTTTTGTACTTCTTAGCATAGCTTTGAGTATTAGTGGGAGATTGTTAGTTTTGAATACAGAAAAGCTATGACTTGTATCAAAAACTAATATCCACAGATGACATATCATTTTGTTTCAATATTAAATTGTTCCATTATATCATAAAACTAGATAACGGGGTGTAGAAAGACACAGTAGATACCGTTTTTGGTTAAAGTATTGATATATTAAAAGTATGTTCGTAATTGAGATAGTCTGAACATACTATCGGTATAGGTTATCGTGTGGTTTGGAAATTACTAATTAAATCACATGGATATACCGGGCCATATTGAGCACGACCATTTGGATAGAATTGACTTGTACTGATCGGCATAGTCAATTCGATCCTAGTATTTAGTCTCTCAATCCTGAGATTGGGACGAGCGTGAGAGTTAGATATTGTATGCTTTGATTCTTCAAAGAGTGCAGTCAATTGAGGTTATACCTCGGTAGTTGGGTATGCGGTGTTTGGCTTCTTATGTGCCATTGCTAGTCGGAAGAATCCACGGACCGGTTCACCAGGTTGATGGTGCTCCCGAGATAAGCTCGTAAGGTTTGTTATACTAAAACTGGTCAGTGGGCTTTACGTCCGGTATAATAAGAAGGTCGAGTGGTACTAATCTCGGATACCAAGAAGTCAGTAAATTAGTTTGTCAGTAAATTGATAAATCGACGAGCACTAGATCTTTAATGTGGGAAGATAGAAGAAAATATAGTGGCACGATGTAAAGTCATTTTAGAGCGGAAGTTTCATAGTTAGTCCAATAGTGGTAAGACTAATTATGTATTTGACTAATCGACCAAGTGAATTAATTAATCCTAAAGGTTTAATTAATATTTAATTGACAAAATGGATTAAGAAATTAATTCTACATAAATTAATAAATCCTAAGGGATTGATTAAATTAAATTAATGAAATGGGTTAAGAAATTAATTCAAATGGGTCGATTGGAGTTGATTAGTCTAGGAAAGACTAAGCGGTCAACGAAAGTCAAATTAAAATGCCCAACTCAAAAGCCCACTAGGTCTCCATTGGAGCTCCCCATAAATAGAAAGCTTATGCCTTAATAAACTTAAGAAAATCTTACAAGACAACTTTGTCTTCCCTTGCGTGAGAAAGTTCTAGAGAGAGACTCTCATTCCTTCTTGGGTTTCTTTCAAAAATGAACTTGGAATCTCACTTCTCAATTTTAGATTAAGTTCAAAGATCAAACTTTTAGATAGCCCATTGATTCATTTGAGTTTCCCATTGCTGGAAATTTATTTTTTCGCCCGGATTTCTCAATCTTTTGGCCGGACTGTTCAGTTTTTCTGGCAGACTGCTGGCCGGTTTTCTTATCAAGTCTGGCAGCTGTTTCTAATCACTCCGGGGTGCTTGATCCAGCTGGTTTTGTGTTGATCTCTCCCTTGGGTTGGTGATCCACAATCCCGGTTGTCCAGATCGTGACTGGAGTTGAAGTGGGTTCGATTTTATTGGCGAGAAAAGTAGTGGGCAACAGTTTTTTGGGTTAAAGGTTTGATCTTTTGGGCAGATTTAATCTAATTGAGGGATTTTCTTAGTGGTTTTCTTGTGGGCTTGATAGTTTACCTCGATAGATTATTTCCCATGCAATATTTGAGGCTTCTTAGAGTAATCCTTTGGATTTCGGTGGTGATCGCATCATAAAGAATTGGTTTTTCTTATTGAGTTGGACTTCACTTCAAAGGTATAACCTTTAAAGTTTTTGCTTTTAATTAAAGGTTGAATTTTGCATGTCGATTTATGTTTTAATAAATTAAATAAGTATAAGCATAGATCCGTTCAGGAGAAAATGAATTTGAGCCTGAGCTTTGTCGAAAGTTTTCAATTCTGGAATGCATTGCACGAAAGTGAGATTTTCGATTTAGCCCAGGCTTGTTCTGTTCTCCTTCAGCCACAAGCCTGGCTTTAAAGGTTTCAACCTTTCTGTCAGGTTCTCTCTTGCGATTGTAGACCCACCTACATCTAATGGGATTAAAACCATCAGGCAGGTCCGCAAGCTCCCAGACTTGATTGTGGTCCATCGACCCCATCTCAGATATCATTGTTTTTCGCCAAGATTTTGCATCTTTATCTTGGAGAGCCTCATTGTGGTTATCTGGGTCAGGCTCAGACGCACCTGGGACTAGGTCCGAGGCCTCTCCCATACCAATAAACCTGTCGGGCTATTTTACAACCCTCCCACTACGACGAAGCACCACCTGTGTAAGCGCATCATCTGTGATATCTTGTGCAGTGTGTAGTGTATCTATTTGTGCTAGTGCATCAGGATTATCAGATTGTTTCCTAAGCTCTTCTAATACTATTTTGCTCTTGGTCTTGTGATCTAGAATATAGTCTTCCTCTAAAAATCTGGTGTTAGTGCTAACTACCACCTTCTGATCTTTAGGACTATAGAACAGACCACCTTTCATTTCCCTAGGATATCCTACAAACATCATTACTTCCGTTCTTGCATCTAACTTAGCCGCATCTGCCTTAAGCACATGTGCTGGGCAACCCCAAATTCTGAGATGTCTTAAACTGGGCTTACGCTCGTTCCATAACTCTGCTGGGGTTGAAGGCACGGTTTTAAATGGTACAAGATTAAGGATGTACATTGCTGTTTCCAAGGCATACCCCCAGAACGAACTCGGCAAATCACTATAGCTCATCATTGATCTAACCAATTCCATGAGAGTTCGATTCCTTCTTTCTGCTACACCGTGTGGTGTGCCAGGTGCAGACAATTGAGATTGAAATCTGACCTCGCTGAGGTATTCTCAAAATTCGTGGGATAGGTACTCACCACCACGATCTGATTGCAGTGTCTTGATACTTTTACCATGACGTTTCTCCACATCTTCCCGATACTTTTTGAATTTACTAAAGCATTCAGACTTGTGGCGCATTAGGTAAATATATCCGTACCTTGAGTAATCATCCGTAAACGTCACGAAATACTCAAACCCACCTTGTGCTTGGACCGACATTGGTCCACACAAGTCAGAACGAATCAACTCTAATACTTCTTTGGATCTATAACCTTTTGCCTTAAAAGGTCTCTTGGTCATCTTACCTTTTAAGCAAGATTCGCAGGTTGAATAACTGTCAATCTCTAATGAACTTAAAGGTCCATCATTGAACAACCTTCGAATCCTACTAAGGTTTATATGACCTAGCCTGAGATGTCAAAGATAGGTTTGATTTGTTTTAGAAGGTTCTTTTCTCTTATTAGTGTTAGATGATATGCCATTTATCTCTATGTTTTGCACAACAGGGGATTTTGATTTAATTATAAACAAATTATCAGCTAATGAACCAGAACAAATAAGTTTCCCAACTTTTCTAATAACAACATAATCATCCAAAAAATAAACTTATAACCATTCTTTAAGAGTTTAGAAACTGAAACAGGGTTCTTTCTAAAACTCAGTACATAAAGACAATTAACTAAATCTAGCCTAGAATTTCGAAAATTAAGCTAACTACTTCCACTGCTTCTACTGACACTTTTGTAGTGTCGCCCAAGTAGATATCCAGCTCGCCTTCTCTAAGCTTCCGGGTTACTTGGAACCCTTGCAAAGAATTACAAACATGGTCAGTGGGGCCTGAATCCACATACCAAGTATCTGTGGGGATCGCCACTAAATATGTCTCGGTAATTAAGGCATAAACTGTCGTACTTTTAAGTTTTGGACAGAAATGCCCTCAGCCGTCAGGGCAATGTCTAAATTATGACTTCAATCGACATAGTTCGGACCAGTTAATTTGATGTCTTTCAATATTATAGCTAAAAGATTGAATGCCATATCGAATACTGTAAACTAAATAAACAGACAATATTTGTGTTTAATCCTATAATTTCAAAAATAATAAGAAATTTTAATAATTATTGACTTCCCTCAAAAAAATAATTTAAAACACCAACATCTCATTCACCGGGATTCTCGCAAGTCACGATAGTGTAGACGTTTACGCGAACCCACATTCTTTTGTGAAGAACCAGCTCATTAACTACACTATCTGACCAAACGATCTATTGATCAATGTAGCTAATAGTCGGTGCTTTCAGCCGTACAAATAAGTAGCGTAACCTCGATGGGAGGAATACTACAAATCGTACATTAAGTGTGTGCCATTACGTGACTTCTGAGCTTGTTACCTCATGATAGTGTGCCTCAGATAGAGAGGGTATCGCATTTCTCCTAGTTAAACTTACTCTAGTCATCTTACTCAGAAATTCATAATCTAGCGATTTTGTGGTTGGACTCATCCGAATGGAGGAAGACCCTAATGCCAACGCACAAGTCCACCCACATCACATATGAACTAGTAATGGTGGCTGTAGGGATATTAAACCAACCCGCTCCCACTTAGATTTCTAAATTGAAGGTTTTTCCAGTTTTAACATGCAATTAACTAATCCTAAGTTATGTGCAAACATAAAATCAACATGCTTTAAAATTATGCATCTACAATACAGCACAAAAATTAAAGTATAAAAATTAAAACTATAAATTCGGGAAATAAATACGAAAAATAAATTTCCTGACTATCATGATTTTAATTGTTTCCATCTTCTGCCTTGATCTAGTGTCCCGCCATACCACTCGATGGATTAAGTCTTGAAAAAATTCAATTTCAAAAAAAATGAACTCCGGAGGAAAAACATGCCAAAACGTGCGAGCCAAACCGGCCACGCGTGCAGCACGAACAAGGCCCAGCAGCGCGCTACTGCTGTTGCCACTGCCGCGCGCCTACGTAGCAATTGCTGTGATTGCACTGCGGAGGCGCTGGTTCCGGTAGGCGGCATCGCCGGCGCCGCTGTCCACCACTGATCCCTCATTCAGTTTTCCTACACTATTTGGTATTATTGCAATTCGTTCTTAGTTTTCCTGGGTTTCTAAGAATTAACGATAACCCAAAACCCACGAATTCAAGTTGCCCACCATAACGCCTTCGATTACAAAAAATCTCATACTACAAGGCTTCTAGGAAAATTAAAATTGAAATTACATAGAAAAAATCCTACTATAGATTTAATCTAATCCTACATGACTTCTAGCACTTGGTTATATTATTACAAGCATTCATAATAAAACCAAACCCGGACATGTCCCGGGGTATAATTAAAAATCATACAAACACAACCATAATAGTCGGGATTTCTAAACCACCTGGAAATAAAACCATCTAATAAATCGAAAAGCACAAAACCCAAAATCAGACTCTAATACCAATTGAAAGATTATCTGCCCTGGCCCGGTCAAAAATTCACTTTTGTGCTACTCAATCCAGAATCGAAATCTTTGACCAGGCCTAGACTCTAGCACAATCACTATTCCAATCCTTGCTTGAAATAACATTGCGCATGATCTTGGTATGTACTCATTCGACTTATCACACAACAAAATATTTCTAATTAAAGCGGAAACATAGAAAGTACCTCTTGAAGCTTGTTACTCAGGTGATCACTTGTATGACTCAAGACTTTAATCGCACATTGTCTGGGCAATGATCTAGTGAGCAATTGATCAGCAATCTACATAAAAGGACTCGCCAGAAAAATTCTGCAACTCGACGCTGCCTGAATTGAACCGCCGCACCCGCCGGAATTTACTTTCCGCTGCCCAAAAATTATTCAAGAGAGAATTGTGTGTTGTAGAATTGCTAATCCCTTGTCTATATATAGAGTTACAAGAGAGACCCCAAGTTGGTTTAGAATTGGTCTTCCTAATGGGTTTAGATAATTAATTAGTTTCCAAATCCAATTGGGTAACTAATCTATTAGGATAATCCAAATCCAATTAGATTTCCTAATCTCTAGGGTTTTCTAATTTTAATTGAAACTTAAGACTTAATTAATTAATTAATTTCACTTTGTTAATTACTTAATTAACCCTTAGGAATAATTAATTAATTAATTCTACTTATTCAATTAACGCATTACAAAATTAATCGTACCACTAACGGATTAATTTTTGCACTACCATCCTACACCAGAATTGCTTCCGGAACAACTAAATTAATTTATTCTTAATCTCCCCATATCAAAGATTTAGTGTTCGTTGATTTATTAATTTACTGATAAATTAATTAATTAACTTCTTAAATTCTGAGACTAGTACCACTCGACCTTTTTACTATACCAGACATAAGTCCACCAATTAGGTTTAGTATAACAAACATAATGAGTTCATCTTGGGAGCATCGTCACCCCAGACGCACCGATACATGGTTTTCTTTTGACAAGCAGCAGCACACCAAGTAACTAAATACGCACACCTAACCCACTGAGAATATTGGCCACAATTGACCTCACCCATTGGCAGATCAAAGTACACTATGTCTAATCCTCATGCCAGCTTAAGTCTAGGGATTAAGAGATAGAATACTGAGAATGAATTGTATATTAAATCAGTACAAGACAAATAATTCTAAATGATCACGTTCAGTATGCATCGGACATATCTATTGATTCAAGTAGTTTAGACAAACCAATTATCTTAATCATATATTAACATAAACCAACAGTGTGTCCAAAACCGTCTCGGTTATGAACCTCATTAATATATTATGTCTTTTAACCAATGATGAGATCTACTGTGTCACACCAGACACCTCATCATCTAATTACATAATATAAATGGACTAATCATGCACAACATATAAACCAAAAAATTAAATTGATATATTAACTGGAAAAAGGTACAATATAAGCATAGCTTATGTATTCAAACCTAACAAGATAATGCGCCTTCGGGGATAGTACATCGTCGTAGTGAGAGGGTTGTTAGACAGCCTGAGCGGTACATAGGTTTGGGAGAATCTTCGAATTTCATGTCGGGAGAGCAAGTGGCTAACTCAGTTACCTACAATGAGGCACTCCGAGATCAAGATGCAGATTCTCGGCAGAAGGCAATGAAATCAGAGATGGGGTCAATGGACTCTAATCAAGTATGGGAGCTTGTAGACTTGCCTAATGGTTTTAAACCAATTTAGTGCAAATGGGTTTATAAAAGAAAGAGAGGACCTGAAGGGAAGGTTGAAACCTTAAAAGCTAGGCTTATGGCGAAGGGATATACTCAGATAGAAGATATCGATTATGAGAAAACCTTTTCCCTGATACTATGCTTAATTCAATCCAGATTCTCTTGGCCATAGCTGCTCATATGGATTATGAGATTTGGCAGATGGATATCAAGACAGCTTTTCTTAACGGAAGTCTTGAGGAAATTATCTTCATGTAGCAACCAGAGGGATTTATTGTAAAGGCCGATAGCATAAGGTTTGTAAGCTTAAGAGGTTCATCTACAAACTTAAAACAACATTCAGATCTTGAAACATCCAGTTACATGAGGTAATCCAATCCTATGGATTTACTCAGTGTCCAGATGAGTGTTGTGTGTATCACAGATATGAGGGAAATGTAGTGGTGTTTCTTGTACTTTACATAGATGATATTTTACGTATTGGAAACAATAAAAATGTATTATCATATGTAAATACGTGGTTGTCCAAGCAGTTTGATATGAAGGATTTGGGAGAAGTTGGACATATCCTTGGGATCAAGATCATTCGAGATCGTAGGAAACGTTCACTAACGTTTTCCCCGACTTCATGCATAGACACAATTCTGGCTCATTTTAACATGCAGAACTCCAAGAAAGGTTTTCTACCTTTCAGACACGGAGTGCATCTATCTAAAGAACAATCTCTGAAGACTGTTTAGGAGATATAAGCCATGAGGACAATTCCTTATTTTTTGACAGTATGAAGTCTCATGTATGCAATGTTGTGTACGATGCCTGATATTTGCTATGCTGCTGGCATGGTTAGCAGATATCAGAGTCATCCCGGAAAAGCTTATTAGGAAGCTGTAAAATGCATCCTCAAGTATTTGCGCCAGACGAGAGATCACGTGTTGATATATTCGGCGCATGAGTTAGTTCCGAGGGGTTACACAACTTCGGACTTCCAAGGTGATCGGGATAATATTAAGTCTACCTCTGGTTTTGTGTTTACATTGGGAGGTAAAGCTATAGTTTGGCAGAGTGTCCTGCACAAATGCCTGGCGGTCTCTACCATGAAAGCTGAGTATGTTGCAGCCTCAGAGGCAGCGAAAGAAATAGTATGAGTCAAGAACTTCTTAGTGGACTTAGATGTGATTCCTGGTTTACCAAAGTCTATCACAGTGTACTGTGATAATAATGGTGCAATAGCAACTAGAAAGAACCACGAGCCCACAAAGCAAATAAAAACATAGAGCGCAAGTATCACCTAATACGAGATATTGTTAAGAGGGAAGTCATGGTAGTGGCCAAGATAGCATCGACAGAGAACCTTGCAAATCCGTTCACCAAGACATTGACTGCAAAAGTCTTTGAGTCTCACGTGGAGGGCATGGGAGTCAGATATTTAGCTGAGCCATGATAGTTTATAGTAGTAGTTTAGCGTATTAAGCCAATATTGTACTTTAGCGTAACTTTAAGTATTGGTGGGAGATTGTTAGTGTGAATACTGAAAAGATCGCTTGTATAAACACTATTTCCCATATATATCGATTAAGGTTGTTTTAGTTAATTATTTCATATTTATGCGTTTGTATATGAAGTTCATTTATGTCATATGACTAGATAATGAGGTGTTTGGTGTGACACAGTTGATCTCATTATTGGTTATAGTTAAGACATATAAAGTAGGCTCGTGATTAAGATAGTTTGGACATACTGTCGGTTTAAGTCATTCTGTGATTCTGAAATTGGTATGTCTAAACTAATTGAATCATATAGATATGCCCGGGGCATATTGAACATGACCAATGAGGATTGAATTTACTTGTACTGATTTGTAGTAGTTAATTCAAACCTTATATTCTATCTCGTAATCCCTAGACTAGAAAGCATAGTGTACTTTGATCTGCCAAAGAGTGAGGTCACTTGAGGCCAATATTTTCGATAGGTTGGGTGCGCGTGTTTGATTGCTTGATGTGTTGTTGCTTGTCGAAAGGAAAATCATGTACCGGTGCGTCCGGGGTGACGGTGCTCAAGAGATGAGCTAGTAATGTTTATTATACTAAACCCGGCTGGTGGACTTATGTCCGGTATAGTAATAAGGTCGAGTGGTACTAATCTCAGATGAGAATAAGTCGATTAATTAATTTATCAGTAAATTAATAAATTAACGAGCACTATATCTTTGACTTGGGAAGATTAAAGAATAATTAAATAAGTGGTTCCAGAAGTAATTCTGGTTTGGATGGCAATTCCATAATTAATCCGTTGGTGGTACAATTAATTATGTATTGGGTAATTGACAAAGGTAGACTTAATTAATTAATCCTTGTGTTAGTTGGGTGTGAATCAGTCCAGGAACAGGATTAGAGTAAAACACAAACCCAATAAGAAGGCCAAACCCAAGCTTACTTAAGGTCTCTCTTGTAGCTCTATAAATATACACAAGGATAGCACCAGAAGACATACAACAGTCATAACAGACAATACATAACTCCTAGAGTGAGAAATCTAGAGAGAGAAAGTCTTGAGTTTCTCTCAGAGGCAATGGAAAGCTTGTTGTAGCAGCGCAGTGATCCGAGGTAAAATCCGTGAGCGGCGACGGGCATTGTTTGGCGTGCAACGGCGGGTGGTGTTCGGCGTGCAGCGGCAGACGGAGGCGTTTGACGAGCGGCAGTCAGTTTTTCCGGAGGAGTTTTTGGTGAGCAGTTTTTATTGGGGTTGATTTGTTTGATTCGTTAGATCGTTGCCCACACAACATACGAACAAGTCTAAGAGTTATACAACAGACTTCTTAAATAATCACCCTTCAAAGGTCAATTCTAATCTTTCGCTTTAATTTAGATATTATTTTTTATATGCGTGACAAATCGAACAAGGTAAACCAAGATCCTGTGCAAATGATGTTTCAAAAGGGTTTGAATCGAATTGCACGAGCGTTTGGGCCTGAGAGAAAGTTTCCAATTCTGGATGCTTTGCACGAAAGTGAAATTTTTTGATTGGGCCTGGACAGATAATTCCTTCAATTTTAAGCCAAATCAGTCTATGTTTGTTGGATTTGAATCCATTTCAATTCGGGTCAAATCAATTGACTAGACTAATCTGATTTCACCCGTGTTAATAAATAGTTAAAATTATTAAAAATTAATTTTATATTAATATAAATGAAATAAAAAATATCAACATGGGTCAACCGGGTAAGTATTGTCAACTGATTTGATTTGAGGTCGACTTAGGCTGACACGTAGCATGTGTGCATACGGGTGGTTACCATGTGGCATGTAGGCGGACGATGATTCTCACATGGCACGTTATGCCACGTGGCGGCCACGTTTGTGCCACATGGCATAAAAATGCAACAATTGTTTAGTCTGTCGTTAAACTCTATTAAAAAATGTTAAATTAACCAAATGTGTTAATTTTAAAAATATTTAGGACCAAATTTATCGAATTCCAAATGTGTAGGACCAATTGTGTAACAGAGTTATTATATAGGACCAATTATACATTTTTTCCTAATTTCTAATAATTATGCCACGTGACAGCCTACGTGGATGTCATGTGGCTGTCACGTGACATGTGTCCAGACGGTTGACTACCATGTGGCACTTTATGCCACGTTGCATGTGAGTGAATGTTTGACTGCTACGTTGTAGTCATATGCCACGTGGTAGTTGACTTAACGGCTGATGAGTCAACCGTTAGACCCTATTTAAAAATATTAAATTAAATCAAATGTGTCAATTTTTTAAAAATATTTAGGATCAAATTTGTTAAGTCCCAAACGTGTATGACCAATTATGTAACAGGGTCATTATATATGACCAATTATGTATTTTTTCCTATTAGAATTGTATGGTTTGAGTCATCCTCAATAAAAAGATGAACTCATAGAAATCAATATTATGACATTGACTAAGTCGAAGCTCTTGGGCAAATTATGCTATATAATCTAAGTGTGTACCTCTGTTTCTGTTTGTAGAAACAAATGCAATTACAACTCAATATTTTCTAAATTGGGAAAATCCCATTAGAAGCTCCTCTTTTTGTTTTTTGTTTGTTTTTTTTTTTTTTGCTAACAGAATTATCTTTTATTAATATTATTGTTTTACAAGATGTGCAATACTTCACAAAACGTTAAACATAAAATGTACAATATGTGTTTTCACAATCAATACATAATTCTTATTTCTCTATTGTGGTATGAGAGCATCAAAACATCCTCACAAATTATATTATACTCCTAGGAGTAAACCGCCCCGGTTTACTCCTAGAAGTATAACTCCCCCTTCTCTCTCTCTCTCTCTCTCTCTCTCTCTCTCTCTCTCTCTCTCTCTCTCTCTCTCTTTCCCCTACCCATTTCTTTCTTTCCCACCCCCCGCTTATTTCTTCTATTCATTTTCCTTTCTTCTTTTTCTCTCTTCTCGCTACACTACCTCCCCACCGGTTCTTCACGGCCGCACCCGTTCTGGCCAACCGGCGATCATTCTCGGCCGTCCTAACCCATGAAAATGTTTCCCACACTCAATAGAACAAAACCATGTCTTCGTTTCTCTATTTCGTGTCCGTTTTCTCTCTCCGCGAATCTCCTTTTCCCGCCGACCATTCGCCACCGATTCATCCCTTTCCGGCCAAGATTTGGGTCGGTTCTCACCACTAAAAGATCCCCCATGGTCCCTAGAACAAAACCTCTCCATTATATTTGCATTTTGGAAGAGTTGGAGTGAGGTTGGTTTTTGGAAACTAGACCGCCACTTCCCCGCCTCGAACCGCCGTTCTCCGGCGTCTTCTTGGGCTACCGACACCTTGCATGGACTCCTCTCCTTCAGAGCTTCAAAAGCCACCCAGAATCTTTGCATTTTGGTGACCGGAAGAAGAAGCTGCGGTGGAGGGAGAAGATTTTGGTGACCCAGAATCTTTGCATTTTGAACTACTTATGTAAACTGAGGGTGCTGAACTACTTATGTAAACTGAGGGTTCTGAGCTACTTATGTAAATTGAGGGTTCTGGACTACTTATGTAAACTGAGGGTTCAGAACTACTTATGTAAACTGAGGTTCTGAAGTACTTATGTAAACTGAGGTTCTGAACTACTTATGTAAACTGAGAGTTCTGAGCTACTTATGTAAATTGAGGGCTCTGAGCTACTTATGTAAACTGAGGGTTCTGAACTACTTATGTAAACTGAGGTTCTGAACTACTTATGTAAATTGAGGGTGCTGAACTACTTATGTAAACTGAGGGTTCTGAGCTACTTATGTAAACTGAGGGTTCTGAACTACTTATGTAAACTGATGGTTCTGAACTACTTATGTAAACTGAGGTTCTGAACTACTTATGTAAACTGAGGGTGCTGAACTACTTATGTAAACTGAGGGTTCTGAACTACTTATGTAAACTGAGGGTGCTGAACTACTTATGTAAAATGAGGCTTCTGAACTACTTATGTAAACTGAGGGTGCTGAACTATTTATGTAAACTGAGGAATAAAGCTTGGTAGTAATAGTAGTGTAGTAGTAAACCAGCTAGGAGTAAACCGCCTGGTTTACTCCTAAGAGTAGGATATACTAACTGAAACATCCTTTCTCTATTGTATTTCTCTTCTTCCATATGGCTGCGTTAGAAGGTGTCGTAATTTTCTATTATAAGTGACATATTCTCATACTATAAATGACGTAGTTCACTATTTAAGTGACGTCGTCTATATATATATTTGAATTTTTTTCATTATTTTTAAATTTTTATACTTTTTAAAAATGTATGAAAACTTTTTTAAAATTTTTATAAAAAAAAATTAATACAAAAAAAATGATAAAAGTAATGAAACCTTACTTTAGAAGGCGACGTAGTCTTTTATTACAAGTGACGTATTCTCAAGTTATAAATTAAGTAGTTCATTATTTTATGTGACGTAGTCTATTTTTTTGGTGATTTTTTTTCAAATATATTATTTTTTCATTATATTGCTATTTATTTCTTTAATTTATATGAATTTTATTTTTTAGGTTTAAAACAAATAAAATAATAACGAAGAAAAAAAATTCTGAATGCAAAAAAAAAATCCAAATAAAAGAATATGTTGAAAGAAAATATGTGTGCAAAAAAGAAAAAAAAAACTGAATTGGTTTTGTAGATTTAATTGAAAAAGAAGAAAAAATTTAATTGTTGGAGGTGAGCGCGTCAAGCAAATTAATGCTCAAAAATATATATTGTATTGTCTCCTTAGGTATATTATATAACTATTTACGCTCGGGTGCTTAGAGTAAGACTCGTGTAGTTATTACTAGAGATATAACGCAAGTATAGAGTATAAGAATGGAAAAGCTCCAGTTTAATAGTTGAGCCTTAGATTTGCAAGTATTGACAAGGACCAAATATTTAAGACTGGAAGGAATAACACAGAAGATTTGTGGGTAATTGTAATGGGAGTGACTTTTCTCGTCAGTTTGTTTTCCAAATAAAATTTAAGAAAAAAGAAACCATGTTAGCAAAACATATACGAAATACAGTCATGCTAATTCTTAAACTAGTTTGATCACCATCAGCACCTTCGAATGGGAACAATCCTGCTACTTAGTTCAGAACCAGGGATCCCAGCATGAATCAAACTATGTGTGAATTGCAATGGCTTTACACAAAGTACACTACATCCGCATCCCTGCTATAGAACAGCTTGTTTTCGGCTTCCATTATCTGCTCAATAAGAAAATATATGATTTTCAGGTGAAGTTCAATTATATAAATCCAAAGCCCTACAACTGAATGAAATCAGAGGTTACCTCTAACAGGGATACTATCTCAGCTTTCGAGTAAGGAACAGAAACTCCACTGTTAACTACTCCCTCTATGTCAGCCAATGACATTTGTTCAACATGCTGTGCATGTCTATGCCTTCCAAGTGCTGCACTGAAAGCTTCCAATCTGCAAGTATATCAAACCAAAGCAAGCATTCAACTATCCACTTACTTTTCAACTCAACTTAAACACAATTCACACCAGCCAATCAAAGCTATTCATCAACTGTCTTTCAAAATTTCTACCTCTCGGATGATGTATTGCCATCATCCCCAGTAGGATCGTCAATTTCCATGGCCTCACTTTCTCTAGACAAACCAAAAACACTAGATAAGTATCAACAATATGGCAGACACTGAAGGCTACTAAACGTGTGAATGTGTGTGAGAGAGCATATAATAGACTTACCTTGAAGCATTACCATTTTCGGTGTGATTTCTTCCAGCTTCATGCTGAGATGTATCAGTATTACCTGCGTTATTGTCAGCTCTCCGTTTTCTCTCCATTTCTCTCCCATATTCTTGTTCACGTTCCTCCATTTCAGTTAGCTCTTGGTGATAGATAGCGAAGTTCAGAACTTGAAGAGCCACATCGACATCAGATTTCAACACCTACTCAGGATAAATCATCAACTCAGTTGGTTAATAAAAAACAATCCATTAAAAGGACACCATTTGAGTACTACTTTGATAAACAAAGCTTTAACTCCACAAGAGCATTATAAGCCCAAGTTTTTGTATTAAGTTCATTAGCTGAATTGAGTAGCACAAGTCTACCTGTCTTCGTAACTTCAACTTGGCGTGGGCCGTTGAGAGACGTATTATTGTTTCTAAAGTCCTGGCAGTTATCGGAAGTGTCCCAGTCCCAGTCTACTTGAAAAAAAATATTGTTATTTTTTAAAAATATTAGACAAGGAAACACTATACTCAACCAGTTCAAGAAACAGATGCCTACCTTTGCATTGGAACTAGCAGTACGAAGTTCAGCATATGCAGTAGCAATTTGATCTGAAGCCTGAATATCATAATCAAAATCAGCATAGGTCAAAGTTCTTATACAGAACCGCATGGAACAGTAAAATTGAGGAATATATAACAATAGATTCAAGTCTTATTTTTATCCAATGCCAAAAATGGGGAAAACACAAATAACAAATGGAAAAGATGCAGTCACAACCTCATCAGTTAACTCAGGTAGGATTCTGTGTTTTGCATAATGGATATACTTCTTCAAGAAATCAATGGTAAGTGTTTCACGCTTACGACTTGTTTTCCGCCCATGTAGCATGCGGTTATACTTGACAAAAACGGTTGAATTTGTCTCTGCCTCATCCTCCCTTTCATATAGTGTACCACCATCTGATGCCATGTTACCTGAAGTCATGTTGATTCAATTCACTCACTAAGCACAAATCACAAAGGTTACCAAAATTGCAATTAAGGAACTACCATCGCATACCTCCATCTGCACTAGAACAAAACCTATGCATTCGCAAGACATGTTCTGAAATCTGACGGTCAATAATAGGATCCATTTGATCAAGAACAATGAACAGCAAATCAAAACGAGAAAGTAAGGAATCTGGAAGCCCAATGTTCTTTGTTGGGGTCAGGGAGCGATCATACTGCACGTAGCCAGAATAAGAAACAATGAATGCATACAGATTCGAAGTCTGGAGGCTAGTTTTGTGTTTAGGATAATAGGTTTTTCATGCTCAGACTTTGGCTGTCACATCCCAAATATTTTCCCAGGTGGTGCTCTTCTAAAGCAAAAATATAAGAGAACAATTATTGGAAGGAAACTGTGGGATTATCCCTAGGCACACAAATGGTAGCTTACAGTTCCATATATGGGATTTGCAGCAGCTACAACACTGCAACGAGCATTCAAGGATGCATGAATTCCAGCCTTCGCAATTGTTACAGTCTGCTGTTCCATCACCTCATGAATAGCAACTCGATCTTGATCATTCATTTTGTCAAATTCATCAATACAAACAACCCCTCGATCAGCAAGAACCATGGCACCAGCTTCAAGCCTTCTTTCTCCTAATAACAACAGCACCAATCTTGTTACTTGGGGTTAACATTTACTATGCAAATTCCAGTGACATCATCAAAGTTTATTACCTGTTTCTTGATCAGAGGTAACAGCAGCTGTCAATCCAACTCCAGAAGAGCCTCGACCAGTTGTTGATATGGCCAAAGGCGCAATATTAATGATTGCTCTAAGCAGCTGAGACTTGGCAACAGAAGGATCACCAACCATCATCATGTTTATATCACTAAGAAAAACCAATAGACAAGATCGTGAGAAGGTTTGTTATTTGAGACGGGTGGGTCTAGACTAAGTTTGGGAGAATTGACAGTGTATAGAAGCTTAAATGTAGGGTATGCAACATGAGATTAAAACAAATGGAGGATCCACAAAGATACACACACATAACTGAAGCATATCGAAAAGGTAATTTGTAACTTACCCTCGAAGATGTGTCCCATTTTTCAAGTTCTTTTCAGTTCCACCCAGCATCAATAAAAGCAAAGATTTTTTAATCCATGAATGGCCATATATAGATGGTGCCAGTGAATTAGCAAGTAAATCAAAGGCATCATCTCTCTTGGATATCTTTATTATGTTATCTCGGTCTTTATTTCCAAACAATGATGCATGAGTTGATTTGTTCAGAGGAAAGACAGAGTTCGCTATAAGGACCGTCCTGCATCCAATAAAACCATATCAACTTTTAATTGGTGGAATATTTACAAGCAAATCTAAGCTATCCTGTAATAAAGCATGTAGCAACCTGAATACACCATTGACATTTCCCTTGCTCTTCCCAGGTAGTGCTTTGTATATTCCAACTATAGCCACCCGGTCACCAGGCTTGCATTTATCCACCAAGTCATCCTCTAAAATGACATCTACTGTTCGTGGTAGTTGACCAGGAGCAGAGTTTTCAGGCACTTCTTGCATTGAAAGTGTTTGATGGTCTTTATATGTGCAAAGCCCATATTCAGTAACCAACAAATTGCCTTTTTCATCCTAAAAAAAAGTACATCTACTTAAAGACCTGCTCACTGAAAATACTTTAAAAGAAATGATATTAGGTCCAAGAAGCTAGAGTTTACCCGTGTTGGATACACAGAACCAGTTGGCAAGCCAATATTTGATGTAATATCTCTATATTCGCGAGTTGTGAACTTTTCTGTATCTGGGCAGAAGTGAACACTCTTGACAACTTTTGGCCTCACAAGAGAACCTGGCAGTTATGAGATTAAGCCATCATAAAAGATTCAGATACCAGGAAAATTCGGCAATTTCAACACTAAACCAATGGATGCAAACTTCTATGTAACCATGCAAGTTCATCCAGAATGCCAGCAACTGTATAATTAACCTTATAAACTCATCACTTCTATGGAGTAGGCCTCACAAAAATAAAACTAAATCCAATAACTGCTGACCTGTGGATCCAACTTAAAGAGCAAAGAACTTCAACATCAAGAGAATGACACGATTTATTTAAAAT
Source organism: Knoxia roxburghii (assembly GCA_030378225.1). NCBI lineage: Eukaryota > Viridiplantae > Streptophyta > Magnoliopsida > Gentianales > Rubiaceae > Knoxia > Knoxia roxburghii. The sequence goes on along the minus strand of CM059415.1, from coordinate 19,824,949 downwards.
ATATAGTCAAACCAAATAAATCAAAGCATGACACAAGTACTTAATTCACGTGTCCGGAAGATTATTTTATATGTGTAAGAGCATGTCAGCAAGAGAGAAAGAACATGCTAGAGCATTAATGCCTGTAATTGAAACATTTCAACATGAGAACAGCTGCATTTCTGTCTTCTGCCATGTTTAGAATCTCTTATGTTTGCTGCTGGAATGGGGCCAGAGGAAGTTATATTCTCCATTTTAAAATCTTACAGCAAAAACTTGACCAACTAGATTAACATTCAAAATCTACGAATTCAGTTGCTCTACTTTGATTAAATGCACAGATATTCCAACTTGAATAATCAATACTAATTTCAAATGAGAGAACTAAAAGTGAAAATTTACAGCTGAAAGCACCCAACATTCAAACTGTTTTACATCATCAACTTGGTTCAATAAATGCCCTTCAGCTGAACTGACAATTGTGCAAATCAAAGAACAAAAGAGAACTTACATTTTGTAACAATGCCCTCAACGCACACAATTGAACCAATAAACCCTGATAGAAGGTCTCGAGGAGTGACTCTTCGTGAAACAAACGGACCATCAAGCCCGACAAGGACTTGCTCCCCTTCCTTCAAGTACTTTGCATCAGAGCTGCGAACCATGTCTGTCATTGAATCGCATAGTGGCTGCATATACTCACCAGGGTTCTGCAGAAGCCTTTTTCATCAAAAAGGTCCAAAGGAAAAATGCATACCTGATGGTCAGATCAAAGAAGAAAATGGGAACCATACATATGATATTCTAATCTACACATCTTTCCTTTAATGAGTAAACAAAAATCGCACTTGTAATTTTTTGAGCTAAATATTTGACTTCATAAAAATATAAATCTTCTATACCCACTCTCCATCACCTCTTTATCTAGTTTAAAGGTACACAAACAAGGGCATTTCACCATCAAACCTTTCAAACCATTTTCATTCCATAATAAATCCTTCATACATCATAATACTTCACATGGCTATCAAACAAGATTTGTCTTCTAAGAATCAAAAACAAAATTATATTCTATTTAAATAACAAATTTAATATATTCATGGAATTGATTGTTCTTACACGTCATGGAACCAGGATTGACCATCATCCTCTTCATAAATCTCACAACAAAATCCCAATCAATAGCAAAAAGCAGAGAGATATAGAAGATGACACTTTCTAAATCCTTTGCTGTCGAAATTTCCCAGGTGATAATTCCTTCTCAATCAATTGGATTCCTAGCGCTAATTATATGCTTTTTTAGATAATAAAAAGGCAGTATTTATGAGAAGACAAAAGAATCTTGCCAAAAGAAACTATCACAAAAGAATATAAAACAATTAATTGCTTAAAACGAACTGGAAGCATCAGAGCAAAATCATTGGCGTATGAAATTTAGCTAAACCTGCGAGCGAGATCAGCGCCTTCACGGTGGTTATAGAAATGAGACAACTTTATTATCAAGCGGCGCTCTTGTCTGTTAATCATAGTGCCGATATCTTTTCTCAGCTCGATATTCATTTCCTGAAAACAAATCCACAACCCTCGTACATGAGCTTTCGATACATTAACATAATCGAAATGTAAAGAGATTTAAAAAAAAAAAAAAACATGAGTTCGGATTACACTCTGGTCGAAGAATTTGAGGAATGCGCGCTTGTGCGCTGCCCTAACTTCCTCGCTGAGATCCATTTCAACTCTCGCTTGCGTCTAGTCAACTGTGTGATTGTGTGTGTTTCAGAGAAAGTGAAAGAGAGTACTGCGGTGACGGAAAACTGAATAATTTCTTTGTTCTCTTCAGGCCAGGGTTTTGGTTTTGGCGGGAAAATGAAGAGAAGCGACAGTCCTTTTGGCGCGAAATAAAGCTGGATTGACAGACGGGAAAATGAAGAGAAGTGAGTCTTTTTGGCGCGAAATAACTAGGCTGCTATTTATAGTACAAATTTACTATTTGTAGCACAAAAAAATTGATAAAATACCCAAAATATTCTTAAAAATCAAAAATTGAAAATTGCAATGAAAAATCGCTTGTACTTTACGAAAATAGAGACAAAAATCGCAAGTAATTTGCGAAAAAAGGGTAAAAATCTCCACAATTGCGTGATATATTGCTAAAAAATCGCCACACTAATCCGATATACATAGCAAAAATTGCCAACTACGGGCGATTTTTCACCCAAAAATCGGATAAGTGGTGCGATTTTTGGGTGAAAAATCGCCTAGTATGGGCGATTTTTGGGCTAAAAATAGCCATGTATGTGCAATTTTTCTCTGCATGTTTGGTTATATAATTGCTTTGGAAACCATACAAACTCATCCTTCATTTCAGATTCTCTCAACAAAAATCTCTCAAACCATCCAAAAAACTTAGAAAAAATCGCAAAATGGACACAGGCGGCTCTCAGCACCACGGGGTCCCGGGAGGGGGAAAGGCTTGTACAGCAAGGTAAAAATCGTATTATTTCGTTTAAATTTTTGGAAATCGCGTAGGAAATCGTCACCCGATGTGCGATTTTTCACAAAAAAATCGCACCTAATGTGCGATTTGCGATTTTACCAAAAATTAGTATTTTAAGTTAGTTTTTTATTAATTTTAAATATTATTAATATTTTTCATGTTTTTAATGTTGGAGTAGAATACATAAGCTATGCTTGTATTATACAGTTTCCCAGATTAATATTTCGATTCGTGTTTCAGTTATATCTTGTTGTGCATAATTGTCCATTTATATTATCCAAGTAGATGATGAGGTGTCTGGTGTGACAAAGTAGATCTCATCATTGGTTGAAAGACATAATATATAAATGAGGTACGTAACCGAGACAGTTTTGGACAAACTGTCGGTCTAGGTTATTATGTGATTCAGATAATTGGTTTGTCTAAACTAATTGAATCATATAGATATGCCCGGGGCATATTGAACTTGACCTTTAGGAATGATTTGTCTTGTACTGATTTAATAGACAAATCAATTCTTGTATTCTATCTCTTAATCCCTAGACTCGAGCGGGCATGAGGATTAGACATAGTGTACTTTGATCTGCCAATGGGTGAGGTCAATTGTGGCCAATAGTCTCGGTAGGTTGGGTGCGCATGTTTAGTTACTTGGTGTGCTGCTGCTTGTCGAAAGGAAACCATGTATCGGTGCGTCCGGGGTATGGTGCTCCCGAGATGAGCTCGAAATGTTTATTATACTAAACCCGGCCGGTGGACTTATGTCCGGTATAGTAAAAATGTCAAGTGGTACTAGTCTCGGAATTAAAGAAGTTAATTAATTTATCAGTAAATTAATTTTAATTAACGAGCACTATATCTTTGATGTGGGTAGATTAATGAATATAATTTAATTAAGTTGTTCCGGAAGCAATTCTGGTGTAGGATGGTAGTGCCAAAATTAATCCGTTAGTGGTACGATTAATTTTGTAATGGGTTAATTGAATAGGTAGATTTAATTAATTAATTGGTTAATTCTTCCTAAGGGTTAATTCAGTAATTAACAAAGTGGAATTATTTAATTAATTTCTAAGGGTTAATTAAGTAATTAACAAAGTGGAATTATTTAATTAATTAATTAAGTCTTAAGTTTCAATTGGAATTAGGAAATCCTAGAGATTAGGAAATCTAGTAGGATTTGGTTTATCCTATCAGATTGGTTACCTAATTGGATTTGGAAACTAATTCATTACCTAAACCCAGTAGGAAGACCAATCCTAAACCAATTTGGGGTCTCTCTTGTAACTCTATAAATAGACAAGGGATTAGCTATTCAAGACACACAATTCAAAAGATTCATTATTCAAGAATCTAGAGAGATAAAATTCTAGAGAGAGAAATTTCTTTCTCTCTCAAAAACGAATTTTATAGCATAGGGGCGGCTGGTTTTTGGGTCTGAGGTGGCCGAATTTTTGGCTTGATCTTGGCAGTCCCGTGTGTTGCTTTCTCTCTCTCCGGGCAGTGCGTTTGCAGTACGTGCTAGGTGCGGAGGTACTGGATTTTTTCGGCAAGTGGATTGTGGTGAGTTGCTGATCAATTGACTTCTAGATTGTTGCCCACACAACGAGAGGTCATAGTCTTTGAGGCATACAAGAGAATCACCAGGTGCACACTTCAAAGGTAATTTTCTAAGGTTCCGCTTTAATTAGAAATTTTTGTTGCGTGGTAAATCGAGCAATTGCAAACCCAGATTCTATGTGGCAAAATTCTTTCAATTGGTATCAGAGCCTGGTTTAGGGGGTTTTGGTACTTGTTCGATTTATTACATGGTTTTATTTGCAGGTGGTTTAGAATCCCGACTATTATAGTTACGTTTGTATGGGTTTTAATTAAACTCCAGGACTTGTCCGGATTTAATTTTATTATGAATGTTTGTAATAGTATAACCACGTGCTGGAAGCCGTGTAGGATTAGATCAAATCTGTAGTAGGATTTTTTCTATGTAATTTCGATTATTTAATTTTCCTAGAATGCCTTGTAGTAGGAAAATTGTTTTTTTATGTAATCGAAAGCGTTATGGTGGGCGACTTGGATTCATGGGTTTTGGGTTATCATGAATTTGAAGAAACCCAGGAAAACCCAGAACGAATTGCAAGAAGACCAAATAGCGTGGGAAAAAGCAAAGGAGGAGTTGGCGGCAGGAGGTGACACCGGCAACGATCGCCTGCAGCAGTCGCGCTGGCCGGCAGGTGAAATAGGCAGCAGTAGGCAGCAGCAGCGCGCAACAGTCGCTGCACGCAGCAGCTGCTGCGCGCGCAGGGCCGCGCGCGCACGACCAGTGCGGGTGCGCGGGCGTACGGGCGCTCAGCGCCGCGCGCGCAGGGTCCGTTCGGGCCGCGCGCGCTTGCACGGGCAGTGCGGCCCTCGGGCCGTGCTGCGGCACGGGCGGCCCGTTCGGGCTGTTTTTGGCCCGTTTTTTCTCCAGTTTTCATTTTTTGAAGTTCAAGACTCTCTCCATCGAGTGACGTGACGGGACAGGAGAACAAGGCAGAAGATAGAAGCAATTAAAACCATAATAGTCGGGGAATTTATTTTTTGAATTTATTTCCCGTATTTATTGTTTTAATTTTTATGCTTTATTTTTTATGCTGTATTTTAAATGCATGAATTAAAGCATGTTTGGTTTTATGGTTGCACATAACTTAGGTTAGTTAATTGCATGTTGAAACTGGAAAAACCCTCAATTTGAAAATCTAAGTGGGAGCGGGTTGATTTAATATCCCCATGGCCACCATTACGGGTTTATATGCGATGTGGGTGGGCTTGCGCGTTGGCATTAGGGTCTTCCTCCATTCGGATGAGTCCAGCCCCGAGATCGCTAGACTATGAACTTCTGAGTAAGATGACTAGAGCGAGTTTAACTAGGAGAAATGCGACACCCTCTCTATCTGAGGCGCACTATCCTGAGGTAACAAACTCAGAAGTCACGTAATGGCACACACTTAGTGTACGATCTGTAGTATTCCTCCCGCGAGGTTACGCTGCTTACTTGTACGGCTAAAAGCACCGACTATTAGCTACATTGATCAAAAGATCATTGGTCAGATAGTGTAGTTAATGAACTTGGTTCTTCTCAAACGAATGTGGGTTAGCGTAAACGTCCACACTGCGTGCCTTGCGAGAATCCCGGTGGATGAGATGTTGGTGGATTAAGATTATTGTTTTGAGGGAAGTCAATAATTAATTAGAATTTTTTTTTTCAAAATTCTAAGCATATATAACTGAAACATTGTTTGTTTATTTTCCAGTTTAATCGATATGGCATTCAATCCTTTAGCTGCTATTTTGAAAAACAACAAATTAACTGGAACTAATAATATCGATGGAAGTCGTAACTTGGACATTGTCCTTAGGGCTGAGAGCACTCCTATGAGAGATCATGTCACTGACATGATTAGTAACATCAATGAGGTTGAGGTAGTGGGAGGCAAAATCGTTGGTGAAACCAAAGACGATATTGTCCTCTGAAGCTTACTTCAAAGCTATGAGCAGATTCGGTTGAACTACAATGTAAGTAAGATGTTGTGGAGTTCATCCGAGCTCTTGGCAGAGTTGGTGGCGGCTAAAAGTTTTCTTCAAGAGAAGAAGCGAGTTTTAGTCGCAGTCGAAGCTTCAGAATCTTCTTCTGAGCCTGAGGCTAGAAAGAAGAAGAGGAAGCTCGAGGGAATAGCTCAAGTGGCGCACATTGCGCCTAAGCCAGATATTGCAAAGAAGAAGTCGAAAGACAAGTGCTTCAAGTGCAATAAGACGGGACATTAGAAATCGGATTGTCCAAAGCTTATAAGTACGATAAATTCTGCCTTAATTACTGAGACATGTTTAACGGCGATTCCCACAGATATTTGGTGTGTGGATTCAGGTGCCACTGACCATGTTTGTAATTCCTTGCAAGGGTTCCAAGTAACCCAGATGCTTAGAGAAGGCGAATTGGATATCTACTTGGGTGACACTACAAGAGTGTCAGTCGAAGTAGTGGGAGTGGTTACTCTGAATTTCGAGAATTCTAGTTTAGAGTTAGTTAATTGTCTTTATGTACCGAGTTTTAGAAAGAACCTTATTTTGGTTTCTAAACTCTTGAAGAACGGTTATAAGTTTGTTTTTTCTTATGAGTCTGTACTTATTAGGAGAAATGGGAAACTTATTTGTTCTGGTTCATTGGCGGACAATTTGTTTGTGGTTAACTCTAACTCCCCTGTTGTGCAAAACATAGAGATATAGCTCAGGATCTAACATTAATAAGAGGAAGAGACCTGCTGAAATGAATCAAACCTATCTTTGGCATCTCAGGCTAGGTTATATAAACCTTAGTAGGATTCAGAGGTTGGTCAATGATGGACCCTTGGGTTTATTAGATATTGACAGTTATGCAACCTGCGAATCTTGCTTGGAAGGTAAGATGACCAAGAGACCTTTTAAGACAAAAGGTTATAGAGCTAAAGAAGTATTAGAGTTGATTCATTCTGACTTGTGTGGACCTATGACGGTCTAGGCACGAGGGGGATTTGAGTATTTCGTGACGTTCACGGATGACTACTCTAGGTACGGGTACATTTACCTAATGCGCCATAAGTCTGAATGTTTTGGCAAGTTTAAAGAGTTTCGGGCAGATGTGGAGAAGCATCATGGTAAGAGTATCAAGACACTGCGTTCAGATCGTGGTGAGGAGTACCTGTCCCATGAATTTCGAGATTAGAGGTAGGAATTCAGTCTCAGTTGTCTGCACCTGGCACGCCACAGCAGAATGGTGTAGCAGAAAGGAGGAATTGAACTCTTATGGAAATGGTTAGGTCCATGATGAGCTATAGTGATTTGCCAAGTTCGTTATGGGGATATGCCTTAGAAACGGCAATGTATATTCTTAATCTTGTACAATCTAAAACCGTACCTTTAACCCCAGTAGAGTTGTGGAACGGGCGCAAGCCCAGTCTAAGACATCTCAGAATATAGGGTTGCCCAGCACATGTGCTTAAGGCAGATACGGCTAAGTTAGATGCGAGAGCAGAATTAATGCTGTTTGTAGGATATCATAAGGGAACGAAAGGTGGTCTATTCTATAGTCCTAAAGATCAGAAGGTGGTGGTTAGTACCAATGCTAGATTTTTAGAAGAGGACTATGTCTTAGACCACAAGCCCAAAAGTAAAATAGTACTAGAAGAGCTTAGACGACAAACTACTAATCCTAATGCACCAGCACAAGTAGATACACCACACACCGCACATGAGATCATAGATGATGCGCCTACACAGGTGGTGCCTCGTCGTATTGGGAGGGTTGTGAGACAGCCCGACAGGTTCTTTGGCGTGGGAGAGGCGTCAGACCTAGTCCCAAGTGCACCTGAACCTGACCCAGTTAACTACAATGAGGCGCTTCGAGATAAAGATGCAGAATCTTGGCGTAAAGCAATGATATCCGAGATGGGGTCAATGGACCACAATCAAGTCTGGGAGCTTGTGGACCTGCCTGATGGGTTTAAGCCCATTGGATGCAAGTGGGTCTACAAACGTAAGAGAGGACCTGACGGGAAGGTGGAAACCTTTAAAGCTAGGCTGGTGGCGAAGGGGTATACTCAGAAAGAGAGAATCGATTATGAGGAAACCTTCTCCCCGGTAGCCATGCTTAAGTCGATCCGGATTCTCTTGGCCATTGCTGCTCATATGGATTATGAGATTTGGCAGATGGATGTCAAGACAGCTTTCCTAAACGGAAGTCTTGAGGAAACCATCTTTATGCAGCAACCAGAGAAATTCATTGAAAAAGGCCAAGAGCATAAGGTTTGCAGGCTTAAGAGGTCTATTTATGGACTTAAGCAGGCATCCAGATCTTGGAACATCCGGTTTGATGAGGTAATCCAGTCCTTTGGATTTACTCAGTGTCCGGATGAGCATTGTGTATATTGCAGACGTGATGGAAACTCAGTGGTGTTTCTTGTGTTTTACGTAAATGACATTCTATTGATTGGCAACAACAAGAAAGTGTTATCAGACGTAAAGGCATGGCTGCCCAAGCAATTTGATATGAAGGACTTACGAGAAGCGGGACATATCCTCAGGATCAAGATTATTCGAGATCGTAGGAAACGTTCGTTAACGCTCTCCAAGCTTCGTACATAGACACGATTTTGTCCCATTTTAACATGCAGAACTCCAAAAAAGGTTTTCTACCTTTCAGACATGGAGTGCATCTATCTAAGGAACAGTCTCCTAGGACTGTTGAGGAGATAGAGGCCATAAAGACAGTTCCATATTCTTCGGCAGTAGGAAGTCTCATGTATGCCATGTTGTGTACAAGGCCTGATATGTGTTATGCCGTTGGCATGGTGAGCAGATATTAGAGTAACCCCGGGAAAGCTTATTGGGAGGTAGTAAAATGTATTCTCAAGTATTTGCGCAGAACAAGGGACCAAGTTCTGGTCTATCAGGCGCCCGAGCTGGTACCCCGAGGTTACACAGATTCAGATTTCCAAGGCGACAGGGACAAGAGCAAGTCTACCTCGGGGTATGTGTTTACTCTAGGAGGTGGAGCCATAGTTTGGCGGAGTGTCAAGCAGAAATGCTTAGCGGACTCCACCATGGAGGCTGAGTACGTTACCGTATCAGAGGCAGCGAAAGAAGCAGTATGGCTCAAGAACTTCCTAGTAGACTTAGATGTGATTCCTAGTTTACAGAAGTCTATCACGGTTTATTGTGATAACAACGGTGCAGTAGCAAACTCGAAGGAACCATGAGCCCACAAGGCGAGTAAACATATACAGCGCAAGTACTACCTGATATGAGGCATCGTAAAGAGGGTAGACATGGTCGTGGCTAAGATAGCATCAGAGGATAACCTTGCAGATCCATTCACAAAAACATTGACTTCAAAAGTCTTTGAGGCTCACGTGAAGGGCATGGAGATCAGATGCTTAAGAGAGCCTTGACAGTTTTTCTAGATAGATAGCAGCAGATTGTATAGGGATTGTATGTAGTTGTATACTTAAAGCACATCTTAAGTATTAGTGGGAGATTGTTGGAGTAGAATACATAAGTTATGCTTGTATTATACAGTTTCCCAGATTAATATATCGATTTGTGTTTCAGTTATATCTTGTTGTGCATAATTGTCCATTTATATTATGTAAGTAGATGACGAGGTGTCTGGTGTGACACAGTAGATCTCATCATTGGTTGAAAGACATAATATATAAATAAGGTTTGTAACCGAGACAGTTTTGGACAAACTGTCGGTTTAGGTTATTATGTGATTCAGATAATTGGTTTGTCTAAACTAATTGAATCATATAGATATGTCCGGGGCATATTGAACTTGACCTTTAAGAATGATTTGTCTTGTACTGATTTAATAGACAAATCGATCATTGGATTCTATCTCTTAATCCCTAGACTCGAGCGGGCATGAAGATTAGACATAGTGTACTTTGATCTGCCAATGGGTGAGGTCAATTGTGGCCAATAGTCTCGGTAATTTGGGTGCGCATGTTTAGTTACTTGGTGTGCTGCTGCTTGTCGAAAGGAAACCATGTACCGGTGCGTCCGGGGTGATGGTGCTCCCGAGATGAGCTCGAAATATTTATTATACTAAACCCGGCCGGTGGACTTATGTCGGTATAGTAAAAAGGTCGAGTGGTACTAGTCTCGGAATGAAAGAAGTTAATTAATTAATTTATCAGTAAATTAATTTTAATTAACGAGCACTATATCTTTGATGTGGAGAGATTAATGAATATAATTTAATTAAGTTGTTCCGGAAGCAATTCTGGTGTAGGATGGTAGTGCCAAAATTAATCCGTTAGTGGTACGATTAATTTTGTAATGGGTTAATTGAATAGGTAGATTTAATTAATTAATTGGTTAATTATTCCTAAGGGTTAATTCAGTAATTAACAAAGTGGAATTATTTAATTAATTCCTAAGGGTTAATTAAGTAATTAATAAAGTAGAATTAATTAATTAATTAATTAATTAAGTCTTAAGTTTCAATTGGAATTAGGAAATCCTAGAGATTAGGAAATCTAGTAGGATTTGGTTTATCCTAGAGATTAGGTATCCCTCTACATGGGTTGGTAGATGAGGATAGCGATAGGGAGGAGCAGCCTTTCATAGGCGGAGAGGAGTTTCCGTCATCCTCAGCACGTGATGTGGAGCCCCGACGAGGTCAGTTTTAAATTTAAGACTAATATCATGTATATTTATTTATTTCTCTTATTTAATATCTGAAGTGTATTCTTGATTATAATTATTTATGTAATTTGATTATATGATTACGTGTTGTTATTTGAATTATATTAGTGAATGTTATTATTTATGTAATTTGATTATATGATTATGTGTTGATATTTCAATTAAATTATTGAATTTTTTTAATTATGTTTGTTAAATTTGTTTATTTATATTAAATATTTTTTAAAATTAGTTACAAATAAGCGTGGGAGGAGCGATAAGTCTTGGATTGTTACTGAGCCGTGTACGGGTGGCCCTATTGATAGGTCAGTTATACCTAGTTGGAAGGGCCATGTGGCTTATAGGTATAGACAGGACGGTGAGGAGGCTGTATCACCTAGGGTGCCCTTGAGATACCACAATAGGGCAGGGGTTTGTGAGCGATTAGTTTCTTGGTTTGCCGTGATGCCGGATGACTGTCAGATATTATTGAGGGCGACCGGTTTGTCTCACTTGCCCTATATCATGCACACATCCATTGATGCCCCTCTTATTTGTGCATTCCTTGAGCGCTGGCAGCCCAATACCAACACGTTTCATCTCACTGTTGGTGAGATGAGTATACTCCTGCACGATGTGTAGGAGATACTTCGTATCCCCGTTGATGGTAGTATGATCGCTGATCGTGCTGACAAGTCAGTGATGTGGAGCCTGTGCAGAGATTTGCTATAGGTGTCTGAGCGGGATGGGGATTGGTTGGTGGTGCACTCAGATGGTGGGGTCGTCGCTGATTACGTGTTTACGCGACGGTCGAATTTAGTGATGGGCACTATGCACTTGCCTCATGATTTGGAGGCTTAGTTGTGGCTAGCTATTGGTTCTACTTTATTTGTGGACAAGAGTTCCAATAGGATTAGACCACACCATATTGTACAGGTTAGGGCCAGTTGCATACTGTTCATCAGCATGCTTGGGGTACCTCCACACTAGCATACTTGTATAGACATCTAGGTAAGGCTAGTAGAGATAGCTGCAGCGGGATGGCGGGTTGTCTGACAGTACTACAGGCATGGATATATGAGCATTTTCCAGCGTTCAGACCGCATTCCGTGCCTATGTCTGATGATCCACATACTCCACGCGCTTCTTTGTGGACTGTTGGCCCCTGACAGAGCTCTAGTGCCCGTCTGCAGAGGTACCGGCATGCACTTGACCACCTGAGACCCGATGAGGTATGTTAAAATATATTTGTACAGTTTATAATTAAAGTTTTAGTTAAATTGTAAATATTTAATAAATATCTGACCATAATTGTATATATTACAGGTGACATGGACCCCATACGGTCAGTATCCGCACTTACGGACCCCGATCACCACGTACAGGGGATTGATCGCATATGGTGACGAGGTTGAGCCATACATGCCAGATCGGTGCGTGCGACAGTTGGGGTACGTGCAGGATATCCCATTCGCCATCTTTCATCCGAAGAAGGCGTATATGACGTATAGTGGTGGGTATAGTGTGGACTTCGATTTGGAGTTCGCCAAGAGCTTATGGCGGTCTGTACGTCTTTCTAGTTTACGTACTGAGGACTTGCAGCATTCTGATTATCCCGGCGCATCCACATATGAGTACATCACATGGGATCGCCAGCACTCCCACCCGTATCTGTTCATCGATGGCCCCCCCCGCTGATGATGGTGGAGTTCTGCCGTGCACCAACACAGAATATGTACGTATTTTTTTAATTTAATTTTATTTAATAATAGTTTTATATTGTTAGAGAATATATGAACTTAATAATTTCATCGTGTTGACTTTGTAGTGGGTGAGCCGATTTACGCATATGTCTGAGGGCTTTCTACAGATTATCAGAGATGGTGGATTACCCCAGTCGGATGAATGCGAGGCTAGGTTGAGGGCGGAGATGGATAGATGGCATTTAGCTGGGTGATTGTATTAGTGTACTATTTTTTAGTTGGTATTTTTTGGATTTTGTTGCTAATATATATTGTTGTGTTTTATTTTATTTCTTTAAGACGTTTTGGTTGTTTTGTATTTCATTTAGCTATGATTTATGGTAATTTGACTAATGAAATTATAATTTGAAGTCTAAGTAAATGACAATTATTAAAAAAATAACAAAAATAAACATACAAATCAAAGTGAAATGTCACAAATCATGGTCCACAAATCATGTTCCAGTGGTCAAACCTCCTTTCAAATTCAGTAGTTTCTGCAAATCGCGCCATAACTTCATCGCAGTGATACTTCCACAAGTATGCCAACGGAGGGACAGGGCAATCATCAGTCAAACTAACATGGACATAATGATTTCCATGTACGTGGGCAATGGCTATCTGCCGAGATGGTCTGTTGCCACCCCTTAACGGCCTCAAAGGTAAAATGGAGAAACAACAACCACGAGCGATACTTAGATGGATTACCAAGGAGTTTACACAAGTGGCGATAGCAAACAAGTCCGTGGGGGTGGTCATCCAGCCAGCACTGTCACATGGTGATGAAAAATGATACAATCGACCAATTCCCCAAGCAATAGGATCAGTGTCCTTAGGAAGAGTGGCTGGTACACAAACACGGAGAAGCGGTATGTAAGTATCCTGATGCACAAGAATCTCTCCAATAGACGCAGTTCTAACGTTTCCCCATTCATTCTGATTGCCGTAGAGACCAAGTGCAACAGCTTGAAATCCGCAATTGCCATCTGGCTCTACGTCCGAAATGCCATTACAGAAAGGATAAACATAATGTGGTATTAGGGGACTACTCTCACTGTCTCCTCTAACTGCAAATTGGAAATAAACAATTATTGTAATTTTACTCTTTTAGAAAATTAAAATAAACAGTCAAAATTAATTGACAAAAAACAATGCTTACCTTCCTCAAATTGCAACGATCTCTTTGATGATCTCCCAGATGCACTATTTTGACGTGCAACTTTCTCGCGAGCACTCAGCTCGCGCCTCGCTGATGGATGTAATCTTTGGTGACCCCTTGATGTTGACAAAATAGCTGGCTCAAACACACTTGAATTGTCAGGATTCAGCGACGCGTTCATCTTGACAATCAGATCACGCATGGCCATGCGTGGACTGCTCTAGAATTTAGAACGATTTCCACGCGGAAGAATCTGTTAAAAAAATTTAATTACAACATATAAAAGTTATATATAAAAATGTATGTAAATAAATCATAATATCGTAAAATAACATACATAATATAAATCATACCTAAGTTCCTCAGAAATAGTGTTTGAACCCACTTCAAATGTCTCAATCGCCAATCTCTTCAAAAACTTGTGCACCATTTCAACAGTGATCGTGTCATGTGATTCCTTCAACTTCCAAATTTCACATACACAAGGAATCCCATGTGTAGCCTTGCAGACACAGCCACATCGCTCAATCAAGTCATTGCCCAACTTAGTAATCCTTTCAACTTGTTCGCTGCTCAACTCCAAAAAATAGTGCGACGCATGACCATTCAATAATTCATACGGAAAATACAACATAGCGGTTGCTTTCTTAGAAATGCATGCCTCAAGCGTTTCCCTAAAAAAATACATTTATAAAGTAAAAAGTGCATATATTAAATTAATAAATTAAGTATAGAATTATGTTAAATAATCAAGTTATAAGTGCATAATTTAAATAAATAAAGTAAGTAGCGAATTAAACTAAGTAATAAAATTACCTTATCTGTGATAACTGGTAATTGACATGGTCGTCAATCACACCAAACAGCGTGTCAAGTGAATGGGTGCCAGCATTCATTCAATCATTCAGTGCAGCATGAGTACTCTCCACTCTGTTACTACTAGTATTGCCAAAGTGCAGAATTTTGTTTGTCCAAGCCCTACAAATCATCTCTTTGTAGACCACCCATGTCCTCTCCAAATAGACAACAACAGACGGTGCAACTGTAGAATAACTATCCTTCAAAAGCTGCAGTAACAGTTCATACTCTTCAACTGTTGGCACATTAACAATTGCCTTCCAAAGCTTTTTTATTGTTTTTTTCCTTTCACCCTCACCAACAAGCTTTTCAACTGATTATTGACATCACGGTCAATATGCCACAAACATAGCAGGTGGTGTGATGCAGGAAAATGATCCCGTATAGGATCCATCAAACCCATCTCTCGATCAGAAACAATAGCACTAGGAACATTTTCAACATCCAACAACTCTCTCAACTGTTCAAACACCCAATCATAAGTAATTTTTTTCTCATCTCTCAAAAGGGCACATGCAATATTAAAATTCTTATTGGAAGGAGCCATACCAATTATCTGAAAGAGTGGCATCTTGTACTTGTTGGTTTTATATGTTGCATCCACCACAATCACCCAATAATATCTGTTCAACAACTGAATTGACATTGGATGCGCTATGAATGCATGTGTGATCACATCTGTGCCCTCTTCTGTAAAAACTTTTACATAATAATGCTTCTCATCGATGTAATGAACAAATTGCTGCCCAATATTTCTACCTTCAAACTTTGCCTTCCTGTCATCAGATTTAAGATTGTTTAGCTGCCTCACTGTCACATTATCTTCAGGATGCGTCTCAGCAAGATGATTCCGAATCAGTTTTGGCTTCATATTTGCATTGTTCAAAGTTCTAGCAACCTACCTTGCATCATCACTCAAACGGCTGAGTTGTCTGTGACTCTCTGGATACACTATAGCAGTGTGATTGTGCATTGACTTCGCACAGGTGTAACTTTGACCCACCAACCATTATCCCTCACCTCATTGCAATATAACTTGAACATACACTTACATCCTCGCCGTTTGGTGTTCTTCCTCTGTTGGGGGGGGAGGCCCTTGCTCAACCGGATCTCTGAATCTGTTGCAACGATATGTGACCCCTTTTCCCTTATTACCCTTCCCTACTTTAATCAGCTCGAAACGAAATGTAAGTGCCAAATCCGAATAATATGCGTATGCTGTTTCTTCAATAGGAAAAAAGCCAGGACACCTAAAATTGTGACTCATATCCCTCTGAAGGTCGGGCAATCCATTTGGATCCTGCGACATTAAACAAATTAAAACAAATAATAAGTAATTACATAAACAATTTCAAACCATACAAAATATATATTTTTAAAAAATTGGAGCAGATAAGTTATTTTCATATAAAAATTCGCACATAATGTGTGATTTTTTAAATAAATCTCGCGCACAATGTGCAAAAGTTATATAAAAAATCACCAACAATGTTGGAAATATTGTGGCAAAATCGCCTACAAGGTGCAATTTTTTCAACAAAAATCGCACCAACATTGCAATTTTTGCACACAAAATCTCACCTTGTAGGCAATTTTTCCCCAATAATTGGCGAAATTTAGACAAAAAATCGCCAAAATTGGGCAATTTTTATATATTGTCTCACCAATTATGGGCAATTTTACCTAATAAAATAGCAAAACATGTGCGATTTTTTATGCAGCATGATAAAAACAATACAAAAGTATCAAATTCATACTATTTTTGCGTAAATTTTGAAGTAGACTCGATCCCAACTTGAACGAAATCTGTGTTTGAATTTGTTTCTATGATTTTGAACTTTTTTTGAATGATTTGGAAGGGTTTTGTAAGATTTTTGAGGGAGTTTTGTATGTTTTGAGTGTTGGTGAATGTGCCCTAATGAGGGCTATTTATGTAAATATACTTTGAGGGTATTTATGTAAATAAGACATTTGTCGCTTGATTGATTGTTTATCAAATGAGTTAATTTCATGATAGTAATATCCTTGTGCATATTTAAATTCATGAAATTGATCCGCTAAAAGAAACACTCCATAGACTAATTAGATCATGAGTGATTCTTTTGAGTAGTACTGGTACTAGGATCCTTAGACCAGAAATCACTACATGGTCTTAGGTGAATTGTGGTGTGCTTTGACATACGCCTAACGGGGCCGTAACAGGTTGCCAAGTACGGGTATGATTGGGTACACTATGATTCACGCTAAGATATGTAGGTGAAGTGATGGGACTACAAATCTCTCTTAAGTGAGAGATGATATCTTGGCCACTTGATAGTGAACTTAAAGTGCATGGCCATGCCCAAGGAATGATAAGGATATCATTTGCTTGATGGATTCAGTGTCACTAAGAGATCAAGTAAACGTTTAGCTACATAAGGATGATGGTTCCATGCCTTATGCTAAACGGGATATCGATGTAGAGGATCGTACGCAGTTTGCTCGGAAAGGTTGTGTTGAATCACCATTCGACCCTCCATTCTGAATTAGGTAGTCATTATGTCTTGCTAGAGACCACTAATGACTTATGGATTAATCAATGAGATTGAGTTATCCATTGCCAATTTAGAATGGGCCTACAGGATCGCACATAAGAAAGTTCGATGATGTAGAATAAGGATTCTTGCCTACAATAAGTATAATTGTTATACTTAAATAAATAAGATTTAATTAAATGGTTTAATTAAATATTATTGAAAAGTTCTATGGTATTAATTAATAGTTCATTAATTACCTGGGAACAATTGGGATGGGCTGATAAATCAAGGGACTTAATTGCAATTGAAGTTCTTGACCCATCAGCCTGATCCATGGGTCATGGGTTGATCCATGTGCTTGGTGTATAAGCCAAATCATTAAGGTATTATTTAAGGCTGATTTGGAATTAGTAAATATTATTTAAATATTGATTTGGAATCAGTTAAATAATATTTGGTAATAATACTGATTTGGAATACGACTAAAATCAGTTAAGTTATAATTGGATAATTACAATGCTGATTTTGGAAATTAATTCTCTACAAATATCCTAGGGATATAATTGTAGAAGGATGATGATTTGGAATTTAAGAAAATTCATATCAGCCAAAATACGCTGATTTTCCCAAATTCTCGTGGTAGGCAAGATCGGCTAGCACCACCTGCGAAGACTTTCGTGCGTAAGAGTAGAGAATCCTTCGAGGAAGGATTTTGGAGACAACAAAAAGCCATCTTCTCAGAGGAGCCAGGCGACGTGCGCAACCGATTACGCTTCAAGGGTAAGACCCGATCCTTAATGTTTAGGATTCCGCTGTTTAATTAGATTAAACACCTAAACAAATTCCAACAGTGGTATCAGAGCTAGGTTCGTTTTAGTGATAATGATTGAAATTAATTGAGTAAAACAAAAGGATTTGTTTTAGAAAATTAATTTTGTTACATCGCAAACAAGGCCTAAATTTGTTTTTTTTTCTCTGGGTTTTGGAAACCCTCATTGGAAAAACAGTGTTGGCTAGAAGGCCAAGCTTAGGTGTTCAAGAATCTGTTTTGTCTCAAAATTGGAAGGGTTTTCTCACCGGAAAGCATTGGATTTGTTTTGTTTTCACCAAAAACTGGGCCATGTTCCGAGCCTTGCCGGATTGGATTTTCAAAACCGATAAACATATTTGGGTTCTTGTTTTCAACCGAATTGATCTGGAAATTGTATTCTGGGTTTTTTTTTTTTTTTTTTTCTTATTTTGTTTATCTCCTGGAATTGTTTCAGTCGCTGTGTTTTTCGTTTTGGTCTTAGTTTCTGGGAAAAGGTTTGGCTGAAATGGTTTCAAAATTGGATTTGAAATATTGGGCTGTTTTGGTTTCAAAAAGTTTCTGGGGTGTTGAAAACTTGACCTGAAATTGGATTTTGGTATGTTTTGGTTTCAAAAGTTGCTGGGCTAGTGGGTTTTGGAAATGGGTCGCTGGAAACCTGGGTTACCAAGTTGTTGTACCGGAATTTCAAAATAAAAAATGGATTTCTGGGTTTTAAAGCCTCGCCGGAAAAACAGGCATGCCTGAAAAATAGTTTTCTGGGCTGTGTTGTTTTTCTCACCGAGAAGTCACATTACACCAGAAAATTCTGGGGGTAATCGATCGAATGCGCGAGACTGAGCCTCGATCCTTCTTCTCGGTCGGCAAATGGTTTTCTCTTCGCTCGACACCGATGACTTCGCTGCTTCATGGGTTTTTGAATGGCGGCCAGTGTCGTTTGAAGATCACGATCCACTATATGGAATTATGGTGCCGGGGAGGCCGAATGCGTCGAGGAGACGACCGGCGATTGTCGCCGGAAGTCAAGAATCCGACGGGAGGTCTGTCGGAGAAGAAGAGAATAGAGGCGGTGGGGGTAAAAACCCTAAAGGGTGAATTTACCGAAATACCCCCACCACCCCAAGAAACCCTAATTGGTTAAAGAAGAGAGGCGGCATGGGCTGAAACCCTAAAAGGGTGCGTTTACCAAATTGCCCATGCCGCAGCCTCTAATTACCAAAACGGACAGCTGGGTTTTAAAATAGTTTTAAAATTGTAGTATGGCCCCTGGACTTTGAGTCATCCTCAAAACCCTGGCCCAGAATTTTATTTAAATTACCAATTTGCCCCAAAAGTTTCAAAA
The DNA here is from genome assembly GCA_030378225.1 of Knoxia roxburghii. Classification (NCBI taxonomy): domain Eukaryota; kingdom Viridiplantae; phylum Streptophyta; class Magnoliopsida; order Gentianales; family Rubiaceae; genus Knoxia; species Knoxia roxburghii. The sequence goes on along the minus strand of CM059415.1, from coordinate 19,805,855 downwards.
AATTAAATTTTAAAATTTTTTGAATTTTATTTAATAAAACAGACTTATTAAATAAAATAGGATTAATTTAGAATTTTATCCTATAAGTTTAAATTTAAAATTTGAAAATGAATTATCTTAATTAGATTAGGATACTTAAAATTAATTTAAATTTTAAATTTGAAAGTTTATCTTAATTAGATAATTAGATAAATTTTAAAATAATTATTTTAATTAGATTAAAATAATTAGAAAAGATAAATAAATAAATAAATAATTAATTAATTAGATTAATTAATTTGTTTAAATTTTGAATTGTTATTTTATTTATTTTATTTTAATTTTGATGCTTAGTTAAATTGTTTAAATTTTATTTGAAGCATCATAATTATGCAAGCATGTTCATGCATCATTTTGGATAAATGTAAAATGAACAGAAGGATTGATTAAAATTGATCATGACGCGATCAATTTTGATTATGTAATAGTTACACAATCCTTAAAATTAATCGGCTTAAATTAAAATCGGCTTGTATGAGCATATGCATTTTGTTTGTTTCAAAACATGAATTGGGCTTTTAATTTTAACATTTTAAAAGTTGGGGCCTGCGAGCCAATTTTGAATTAGGCCTGCGTGCCTGTAAAAATGATCATGTAATAGTTAGGCCCAAAAGGAGGTTCCAAGAGGAGTCCATGGTGGAGCCCAGGAGCGGAGGCCCAAACATGAAGTTTTAAAAGGCCCTGTAATAGACTAGAGCCCAGTTCATCGCTTTAATTCATTCTTTTATTTATGCAAATGAATGATAAACGAAAATGCTGTTAAGCCGATCAAACTTAAATCCCAAAAACCCAAGATTTTGTTTCCATACTTGAGGGCCCGCTTGAGCGTCGAACGTATGGTGAACTTAGAGAGCCCAAGGGCCTCAGGTTTTCTTCGTGTGACGGGTTGTTACATAATAGTGCCCAACTTTATCACTACCATTAATGAGTGGAAAAACTGTTTGGGTATTAGATGCTCAACTTTATCACTACCACTTGTTATGAAAAAACTGTGTGGGTGCATATTGATGTGATGCCTTGAGGGATGGTTTAACGTGGGAAAATTAATCATAGCTTGACCCGATAAGTTGACTAGGGATTAATTTTGCAAAGATAGGACGGTGTCAAACATTTGGAATGTTCATCCTATCACCAAAAAGTTGCATGGTATGCAATTAGAAAGCGTTAGATTACATGGAATGTGATTTGAACGTTGCCTACCAGAAGAGCCCGATCCCTACGATACTTGCCAAAACAAGACTGGGGTTGACTCTTTGTGGATTTTCGACCCACAATCTAGCACCAACACAAAATTGTTAGGGATTTCAATTTTGGCTATTGTGGAAAATTAATTTTAAAACTCATTCTAATATTTGCAATACTCTTTGTAGAAATGGCATTATCTAGCACAAATGTTATATCAAACTTTACTCTAAGAAGTATATTGGATAAAGATAAATTGGTTGGACCAAACTTCTTAGATTGGGAAAGAAACTTGAGAATAGTTCTCAAAAAAGAAAGGAAACTACATGTCTTAGAGACTGGTTTACCTGAACCACCACAGAATGTCACGACTACTGTTCAGTGAGCATGGGATAAGCTGAAAAATGATTCCGATGATGTGACGTGCTTGATGCTCGCGTCTATTACAGGCGAGCTTCAAAAGCAGTTCATGAATTTGGAAGCGTTCCGAATTTATGAGTCACTGATGGAAATGTTTCGTGAACAAGCTTCAGGTATCTTTGTTATAGAAATTAATCTTTCTATGTCCACCTCATGGGTATTAGATACTGACATTTGTACTAATGTGCAGGGACTTAGAAATAGAAGTATGACAAAGAAAGGTGAAGTAGATCTCCGAGTGGGCAACGGGGTAAGAGTTGCTGCTGTTGAAGTTGGAGATTACACTCTGTCTTTACCTTCTAGTTTAAATATCAAACTTAAAAATTGTTATTATGTACCTGCTTTGAGCAGAAATATTAATTCAGTTTTGAGTTTAGATAATAAAGGTTTTCAATTTATTATAGAGAATAATTCGTTATCTTTATATCGAAATGATATTTTATACGGAGTTGCAAATATGTGTAACGGTCTGTATGTCTTGGATTTGACCCAAGAAAAACCAGTCTATAACATAGAAAAGAAAGCTAAATCAACTAAAAATGATTTAAGTCCAACATACCTTTGGCATTGTCGATTAGGCCATGCAAATGAAAAGCGAGTTCAAAAACTTCACAAGGATGGAGTGCTTGGGTCATTTGATTTTGAATCATATGATACCTGTGAACCCTGCTTGCAAGGTAAAATGACAAAGAGTCATTTTAACAAGAAAGGCGAAAGAACTAGTGAGCTGTTGACCCTAATACATACGAATGTATATGGACCAATGAGCACACAAGCCAGAGGTGGATTTGAATACTTCGTCACTTTTACTGATGACTTTAGTAGACATGGGTATGTCTACTTAATGAAGTATAAAAGTGAAACTTTTGAAAATTGAAACTTTTGAAAAGTTCAAAGAGTTTAAAAACGAAGTAGAGAATCAGTTGGATAGAAGGATTAAGGCTATTCGCTCCGAGTGGGCAACGGGGTAAGAGTTGCTGCTGTTGAAGTTGGAGATTACACTCTGTCTTTACCTTCTAGTTTAAATATCAAACTTAAAAATTGTTATTATGTACCTGCTTTGAGCAGAAATATTAATTCAGTTTTGAGTTTAGATAATAAAGGTTTTTGATTTATTATAGAGAATAATTCGTTATCTTTATATCGAAATGATATTTTATACGAAGTTGCAAATATGTGTAACGGTCTGTATGTCTTGGATTTGACCCAAGAAAAACCAGTCTATAACATAGAAAAGAAAGCTAAATCAACTAAAAATGATTTAAGTCCAACATACCTTTGGCATTGTCGATTAGGCCATGCAAATGAAAAGCGAGTTCAAAAACTTCACAAGGATGGAGTGCTTGGGTCATTTGATTTTGAATCATATGATACCTGTGAACCCTGCTTGCAAGGCAAAATGACAAAGAGTCATTTTAACAAGAAAGGCGAAAGAACTAGTGAGCTGTTGACCCTAATACATACGAATGTATATGGACCAATGAGCACACAAGCCAGAGGTGGATTTGAATACTTCGTCACTTTTACTGATGACTTTAGTAGACATGGGTATGTCTACTTAATGAAGTATAAAAGTGAAACTTTTGAAAATTGAAACTTTTGAAAAGTTCAAAGAGTTTAAAAACGAAGTAGAGAATCAGTTGGATAGAAGGATTAAGGCTATTCGCTCCGATCGGGGAGGTGAATACCTTAGTGATGAGTTCGATGGCTATCTAAAACAGTGTGAAATTGTTTCACAGCTGGCTCCACCGGGAACACCTCAATGGAATGGTGTATCCGAAAGGAGAAATCGGACCTTATTAGATATGGTTCGATCAATGATGGGCCTAGCGACTCTCCCTACATCCTTTTGGGGTTATGCTCTCCTTTCTGCTGCCTACTTATTAAATCGTATTCCATCTAAGGCAGTAGATAAGACTCCATATGAGATATGGATGGGTCAGAAGCCCTATATGTCCTATCTACGAGTTTGGGGTTGTCAAGCTCATGTAAAGCGTTTACAAAGTAATAAGCTTGAACCCAAAGTTGACAAATGCCTATTTGTGAGATATCCTAAGGAAACTAAAGGATATCAATTCTACAACCCAACAGAGAAAAAAGTGTTCGTTGCTCGAGGAGCTACTTTCTTAGAGAAAGAATTTCTGTACAAGAAAGACAGTGGGAGTAGAATAGAACTCGGAGAAGTTCAAGAACCACAAGATAATGTAGAACGATCGACAGAAACTCAAATGGAAGTTGGCATGGAAACTCATAAAGATGAGTAACCTGAGCCAACAACACAAGAACCTAAAAGATCTGGTAGATCTCGTCACCAACCCAAGAGATACAGATTTCTCGTGACTGACGATCAAGATTTGATCTTGGTGGACTCTAATGATCCCGTGAACTACAAACAGGTTTTAGAAAGTCAGGATTCAGATAAATGGCTACAAGCCATGGAATCTGAAATGCAATCCATGAGGTACAATAAAGTGTGGACTTTGATTGACCCTCCTGTTCAGGCAAAGGTTGTCGATTGCAAGTGGATTTTCAAGTTAAAACTTGGCGGGATCTTCAAGGCATGACTAGTGGCTAAAGGTTTCAGACAGACTCATGGTATAGACTATGATGAAACCTTCTTCCCTGTCGTGATGCTCAAGTTTATTAGGACAATGCTTGCCATAGCAGCATATTTTGACTATGAGGTATGACAGATGGATGTTAAGACGGCTTTCCTGAATGAAAACCTACTCGAAGATGTTTATATAAAACAACCTGAGGGATACATCGATCAAAAGCATCCTAATTGAGTATGTAAGCTTTAGAGGTCTATCTATGGACTAAAGCAAGCATCTCGAAGTTGGAATCTTCATTTTGATGAGGAAGTAAAAGGTTACGGATTCATCAAGAACGAAGATGAGCCTTGTGTTTACAAGAAAGTTAGTGGGAGCAAGATTGTTTTTCTTGTCGTATATGTGGATGACATCCTGCTCATAGGAAATGACATTCCCTTGATGAAAGACATCAAACAATGGTTGGGGAGTGTATTTTCTATGAAAGACTTAGGAGAAGCTGAGACGATACTAGGTATCAATATCTATAGAGATAGTTCTAAAAGGTTTCTGGGACTAAGTCAAGAAGGGTACATAGACAAGATATTGAAAAGATTCAATATGTCTAACTCCAAAAATGGTAAGGTACCATTTAGACATGGCCTTCTCTTGAAGAAGAACCAAGGTCTTTCAATAAGAGAGGAGAGGGATACAATGAGTAGAGTCCCATATGCTTCGGCAATAGGATCTATCATGTATGCCATATTGTGTACCCGTCCGGATGTTGCACATGCACTTAGCATGACTAGCAGATACCAACAAGATCCAGGGATGGATCATTGGACTGCAGTCAAAGCAATCCTGAAGTACTTACGAAGAACTAAAGGATTAGTGCTAGTGTATAGAGGACAAGAATAGCTCATTGTACAAGGTTACACTGATGTTCCTTTCCAAATAGATCAATATGACATGAAGTCACAATCAGGCTACGTGTTTAGTCTGAATGGCAGTGCAATAAGTTGGAAAAGCTCAAAGCAAGAAACAACAGCCGATTCTACAACAGAGTCTGAGTATATTGCTGTATCAGATGCTGCAAAGGAAACTGTTTGGTTGAGAAAGTTTGTGTCAGATATCGGAGTGATACCGAGTATCCAGGATCCGATAGAACTTTTTTGTGACAATAATGGGGCCATCGCACAATCTAAAGAGCCTCGGTCACACCAGAAAACCAAACACATACTCAGAAGGTTTCACCTCGTCCGAGAGATCATTGATCGAGGAGATATGAAAGTGTGCAAAATAGGGTCAGACGACAAATAGCAGATTCTCTCATAAAAGCTCTACCACAGTCAAAGTTTGATAGACATGTAATAGAGCTTGGTCTTAAACAGTTTAGGACATAGCCCTTCATCGGGCAAGTGGGAGATTATTGGTGAATGTGCCCTAATGAGGGCTATTTATGTAAATATACTTTGAGGGTATTTATGTAAATAAGACATTTGTCGCTTGATTGATTGTTTATCAAATGAGTTCTTTTCATGATAGTAATATCCTTGTGTATATTTAAATTCATGAAATCGATCCGCCAAAAGAAACACTCCATGGACTAATTAGATCATGAGTGATTCTTTTGAGTAGTACTGGTACTAGGATCCTCAGACCAGAAATCACTACATGGTCTTAGGTGAATTGTGGTGTGCTTTGGCATACGCCTAACGGCGTCGTAACAGGTTGCCAAGTACGGGTATGATTGGGTACACTATGATTCACGCTAAGATATGTAGGTGAAGTGATGAGACTATAAATCTCTCTTAAGTGAGAGATGATATCTTGGCCACTTGATAGTGAACTGAAAGTGCATGGCCATGCCCAAGGAATGATAATGATATCATTTGCTTGATGGATTCAGTGTCACTAAGAGATCAAGTAAACGTTTAGCTACATAAGGATGATGGTTCCATGCCTTATGCTAAACGAGATATCGATGTAGAGGATCGTACGCAGTTTGCTCTGAAAGGTTGTGTTGAATCACCATTCGACCCTCCATTCTGAATTGGGTGGTCATTATGTCTTTCTAGAGACCACTAATGACTTATGGATTAATCAATGAGATTGAGTTATCCATTGCCAATTTAGAATGGGCCTACAGGATCGCACATAAGAAAGTTCGATGATGCAAAATAAGGATTCTTGCCTACAATAAGTATAATTGTTATACTTAAATAAATAAGATTTAATTAAATGATTTAATTAAATATTATTGGAAAGTTTTGTGGTATTAATTAATAGTTAATTAATTACCTGGGAACAACTGGGATGGGCTGATAAATCAAGAGACTTAATTACAATTGAAGTTCTTGACCATCAGCCTGATCCATGGGTCATGGGTTGATCCATGGGCTTGGTGTATAACTCAAATCATTAAGGTATTATTTAAGGCTGATTTGGAATTAGTAAATATTATTTAAATACTGATTTAAAATCAGTTAAATAATATTTGGTAATAATACTGATTTGGAATATGACTAAAATCAGTTAAGTTATAATTAGATAATTACAATACTGATTTTGGAAATTAATTCTCAACAAATATCCTAGGGATATAATTGTAGAAGGATGATGATTTGGAATTTAAGAAAATTCAGATCAGCCAAAATACACTGATTTTTCCAAATTCTCGGGGTAGGCAAGATCGGCTAGCACCAACCTGCGAAGACTTTCGTGCGTAAGAGTAGAGAATCCTTCGAGGAAGGATTTTGGAGAAAACAAAACGCCATTTTCTTAGAGGAGCCAGGCGACGTGCACAACAGATTACGCTTCAAGGGTAAGATCTGATCCTTAATGTTTAGGATTCCGCTGTTTAATTAGATTAAACACCTAAACAAATTCCAACATTTAGATGTTTTTTGAATTTTGTGAAGTATATAACTTATTCATATATTAAGGACATTTTTGTCATTTCACTTTTTTTTGTGCTACAAATAGCAAATTTGTGCTATAAATAGTAAGATCTCGAAATAAAGGGTGGATTGAGGTGGAAAATTGCAATGGGAATGGAGTGGTAGGTTTGGATCGAACTGTTGTTCTTGTTCAATCCAAACCATTTTGATCCGTTTTATTTTGAATCGATTCAGATAAAAAATTATCTGGATTGGTATAGACTAGTTCGGATCGATCGATCGATCGATCTGCTTGATCCATTTCTAATTTTTTTAATAAAATAATAATTTTATTTATTTAATTTTAAAATAATTTATATAATGATAAAAACACATATAAAAGCATGCTTTTTATAAAAATAAAAAACTTTTATTTTTTTAAAAAAATTTAATTTTGATGCTTATTTTTTTAGCTTAATTGCAGTTTTGGTCCCTCATAATAGGGGTAATTCCATTTTTGGTCACTCTTATGTTTAGAGTGACAATATTAGTCCCCATTTTTTTTTTAGCAGATTTAGTACTTTTTTACGAAAAAATTTATAATATAATGGATTAACTCATTTGATCGCTAGTCAAACTTATTTTTTTCTTCAAAATAATTTGTACCATTATGTTTTTAACCAATTTTATGATCCGGATCCTCATGAATGTTCAACTCGTTTAAGATTTCGGCCGTCATTTTGGATTGTGATTCGATCAAAATTGATTGAACTTTCATAAGGAACCAAGTCATAAAATGGATTGAAAACATCATGGTACAAATCATTTTGAAAAAAAAATAGATTTGACTAGTGATCAAATGAGTTAATCCGTTATCTTCTAAATTATATCGTAAAAAAGGACTAAATCTGCTAAAAAAAAAAGATAGGGACTAATATTACCACTCAAAATATAAGATGGACCAAAAGTGAAATTACCCCTATTACGGGGGATAAAAACTGCATTTTTTCCATCAAATTATCAAAAATCATATTCCTTCATCAAGAAAATGAAGATTCTTAGTTTGTGAAATTTTTTTTTTTTACAAAGAACGAGGTCATGTCGAAGCCATTAGACTACTACATTTTGAGGGCATGAAATGGCCGTAATATCATGTTGTAATCATCGTTTCACTTCATCTGGCGGCTCTCTTAATCTATACTCCCTTCTATTCACCGCCATTGCAAATTTCACTATACAATCGGCCGCGAAATTCTCTTCCCTATGCACAAATTGGCTAGTGCTTTGAAACGGTATGAGTTTCAACAATCTCTTGCTGATTATTCTTTGTTCACCTTGTATAAAAGTACCATTGTAGTTGCATGTTTTGGTATATGTTGATGACCTGGTTATTTCTGGCAGTGATCCTACAACTATTGCTTAATCTAAGAATTCTTTGAGTTGTGGTTTGTATGTGAAGATCTTGGTATTTTTAAATATTTTTCAGGTTTTGAGATTGCTAAGAATTCATCAGGTATGTTTTGTTGGTGTATATGCCCTTATGAGGGTTATGCATTGACATTAGTCGTCTGATTGATATAATATAAAATGATTTTTTTGTCTGATTGATATAATATCAAATTATTTTTCCGTCTGATTGATATAATATCAAATGATTTTTCTGTTTGATTGATATAATATCAAATGAGTTAATTTCATCAGTTTAATATTATTGTGCATATATAAATGATGAAATGATCCATGTACTAGAACATTGGCTTATAAATGAACCTTTTGAATGTCTTAGTTGTGAAACTCCTTAAGCCAGAAAATGTTCTAAGTACAAAACTATCCCTAGTTGATCATTGACGTGGGAACGTCAATATGATAAGACTAGTATGTGCTTTAGTGTTAATAGTGTTTCACTGGCCATGATGTAGTGACATAAACTAAAGACATAAATGAATATGTTTTGAAATATATAATTGGATCGATCCGCCAAAAGAAACACTCTATGGATTGTTTAGATCATGAGTGATTATTTTGAGTAGTACGCGTACTAGAATGTTTAGACCAGAAATCACTACATGGTCTTAGGTGAAGAGTAGTGTAATTTGACATATGCCCAACGGGGCCGTAACAGATTTCCAAATACGGGTATGATTGGATATGCTATAAATCACGTTAGGGCATGTGAGTGAAGTGATGGGACTACAAATCTCTCTTAATTGAGAGATGATATCTTAGCCACTTGATAGTGAACTGAGAAGTGGTCGTGCGCAAGAAATGATAACAGTTATCATTTGCTTGAAGAAATTAAGTGTCACTAAGAGATCAAGTAAACGTTTAGCTAAATAAGGATGATGGTTTCATGCCTTATATTAAACGGGATATAAATGTAGAGGATCGTACGTAGTATGCTCGGAAGGTTGTGTTGAATCACCATTCGACCCTCCATTCTGAATTGGGTAGTCATTATGTTTTGCTAGAGACCACTAATGATTTATGGATTAATCAATTAGATTGAGTTATCCATTGCCGATATTAGAATGGGCCTACAGGATCTCACATAAAAGAGTTCGATGATACAAAAAAAGTAATCATGCCTGCACTAAGTATATTTGTTATACTTAGATAAATAATGTTTAATTAAATATTATTAAAAGTTATGTGGTATTAATTAAGAGTTAATTAAGTAACTAGGAGCAATTTGGATAGGCTGATAAGTCAATGGACCAAATTGCAATTGTGGTGCTTCTTGACCCATCAGCCTGATCCATGGGTTACTGGGTTGATTCATGTGTTTGGTAAAATCCAAATAAGTAAAGTAATATTCTAATATTACTTAACTGATTTGTGACTCTTCTGTTATATATCTTTATGATATACGTGAACGCCTAACAGAAGAAAAAGAAAACCTAAAAAAATCAGATATCTCAAATCCTCTGCAGGTGTGAGAGGCTAGCACCGGTTCTGTGAAGACTCTCAGTACTTGAGAGCAGAGGATTCTTCACGGAAGAATCTGTGGTGATCAATGACACCAAACGAGGATCCAAACGAATGGATAACCGATTATGCTTCAAGGGTATGATTTATATGCTTTAAATGTAGGTTAATTAACACTAAATTAGATTAGACATGAATCCGCTACGAAAACTTATTGAAAATCATGCCTAAGATCCTAACAGTTTCTCTGTCAACGTAAATACGCGTTGGATATTATCTCTGAGGATAGTTTGTGAGGGGGTAAACCGGTTAGCTTTCACTTGAATCCAAATCATCATCTTCTATTGGCTGAAATACTCGTGTCACGGGCTCACTTTTGAACTAGCGAACCAGTGCGACACTAGTACACAAACCACAAACGATTGTGCTACTAGCTCAGCCTTTCTGTCCCACTGTTATAGCGATTGCGTGCTACAAGAAGTAACAACACAAGAGAATCTAGAGAATATTGGTTTTGGAATAATTCTTGTATTGCTCATGCTCTCTACAACTCTTGCTCTCTATACTTGCCAACTTGGTTGTGTACAAATAAGGGGTGAGGGATATTTATAGCTCCTCCAATAAGTTTATACACAATGGAATATTCCGGGAATATTACTGCCCACTATAGCATATTCTAGAGACTTCTATGTAGAAAAGAGATGATGGAGTTATCAACTAGGTTCTAGAGAATTCCACACTGTTTCGGCGCATTCCATGCAGCTCTAGAATGTCCCGTTACATTCTAAGCCAACCGGGTGCCTTCTGGGTGCTTCTAGGCTCTTCCGGTCCGTTCCAGCCCCATCCAGTCCCTTCCATTAGCTTCCAGCCTGTTCCAGCACGGTCTAAAAACTTCAGCCCTACTCTAGAGAATTCTGGTGTCTTCTGGTCTTCTCCATAATATTCCAGAATGCTTCAGCAAGCCCAAGTGGGTCCCATATTCCTCCAGAATCTTTTAGAAGCTCCCGGAATTGTCCCAACCATAATAGAGAATCTAGAACTCACTTGAACACGTTCTTGGCACATGATTGCTCGCCCGTTGCGCCTATAACCGTCCTAGCTCGGTCCGGTTGGTTTGGCCCGTACCCCGTGCACTCCAAAAACCCCACGGTCCATTTTATTTTACAAAACAACCATGAATCGCGATTGCCATTACATCCGTGCCATCTTAGCCGAGCCGACCGTGTCAAGGTCGTGACACTTGGGTTGATCCTGAATGGTATCAATGACTGGTTGATCGGTTGATTTATCTTACTATAACTCGTCTAGACTTGTCCTACTGTGCGCATATGCTTGCTCAATTTATGCAGGCACTGCTTCAAGCCCATTGGAATGCTGCTCTCCATGTTATTTAGTGTTTGCAATGAAATCCTTATCAAGATATTTTGCTTTGTGCTGATTATGATCTACAGTTGTATGCTTGGGTGTAACTCAGATTGGGCCACTTGCTCAATCACTCGTTGATCTCTCACGGGATGGTTTATTTAGCTTGGGCATTCCCCTATTTCCTTGTACAATAAGAACAACACACTTTTTCTATTTGTTGGTCGAAATTGAGTATCATGATATGGTTACTAGCACGTGTGAGTTGAAATGGTTAAAAGCCTTGTTTTCTAGCGTGGGTGTTGTGCATCTTCAACATATTTGCCTCTATTGTGATAACCAAGTCGCTTTCTGCATTATTGCTAATATTGTTTTTCACAAATGCACTAAGTATGTTGAAATTGACTGCTATTTTCATATCGATGGTTTTGTGGGAGGCGTTATCTCCCCCAATTATGTGTCTACACATGATTAATGGCAAATATTCTAACAAATGTCTTTAGTAAATGTCAGTTTGATTCATTCCATGGCAAGTGGGAATTTGGAATCCACATGCTTCAATATGAGGGGAGTGTTTTGTGTATGTAATCAATTAATCTCAATTAATTAGCCTAGTTATAGTAGAATTGTAATTCCATCAATTAGTTTAGGGTAATTGGAGTAGCTTATTGTAGGTAAATCAATTAGTTTTTTTTTTATATAATGGTGACTCGAACTCAAAATCTATTGTTTTAAGGGATGAGTGACTACCATTGGGTCACATCTATGAAGCCCCTATTGTCGTGCCCCTGACAGGTTAGCTGACAGTGGTAAAGCCTGCGTCCCTCTGACTCACGCCAGGACACGTGTCGAACAAATGAGCGCTTGAATAAAGTAAATAAAAGAAATAAAATGGAATAGCCTGAAGAGAAGTGATGTAAGTAAATTAAATACTAACAACACGCGAGAAGATCCTGAGAGTAGGATCTACTAGGATAGCCAAAATATCTGATATATATCAGTCGGGTCCAAGTATGGAAGCATCGGAGGTTTACAAGGTCGCGTGGGTCTTATATACCAATGTACAACGCACGTGGAACACACAGAAAGCAAATGTACCAAACTTCCTTGCAATCGCCAAGGTCCTCCAATAAGTCACCTCTCTCCTCAGTGTCTCAATCTCATCGCCGAGCACCTGAACCAAAGGGAAAAGGATAACGGGGTGAGCATGCACCGTGCTGTTAGTTTTGAATACAGAAAAGCTATGGCTTGTATCAAAAACTAATATCCACAGATGACATATCATTTTGTTTCAGTATTAAATTGTTCCATATATCATAGAACTAGATAACGGGGTGTGGAAATACACAGTAGATATCGTTATTGATTAAAGTATTGATATATAAAAAGTATGCTCATAAATGAGATAGTCTGAATATACTATCGGTATAGGTTATCGTGCGGTTTGGAAATTAGTTTATCTAGACTAATTAAATCACACGGATATGCCCGGAGGATATTGAGCATGACCAGTTTGGATAGAATTGAATTGTACTGATCGACATAGACAATTCGGTAATAGTATTCAGTCTCTCAATCCCGAGATTGGGACGGGCGTGAGAGTTGGGTATCGTATGCTTTGATTTGCCAAAGAGTGCGGTCAATTGAGGCCTCTACCTCGGTAGGTTGGGTATGCGGTGTTTAGCTTCTTACGTGCCGTTGCTAGTCAGAGGAATCCACGTACTGTTCGCCAGGTTGATGGTGCTCTCGAGATGAGCTCGTAAGGTTTATTGTACTAAAACTGGCCAGTGAACTTTATGTCCGGTATAATAAGAAGGTCGAGTGGAACTAATCTCGGATACCAATAAGTTGGTGAATTAGTTTGTCATTAAATTAATAAACCAACGAGCACTAGATCTTTGATGTGAATAGATAGAAGAAAATATAGTGACGAAGTCGTTTTTGAGCGGTAGTTCCATAATTGGTCTGTTAGTGGTACGACTAATTATGTGTTTGACTAATCGATAAAGTGAATTAATTAATCCTAAAGGTTTAATTAATATTTAATTGACAAAGTGAATTAAGAAAATTAATTATATATGAATTAATTAATCTGAAGGGTTTGATTAAATTAAATTAACGAAGCGGGTTAAAGATTTAATTCAAAATGATCGATTGGAGTTGACTAGTCTAGGAAAGACTAAGGGGTCAACGAAAGTCACACTAAAAGGCCCAACTCAAAGGCCCATTAGGTCTCCTTAGCCTAGTGAAAACTTGGAGGCCACTTAGCCTAGTGAGAGAAAGACAAGCCTAGAGAGAGAACTTTGTCTTCTTCGCATTGTTCTTTTTCGAAGTAGGTTTGGAATCTTTCTTTTCTTGGAAAAATCAAGCCCAATAGGATTGCCCTTATTCTTGGAACATCGCCCGCCGGATTAGGAGCTGCCGCAGCCGTGAAGAAGCTGCTGCTGGTCGGGTTTTATTCAGTCCGGCGAGCTGGTTTTGGTTGTCTGCCATGCTGATCCGTCGGCTCCGCTGTCTAGCCTTGAGCCCGCGTACAGATCGCGGTCGGGTGGCCTGATCTCTGGTGACAGGAGTAAATTTGAGGGAGTTGGCGGTTGGCTTCACATGGAGCTCGCGCAGACTTGTTCCCGGGCAACTCTGTTTTTTTGGGCAGATTTGATTTTTCCGAAGTGGGTTTCCTTGGGATTTCTTTGTTTTGCTTTGGGCTACTCCGTAGACACTAGCCCACACTAGTTTAGAGTCGATTTGGAGTTATTCTTCGGATTTCGCTTGCCCGAAGTTTTGGATTTCTTTTTGCTAAGGACTTCGCTACAAATGTATAATCTTTGAACTTTTCGCTTTAATTAAGATTGTATCTTTTTTGTCCCGATTAATAAATTAAATAAGTATAAGCCTAGATCCATTCAGGGGAAAATGAATTTGAGTCTGAGCTTCGTCAAAAGTTTCCGATTCTAGAATGCATTGCATGAAAGTGGGATTTTCGATTTAGCTGGGGCTTGTTCTGTTTTCCTTCACGTGCAAGCCCAGTGAGCCTTCCCGGAGACTATATCATATGTTTACAAAAGGTAAAACCACGTAGCAAGTCATGCATATAACAAGTAAGTTAACCACATAAGAGGGACAACAAGTATCAACAATAACGAGATCAAGTGGTCGACTCTAGGTACAACCCCTAGCCTATGTGGCTGGGAGGTTGGTACTAGGCTCGACTCCAAGCTGTATCCACCTCTCAGAAAAGCCTGTCGCTAGACTTCCCAAGACGAATCCATTAGGTGATATTCCCGAGGTGAGGCTCAGATGTGGTCGGGAGAGTTTATCAAGATTAAGTGTAAGAGCAAATCCAAATGGTGCGCACTGGTAACTCATGAGTACCTGGGGACAAGCCTAAGATAAATCATAAGGTTCGACCTAGCCCAATGCAAGCTCGTTCCAGATGAGAGCTATGCCAGGAGAGGGGAACCCCTCGATGCAATGTAGACATCGATCGAGAATGTAACAAGCGCAAACAAGAGGATCATAAGTTACCGGTGTGGTAAAGTACACCCCGAGCCTAGGATCATAATCCATTATTCAAGCACTCAAGAACAAGTGGTAACAAGACAAGTGAGCAAGTAATTGCATAAGTAAGCATATACAAGTAATGTCCAAGAGCAACATTAGGAATTAAATGATAACACGGGAATCAAGATCATTTTGTTCAAGTATCAAATTCAAGCAAGGCATGTAGACTTGTAGTGTAATATATACAAGCATTCACGCAAATCCTATTAGCTAGGGAGACAAGCTGGAAAGTTTAGCAGGTCAACTCACCTTGATCGACGTAGGCAGAGTCGGTGAGATTTTCCTGCGGATCTGCCAAAAGAGAAATAAAGTTCCAAGTAAGGTGACTAGCAGGTAGCCTAGCTATCAAGGGTTATTCAAAGGTATAACGTTAGCTAAAAGGTAGCTCTCGAGAACGATTCCTGCTACAAGTTAGAACGGGGAGTAAGATCATCCTTGCATCATTATCTTAACTTGTAATCTCGACTTGAGATATCTATGATCACGTGTATATAGTAGCGTAAGCTCTCCGTGGCGATATCATCACGTCCAAGTATTTCCGTTAGAAAGGTTCTTATTCCAAAATTAAAATGTCGAATTCAATGCACTGCGCTAGTTTATGTTCTATTTAAGACCACATTCTGGGGCATCCGTAATACTATTTCATAAACCACACAATCCTTAATAAACCTTGTGTTTAGAGGTTTAAAAAAGAGATATTTTGGTCAAAATGGATGAGAAACGAGGTAGATATGAATTTTCAAAGTTGCTGGATCAGCTCAGCATTTTTCCAGAAAACCAGTAGGACTACCTTACATTCAAAAGCAGTTTCTGACTGTTATAAAATTCCAAATGGCAATTCGTAAAATTCTGTACAAACCTTTTGAGAAGAGGTTTAATTTAAGATATAGTACGTTCAAAATGGGCAGACAATGAAAGAGATATGGGAGGTCAAAGTTGCCGCATGACTGTAGCACTGCTGTGGTAAAAAAGCAGTTGCAGTAGGACTTTAAAAACATTTTCTGGACAATTTATAAGACCAAATTATGATCTAAAGGAAGATTAATGATCCTTGGTATATGAGGTTCAAATCAAGATAACTTTCATTAAAATATGAGCATGTTTCGAAGAGATATAATGTTTTATAATCGACCCAGCGGTGCTGAAAATTCCGTATCAACCATCGGTTTCTAATGCTACGTCTAGAACTATAAACTTTCAAGTAGTTCAAATGGATTAAAGTACAACTCTACTCAAGCGCAAATCAGTAAGGTTTTAAGCAGCAAAACATAGCAGCACCACAACATAACAATCTAATTTAATGGTTAACTAAATGGTTAAGAATTTCCTACCTTAGTCGAAGTTCACTCGAATGCGTCTGGGAGCTTTTGGCCGAAGGGAAATTAGCTTGAATGACCAAAAACTTTATGCTCCTCACTGATCCATGAATGCAAAAATCATTCATTAGGTTGTGGAAAATTACTAGAAACAAAAATTAGCGACTTGCAAAGAGAAACGAGAATTCACCAATTTTTTTCAAGTCGGCGGTTCGAGAATGCTGAAAACTGGGCAGTAGTTCTTTATCGAATTTTTCGCTCGTGTGTAGTTATCCAAACGACATGGAATCCGGTACTACTTCAAGAGGGAAGATAGAGGAGGAGTGGGGAAGTTTGTTTGAACGATTCGGAGTTACTTTGGGGAATGAAAAGTTCTACGAACAGTAGCTGGTTTAATTTTTGGCAGAGCAATGGCAGCTAATCTGGCTACTGTTTTGCACTAATTTCACAGGGTTTTATGACTGGAAACTATATCATCTTGATACTAAGACAACGTTATATTAAGAATGAAAATCAAGAGGAAATTTGAAGAAAAACAGGACAGAGGTGAGGTAAAAAAAGGAGGTTTTTAAGCTTCAGTTTTTTTTTTTTTTCCTTTGGCTAGAAGAAATGAGGGAGAGCGGGGTGAGGTAAAAACAAACTCTCCCCTATTTATAGTACTGCATCCTGCCCCCATTATATGCCACACAAGCATCCTACACCCCACCTTGTCATCAGGCTAAGGGTATAAGTTTTGCGACCCGAATATTAGCCTTACTACCCTCACCTAATTCCCCCAAGTCACGTTTCATTCTTTATTAGTTAACTTGCTAAATTTCATACCTACAACTCCTAGCCCACCTTATGTACTATTATTATTATTATTAGTATTATTATTACTATTATTACTTTATTTCATTTTATTTTATTATTATTATTTTTTTCCTCCTTACTAAATTTTTTTTCCTAGAATTCTCACTTAATATCCTCAAGGCTTATTCCAAAGAATTTAATAATAATAAGTCGAGCCAATTAAATAAATGTAGAAAATCATTATTTATTCATTAATCGACTATTATTCATTTACACGAAATCAAGCCGATTCGAGGGGTTTCACATTCTCTCCCCATTATGATATTTCGTCCTCGAAATACTAAATAGTCTAAAACAAGTGGGGACATTGTTGCCGCGTCTGCTCTTCTGGTTCCCACGTCTGTTCTTCAATTTCTCTGCTTCTCCAAAGGACTCTAACCAAATGGATTTCCTTATTACGTAACTTCTTTACTTTGTAATCTAGAATCTTGAACAATTTGTCATGCAACTTTAAATCTTCATATTGTAACACATGACTTATGTCCGGGTAGTACTTTTTTCAAAACCGAAACATGGAATACGTCGTGCTTCTTACTGAGTTGTTGCGGTAACGCCAATCGGTACGCAACTGGTCATATTCTCTCAACAATCTCAAACAGTCCCGCATATCTTGGACTCAGTTTACCTTTTCTTCCATGGCGAATGATTCCTTTTTGAGGTACTGCTTTTAGGAATACCTTGTCTCTGACAACAAATTCCAAATTCTTTCTACGGTTATTAACATATCTCTTCTATCGGCTCTGAGTCGTCTGTAGATGCTGACGTATATTCTTAACCTTTTTGTATGCGTCTTCTACCTAGGGGAGATAGTCCTTACCCAACAGTTGGCGTTCTCCTACCTCGTCCCAATATATGGGGGACCGCCAAGGTCGTCCATATAAAGCTTCGTAAGGGGCTATCTGGATAGAGGCATGGTAACTGTTATTATACGCGAACTCTATCAATGTAATGTGTTGATCCTAGTTACCACCAAAATCCATCACACAAGCCCGCAGTATATCCTCCAATGTATGGATGGTTCTTTCCGACTTTCCATCCATCTGTGGGTGAGCCGCTATACTAAGGTCCAATCGTGTACCCAAGGTTTCCTGTAACTGGCGCCAAATCCTTAAAATGAATCGAGGATCCTGATCTGACACTATCAACACTGGAATTCCATGAAGGCGTATGATTTCATTGACATATATCTGAGCAAGTCTTTCAAGTGGATACTTAACTACTATAGGAATAAAGTGTGCCAACTTCATAAGTTTATCCACTATACCCCATATGGTATCGTGTTTTCACAACGTACTGGGTAATTCAACCACGAAATTCATGGTGATATGCTCCCATTTCCATTCCGGAATAGCTAATGGTTGTAATAGTCCTGCAGGTCATTGATGTTCCGCCTTAACCTGCTGACATGTCAAACAGGTTGCAACAAACTTGCCAATATCTTTCTTCATGCCTTCCCAATAGTACTGTTGCTTCAGATCTTTTACATTTTATTGCTTCCTGGATGCATCGTGAACCGTGCCTTATGTGATTCCTCTAGAATCTGTTTCCTAAGGTGCTCTTCCGCTGGGACATAGATCCACTGTCAAAATCTAAGCAATCCATCAGACCCTATGAAGTGGTCTATCAATTCACCTTTTTCGACACCCTCTTTCTGAGCGACTATCTTATGATCCCGCATCTGAGCTTCCTCTGTCTGGGTTATGAGAGCAGGTTAAGCTTTTAGATTAGCCAAACTCCATTTATTGTCCCGCTCTACCGATATCCAGTGGGTAAGTTCCTCTAGAATCTCACATTTCTTGATTACCAGGCTCGCGAGTTTCGCCTGTCGGCTTAAGGCATCCGCTACAACATTATCTTTACCTGGATGATAGTTAATAACACAATCATAATCTTCAAGAAATTCAATCCATCTCCTTTGCCTCAAATTCAAGTCTTGCTGAGTGAAGAGGTACTTCAAATTTTTGTGATCGGTCATTATCTCAAACATAGCGCCATAAAAGTAATGTTGTCATTTCTTAAGAGCAAAAACTACCGTAGCTAGCTCTAAATCGTGAGTAGGGTAATTCACTTCATGACGTTTCAGTTTCCTGGATGCATATGCTATTACCTTCGGAGTTTGCATCAATACGCATCCTAACCCTTCTTTCAAAGCATTCGTGTATACCACAAAATCGTCCTGCCCGTCTAGTAAAGCAAGAATAGAAGCTGTGGTTAATCTCATTTTCAATTCTTGGAAACTACATTCAGCTTTATCCTCTCATTCAAACCTTGCTTGTTTTTGAGTCAACTGGGTCAATGGTGTAGCTATCTTCGAGAAATCCCTGATGAAACGCCGGTAATATCCTGCCAAACCCAAGAAACTGCGCACTCTATGGGATTTTTTGGTTGTTGCCGATTAAGAACAGATTAAACCTTTGAAGGGTCAACGATGATTCCTGCTTGAGAAATAACATGACTTAAGAAGGTTACCTGACTTAACCAGAATTCACATTTGCTAAATTTAGCATAAAGCTTATGATCTTATAGGGTTTGTAACACTATTCGAAGGTGCTATTCATGCTCCGCTTGAGTCTTGGAATAAACCAATATATCATCAATAAAAATCACCACAAAATTGGTCCAAGTATGGCCTACAAACTCGATGCATCAAATCCATGAATGGGTTAGTGCGTTAATCAAGCCAAAAGACATTACTACAAACTCATAATGTCCATAGCGGGCATTGAATGCAGTTTTGGGTATATCCTCTTCTTTAATCCGAAGCTGATAATATCCCCGCCTCAAGTCGAATTTATAGAAGACTGTGGCACCCTGTAGTTGATCAAACAACTCATCAATTAGCGGTAAAGGATACTTATTCTTTACTGTCACTTTATTAAGGCCACGATAATCAATACACAACCGTAATGTGCTATTCTTCTTTTTTACAAACAACACTGGAGCTCCCTAGAGAGAAACGATAGGCCTAATAAATTCATGTTTCAATAGATCTCCAAGTTGCATCTTCAATTCTTTTAGTTTGGCAGGCGCTATCCTATATAGCTTCCTAGAAATTGGCACGGTTTCAGGAAGTAATGAGATGGCAAACTCCACTTCACGTTCCAGAGGTAATGTTGTCAACTCCGAAGGAAAGACATTCGCAAACTCCCTAACAACAGGTATTTCTTCCAATTGAACTTGATCACCTGGCTTATTTATCAGATAAGCCAAATATCCTGTAGCACCTTTCCAAAGTAATTTTCGCCCCTAGCCCTAGATATAAACCCTGTACCAACAATCTCTCCTTTGAGTTGCAGTTGCAAACTAGGTCCATTCTCCGTTCTAAAACTAACTATTTTCATTTTATAGTCTACATGAGTGTTCCATTTGGCTAACCAATCCATACCCAAAATAACATCAAATTCATGCAGCGGCATTACGGCCAAATTAGCTTCAAACTTTTTATCTCCTATTTCCACCCTACAGTCCCTAAACAATATGTCAGTTAGAACAGGGGTAGGTGTGCTAGGGATGCTAATTTCTAGAACGTATAGAATCCTTTGCGCGGTTAGATTTGTATCTCGTGTGAAGTTAGCCAACACAAATAAATGACTGCTCCTAGATCTATCAAAATTTTAGCTATTTTACCGAGGACAGGAAGTGTACCTTCAATGACATCGGTTGCTGCTGGGATAGCATAAACCCTGGCAGGCACCTTGGACTTGTTTGCCTGGTCACTTGTCGATCGGGGCACAGGTAGTCTGGGTCCCTGTGATGAGCCTGCCTGAAGTGGCGCTGCTATGCAAAACCGTGCATAATGTCCTGTCATTCCATAGTGAAAACATGCATTTTTCTTATGTCAACACTCCGTATCTCGATGCCCCAATTTCTGGCAGAAGTTGCAGAGAGGCACATTAGAAGGGGTTAGTCCAAATTGGGCCACTGGATGAGCCGATGCAATTCCTGGTTGATTGCCAGCTCTCCGGGGTTGATTTGATTCTGGCCATTTGGTTGGAACCATGGTTCGGGGTGCGATCCACCGTGCTCTGTCTTGCTGTGGCTGGCATTGAACTTGATCTTTCCTGAGCTTCCCTTAGGCCTCCTCTACTTATTGGGCTGTTTGAATTTCTTGTCTCAGCCCTTGCTGAATCTTCTTCTTCGTTTTGCATCGGTTTCCACCAACTTAGGGGCAAACTTGGCCAGCTTGGTAAATATGGCTTCGTAGTCAGCCACGTTCTGTGTCCCATGTTGGAGATTGATAAACTCACTTTCCTTCATTTCTTGTACCAATGGCGGGATGTATTTAGTGTTGAATTCTTTTAAAAAATTGGCCCAAGTCCGAGGCATATCCTCGCGTTCCCAACACAAGTTTACCAGAGCCCACTAAGAACGGGTTGCTCCTTCCAACTGGAAAACAGCAAATGCAACTCTCCTGGCTTCACTATAATCCAAGGCTTTGTAGATGTTTTTGATAGCCTCGACCCACTTTTCGGTAATCTCGTTGTCAAGTTCCCAATTGAACTTCGGCGGTTGAAACTTTATAAATCGTTCTAACACTATATCTTCTGTGATCACATCTTCTCGTGGTTTTGGGTGTGGCTGTGCGCCCATCTACTCGTAGAACTGTCACATTTGTGTAAAGGTTTGGATCATTTGTGCAGCTACTTCTTCAAAAAGGTTACCCTGGGTTCCTTCACCTTCAATTGCCTATATAATACCAAGAAGATATGTCAGTTAATTATTTGTAGGTAGGTTAAAGGGACTTGGTATGACTTCAGAATTGTTTGAATATATCATGCTAACCCACTATATGAAAGGGTTATCAATCAGAAGTCAAGAAACATGTACCACAAACCTAACCCAGACATCTATTACACTATACACTAGATAGGATAAGTTATATACATATACCACTAGGGTCCACAACTCTTCCCTCCCCTACGAGCTACCATCGGACACCGAGTCCACCCCAGATTGCTCAGAGAATCCTCCTCACTCTTCTGGATGTTGTTCGTCCCCCTGGAATGCATTGGCGATTCACACAGAGAGCTCCTTCCAAGGCAGCGGGCGTCCAGCTGCTATCTCTCGTAAATGACAAGCTGACGCACATATCAAAGTGTGTTGGCGGCTCTCCAGACTTATCATCCCGTCTTTTAGTGGCACTATCCTGAGTTGGGCGAGTCGGTAGTCATAGAGCCATTGTTCCTTGGCCACCACAGCACCCCTATTTCATCTGTGTTACCGTCGAATTGCCCACTGTATATCACGTACTGCCTCTTCTCTTTTGTCTAATCGGTCTCTAGTTATCACAACCTCCTGGTGAATGAGGCGGCTGGCATCTCTAGCCTGCAGGGCCTCATTGATGGGGTGGGTGTGGCTCCTAAGGTAGTCAGAGCTGCACCCACATGCATTGCATTCCTCCAGATGGTACTGGCGCACAAACTGAAGTAGTGCATCTACCTCCTCAGGGGCCTGTCCCTGACCAGGTCTAGAATCTTCTGCCATACCTAAACATTAACGGTTTGAGATAATGGAAAGAAATAGAAAATTCCCCCAAAACCCAAAAATAAAACAAAAGTAGAAAGGAACATAATCCTAATAATATATAGATCGGTGTAGGTAACATGTACATAATACGATTTCAAACAACAAATATCAACATTCTACCATCTAGGCTGTCTCTCAACCCCCCTACTACTAAGGGATCAATCCCAAAATGGGTGAACTTAAAATCACCAGCCATCCACGAAGTTCACCTATCACCTTACCAACTTCTAAACTTTACTCCCCAAGGATGGGGTATAACATTCACCTATCTGCCTAAGGCTTCTCAAGTGGAAGCCATACTAGTGATATCACTGTCACTAGACCTATAGGTACTCTTGTTGTGCTGCACCCATCTGGTTATTGAGAACCTCAATGACCTGCTGCATCAGTTCTTCATGTCTTATTGCATCATCAGTGATGTGGCATTGAAGGTTCGCTCCATACAATAAGAATCCTTTCTCAGCTCATAGTTCCTGCAGAATGTCTCGCTCGTGCTCTAGGTGTTCCTCTGTCGCCTCAAGTCTCTCCCGAACAAAGGTAAACTCAACCTCGTAGCCTTCGTGGTCAGCTATAAACTGCACGTACTCCTCATCTGAGTACCTGTAAGTTTGGTAACAGTACTGGCTATAATTGTCGTGGCCATGCTGTCGATAGGCCACCAGCCATCTGTTCTCACTTTCCCCCTCATAGATAGGGAAATAGTGAATGAAGCTAAATTGTCTTAAGTCATCTTTCCAATCTAAATCCATCTTACATTATAGCAAAAGTACAATCAGTCTAACCTAATACTCAGGATACAATAAAGACACAAAACACTCGCAAATAGTCACAATCCTATCTTGTGGTCCCCTCTACCCATTCCCGTCACTTAGTGTAGGAAATTAATCCAAAGTCTTAATCGTGAGTAACTCCTAGGAGTACTAATTTAGAACGTCACTCTGATACCACTCTGTGATGCTCTTATTGTTGTGCCCCTGAAAGGTTAGCTGAAAGTGGCAAACCCTGCGTCCCCCTGGCTCACGCCAGGACACGTGTTAAACAAATGAGCGCTTGAATAAAGTAAACAAAATAAATAAAATGGAATAAGCTGAAGAGAAGCAACGTAAGTAAATTAAATACTAACAACACGAGAAAATCCTAAGAGTAGGATCTACTATGATAGCCAAAATATCTAATATATATCAGTCGGGTCCAACTATGGAAGCATCGGAGGTTTACAAGACCGCGTGGGTCTTATATACCAATGTACAACGCACGTGGAACACATAGAAAGTAAATGTACCAAAATTACTTGCAACCGCCAAGGTTCTCCAATAAGTCACCTCTCTCCTCAATATCTCAATCTCATCGCCAAACACCTGGACCTAAGGGTAAGGGAAAGGGATAATGGGGTGGGCATGCACTGTGCAAGCATAGTAAGCATTCCTAGAGACTCTATATGTTTACAAAAGGTAAAACTACGTAGCAAGTCATGCATATAACAACTCAGTTAACCACAAAAGAGGGACAAAAAGTATCAAGGATATCGAGATCAAGTGGTCGACTCTAGGTACAACCCCTAGCCTATGTGGCTGGAGGTTGGTACTAGGCTCCACTCCAAACTGTATCCATCGCTCGGACAAGCCTGTCGCTAGACTTCCTGAGACAAATCCACTCGGTGAAATTGCCAAGGTGAGGCTCCGGTGCGGTCGGGCAAGTTTATCAAGATCAAGTGTAAGAGCAAATGCAAATGGTGCACACTGGTAACTCATGAGTACTTAGAGACAAGCCTAACGTAGATCATAAGATTTGACCTAGCCCAAAGCAAGCTCATTCCAGATGAGAGCTACGCCGGGAGAGGGGAACCTGTCGATGTAATGTAGGCATCGATCGAGAATGTAACAAGAGCAAACAAGAGGATCATGGGTTACCGGTGTGGTAAAGTACACCCCAGGCCTAGGATCGTAATCCAGTATTCAAGCACTCAAGAACAAGTGGAAGCAAGACAAGTGAGCAAATAATAACATAAGTAAGCATAGACAAGCAATGTCCAAGAGCAAAATCAGGAATTAAATGCTAACATTGGAATCAAGATCATTTTGTTCAAGTATCAAGTTCAAGCAAGGCATGCATACTTGTAGTATAATATATACAAGCATTCACGTAAGTCCTATTAGCTAGGGGGACAAGTTAGAAAGTTTAGCGGGTCAACTCACCTTGATCGACTTAGACGGAGTTGTTGAGATTTTCCTGCAGATCTGCCAAAGGAGAAATAAAGTTCCAAGTAAGGTGACTAGCAGGTAGTCTAGCTATCAAGGGTTATTTAAAGGTATAGCGTTAGCTAAAAGTTAGCTCTTGAGAATGATTCCCGCGATAAGTTGGAATGGGGCGTAAGATTATCCTTGTGTCCTTATCTAACTTGTAATCTCGACTTGAGATATCTATGATGATGTATATACAGTAGCGTAAGCTCTCCGTGGCGATAGCGTCACGTCCAAGTATTGCTGTTAGAAAGGTTCTTATTCAAAAATTAAAATGCCGAATTCCATGCACCGCGCTAATGCCATGTTTTATTTAAGACCACATTCCGGGGCGTTTGTAACACCATTTCATAAACCACACAATCCTAAATAACCTTTGATTTTAGAGGTTTAAAATAGTTATATTTTGTTCAAAACGGATGAGAAACAAGAAAGATATGAATTTTCAAAGTTTCTAGATCAGCTCAACATTTTTCCGGAAAACCAGTAGGACCACCTACATTCAAAAGCAGTTTCTGACTGTTATAAAATTCCAAATGACAACTCGTAAAATTCTGTATAAAACCTTATGAGAAGAGCTTTAATTTAAGATATATTTTGTTCAAAATGGACAGACGATGAAAGAGATATGGGAGGTCGAAGTTGCCGCACGACTATAGCACTACTGTGGTAAAACAACAACTGCAGTGGGACTTTAAAAACGTTTTCTGGGCAATTTATAAGTCCAAATTATGATCTAAAGGATGATTAATGATCCATGGTATATGAGGTTCAAATCAAGATAACTTTCATTAAAATACGAGCATGTTTCGAAGAGATATAACTTTTTAAAATCGACCCAGCGGTGCTGAAAATTCCGTATCAACCATCGGTTTCTAATGCTACGTCTAGAACTAGAAACTTTCAAGTAGTTCCAATGGATTAAAGTACAACTCTACTCAAGTGCAAATCAGTAAGGTTTTAAGCAAAACATAGCAGCACCACAACATAACAATCTAATTTAGTGGTTAACTAAATGGTTAAGAATTTCCTACCTTAGTCAAAGTTCACTCGAATG
This sequence comes from Knoxia roxburghii, assembly GCA_030378225.1. NCBI lineage: Eukaryota > Viridiplantae > Streptophyta > Magnoliopsida > Gentianales > Rubiaceae > Knoxia > Knoxia roxburghii. The sequence goes on along the minus strand of CM059415.1, from coordinate 19,779,965 downwards.
CGTCTGGGAGCTTTTGGCCGACGGGGAAATTAACTTGAATGACTGAAAACTTGATGCTCCTCGCTGATCCATGAACCCAAAAATAATTTTTTATGTTGTGGTGAATTACTAGAAACAAAAATTAGCGGCCTGCGATGAGAAATAAGAACTTACCAATTTTTTTCAAGTCGGCGATTCGAGGATGCTGAAAACTGGGCAGCAGTACTTTATCGAATTTTTTGCTCACGTGTATTTATCCAAACAACCTGGAATCCGGTACTACTTCAAGAGGGTAGATAGAGGAGGAGTAGGGAAGTTTGTTTGAATGATTCGGAGTTACTTTGGGGAATAAAAAGTTTTACGAACAGCAGCTGGTTCAATTGTTCGGCAGAACAATGGTTGCTAATCTGGCTACTGTTTTGCGTTAATTTCACAGGGTTTTATGACTGAAAATTATATCATCTTGATACTAAGAAAATGTTATATTAAAAATGAAAATCAAGAGGAAATTTGAAGAAAAACAAGACAGAGGTGAGGCAAACAAAAGGAGGTTTTTAAGCTTCAGTTTTTTTTTTTTTTTCCTTTGGCTAGAAGGAATGAGGGAGAGCGGGGTGAGGTAAAAACAAACTCTCCCCCTATTTATAGTACTGCATCCTGCCCCCATTATATGCCACACAAGCATCCTTCACCCCACCTTGTTATCAGGCTAAGGGTATAGTTTTGCCACCCGAATATTAGCCTTGCCACCTCACCTAATTCCCCCAAGCCACATTTCATTATTTATTGGTTAACTTGCCAAGTTTCATACCTACAACTCCAAGCCCACCTTATGTCCGACTATTACTATTATTATTATTATTATTATTATTATTATTATTATTATTATTATTATTATTGTTATCATTATTATTATTACTTTATTTCATTTTATTTTATTATTATTATTTTTTCCTCCTTACTAAATTTTTTTTCCAAGAATTCTCACTTAATATCCTCAAGGCTTATTCGAAAGAATTTAATAATAATAAGTCGAGCCAATTAAATAAAGGTAGGAAATCGTTATTTATTTGTTAATCTACTATTATTCATTTACACGAATTCAACCGATTCGAGGGGTTTCACAACATCCCTCTTGTCAGGTAGATCAATTAGCTTAATTAGCCTAATCCACTTAGTTTAATTAGGATATTCTACTTGTTATATATTGAGGCTTTGGCCACAAAAAAAACCACAAAAAGATTTGAAGAAAATAAACTCTTATTCTGACAGAACGCTACACACGTTGCTTCGGGCGTCGGACTGAAAAAATCTCAAAATATAGGGACTGGACTAAAATAAATTGATTTGAGGAAATGTGGATAAAAAAGGGGTTTTTGAATTTGTAAAATTTGAAAATCTTAATCATTTTAAGATTCAAATTTTGCAAATCTGATTATTAAATAATAAAATCGGATTTGTAAAATTTGATATTTCAAAATAATAATATAATATTAAAATTTAATTTTGAAAAATTTTGGAAATTTGGAGAAACAAATGCAAAGGAAAAATCGGATTTTGTAAACCTGAATTGTACATATGCGGATTTAGAAAATCCGAATTCATGTAAGTCGGATTTAATTCATGTAATTCGGATTTACAAAATCCAATTTTTTAAAAATTCAGATTTGTAAATCCGAATTAGTAAAATAATATAAATATCAAAGTAATTATTAAAAAAAATTGAAAATAAAATTAAAAAAATCTGGATTTGGACTAATTCGGATTTCAATAGTCCAAATTTTAATAATTCAGATTATTGAAATCTGAATCAGTCCAAATTCGGATTTTAAGAATCTGAATTTGTATAATTTTGGATTTACAATATGAAATTATATGAGACTATAAAAACCGAAAACCCTAGCCATTTGCAGCATTTTTCTTACTCTTCTCTTTATCTTCTTCCCTTAAATTTTCTCTCTCTTCTTCAGGCTGCACTATTCATAAAGAAATCTTGGATTTTGACTTTAATTTCTTCGAAGATCTATGTCACATTGTGATATCGTATTAAGGTAAGATGCGATTTACGCATTTTATGGAAGATATTTCATTAATGATACGATTTTGATGTGATTATATGATATTTTGAGTAATTGTGTATGTAGTTGAGGAAATGAGATTAGGCAATATATATATATTAGTAGTATAGGACTAAGATTTGAGTAAGTTTTATGGACCTTTTAAACATTAGTCATGCATTAGTAGTGTAATTATTCCAATTACGATTTTAAATATGATTAGTCGTAAGTGATAATGAAATTATAATTAAAATCTTAATGTTGTGGGTTGTTTCATGCAATGTGATTTATAAATTTGATTGATAAAAAATTTTGATTACAAAAATCGAAAATTAATTGTTATAATGACATTTTTACGATTGACAAGTATAATGGCATTTAATGGTCCGTATATGTTTAATTTCTATTGGACATCTACGTTTGATTTTGATAACCCTCCGAATCTGGATCATTCAATAGTCGTTAATCTTAGAATGTCAATGGATAATTTGGTAGAAAGCATTTGCAATGTAATTGGGATGTCAATGAATTCTTGCAAAATCACACTTACAGCGTTTTTTTGAGGTGGATGGGAGTAAGAGACAAGTAGAAATTACTTCTGATGTTGTGCTGGATTTTTTTTATACTTTTCGAGCATGGAGTTTTATTTATGTGTACGTCGGTATTGAGAAAATTCAGTCTTCAGATAGATTTGATATATGAAATGTTGCTTTGACTTCTTCACATGGTGGAGAAGGTCAATTTGATTATGGATTCCGTTATGATTTTGAAGAGGCATGGGACTTGGATTATAACATTGAGGACGATGGTGACCATGAATCCGAGAGTGATTTTTGCTTTGATTCTACAGCGTTCAGTTCTGAGAAAAGTTCGAATGAGATTGGGATGTATGAAGGGGGACATTTCGTCTACTCTGATGTGGGACACCAAGATCCGTACGCCATTGATCGGGATGAATATGCGTTGCCCCCATATAAAGGCAATCCTAAGACTATAGGCCTTGGAATTGTTTTCAAAAACAAGGAAGAAGCACAACGGGTCATATCCACATGGAACATGGCAAGGCTCAGGGAATATGTAAATGTCGAGAGCAATAAAATCACGTGGTGCGCGGAATGTAAGAGTCAACGATTTGAGACATCCAAAGGTTATTCCCCATGTGCATAGAAAATTCGGGTGTCGAAAAAGAATCTTACTCACGGCAAATGGGAAGCGGTTATTTGGTGTCCCAGTCACAATTGCATTGGAATGTCTGAGGAAAATGACCACCACAATGTCACATCATCCATAATAGCGCCACTGATAATGAAGCAAATTGAACAAAATCTGGAGTATCCAGTGGCCGCTATTCAAATTGATGTCAAAACACACTTAAAAGTTGACGTCAAGAAGAAGAAAGCATGGCATGCGAGAAGGAAAGCTTATGGTAATTGGGTAACGAATTTTGTTGAGTTACCAAGGTAAGTTTTAAATGTTTATGCTTTTTTGTAAATTTTGCTTGGAATTATTTTTTTCATGATGATTGGGGTTTGAATGTGTTAATGGATTGTTTATGTAGTTTTGTTGAAGCCTTATAATCATCGAATACAGAGATGGTTGTAGAATGGGAATTTCAAGGAGGGGATCGTGAATTGGACAATTCAGAGAGGAATTTCAAATATTTGTTTTGGGCATTCGGTCCAGCTCGACGTTCATTTGGGAGATTTTGTCTACCGGTGGTTAGTATAGACGGGACACATTTGCGCGATGGATATAAGGGAAAATTACTGGTTGCCATCACAGTTACCGCAACACATCGTCTTCTGCCACTCGCGTATGCATTGGTTGACAACGAAACTAATGAAATTTGGAGCTTTTTCATCTGAAACCACATTCATCATGTCTTTGCTCAGCGTGTGACGTGTGTGCTATCCGATCGATGTGCTGGGATTCTTGCCGCATTTAGAGACATTGAGGAATAGGAGGAAGGTGTTACAGGTCACCATAGATTTTTCCTACGACACGTTTGAAGCAATCTAATGATGCATTTTCGCAGCAATAGATTGAATAGTTTGTGTTGGGAAATGGGTGAATGATGTCTGAAAGATTATCTGCCCGGGCCTAGCCAGAAATTCACTTTCGTGCTATGTATTCCATATTCAGAATCTCTGGCCAGGCCTAGACGCTAGCACAATCGCTATTCCAACCCTTTTGAAATAACATTGCGCAGGATCTGGGTTTGCACTCATTCGATTTACCAAGCAACAAAAATTCTTAATTAAAGTGAAAATATAAGAATCACTTATTGAAGCGTATATTCAGGTGATTCTCTTGTATACCTCAAGACTTTGCTTGTATGTTGTGTGGGCAGCAATCTAACGAGCAATTGATAAGCTAATCACCACAATCCACCTGCCAAAAAATTCCAGCACCACCGCACCTGGAACGTGTACTACACGAGCCGCCTGGGAGGAGAGAGAAAGCCACACGTGCCAGCCAAAATTGGGAAAAAATCGGCCAACTTTTTGCTTATAAAATCCAAAATTTAGAGAAAGAATTTTCTCTCTCTAGGATTTTCTCTCTCTAACTTTTCTTGTCTTGAAAACTTATGAATTGTATCTTGTGGAATAGCTAATCCTTTGTCTATATATAGAGTTACAGGAGAGACCCCAAGTTGGTTTAGGATTGGCCTTCCGATTGGGTTTCTGTTTCCTTCAATCCTGTTCCTGGACTGATACACATCCAACTGATATAGGGGATTCACTTATCCCAATCCAGTTCCTGGTATGATTCACAACCAACTGATACAGTTCCTGGTATGATTCACAACCAACTGATACAGGGATTCATTTATCCCAATCCAGTTCCTGGTATGATTCACAACCAACTGACTCAAGGATTAACAAATTACTTAATTAATTAAATCTACCTTTGTCAATAACCCAATACATAATTAATCATACCACTAACGGATTAATGATGACACTACCATCATACCCCAGAATTGCTGCCGGAACAACTTAATTATTTTATATTCATAATTTCCCCACATCAAAGTTATAGTACTCATTAATATATTAATTTACTGATAAATTAATTAATTAACCTCTTTAATTCTGAGACTAGTACCACTCGACCTTTTTACTATACCGGACATAAGTCTACTGGCTGGGTTTAGTATAATAAACATTACGAGCTCATCTCGGGAGCACCATCACCCCGAACGCACCGGTACATGGTTTCCTTTCGACAAGCAGCAACACACCAAGCAACTAAACACGTGCACCCAACTTACCGAAACTATTGGCCACAATTGACCTCACCCATTGGCCGATCAAAGTACACTATGTCTAATCCTCATGCCCACTCGAGTCTAGGGATTAAGAGATAGAATACTAAGAACAATTTGTCTATTAAATCAGTACAAGACAAATCATTCTAAATTGTCAAGTTCAATATGCCCCGGTCATATCTATATAATTCAATTAGTTTAGACAAGCCAATTATCTTAATCACATAATAACCTAAACTGACAGTTTGTCCAAAATTGTCTCGGTTACGAATCTCATTTATATATTATGTCTTTTAACCAATGATGAGATCTATTGTGTCACACAAGACACCTCATCATCTAACTACATAATATAAATGCACAAATAATACACAATAAAATATAACCAAAACATAAATTGATATATTAACTGGGAAAATATACAATACAAGCATAGCTTATGTATTGAACTCCAACACTGTCAACCTCAGAAGTTTGATAGAGTTTGTGCGGAGCTATTTAATTACAGTCCGGATGCCTATCGATATTTTGCAGAAATTGGTGCAGATAAATAGAGTCTGGCACACGACGGATTCCATCGCTGGGGTGACTTAATGATGAATATGTCCAAAATTTACAACAGTGAGTTGAAAGGCGTCCGCCCTCTTCCCACTGAGTCGACCTTCAAGAAAATAAAAGAGATATTTTGCCAGGAAAATGAAAAGTCTCGTAAATGCAACACTCAATTTTCTCCTTTTTTGTGGGAAATATTCAAGGATTACGAGATACGAGCTGGGGGACATCAGGTTAAACCTTATGACTGGACGAATAAAATCTTCAGGGTTAGTACATTTGTACATTATGATGGCAAAGGAGGAAACATACACACTGTTGATTATCAGGCGCGCACTTGTACTTGTCATAAGTGGCAAACCTATATGTTTTCGTGTTCACATGCCTTGGAGGTGTGTCGTTCTCTTGGTGACAATGCATTCAATCTTGTGGATGAGTTGCTTACGGTTCGAAATTGGACGAGGCAATTTGGGCATGGCAAGTTCGTCCCAATCCCATCGAGAGAGCATTGGCGAAGAGACATTGGCTGGAAGTTGAATATAGACTACGAAAGACTCGTCGTTCATAATACACAACCTGAAAGGAGGCAGAAGTGGAGATTTACAATGCAAATGGACCGATGTGGAAGGAGAAGCCGTGATGAATGCACGAGGTGTGGCAGTATGGCCCATCGAGCTCGAATGTGTCCCTTCTCTCATCCTAGAACATACCGAACAAGGCTTGGTAGACTCTACGACCATATGACATTATTTGACTTTCATATGGTGTAATTGTTAGTTAATTATGTATTGGTATATGTAATAGGTACAATTTAATTGTTTGATGATGTATTGGTGTTTCGATGAGGTATTGATGTTTTGGTATATGTAATTGGTAGAATTGTTTATCTGTTGTTGCATTGGTGCTTTGGTGAGGTATTGATGTTTCTGTATATGTAATTATTGGTTTTTTGATTTGTGTAGTTGAGATACAATTGCACATTTGTGTGGTCATATGGTGTTGGTAGATTGGTAGCGGTGTTCTGGATTGGATTATTTTACGATCTCATTTTTACATTAAAATTGTAAGTAGTACTCAAATTTGGATTAATGAAATCCAAATTTTAATTAAATCCAGATTCATGAAATTCAAATTTAATTAAATTTAGATCTCTTTAATCCGAATTTGACTAATATTCGGATTTAGTGAATCCGAATTTAATTAATTCTGGATTTGTTGAACCCAAAATTAATCAAAATCGAATTTACTAAATCCGAATGTTTTAATTTTGTTCCCAAAATATGCACATCTATGGCACTTTGGAGAGCCACGGACATGGTCACCAGGCCGAATAATCTGCCGGTGAGCACGTTCGGACGTGCTCACTGGCAGATTATTCTTCCTAGTGACCATGTCCAAAGCGCTCCAGAGCACTACGGACGTGCTCACCAGGCAGAACGTTCTGCCTGGTGAAAGCGTCTGCGGCGCTCTGGAGCGCTACAGACACGGCTACACGCCCAACATACATAATTTTGCAATTTCTAATTTTTTAAAATTATGGAAGTATTATTCTTGTCACTAATATCACAAACGAGACAACATTTCTCCATTAGATTGCTTAAAAAGTTGAATTGTCAAAACGTAACATTACTAGCAAAAAATGCAATTAAAAGTATTAACTACCAACATAAGTGTTGGAGTTGAATACATGAGCTATGCTTGTATTGTACATTTTCCCAGTTAATATATCGATTAATGTTTTGGTTATATTTTGTTGTGCATTATTTGTCCATTTATATTATGTAGTTAGATGATGAGGTGTCTTGTGTGACACAGTAGATCTCGTCATTAATTAAAAGACATAATATATAAATGAGGTTCGTAACCGAGACAGTTTTGGATAAACTGTCGGTTTAGGTTATTATGTGATTCGAATAATTAGTTTGTCTAAACTGATTGAATCATATAGATATACCCGGGGCATATTGAACTTGACCATTTAGAATGATTTGTCTTGTACTGATTTAATAGACAAAACGTTCTTGGTATTATATCTCTTAATCCCTAGACTTGAGCAAGCATGAGGATTAGACATAGTGTAGTTTGATCTGCCCATGGGTGAGGTCAATTGTGGCCAATAGTCTCGGTGGGTTGGGTGCACGTGTTTAGTTGCTTGGTGTGCTGCTGCTTGTCGAAAGGAAACCATGTACCTGTGCGTCCAGGTGATGGTGCTCCCAAGATGAGCTCGTTATGTTTATTATACTAAACCCAGCTGGTGGCTCGTGTCTAGTCTAGTAAAAAGGTCGAGTGGTACTAGTCTCAGAATTAAAGAAGTTAATTAATTAATTTATCAGTAAATTAATAAATTAACGAGCACTATATCTTAGATGTGGGGAGATTATGAATAAATTAATTAAGTTTTTTCGGAAGCAATTCTGGTGTAGGATAGTAGTGCCAAAATTAATCCGTTAGTAGTACGATTAATTTTGTAATGGGTTAATTGAATAGGTAGAATTAATTAATTAATTAATTATTCCTAAGGGTTAATTAAGTAATTAACAAAGTGAAATCAATTAATTAATTAATTAAGTCTTAAGTTTCAATTAGAATTAGGAAATCTAAGAGATTAGGAAATCTAATTGGATTTTGTTTATCCTATTAGATTGGTTACCTAATTGGATTTGGAAACTAATTAATTACCTAAACCCATTAGGAAGACCAATCCTAAACCAACTTGGGTCTCTCTTGTAACTCTATATAAAGACAAGGGATTAGCTATTCAAGATACACAATTCACAAGTTTTCAAGACAATAAAACTAGAGAGAGAAAGTCTAGAGAGAGAAAATAAATTTCTCTCTCAAATTCAATTTCCTAGTCTTCTAGCGGCAGCAGCAAGACTTCCAGTCGGTGGCATCGGACTTACCTTGTGGCCAGCAGCGTGTGGAATAGCCGGCGCGTGGAGAAGACTCTCTCGGGGCGGCGCGTGTAGTACGCGCGTGACAGGCGGCAATATTTTCTGGTGAGGATTTCGACGCAATTTTTGTGTTGATTGCTGATCAATTGGTTGCTAGATCGTTGCCCACACAATGTGCAATCAAGTCTTGAGTCATACAAGCGATCGCCTGAGTTCATGCTTCAAGATGTATATTCTGTGATTCCGCTTTTTATTGGAATTTTACTTTATTGTGAGATAAATTGATTAAGTACAAACCAAGATCCCGTGCAATGTTATTTCAAGCAAGGGTTAGAATAGCGATTGTGCTAGCATCTAGGCTTGGCCAGAGATTCTGATTCTGGAATGCATAGCACGAAAGTGAGTTTCTGGCTAGGCCCGGGCAGATCAAATCAAAATGCATAAAAATAAACAATTCAAATTTTACTGTCCAACAAACTATGGCCATGAATGGCTTGTTGAGTGACGAGTGGTTGTGGATGTTCTCTTGGGTAGAAGTGAAATGTGGGATATGACTCTCTCAAAATTGGTGAAAATCATTTGTTGGTGATCCTTGACCTTTTTCTTCAAGGTGGACTTCATCTTCTTCATCTTCGCCTTTGCTTTGGCCCTCGTATTTTGCCTACTTTTCTTTTCAATTGCTCTCCATTCCACCATCTTCTCTCTCATTCTTCGAAGTTCATCCAAAATGATTTGATTGGATGGATGAATAAGTGAAATTATTATCCAGGGATCCATAGAACCGGAAGGTGATGAGTCCAGAAGGGAGTAAGTTTAAATTAAAAATAAAACTTTTATTTCCTGGTCTACTATTTCTTCTTTGTGATTCACTACTTTCTTTACTTCTCTTTTATTTTAAATTATTATCTATGTCTTCCATTTTTAGAAATTTTTCTAAAAAACCAACAGAGGCCTCATCAAGTAGGTCTTCAACCAATGTTCTTCTTAAAGAATAAATAAATTTTGAAAATTTATCTCAAGATTGGGATAATTGGAAAATACCCAAGAGACCAACTAATGACGTTTATAAAGATAAATGGAAAATGGTTTCTGATTTTTCAGTAAAAACAGTGGAACAAGCTTTTCCACTAACAAAACCTGTTGAAACAGTTCAACTTCTATCCTCCAAAACCATAGAAAACCATAGGAAAAATGGTTATAATTATTTACATTTTGGTTTAGTTCAAATAGCTGCTAAACCACTTAATAAAGATGGCATGAATTCTGCATTACTTCTTGGATTAAGAGATTGCAGATTTTTAGACTTTGAAGATTCCTTATTAGGAATGGTAGAAACTAGCCTATGTGAAGGCCCAATTTATTTTGATTGTTTTCCTAACTTCTGCGTTTCTTTGCAGGATAAAAATATTTTCGATACTTTAACTTTAAATATTAAAGTATTTAATATAAAAGCAAAAGAAGGATCAATTCCTGTTACAATCTTATATAGGCTTAGATACAAAGCCCTAATTTCAGCTTTTAATACAGGTGCAAGAATGGTTTCAAAGAAAGGAGAAACCATCTTGTTTAAAACAGATATGAATAGATCTAGATTATCCATTCCACAGAGTATTAAATGGAAAGATGTTTCTTTACCGGATGATTGGCTTTTAGAAGAGGCAGCGCCTCCAGATCCGGTTAGAAGTACTGTCCCAACAAAAATTACTCAATATGCTAGTGGAACTGTGAAAATAATATTTGGCAGGTCACTTAGTATGAGAGATTTTAATAAGGAAGAAGCCGAATCATCTAGGTCTACTTCTTTTTCACATTCTAGAAAACTAGAACAACCCCCTAGGCATTCAGTCTCGGCGGTAAACACTAGCTTGCATGATTTAGATAATTCATCTAGAATTCCTCAGGCTAGATATAGAGTAGAAACTCAAGAAGAATCCTCTGACAGTAATAGTCTTCCTAGATCTCCTACTTATTCTACCATGACAGAAAACATAGGAGAATTAAATATGATAAAATCAGATTTTAAATTTGAAAGAGAAAAATTACAAAAAGAATTTTATTCTACGAAAAATAGAATAAAAAGAGAATGGTTCTTTGCTAATTATCAAGGCAAAAATAGAAAACAGGTACAGGAGGAATATTATAATTTCCTTAGTAAAAATAAGGTTAATGTAGTATTCTTTAAATGGTTTGATTATTATGCTTCTAGTCATAATATAGAATATCCTTTTTTACAAGAAAAAGAGATTTGTGTGGCAAAAAATTGGCAGGTTATAGATGGCAAAAAGGTAAAGTCAGAGATGCCTCCTGAAATGCCTTTTACCACAACTTATAAGGCTGTAGAAATTAAAGCATTCCCATTTAAACAAAAAGATCCCAGTCATTTGTTGGAATCAATCAATGCCAAAGATATTCAGAGTATCTTTGAACAAAACAATTATACCAACAAATACCTCCAAACCATAGGAGAATACTTAACTACTAAACCCCAATCTTCTACGCCTACTCATATATCTGAGACATTTGATAAAAAGCTCCTGTTCAAACCTTATGAAATTCCTCAGAAAATAGCTAACCAATTAGCATCCCAACCAATGAATGAGCTAGAAAAAAGACTAGCCAAAATTGAGGAATCCTTTGCCCCTAAACTCAAACAGAAAGCTAGAGAACCAGACTCTGAATCAGGATCGGTCTCCATAAATCAAGGAATTAGAGTCCTAAGCAAGATTTCTGATAATGAATTAGGAGAATCCTCAGATAGTGATCCCCAAATTGCTAGGATATGACCTTTTTCAGGAAGAAGACAATTATCCACCTGGAGAAGACCAATCCCACAGAGAAGGTTTCCCCGTCATCAGGAAATCTGAAACCTAGGATTAGAGCTTGGCCCCAAATGTTATACAAAATAGTTATAATGCTAATAACATCTACGAATGGTGTGTAGATGGGCAGCCAGAGTATACCATTATGAAAATCTTACAAAACATGACTATGGTTGCCACAGCATATAGAACAACACAGGGTAGTAATGACTTAGTTACTGCTCATATTTTAATTGCAGGATTCACCGGACAGTTAAAAGGATGGTGGGATGAACATCTTACTGAAAATGAGAAGAATAGTATTCTTTATGCAGTCAAAGTAGATGAAGAAGGAGAACCCATCATCCAAAATAGTGAAACTATTCATGACTCTGTCTCAACCTTAATATTTACGATTGCTAAAACTTTTATTGGTGATCCAGGAATCTTTAGAGACAAGTCTTCTGAATTATTAAACAATCTTAAGTATCGAGGCCTAAGAGGGTTCCAAGAATACAAAAATGTTTTCCTATCAAGAATTTATGATAGACCAAATGGTAATCAACAATATTGGAAAGAAAAATTTATAGATGGTCTTCCTAAGTCTTTAAGGAGATTAGTTAGAGACGAACTTAGGGAAGAATTTAAAGGAGTTGTTCCTAATGAGCAACTTATTTATGGACAACTTAATACTTTCATTCAGAAAGTAGCAATGAAAACTTGCAGGCAAGATAAGATGATGAGAGACCTTGCCAAAAATAGAAAAATGTTAGATCATTTTGTGAACAATTTGGTTTGCCAAGTTGTTCTAAAAAGAAGAAGTATAAACCTGATTTTCAAAAATACAGGTCAGAACCCCAACTCAAACCTTTTCATAGGAAGAAAAGATATTCTAAATTTCAAAGAAAAACCCCAGTAGAACAAACTAATAAGCCTAGAGACTTATCTAAGGTTGTTTGTTATAAGTGTCAAAAATCTGATCATATAGCCAGATATTGCAGATTAAATAGGAAAATCTATGCCTTAAATTTACAAGAGGAGGTCACTAATCAGCTCAATCAGCTTCTCATAGGTTCAGAGGCTGATACAGACATAGAATCAAGTGATGATAGTTATATCCAGCAGTATCAGCAAGATGATATTAATTCATCATCATCTGAAGAAGAAGCCATAAGAGATCATTCTATTAATGTTATTACTAAGGAACAAGATCTTCTTTTAGAATTAATAGAAAGAATAGAAGATCCCAACCAACAAAAACTTTATTTAAACCAATTTAGACAGACACTAAGAGAAAAACCCTCTACTTCCTCCATACCAAATCCTATAGGAAGTCACCCAAAATTACTTAATACTTACAATCTTACGGAGATCCTCAATAGGTTCCCTAAGAAAACTCCCAGTCCCATTACTATTTATAACCTACAAAAAGAGTTGGCCTTAGCCAAAGAAGAAATTAGAGAAATTAAAGCTAAGCAGGAGCTTCATGGCTTATTAATACAAAACCTAATTGATAGTCAGAACCCAAAGCCTGTCTTAGAAAATGAGGAAGAAACCTTCATTGGAGATGAGATACCTGAACTAAATTCTATAACAACATTCCAAAGGCATGATGTTAGAATAAAATTGGTAGTAAAAAATTGTTTTGTCCTAGAAACAGATGCATTATGGGATACAGGAGCTGATTTTAGTTGTATCCAAGAAGGACTTATTCATACAAATTTTTTGAAAAAAAGTAGGGAAAGATTAACCGCAGCCAATAAGACAAAACTTGGAATCAAATTCAAATTATCAGACTTAGATGTTCATTTTTCAACAACCAAAATTACAGTTTCATTTCTGTTGGTAAAGGAATTGTCCAGACCTATTATATTAGGAACAGATTTTATCATTCAGTTAGTTCTTTATTTGACTACAATGGAGGGAATTCATCCACAGGAACTAGGAGAAAATATTATTCTCCCATTTTCAAAAGAACCAATTACTAGAGAAGTTAATCCTTTGACTTCGAAAATCCAACAAGACAATTTCCTAAAGGAGGAAATAGAATTTAAAAAGGTTGAATCCCAATTACAGCAACCACAAATCCAAGGAAGGATTAAACATTTACAACAAAAAATAGAAGAACAAGTATGTTCTGAACTACCAAATGCATTTTGGAAAAGAAAACAACATACTGTTCTCCTTCCTTATGAAAAGGATTTTAAAGAACAAAATATCCCTACAAAAGCCAGACCCATCCAGATGAGTCAAGAATTAATGGAACATTGTAAAAAAGAAATTAATGATCTTTTACAAAAGGGGATTATTAGTTCCAGTAAATCCCCATGGAGTTGCCCGGCATTCTACGTCAACAAAAGTTCAAAAATAGAACGAGGAGTACCTAGATTAGTTATTAATTATAAAGCCTTAAATCAGGTTCTACAATGGATTAGATATCCAATTCCAAACAAAAAGGATTTATTACAAAGATTATTTGCAGCAAAAATCTTTTCTAAATTTGACATGAAATCTGGATTTTGGCAAATACAGATTCACCCCTCTGACAGGTATAAGACGGCATTCACCTTACCATTTGGACACTACGAATGGAATGTAATGCCTTTCGGACTAAAGAATGCCCCATCTGAATTTCAAAGGATTATGAATGATATTTTTAATCCTTATTCAAACTTTATTATTGTTTATATTGACGATGTCTTAGTTTATTCTAATAGTCTTAACCAACATTTTAAACATCTAAATATTTTCTTGCAGGTAACAAAAACAAATGGATTAGTAGTCTCTCAGAGGAAAATAAGCCTATTTCAAACTAAGATTAGATTTCTTGGACATTATATTTACCAAGGAACAATTAGCCCGATTGAAAGATCAATTACTTTTGCTGATAAGTTTCCAGATCAGATTTTAGAAAAATAGTAACTACAAAGATTTTTAGGATGTTTAAATTATGTTGCTGATTTTATCCCTAACTTAGCACATTTAGCTAAGTTACTACATGAGAGATTAAGAAAGACACCACCTGCTTGGACTGATTTACATACACAATCGGTAAGGAAAATAAAGACTTTAGTTACGTCTCTACCATGTCTTGATATAGCTAATCCTACTTTAATGAAAATAGTAGAGACAGATGCCTCTGATTTAGGATATGGTGGGATTCTAAAACAAGTTCAGGGGAAAAATGAAAGAATTATTTCCTTTACATCTAAACATTGGAATAGCACACAACAAAATTATTCCACTATAAAAAAGGAAATACTTGCTATTGTTCTCTGTGTCTCTAAATTCCAGTCAGATTTATTAAATCAAAAATTCTTAATAAGAGTTGACTGTAAGTCAGCCAAAGATGTCTTACAAAAAGATGTAAAAAATCTAGCATCTAAACAAATTTTTGCTAGATGGCAGGCTATATTATATGTATTTCAATTATTCTTAACAATTTTTTTCCCAAAAAGGAGGTTGGCCCCTAAAAGATTAAAAAAGAAGTTAAAAGAAATACAGAATGGAAAGTGGGTCGCAGACGGACTGCCACTGAATAATTAGATGCAAAAAAATAAAAGTTAGGTTGTTAGTAGTGTAGAAATATAAATGTTAGGTGCAGAAAAATAAAAGTTAGAAGTTAGAGATTAGATGCATAAGAAGAAATAATATACATTATGAATTCAAATTAAAACATAACAGTTTTACAATATAAACTCCAAAATAGTTCATTGCTTTGGGTACATCACTTACTTATATAATCTCCAAAGGTTAGGTACAAAAATGAAAAATATATCTAAGAAGGTGAAGGGAGAAGAGAGGCTATATTGTAGGGATACAATAGAAAAGATAAAGATGTACAACTATTATAAGAGAAAAGAAGAGACAAGAAAGGAAAAAGTAGTAGAAGAAAAGAAAGGAAAGTATGAAAAGTAGAGGGAGTAGAGAGAGTTGAGAGGGTTGAGAGGGTTGAGGAGGAGTGGAAAGGGTTGAGAGAGTTGTAGGAATAGTAGAGAGAGTTGGGATGAGAATTAGGAAGGCAAATGAAGTGTGTCTTCCTTTGGTCTTTCTTTGTCTTTTTATAGACAAAATTCCTCCTTAATTGCTGCTTTGCTACAGTATTTCGTGTAGCTATTAATTTTTTTTTAATATATAATTTTTTTTTCAATTCCCCATTGGTCTTACAGAATGAGAGAGAAAATACCCAAACAATCTTCTTCATTGAGAAGAGCGTCTTCATTTAGAAGATCAATAAGGGGATCTTCTTCTTCAGTTTCCTCTTTGATGGAAGTTCCTTGGCTGCCCTGGGAACTTGTTTCACTTTTGAGCTGGCTGAGTATATTTTCCAGGTGTTTGATATAATCCTCCTGGGTTGATACTGCTGCTAGCTTGGAAGCTGCTAACGCTTTTTGTTGCAAGAAGACAGTTGTTTGATGATCGGCAGGTGGTAAGTATGCTGGATTCTGCCGGAACCAGGCTTCAATCATATCTGGTTGGACGGCTGCTGTTTTGAATTCTTTCCACCATTTGGAATATCCTTGTCGGACTAAGGCTGGTGGCATGTTTTCTTGCTTAGAAAATTCGAATTTCCAAGCATAAATCCAAGATAAGGAAAATATGGAATAAAAGTGTAATAATTTTGGCACAGTGTTTGATGCCGTAAATTTTTCATAAAATAGTTTATAACCAGGTCATACTGATTCTGGTAAAATTTGAGGGTTTTGTCCGTGAATGTTCCACCACGATATAAACCAGATTGGAAACTTATATTGATTGCCTCTTTTAAAGTAAAAAAGATAAGAATGCCTGTATGCTTGGTTTTGTACAGTGAAAGTGTTAAACCAGGCTTGTCTATAGTCCCAGTAAGTATAACTGGGAGGAGAAAATGGTTGAGTAAAGTTTCTTGGTTTATTCAAATTGGCTTTCCAATCTGATGGAGTCAAGACAGAGAGAATTTGGGCCGTAGAATGGGTATTCTCTCCTTTATCAAAGTAGGCTTTGAATATGACAGACCTTGAATCCACTAATATGAATTCATAGTATTTTTGGGTTTTGTTTATAGAGTGGGGAATGAAATTGGTTTGAGGTGGTAGGACCTTTTGGGCTACCTGATAAGGATTTGGGGTAAAGAACTCTGGTTCTGTTTGTACTACTAGTTGAGATGTCTGGCATTTTAAGTACTCTGTTGAAATAGAGGGTTTTGATCCAGTAGGGATCGGTTTTGATGCCATTACTTGTTTATTGGCGGGATTTGGAATCACCCTCTTATTTTGAGCAGTGGGGTTTGGGACCACCACTTGGTTTGAAGAAGTGGGATGAGTACTCACCACTTTAGTTTGAGTAGTAGGACTGTTAGTCGCCCTTTGGGGTTGAGGAACAACATTTGGTTGAGGGGATTTTACTAGAGAAAATCTGATTGTGCAGCCCATTGTTGGATTGATTCCAGTTGGGCCTGTTTAATCTGTTCTTCTTCCGCCATGTCGGCCTATGTCTTTGGGGAGACGAGCGAAATTGGTTGGACAGCAGCAAGGTTGTCCATTGTTTGGAATTGCCTTGGAGTCAAGGCATAGTCTTTTGGTGATTTCACCACCATCTGCTTCGAAGTTGAGGCTTCAGCAGTTGATTGTTTGGGGAAAGGAGTTCCTTCCTTGCTTGCTTTGATGGCTTCAATAGCCATCACTAGTTCATCTGGGGGTCTTTCTTCTTTCTTCTTTCTAGGGGGCATTATTTTCCCTTGAAAAATTCACGCGTCAGAAAATCGGGAAGAGAATTAGACTCTCCTTTAATATATTCAATACAAAATCAAATACAGATAATATAGCCTGCCATCTAGCAAAAATTTGTTTAGATGCTAGATTTTTTACATCTTTTGTAAGACATCTTTGGCTGACTAACAGTCAACTCTTATTAAGAATTTTTGATTTAATAAATCTGACTAGAATTTAGAGACACAGAGAACAATAGCAAGTATTTCCTTTTTTATAGTGGAATTATTTTGTTGTTTGCTATTCCAATGTTTAGATGTAAAGGAAATAATTCTTTCATTTTTCCCCTGAACTTGTTTTAGAATCCCACCATATCCTAAATCAGAGGCATCTATCTCTACTATTTTCATTAAAGTAGGATTAGCTATATCAAGACATGGTAGAGACTTAACTAAAGTCTTTATTTTCCTAACCGATTGTGTATGTAAATCAGTCCAAGCAGGTGGTGTCTTTCTTAATCTCTCATGTAGTAACTTAGCTAAATGTGCTAAGTTAGGGATAAAATCAGCAACATAATTTAAACATCCTAAAAATCTTTGCAGTTGCTGTTTTTCTAAAATCTGATCTGGAAACTTATCAGCAAAAGTAATTGATCTTTCAATCGGGGTAATTGTTCCTTGGTAAATATAATGTCCAAGAAATCTAATCTTAGTTTGAAAGAGGCTTATTTTCCTCTGAGAGACTACTAATCCATTTGTTTTTCTTACCTGCAAGAAAATATTTAGATGTTTAAAATGTTGGTCAAGACTGTTAGAATAAACTAAAACATCGTCAATATAAACAATAATAAAGTTTGAATAAGGATTAAAAATATCATTCATAATCCTTTGAAATTCAGACGGGGCATTCTTTAGTCCGAAAGGCATTACATTCCATTCGTAGTGTCCAAATGGTACGGTGAATGCCGTCTTATACCTGTCAGAGGGGTAAATCTAGATTTTGGCAAATGGGTTTTTTTGAAAATGGGTTGCTATAGATGGGTTTTTTTGGATTTGTGGTTGCTGTAGTTGGGATTCAACCCTTTTAAATTCTATTTCCTCCTTTAGGAAATTGGCTTGTTGGATTTTCGAAGTCAAAGGATTAACTTCTCTAGTAATTGGTTCTTTTGAAAATTGGAGAATAATATTTTCTCCTAGTTCCTGTGGATGAATTCCCTCCATTGTAGTCAAATAAGGAACCAACTGAATGATAAAATCTGTTCCTAATATAATAGGTCTGGACAATTCCTTTATCAACAGAAATGAAACTGTTATTTTGGTTTTTGAAAAATGAACATCTACGTCTGATAATTTGAACTTGATTCCAAGTTTTGTCTTATTGGCTGCGGTTAATCTTTCCCTACTTTTTTCAAAAAATTTTGTAGGAATAAGTCCTTCTTGGATACAACTAAAATCAGCTCCTGTATCCCATAATGCATCTGTTTCTAGGACAAAACAATTTTTTACTACCAATTTTATTCTAACATCATGCCTTTGGAATGTTGTTATAGAATTTAGTTCAGGTATCTCATCTCCAATGAAGGTTTCTTCCTCATTTTCTAAGACAGGCTTTGGGTTCTGACTATCAATTAGGTTTTGTATTAATAAGCCATGAAGCTCCTGCTTAGCTTTAATTTCTCTAATTTCTTCTTTGGCTAAGGCCAACTCTTTTTGTAGGTCATTAATAGTAATGGGACTGGGAGTTTTCTTAGGGAACCTATTGAGGATCTCCGTAAGATTGTAAGTATTAAGTAATTTTTGGTGACTTCCTATAGGATTTGGTACGGAGGAAGTAGAGGGTTTTTCTCTTAGTGTCTGTCTAAATTGGTTTAAATAAAGTTTTTGTTGGTTGGGATCTTCTATTCCTTCTATTAATAATAAAAGAAGATCTTGTTCCTTAGTAATAACATTAATAGAATGATCTCTTATGGCTTCTTCTTCAGATGATGATGAATGAATATCATCCTTCTGATACTGCTGGATATAATTATCATCGTTTGATTCTATGTATGTATCAACCTCTGAACCTATGAGAAGCTGATTGAGCTGATTAGTGACCTCCTCTTGTAAATTTAAGGCTTGGATTTTCCTATTTAATCTGCAATATCTGGCTATATAACCAAGTTTTTGACACTTATAACAAACAACCTTAGATAAGTCTCTAGACTTATTAGTTTGTTCTACTGGGGTTTTTCTTTGAAATTTAGAATATCTTTTCTTCCTATGAAAAGGTTTGAGTTGGGATTCTGACCTGTATTTTTAAAAATCAGGTTTATACTTCTTCTTTTTAGAACAACTTGGTAAACCAAATTGTTCACAAAATGATCCTAACATTTTTCTATTTTTGGCAAGGTCTCTCATCATCTTATCTTGCCTGCAAGTTTTCATTGCTACTTTCTGAATGAAAGTATTAAGTTGTCCATAAGTAAGTTGCTCATAAGGAACAACTCCTTTAAATTCTTCCCTAAGTTCGTCTCTAACTAATCTCCTTAAAGACTTAGGAAGACCATCTATAAATTTTTCTTTCCAATATTATTGATTACCATCTGGTCTATCATAAATTCTTGATAGGAAAACATTTTTGTATTCCTGGAACCCTCTTAGGCCTCGGCACTTAAGATTGTTTAATAATTCAGAAGACCTGTCTCTAAAGATTCCTGGATCACCAATAAAAGCTTTAGTAATCGTAAATATTAAGGTTGAGACAGAGTCAGGAATAGTTTCACCATTTTGGATGATGGGTTCTCCTTCTTCATCTACTTTGACTGCATAAAGAATACTATTCTTCTCATTTTTAGTAAGATGTTCATCCCACCATCCTTTTAACTGTCCGGTGAATCCTGCAATTAAAATATGAGCAGTAGCTAAGTCATTACTACCCTGTGTTATTCTATATGTTGTGGCAACCATAGTCATGTTTTGTAACATTTTCATAATGGTATACTCTGGCTGCCCATCTACACACCATTCGTAGATGTTATTAGCATTATAACTATTTTGTATAACATTTGGGCCAGGCTCTAATCCTAGGTTTCGGATTTCCTGATGACGGGGAAACCTTCTCTGTGGGATTGGTCTTCTCCAGGTGGATAATTGTCTTCTTCCTAAAAAAGGTCATAGCCTAGCAATTTGGGGATCATTATCTAAGGATTCTCCTAATTCATTATCAGAAATCTTGCTTAGGACTCTAATTCCTTGATTTATGGAGACCAATCCTGATTCAGAGTCTGGTTCTCTAGTTTTCTGTTTGAGTTTAGGGGCAAATGATTCCTCAATTTTGGCTAGTCTTTTTTCTAGCTCATTCATTGGTCGGGATGCTAATTGGTTAGCTATTTTATGAGGAATTTCATGAGGTTTGAACAGGGGCTTTTTATCAAATGTCTCAGATATATGAGTAGGCGTAGAAGATTGGGGTTTAGTAGTTAAGTATTCTCCTATGGTTTGGAGGTATTTGTTGGTATAATTGTTTTGTTCAAAGATACTCTAAATATCTTTGGCATTGATTGATTCCAACAAATGTCTGGGATCTCTTTGTTTAAATGGGACTGCTTTAATTTCTACAGCCTTATAAGTTGTGGTAAAAGGCATTTCAGGAGGCATCTCTGACTTTACCTTTTCGCCATCTATAACCTGCCAATTTTTTGCCACACAAATCTCTTTTTCTTGTCAAAAACGATATTCTATATTATGACTAGAAGCATAATAATCAAACCATTTAAAGAATACTACATTAACCTTATTTTTACTAAGGAAATTATAATATTCCTCCTGTACCTGTTTTCTATTTTTGCCTTGATAATTAGCAAAGAACCATTCTCTTTTTATTCTATTTTTCGTAGAATAAAATTCTTTTTGTAATTTTTCTCTTTCAAATTTAAATTCTGATTTTATCATATTTAATTCTCCTATGTTTTTTGTCATGGTAGAATAAGTAGGAGATCTAGGAAGACTATTACTGTCAGAGGATTCTTCTTGAGTTTCTACTCTATATCTAGCCTAAGGAATTCTAGATGAATTATCTAAATCATACAAGCTAGTGTTTACCGCCGAGACTGAATGCCTAGGGGGTTGTTCTAGTTTTCTAGAATGTGAAAAAGAAGTAGACCTAGATGATTCGGCTTCTTCCTTATTAAAATCTCTCATACTAAGTGACCTGTCAAATGTTATTTTCACAGTTCCACTAGCATATTGAGTAATTTTTGTTGGGACAGTACTTCTAACCGGATCTGGAGGTGCTGCCTCTTCTAAAAGCCACTCATCCGGTAAAGAAACATCTTTCCATTTAATACTCTATGGAATAGATAATCTAGATTTATTCGTATCTGTATTAAACAAGATGGTTTCTCCTTTCTTTGAAACCATTCTTGCACCTGTATTAAAAGCTGAAATTAGGGCTTTGTATCTAAGCCTATATAAGATTGTAACAGGAATTGATCCTTCTTTTGCTTTTATATTAAATACTTTAATATTTAAAGTTAAAGTATCTAAAATATTTTTATCCTACAAAGAAACGCAGAAGTTAGGAAAACAATCAAAATAAATTGGGCCTTCACATAGGCTAGTTTCTACCATTCCTAATAAGGAATCTTCAAAGTCTAAAAATCTTCAATCTCTTAATCCAAGAAGTAATGCAGAATTCATGTCATCTTTATTAAGTGGTTTTGCAGCTATTTGAACTAAACCAAAATGTAAATAATTATAACCATTTTTCCTATGGTTTTCTATGGTTTTGGAGGATGGAAGTTGAATTGTTTCAACAGGTTTTGTTAGTGAAAAAGCTTGTTCCACTGTTTTTACTGAAAAATCAGAAACCATTTTCCATTTATCTTTATAAACGTCATTAGTTGGTCTCTTGGGTATTTTCCAATTATCCCAATCTTGAGATAAATTTTCAAAATTTATTTCTTCTTTAAGAAGAACATTGGTTGAAGACCTACTTGATGAGGCCTCCGTTGGTTTTTTAGAAAAATTTCTAAAAATGGAAGACATAGATAATAATTTAAAATAAAAGAGAAGTAAAGAAAGTAGTGAATCACAAAGAAGAAATAGTAGACCAGGAAATAAAAGTTTTATTTTTAATTTAAACTTACTCCCTTCTGGACTCATCACCTTCCGGTTCTATGGATCCCTGGATAATAATTTCACTTATTTTTACCAATGATAATGAAGATCTGACTGTGTTGAACCTTGAATTAGTAAACTATGGTCAGGGTCAGACCAGAAATCCATTTGGCACCTCAACAGTATGGTCCGGGCTTTTCAATCCACTAGCCTACTCCAACTACTGCTGGCACTAACAGATCCTTCCATAATTTACTGATCCAAGCTCAAGAACATAGATCTGCAAAAACATTATTAAGGATAATTGAAATACATATCTAGTTACCCACTTCCCCTTCTGGCTCTGATACCAGAAAGGAGGTTGGTCCCTAACAAAATGATTTGATTGGATGGATGAACTTGTTGAGTATTGTCTATGTTCACCTCCTCCTTGAATATGGAGTCATTTTCTTCATGATCCCCTTCTCTTTCTCTTCTAACCCTCTTCCTCCTTGATTGTGATCCTGCAGCACTTTTTTCTTTAGGGTCTTGACAAGTGGTGTCAGTAAGAGGGCCCAAAAGTGTATCCATAGCATCATTCCTTTTATTCATAACGCCAGCTCTCTCGCACAGCTTCTCTATCAGAGTTGGGAATGGAAGTCCATCACTCTTCTTTTTCTTCTCAAGAACATCCATCATTTGATCAAGGATGATGTCTCATAAGTCCAACTCTGTTTTCTTATACATTAGCATCAACATCAGAACTTAATGTGATTGATATTCATCACCGATGACACATTATGGACCATAAATGTATAAAGGGTCCTGTCCATGCTGTTCAAGTCTTGATACTTGATATCCACCCACGAATCTGGTGTCTGAATGTGGCTCCTAAGAATCATCCGAATATCACTTAGGGTTGGCTCAAAAAATTTTACGCCATTCGTTCCACAAGGCTTGATACCCAAGTTGAGTTCAAGCAACTCATTTATGGCTCTCCTTGTCACCTTCACTTTGAAGGTTCTCACCATAATCATGTTCTCATCATCTTTGAATGCCAAGGCCGCATATAACTCACGCACCAAAGTTTTGTTAGCTTTCTTTTCCGTGGGAAGCAAATTGATCCAACCCATTCTTACTATATAGTCCCAATATTTGCTATTTTAGTCCACACCTCTTTGGTTGTGCAGTGGTCGCTCTTTCATGATCTCAAGAGCTTCCTTGGGGTTGGCTCCTTTTTTGGTTTCTTCGTTCCTCAAGTGAGCCCTCATTTTAGGAGGTTTCTTCTTAGTCCCACTTGAAGATGCCGTGTTTTCATTCGATGCATGTTTCATTCGCACCATTGTGAACTAAAAAAATAACAAAGCCCTTAATTATTCATCAAATTAGTTGTATGTTAGAGTCATATCCAATGCTTTTAAACATCTTATGCATATTGAACAAGCATGCCCACAAAAATTTGAAAAAATATGAGTTAATTCCCCTATTGAATCATTTTATCAAACACCTTATAAACATTCTTCATATGTAGGTTCGAAATGAAATATTCAAAGCATCCATGTCTCACATTATCATAGAATATCCTAACCAATTATAATTTAATCACAAACAGCAAGCCTAGATGTTACTACACCATTCAAGAATCATTTGACAACATAACCCTAGTTCTAGGAAAAATTTCGAGAAAGAGAGTGCAAGGAAATCATACCTTGAATTTGATCTATGTTTGATGTTGTAAATGTGTTAGAAAAGTGTTTTGATTGGAATGTGAGTGGAGTAGAAATCTAAAAATGGTGTGACCAAGTTGGGAAAAATGGAAAAAAATGGCACCTTGCTTCCTTTTCGCGTCCGTATGTTTACAAATGGAAAAATGGAAACAAAATGTGGATATAAGAGGCGGAAGTTTATGTTTGGCGCATCTCACGGACGCTCTATGCAGACAACAAACTCCGTAACTACCTGCCACCCGCGTCCGTAGCGCCGCGCCCCAGGGTGCTCTGGACGATATAGAGGCAACTGGTTAAATTCAGATTTTGTACATCCGAAACTAGGCGGGGGGTATAAAAGGAGAGTGACTCATTTTCTCTACCCCCTCCCCTTCTTCTTCCTTCTTCCCCCAAATTTACAACCGCCCAACATAAACCCGAAATCCCCAATTTTTATTCCGGCCAACCAAAACTCATTTTCTAAATTTGAATCCGATCAAAATCTTCCCTACAATGTAAGGAACAAAACCAACCAAGCCAATCTTCATTTTGCTCTCAATTTTTTTCGCCCTAATAATTTTAGACCCATCACATTTTCTGCGATTCCAGCCAAACTAACCGATTTTTAGTTGAATTGTCACCATAAAAACGTTCCCCTCACATAATATAACAAAACCCATTAAGTTTTTTATCATTTCATTGAAACCGCCGCCGGACAGCCGCTAAACCACCACCGGAACGCCGCCGGAAAGTCACCGAAAAGTCGCTGGAGCTTACATCTACCTTAAAATTTAGTGGTAAATATTCTATTACCTATTATTTATTATGTTATTTTCATATATTTCATTTATTTGCAAATAATTATTTTTTTCCATAATTCAATTTTTAGTGCATATTAAATAATTAAATTATTTTTAGTTAGTGCATATTAAATAGGTGTCAGTATTATTTATATTTGTGTGTTTCATATATTTTCACCTATTTGGTAGATTGAATTTTAATTTTGTATTGAATTATTAGTTATTTAATTTACTTGTGGCTTTAATTTGATGGATTGATGATTTTATTAGTATTTTGCTGCTATAGGTATTTGGAAAAGTTCATTTTACTGCCGTTATGCTGTTGAAATTTATTTTGAAATTTGTATTTTAAATTTTTTTGTGTGTTGTTTTAGGTACAATGGCTTCTTCGAGCCAAGACAGTCAACGCGCAAGTATCTCAATCCAGGTCCCATCGAACCTGAGCTACTTTATCTGCAGGGTAGACACAGATATTTGCAAGTTTACAATGATGCCCCAGGGTTTCGAACCAAGACCCTCAAGTGTAGACGCTGTGATGATAGTATGTGGGACTAGTTGCCACATGAACTGCCCTAAGTGCAAGATGAGTTGGACAAGTTTGGATTTGGAGGTATCACACGTGTGGGGTCGATTTAACTCAACCATGCCCTTATAACGGCATTGGTTGAGAGATGGCGACCAGAAACTCACACGTTCCACTTTCAATTCGGCGAGGCCATTGTCACTTTGCAGGATGTTCAAGTACTTTTTGGTCTCCGTACTGACGGTCTAGCTGCTACGGGTACTTTTCCTCAGAGGACAACACAAGAATGGATAGCTGAATGTAGCCGCTTGTTGGGTTTTTTCCCGGTTCCAGAGCATTTGAGGAGCAACTCATTGCATCTTAACCGTCTATTGTGTGAGATTAAGGATGCAGTCCCGCCAAGGGTTGATAGGGAGCGTTATGTACGGCGGGCTAGGTGCTACATTTTATACCTCCTATATGGGATGATCTTCACGGACAAGGCAAACAACTTCGTCCCTCTACACTAGCTTGTAAATATAGAGTTCGAAGATAGGTGTAGTGCACTTAGTTGGGGTTTGACGGCCCTTGCCAGTTTATACCGAGGCCTATGCAAGGCTTGCGTGCACGACGCCAAAGACATAACTGGTTTCCTGCTTCTCCTATAGGTAAACAGATTTACTAGTATTTTGAAAATTAATATGTTCAATGTTAATTTTTATTTTTCTTATTTTTTATTATTGTTTTCACCTTATATGGGTTCATATTATAATTTTATCTTTTTAAATGAAAATTTCAGTTGTTTATACCTGTATGGGCTTGGGAGCGTATTCCTCGCATCAGCCCGCGTAAAGTGACAGATACTGACAGACCCGACGTGGGTCACCCGTTGGCATAACGGCAGGATGTCTGTTTCACTTATGATGACGTCACTTCTCATATCCTGTCGGCATACCGAGATCAGTTGAACAGTCTTATAGATGATGACGTGAGTTCAATCTTTATTAATTTAAGTCATTTTATTATAATACTATAGATTTAGATTTACCAATCTTTATATAAGTTTGATTTTTTTTATAGTTTAAATGGTTGCCTTACGCTGAGGACGGTATCTTCGAATATCTTCCCAATTTCTGCCGAGATGACCCCGATTGTTGGATGTCTCGAACTTTTTTGATATTTTGGGAGTGCCACGAGCCTCATGAGGCCGATAGAGTTCTTCGCCAATTTGGGTTCCGTCAGTCATGTCCTGGGAACCCTCAAATTTATAATAGAGGAGAAATATAATCAAATGCATGCCAATGGAAGGCAAGGCAAGGGGTACATACATAGACAGTCGCTCTTACATGACGGATTGGGAGAATATGAGGCTTTTCATTAGAGATGATTTTGTACCAGAGGTTCCTCTAACGGCAGACGATGAGTACCGTTCGTGGTATAAGTGCCATACGATCAAACTAATCAATAATCCCAGCATTGATTTTGTGGATGGATACCGAGGTGTTTCTACCCGAGAGAGACTATATGTGAGTTTTCAATATAATAACTTATATGTCATTTTTACATCTTTTCCAATTTTATCTAATTTTTTAATAACTATTGTATTTATTTAATTTAATTGTAGATGAAGGTGGTGAGTGACGCATACAATAGGGGCATGGAATTCCAAGCGAATTACATTGGTGATGACCCTGAGATCCTGTAGTACGTTAAAGATATTACCACCTCTTTCCACAGTGCCCTCACATTTTGTGGCGGTGCTTTTGAGGCAGTCTGGGCAGCCAAATACTCACAGATGTTCAACCTACATTCTCTCAGGCCCCACGTCCAAGTCGCCGAGTGAGGAACATTCCTCCTAGGGGAGGAGGCAAAAAAAGAGGGCAGTCGTAGGAGAGCATTTGGATGTGGAACATTTAGGGCCAAATGATGAAGAAGAAGATGATGAGGAGGGCGAGGATGATCAGAATACCGAGTATGATGGAGGTTCACCGCCGCCACATGGCAGAGGTCCACATGATGGAGATGGAGATGGAGGTGGAGGTGGAGGTGGATCAATAGCTAGAGGTTCACGAGGTGATGGTTAGAGTACGGGGCCCTATAGCTAGGAGAGTTGGTAAAAGAAATGCGTCTCGACCTAGAATATATGGATATAGTTAGATTCTTTGTTTTTTCATTGGATGTTTTTATATTTTCATTTTATAATATTTATCATATTTTAACTCTTTAGATTTTTTTTATATATATTATGGTTCAATTTAATATAATTTTCTTTCGAAATGTATTTACATTCAATTTTTTTAATTTGAAATTTATTATTTCGTTGTTGCTAATAAGAGAACTCAACATTTTCTTATTTTTCTAACATGTATAATTTTTTTTTAATATGTTTAACTAAATTCTGATTTTGTAAATCTGAATCGTTTCTTCCAAATTCTGCAACATTAAAAATTTCTTTCTAAATTTTCTTTTAACTTTATTTATGAAACTCAAATTTCAAAAATCAGAATTTTATTTATTTAATTTTTTTAATTTCAGATTTCTGAAATTTGAATTTTATTAACTTAATTAATTAAGCTAATTATAAAGTCATTAATTATTTTTTTGGCCATGATTCGGATTTTGAAAATTCGAATTTACTCTCTTTTAGTCTACATTTTCTAATTCTTTATTTTTTAGTTCACAATTTATTTTTTGAGATTTTTTCGGTGAAAAATTCCGTTGCTTCTTCATTTTGATATATTGATGCTCATTTATTTTCTGTACTAGTACTGCTATACTTATATTTATATGTGAATGATGAATGGTGTGGTGACAGTATGACCATTTTACGCGGTCTTTACAATCTCTATTACTCCCTCAATTTTAATATATACATCGTTTTGATCAAAACACAAATATTAAGGTTGTAATTAATTTTTAAAAATTTCATAACTTGTAATGGTTAAACTTGTTATATCCCTATTTAATGTGTTTTTAATAATAGTGCTATAAGTTGGAATAGTAATGACAAAAATGAGTTCAATAAAATTGTAAATTAAATAAGAATAATAGAATAAAAATAATAAATTGTTTCTTTAAAAGTAACAAGTGACTTATATTTTGACAGATTTTTTAATGGATAAAAATAATTTATATTTTAAAATGGATAAAGTATCTTCCCAGTTCGAAAATAAGAAATTGCACCATTGACCATCAATTGTTCGTCACCAATATTTTTTCTCGAGCTCTTTGATCAGCTGTGGGAGTCAGCTTGAATGCTGGAACGACGTCATCGTTACGGAGTTAATCAAATCATGTCGGAGGTACAACATGTTATTCGAGTAGTCATTGCACAAGTTTTAGCCGCCTATCTTTTGAGCTGCCCACGAACTCCCCAGAAGAAGAAGAAAAGCATGTCAAGAAGCCCCACCGCTCCTCTGACTCGGCCTTCCAAGTCCTACTATGTGCTGCCGCATTCAGCACCAGGAGACGGCTCCGTTTGTGGAATTCAGCATTATTCGGCATATTGGGAGCGGTGATATTAGTAGAGTCTTACCTTTGCCAGATTAGAGCAGGTGGTGCTGGAGTTTATGCGATGAAAGTGGTGGATAAAGATATTTTGGCCATGAAAAACAAGATTCAAAGAGCTGAAACCGAGAAGAAAATCATGAAAATGCTTGACCATACCTTTTTGCCGACTCTTTGTGCTGAATTTGAATCATCCCATTTTTCTTGTCTTGTCATGGAATATTGTTCCGGTGGTGACTTGCACTCTTTGAGACACCAGCAACCTCGCAACCGATTCTCCATCAGCTCTTCAAGGTAATCAAGATTTCCTTTCTTTGATTGCCTGTGTGTCGTAGACGAAGAAGAGCCAGATTTTCTGAGACTGCAAAAAAAAAAAAAAAAAAAAAAAGCTGAAATATTTTGGATTCTTGAAATGCTAAACGAACATAGACATTCACTAGTCATGTTATAAGAGATTCAGTTTTCTGCTATGCATAAAAGTGACTTCTCAGTTTTCTTCTGTTGGAAGGAAGAGGTGTGAATGAGAATATTTGGAAAACGTCGGGCCTGATCAACCCGTGTTTTGATTCTCTTTAGTTTTCAAATTGAAGGATAATTATTAATTTGTTGGATAATTATCTAGTCTAATCCATTGAAAGGATAATGATTGAGTTATTTTGAAAAATCATATTAATGGATTAAGATGACAGATTAATGGATTAATATTGGTATTAATCATGTATTATCTGCATACTTATTTGAAAACCAGGTGAAGTCTATAAACATAAGTTTATAGAACGGCAGAAAGAACACCTTTTGAAAAACAACTCCTTCTCGAAAAATCCTTCTTCCCTCAGAAACTCGCTGGCAATTTCTTACCAAAAATTTCCTTAAGCATCCGACCTTTGTTCTAGTTCGTTGGTAAGGCGGTTTTGTGCAAACCGACTTTACGAGTTCCATTGTATCCTGGGAAACACTTTGCTCACGTAACCTCTTGCACAGTCGTAGAGGGAGCGAATCTGTTTTAAGGAAATTGTGTGATACACAAGCCTTGGATTCTTTCTAGCCATTCTCAGTTTATCTCAACAGGAACTACGTCTATCAAAGAAGGGTCTACGTCTACCAACGCTGGGGCTACGTCTGGAAAGGAAGGAACAACATCTAGCAGCAACTATGTCTAACAAAGCAGGGGCCACGTCTACCAACACAGGGGCTATGTCTACCAAAGCAGGAACAACGTCTTGCAACAACCACGTCTACTGAGACAAGAGCCACGTCCGTAAAGGCACGGACTACGTCTGAAGAAAGCAGGAACAACGTCTTGCAAAGACCACGTCTATTGAGGTAAGAACCACGTCCGACAAAGCACGGACAACGTCTGGGGAAGCAGGAACCACGTCGAGAAAAGAACTGACGAACAACGTCACTTGAAGAGCAGTCCACGTCTACGGAAGGACGTACTACGTCTTGGAACATACAATCCTCGAAGGGTGGATTACAATCTTAAAAGCTAGACTGGTGATCAAAGGGTACAAGCAACGTGAAGGCTTAGACTACTTTGATACATATTCTCCTGTGATGAGAATAAATTCTATAAGGATGATACTTGCTATCGCAGCCTTACGGAATATGGAGATCCATCAAATGGATGTTAAAACAGCTTTCTTAAATGGGGATTTAGATGAAGAAATCTATATGGAGCAACCCGAAGGGTTTAAAGCTCCAGGTTCCGATAAGAAAGTTTGTAAATTGGTTAAGTCATTGTATGGTTTGAAACAAGCTCCAAAGAAGTGGCATGAGAAGTTTGACCATGCAATGATAACCAATGGATACAAAATCAATGAGTGTGACAAATGTGTCTATGTCAAAGAGATCTGGGATAATTACGTTATCTTATGTTTGTATGTAGACGACATACTCATAGTTGGTAGTAGTGACAAACTGGTCAAATCTACCAAAGCCATGTTAAATTCAAAATTTGACATGAAAGATATGGGACTGGCTGATGTGATTCTTGGAATCCGAATCATCAGGTCCTCGGAAGGTCTAATTTTGAGTCAAGCTCATTATGTAGACAAGATTCTAGGGAAATTCAGTAAGGATGACTCTGGAATTACTAGAACACCATTAGATAACAGTCTCCACCTATCCAAGAATCGTGGAGAGGGTATATCTCAAGTAGAATACTCCAGAATTATAGGGAGTTTAATGTATCTAATGAGTTGTACTAGACCAGATCTTGCTTATGTGGTAAGCAAGTTGAGTTCATACACGAGTAATCCAAGGAAAGATCACTGGACTGCAATAATTAGGGTACTAAGGTACTTAAGATATACTCGTGATTATGGATTACATTATACCAGATATCCATCGGTGCTAGAAGGCTATACAGATGCTAATTGGATATCTGATATAAAAGACACAACTTGCACGAGTGGCTATGTGCTTACTCTAGCAGGTGTTGCCGTGTCTTGGAAATCCTCAAAACAAACAGTAATAGCTAGATCCACGATAGAGTCATAATTTATAGCTCTAGACAAATGTGGAGAAGAGGCTGAATGGCTTCACCATTTTTTGGAGGATGTTCCAAAATGGGAAAAACCTGTGCCACCAATATGTATTCATTGTGATAGTCAATCTGCGATTGGTAGGGCACAGAGTACACTGTATAATGGTAAATCGAGACATATTCGTCGTCGACATAATACCATTAGACAACTGCTCTCAACAGGAGTTATCTCAATTGACTATGTAAGGTCAAAAGATAGCATCGCGGATCCGCTAACCAAAGGGTTAAATAGAGAGACAGTTGAGCGATTGACGAAAGGAATGGGTATAAAGCCTGTGGAAAATAAAGGTTTTATGAAGGAAAACCCAACCTAGTTGACTGGAGATCCCAAGATCTAGGTTCAAAGGGACAACCTAATTATAAGACCTGGTAGGGTCACTGTGGGGGCAACCCCAACTCATTCCTGTCATCAAACAGTGACAGTATGGTTAAGGCTAGCATTTGTTGCTTTAATGACTCTTAAGAAAGTAACTGTGGTTACATTTCAAATTTAAGAAGTCACCTATGTGAGAGAGAAGTGGGGCCGCTTCGAAGGGAAATTGATCAGGCTAATTTCCTAGAAACTCTTGCAGAACCAGGACGTGTTCATGGCCATAATGAACAAAACCATGAGAACAGAACAAATGGGAATGGTTCCTGTGTAGGGTACGTGGGTCTTTACATGGAAAAGTCAGACAGTTCAAGGACATCACGTCTATTGGAGGGCTAGTAGAGCAAGCGTAGTCTATAAGGGGAAAGTTCAAATGGTAACACCTACTTTCTCTATGCAGGGATCATTCATTCAACACTAACCAATCAATATCTCATTCATGTGGGGGATTGTTGGAAGGAAGAGGTGTGAATGAGAATATTTGGAAAACGTCGGGCCTGATCAACCCGCGTTTTGATTCTCTTTAGTTTTCAAATTGAAGGATAATTATTAATTTGTTGGATAATTATCTAGTCTAATCCATTGAAAGGATAATGATTGAGTTATTTTGAAAAATCATATTAATGGATTAAGATGGCAGATTAATGGATTAATATTGGTATTAATCATGTATTATCTGCATACTTATTTGAGAACCGGGTGAAGTCTATAAACATACGGCAGAAAGAACACCTTTTGAAAAACAACTCCTTTTCGGAAAATCCTTCTTCCCTTCAGAAACTCGCTCACAATTTCTTACACAAAATTTCCTTAAGCATCCAACCTTTGTTCTAGTTCGTTGGTAAGGCGGTTTTGTGCAAACCGACTTTACGAGTTCCATTGTATCCTGGGAAACACTTTGCTCACGTAACCTCTTGCACAGTCGTAGAGGGAGCGAATCTGTTTTAAGGAAATTGGGTGATACACAAGCCTTGAATTCTTTCTAGCCATTCTCAGTTTATCTCAACAGGAACTACGTCTATCAAAGAAGGGTCTACGTCTACCAACGCTGGGGCTACGTCTGGAAAGGAAGGAACAACGTCTAGCAGCAACTACGTCTAACAAAGCAGGGGCCACGTCTACCAACACAGGGGCTACGTCTACCAAAGCAGGAACAACGTCTTGCAACAACCACGTCTACTGAGACAAGAGCCACGTCCGTAAAGGCACGGACTACGTTTGAAGAAAGCAGGAACGTCTTGCAAAGACCACGTCTACTGAGGCAAGAACTACGTCCGACAAAGCACGGACAACGTCTAGGAAAGCAGGAACCACGTCGAGAAAAGAACTGACGAACAACGTCACTTGAAGAGCAGTCCACGTCTACGGAAGGACGTACTACATCTTGGAACATACAATCCTCGAAGGGTGGATTACATTTTCATCTAAAGCTGTCATGTCCATTTCATTTCTGCAGAGAAAACAAAAGCACAATGTTGTGCACAAACGTTACATCATCTCTGAATTTATCACCATAAAATTAACAAAAATTATACGCTTCTTGTTTAGATTTTATGCAGCTGAGGTTCTGGTGGCTCTAGAATACCTTCACATGCTGGGAATAATTTACAGGGACTTAAAGCCGGAAAATGTGCTGGTGAGATCGGACGGCCAATTATGTTGACGGATTTTGATCTCTCTCTTTGCTCCGATGCAACACCAGCTGTTGAATCACTTGATTTTGTCTCCTACCCGTCATCATCACCGCTGTAACAGCCCAACCCCGTACTCCGATGCCTTTTTCCTGCATTTCCAACCGGTTGTTTCGGTCAAGGAAGATTAATAACAACCGGATGTTTGTGGCGGAGCCGTTGGCAGCGCGTTTTTGTTCCTTTGTCCGGACACACGAGTACGTGGCACCTGAGGTGGCGTCCGGCAGGCCCCATTGGAACGCTGTCGATTGGTAGGCCCTTGGAATTTTTATTTACGAAATGATCTTCGGGCAGACCCCATTTGCTGGCCCAGCTAACCAAGTTACACTGAGAAACATAGTGAAAAAGGCCTTGGCGTTTCCCACGGACGCTCCCAGTAATCTGAGTGAACTCCACGGTCGGAGCTTGATTTCAGCATTGTTGAACAAGGATCCGAATAGGAGGCTAGGACGCAAACGCGGCGCTGCTGACATCAAAACCCACCCGTTTTTTAAGGGATTGAATTTCGCGTTAATACGGTCCGTGACGCCACCAGGGGCGGTCCCGAGGAAGAAAACGACGACGTTGGCTAATGAAAGTAGCCAACCTACGGCGCTGTCTGACTTCTTCTGATGCCACTTTTACCTTAGTCGTTGGAAGTTAGATCCACCAGATTTTGCCCAACGGAAATAGAGTTACTGCACTAGAATAGTAATATCCTTATTAAGTAAAAGTAGAGCAAAACTTTTACACTTTTACAAGTATTGGTATCGAAGAAATTTGTGAATATACTTAAATCCATTTACTCTCTAATTAATAGGGTTATCTTGATTTTCCTTTCTTTTTTATTTTGGTTGTCTACGATACTAGTGTTAATTAAAATTTTTTTGATCATTATAATTTTTTTACAAAAAAATAAAAAAATTTAAAAAATAATATATTAACTCATTTAATCGTTAGCCAAGTATAATTTTTTTATCATGATTTTTTAATTTATTTTATAACTCGGTTCCTTATGAATATTCAACCTATTTAAATCGACCCATAATTCAAAATGACGATCGAAACCCTAAATAGGTTAAACATTCATGAGGATCTGAATCATAAAATTAGTTGCGCAAACTATGGTACAAATTATAGTTAAGAAAAAAGTATGTTTGACTAGCGATCAAAAGAGTTAATCCGTTATCTTTTAAATTTTTTCGTAAAAAAAGACTATAATTGTCAAAAAGAAATTTGAGTGAGATTAGTATTGATACATAAAATAAAAAAAATAGACTAAAACCGAAATAAACCTATTCAGGGACCAAGAATGAATTTAAGCCTTTGTGAATATAAGGGAATGATAATCCTGTCTTTTACGGCTATATTTTGATCAATCATAAAATACTGACCATACCATTGCCATATACAGACACATAATTGATGAATAGTTGACAATAAGTGATTTTTATTCAGTCGGCTTTCTATTTAAAAAAAACTAATTAAATTCAGTTTAAATTATCAAAATTTATCTTTTAATAAAATTAAGCAGATAGGGGAAACATGGATGGTGAACCTCACAATTAGAGTTGGCAATAGGGTAGCGAGGGAAGGGCGATTTATACTTGAAGGAAAACTGAACAAGCCCGGGCTAAATCGAAAATCTCACTTTCGTGCTATGCATTTCAGAATCGGAAGCTTTCGACCAAGCTCAGGCTCAAATTAGTTTACCCATGAACGGATCTAGGCTTATACTTATTTAATTTATTAATCGGGACACAAAAAATTAAATCTTTAATTAAAGCGGAACTTAAAGATTATACCTTTTGTAGCGAAGTCCCTCGCGTAAAGAAAACCAAATCTTTTAGCGCGAAATCCACAAGAAATCCGAAGAATTCTCCAATACAAGTTCCGAGATAGTGTGGGCTATCGTCTACGGAGCTACCCTCGGCAATACGACTGAAAACCCAAGAAACTTGCTTCTCAAGAAACTCAAATTGAGGCTGCCCAGAATTTTTTCTCAAAATTATAGCTGCCTAGAATTTTTTTTTATCAAAATTGAAGCTGCCCAGAATTTTCTTTCTCAAATTGAAGCTGCCCGGAGTTTAAAACTGAAGAAAAACCCAGTCGCTGGTTTTCCCTGCTATACCCTCGAACTGCCGGCGAAAAGTACAGCCTAGATCGGCCACGATCTGCACGGCAGATCGCTTGGATCACCAACCGGAACGGAAGAGATCAACCAGCGATCAATGCCGGATCAGCACCCCGATTCTGAGCCAACAATCTGCCGGACAGAAAATAAAAATCGCTGCGCAGGACCAAAATCTGCTGCGAAACCAGCGAAAAAACCTGCAGGAAATTCCAGCGACTATTCTTGTGAAGAAGGTGACCGGGCTGCTCTAAAAACCAGTGGGCTGAGTTTCTTTACGAAGAAGAAAGTTATCTTGATCGACTTCGAGAGAAAACTTGACGAGGAAGACACGTTTTCTCTCTAGACCAAACTTTCTCTTTCTAGCCAAAACTTGGCTGCCAAGTTTCTTTTCTTAGGGTTTTCTTGCTGCCCAAAATGTTGTATTTATAGGAGCTTCTAAGGAGACCTAATGGGCTCTCGAGTTAGGCCTTAAATTTTGACTTTCGTTGATCGCTAAGTCTTCCCGACTAATCAACTCCAATAGACCCTTTTAAATTAATTTATTTAATCCACTTTGTTAATTTAATTTAATCGAACCCTTAGAATTAATTAATTCAAAATAGAATTAATTTCTAAATTCACTTCGTCGATCAAATATTAATTAAGCCCTTCGGATTAATTAATTTACCTTGTCGATTAGTCAAACGCATAATCGGTCGTACCACTAACGGACCAATTATGGAACTACCGCTCGAAAATGACTTTACATCGCGCCATTATTATTTCTTCTATCTCCCCACATTAAAGATCTAGTGCTCGTCGATTTATCAATTTACTGACAAATTAATTCACCGACTTCTTGGTTTCCGAGATTAGTACCACTCGACCTTTTATTATACCGAACATAAAGTTCACTGGCCAGGTTGAAAGATTTTTGGTAGGATCTGGGTTTGCACTAGCTCGATTTACCACGCAACAAAAATTTCTATTAAAGCGGAATCTTAGAAAAGTACCTTTGAAGCGTGCACTTGGTGATTCTCTTGTATGCCTCAAGACTATGACTTCACGTTGTGTGGGCAACGAACTAGAAGTCAATTGATCAGCTACTCACCACAATCCACCTGCTAGAAAACTCTAGCCCCGCAACACCTGGCACGTACTATAAACGCACCGCCTGCAGAGAGAGAAAGCTACGCGCAGCTGGTATAAACCAAGGCCAAAATTTCAGCCACTAGAAACCCAAAAACCAGCTGCACACTTTCTTGAAAATTCGACTTGGAGAGAGAAACGTTTTCTCTCTCTAGAATTTTCTCTCTCTAGAAATCCTGTGGATTACTTGTGTTATTGTTGTAATCTGAATGACTGATCCCTTGTCTATTTATAGAGTTACAAGAGAGACTCCAAGTTGGTTTAGGATTGGTCTTCCTACTGGGTTTCTGTTTTCCTTCAATCCTGTTTCTGGACTGATACAGATTCTGTTTCCTTCAATCCTGTTCCTGGACTGATACACTCCCAACTGTCACAGGGATTCACTTATCCCAATCCAGTTCCTGGGATGAATCACTCCCAACTGACACAGGGATTCACTTATCCCAAACCAGTTCCTGGGATGATTCACAACCAACTGACACAAGGATTAATTAATTTCTCAATTAATTAAATCTACATTTGTCATTAACTCAGTACATAATTAATCGTACCACTAACGGATTAATTATGGCACTACCACCCTACACCAGAATTGCTTCCGGAACAACTTAATTAAATTATATTCATAATCTCCCCACATCAAAGATATAGTGCTCGTTAATTCATTAATTTACTGATAAATTAATTCATCAACTTCTTTAATTTTCCGAGACTAGTACCACTCGACCTTTTTACTATACCGGACATAAGTCCACCGGCCAGGTTTAGTATAATAAATATTTCGAGCTCATCTCGGGAGCACCATCACCCCGGACGCACCGGTACATGGTTTCCTTTCGATAAGCAGCAGCACACCAAGTAACTAAACACGCGCACCCAAACTACCGAGATTATTGGCCACAATTGACCTCACCCTTTGGCAGATCAAAGTACACTATGTCTAATCCTCATGCCCACTCGAGTCTAGGGATTTAGAGATAGAATACAAGGATCGATTTGTCTATTAAATCAGTACAAGACAAATCATTCATAAGAGTCAAGTTCAATATGCCCCGGGCATATCTATATGATTCAATTAGTTTAGACAAACTAATTATCTGAATCACATAATAACCTAAACCGACAGTTTGTCCAAAGCTGTCTCGGTTACGAACCTCATTTATATATTATGTCTTTCAACCAATGATGAGATCTACTGTGTCGCACCAGACACCTCATCATCTACTTACATAATATAAATGGACGATTAATGCACAACCAGATATGACTGAAACACAAATCGATATATTAAACTGGGAAACTGTACAATACAAGCATAGCTTATGTATTCTACTCCAACAATCTCTCACTAATACTTAAGCTGTGCTTTAAGTATATAACTACATACAATCCTACCCAATCTGCTGCTATCTATCTTGAAAAACTGTCAAGGCTCTCCTAAGCATCTGATCGCCATGCCCTTCACGTGAGTCTCAAAGACTTTAGAAGTCAATGTTTTCGTGAACGGATCTACAAGGTTATCCTCTAATGCTATCTTAGCCATGACCACGTCTACCCTCTTTACGATGTCTCGTATCAGGTGGTACTTGCGCTATATATGTTTACTCGCCTTGTGGGCTCGTGGTTCCTTCGAGTTTGCTACTGCACTATTGTTATCACAATAAACCGTGATAGACTTCTGCAAACCAGGAATCACATCTAAGTCCACTAGGAAGTTCTTGAGCCATACTGCTTCTTTCGCTGCCTCTGATGTGGCAACGTACTCAGCCTCCATGGTAGAGTCCGTCACGCATTTCTGCTTGACACTCCGCCAAACTATGGCTCCACCTCCAAGAGTAAACACATACCCTGAGGTAGACTTGCTCTTGTCCCTGTCGCCTTGGAAATCTAAATCCGTGTAACCTCGGGGTACCAGCTCAGACGCCTGATAGACCAGAACTTGGTCCCTCGTTCTGCGCAAATACTTGAGAATGCATTTTACTGCCTCCCAATGAGCTTTCCCGGGGTTACTCTGATATCTGCTGACCATGCCAACGGCATAACAGATATCAGGCCTCGTACACAACATGGCATACAAGAGACTTCCTACTGCCGAAGCATACGGAACTGTCTTCATGGCCTCTATCTCCTCAACAGTCTTAGGAGACTGTTCCTTAGATAGAAACACTCCATGCCTGAAAGGTAGAAAACCATTCTTGGAGTTCTGCATGTTAAAACGGGCCAGAATCGTGTCTATGTACGAAGCTTGGGAGAGCGTTAACGAACATTTCCTACGATCTCGAATAATCTTGATCCCAAGGATATGTCTCGCTTCCCCTAAGTCCTTCATATCAAATTGCTTGGACAGCCATGCCTTTACGTCTGATAACACTTTCTTGTTGTTGCCAATCAATAGAATGTCATCTACGTAAAACACAAGAAACACCACTGAGTTTCCATCACGTCTGCGATATACACATTGCTCATCCGGACACTGAGTAAATCCAAAGGACTGGATTACTTCATCAAACCGGATGTTCCAAGATCTGGATGCCTGCTTAAGTCCATAAATAGACCTCTTAAGCCTGCAAACCTTATGCTCTTGGCCTTTTTCAATGAATCCCTCTGGTTGCTGCATAAAGATGGTTTCTTCAAGACTTCCGTTTAGGAAAGCTGTCTTGACATCCATCTACCAAATCTCATAATCCATATGAGCAGCTATGGCCAAGAGAATTCGGATCGACTTAAGCATGGCTACCGGGGAGAAGGTTTCCTCATAATCGATTCCCTCTTTCTGAGTATACCCCTTCGCCACCAGCCTAGCTTTAAAGGTTTCCACCTTCCCGTCAGGTCCTCTCTTACGTTTGTAGACCCACTTGCATCCAATGGGCTTAAACCCATTAGGCAGGTCCACAAGCTCCCAGACTTGATTGTGGTCAATTGACCCCATCTCGGATATCATTGCCTTACGCCAAGATTCTGTATTTTTATCTCGAAGTGCCTCGTTGTAGTTAACTGGGTCAGGTTCAGGCACACCTGGGACTAGGTTTGAAGCCTCTCCCATGCCAACGAACCTGTCAGGTTGTCTCACAACCCTCCCACTACGACGAGGCACCGCCTGTGTAGGTGCATCATCTGTGATCTCATGTGCAGTGTGTGGTGTATCTACTTGTGCTGGTGCATCAGGATTAGTAGTTTGTCGTCTAAGCTCTTCTAGTACTATCTTACTCTTGGGCTTGTGGTCTAAGACATAGTCCTCTTCTAAAAAAACTAGCGTTGGTACTTACCACCACCTTCTGATCTTTAGGACTATAGAATAGACCACCTTTCGTTCCCCTAGGATATCCTACAAACAGCATTAATTATGTTCTTGCATCTAACTTAGCCGTATCTGCCTTAAGCACATGTGCTGGGCAGCCCCAAATTCTGAGATGTCTTAGACTGGGTTTCCGCCCGTTCCACAACTCTACTGGGGTTGAAGGCACGGTTTTAGATGGTACAAGATTAAGAATATACACTGCCGTTTCCAAGGCATACCCCCAGAACGAACTTGGCAAATCACTATAGCTCATCATGGACCTAACCATTTCCATAAGAGTTCGGTTCCTCCTTTCTGCTACACCATTCTGCTGTGGCGTGCCAGGTGTAGACAACTGAGACTGAATTCCTACCTCAGTGAGGTAATCTCGAAATTCATGGGACAGGTACTCCCCACCACGATCTGAACACTGTGTCTTGATACTCTTACCATGATGCTTCTCCACATCTGCCCGAAACTCTTTGAACTTGCCAAAACATTCGGACTTGTGGCGCATTAGGTAAATGTATCCGTACCTAGAGTAATCATCCGTGAATGTCACGAAATACTTATATCCCCTTCGTGCCTAGACCGTCATAGGTCCACACAAGTCAGAATGAATCAACTCTAATACTTCTTTAGCTCTATGACCTTTTGCCTTAAAAGGTCTCTTGGTCATCTTACCTTCCAAGCAAGATTCGCCGGTTGCATAACTGTCAATATCTAATGAACCCAAAGGTCCATCATTAACCAACCTCTGAATCCTACTAAGGTATATATGACCTAGCCTTAGATGCCAAAGATAGGTTTGATTCATTTCAGAAGGTTTCTTCCTCTTATTAATGTTAGATTCTGAGCTATCTATCTCTATGTTTTGCGCAACAGGGGAATTAGAGTTAACCACAAACAAATTGTCCGCCAATGAACCAGAACAAATAAGTTTTCCATTTCTTCTAATAACAACACAGTCATCAGAAAAAATAAACTTATACCCGTTCTTCAAGAGTTTAGAAACCGAAATCAAGTTCTTTCTAAAACTCGGTACATAAAGACAATTAACTAACTCTAAGCTAGAATTTTCAAAATTCAACTTAACTACTCCCACTGCTTCTACTGACACTCTTGTAGCGTCGCCCAAGTAGATATCCAATTCGCCTTCTCTAAGCTTCTGGGTTACTTGGAACCCTTGCAAAGAATTACAAACATGGTCAGTGGCACTTGAATCCACACACCAAGTATCTGTGGGAATCGCCGCTAATACATGTCTCAGTAATTAAGGCATAATTTATCGTACTTATAAGCTTTGGACAATCCGCTTTCCAATGTCCCGTCTTATTGCACTTGAAACACTTGTCTTTCGACTTCTTCTTTGCAATATCTGGCTTAGGCGCAATTTGTGCCTTTTTAGCTACTCCCTCAAGCTTTCTCTTCTTCTTTCCAGCCTCAGGCTCAGAAGAAGATTCTAAAGCTTCGACTGCGACTAAAGCTTGCTTCTTCTCTTGAAGAAGGCTTTTAGCCGCCATCAACTCTGCTCAGAGCTCAGATAAACTCCACAACATCTTACTTATGTTGTAGTTCAACTGAATCTGCTCATAGCTTTGAGGCAAGCTCTGGAGGACAATATCGGCTTTGGTTTTACCAACGATTTTACCTCCCACTACCTCAACCTTGTTGATGTTACTAATTATGTCAATGACACGATCTCTCACAGGAGCGCTCTCAGCCTTAAGGACAATGTCCAAGTTACGACTTCCATCGACATTATTAGTTCCAGTTAAATTGTTGTTTTTCAAAATAGCAGCTAAAGGATTGAATGCCATATCGATTTAAACTGGAAAGTAAACAAACAGTGTTTCAGTTATATATGCTAGAATTTTCGAAAAAACATGAAAATTCAATTAATTATTGATTCCCTCAAAACAATAATATTAATCCACCAACATCTCATCCACCGGGATTCTCGCAAGCCACGCAGTGTGGACGTTTACGCTAACCCACATTCGTTTGAGAAGAACCAAGTTCATTAACTACACTATCTGACCAACGATCTTTTGATCAATGTAGCTAATAGTCGGTGCTTTCAGCCGTACAAGTAAGCAGCGTAACCTTGCGGGAGGAATACTGCAGATCGTACACTAAGTGTATGCCATTACGTGACTTCTGAGTTTGTTACCTCAGGATAGTGCGCCTCAGATGGAGAGGGTGTCGCATTTCTCCTAGTTAAACTCGCTCTAGTCATCTTACTCAGAAGCTCATAGTCTAGCGATCTCGGGGCTGGACTCATCCGAATGGAGGAAGGCCCTAATGCCAACGCGCAAGCCCACCCACATCGCATATGAACCCGTAATGGTGGCCATGGGGATATAACACAACCCGCTCCCACTTAGATTTCCAATTTGAGGGTTTTTCCAGTTTTAACATGCAATTAACTAACCTAAGTTATGTGCAACCATAAAACCAGACATGCTTTAATTCATGCATCTAAAATACAGCATAAAAAATAAAGCATAAAATTAAAACAATAAATACGGGAAATAAATTCGAAAAAATAAATTCCCCGACTATTATGGTTTTAATTGCTTCCATCATTTGCCTTGATCTCGTGTCCCGCCACGTCACTCGATGGAGAGAGTCTTGAACTTCAAAAAACGAAAACTGGAGGAAAAACGGGCCAAAAACAGCCCGAACAGCCCGAACGGGCCGCCCGGGCCGCAGCACGGCCCGAGGGCCGCGCTGCCTGCGCGCATAGCCCGCACGGGCCGTGCGCGAGGCCCAGCGCTCGCGCTCGCGCGCACTGCTCGCACGGGCCCTCCGCGCGCCCGTGCGCGCCCACGCGCCCGCACGGCCGCACGGGCCGTGCGCGCGGCTGCTGCGCCCTGGGCGCGGCAGCTGCTGCTGCTGCGCCCTTGATGCGGCAGCAGCTGCTGCTGGCCACCCGGCCGGCGCGACTTGCTGCCGGCGGTCGTCGCCGGCGTCGCCTCCTGCCGCCAACTCCTCATTCGCTTTTTCCCATGCTATTTGGTCTTCTTGCAATTCGTTCTGGGTTTTCCTGGGTTTCTTCAAATTCATGATAACCCAAAACCCACGAATCCAAGTTGCCCACCATAACGCCTTCGATTACAAAAAAAATAATTTTCCTACTACAAGGCATTCTAGGAAAATTAAATAATCGAAATTACATAGAAAAAATCCTACTACAGATTTGATCTAATCCTACACGGCTTCCAGCACGTGGTTATACTATTACAAACATTCATAATAAAATTAAATCCGGACAAGTCCCGGAGTTTAATTAAAACCCATACAAACGTAACCATAATAGTCGGGATTCTAAACCACCTGCAAATAAAACCATGTAATAAATCGAACAAGCACAGAACCCCCTAAACCAGGCTCTGATACCAATTGAAAGATTTTTGGTAGGATCTGGGTTTGCACTAGCTCGATTTACCACGCAACAAAAATTTCTATTAAAGCGGAATCTTAGAAAAGTACCTTTGAAGCGTGCACTTGGTGATTCTCTTGTATGCCTCAAGACTATGACTTCACGTTGTGTGGGCAACGAACTAGAAGTCAATTGATCAGCTACTCACCACAATCCACCTGCTAGAAAACTCTAGCCCCGCAGCACCTGGCACGTACTATAAACGCACCGCCTGCAGAGAGAGAAAGCTACGCGCAGCTGGTATAAACCAAGGCCAAAATTTCAGCCACTCCAAAAACCAGCTGCACACTTTCTTGAAAATTCGACTTGGAGAGAGAGAAACGTTTTCTCTATCTAGAAATCCTGTGGATTACTTGTGTTATTGTTGTAATCTGAATGACTGATCCCTTGTCTATTTATAGAGTTACAAGAGAGACTCCAAGTTGGTTTAGGATTGGTCTTCCTACTGGGTTTCTGTTTTCCTTCAATCCTGTTTCTGGACTGATACAGATTCTGTTTCCTTCAATCCTGTTCCTGGACTGATACACTCCCAACTGTCACAGGGATTCACTTATCCCAATCCAGTTCCTGGGATGAATCACTCCCAACTGACACAGGGATTCACTTATCCCAAACCAGTTCCTGGGATGATTCACAACCAACTGACACAAGGATTAATTAATTTCTCAATTAATTAAATCTACCTTTGTCATTAACCCAGTACATAATTAATCGTACCACTAACGGATTAATTATGGCACTACCACCCTACACCAGAATTGCTTCCGGAACAACTTAATTAAATTATATTCATAATCTCCCCACATCAAAGATATAGTGCTCGTTAATTCATTAATTTACTGATAAATTAATTCATCAACTTCTTTAATTT
This sequence comes from Knoxia roxburghii, assembly GCA_030378225.1. Classification (NCBI taxonomy): domain Eukaryota; kingdom Viridiplantae; phylum Streptophyta; class Magnoliopsida; order Gentianales; family Rubiaceae; genus Knoxia; species Knoxia roxburghii. The sequence goes on along the minus strand of CM059415.1, from coordinate 19,735,694 downwards.
TCCGAGACTAGTACCACTCGACCTTTTTACTATACCGGACATAAGTCCACCGGCCGGGTTTAGTATAATAAATATTTCGAGCTCATCTCGGGAGCACCATCACCCCGGACGCACCGGTACATGGTTTCCTTTCGATAAGCAGCAGCACACCAAGTAACTAAACACGCGCACCCAACCTACCGAGATTATTGGCCACAATTTACCTCACCCTTTGGCAGATCAAAGTACACTATGTCTAATCCTCATGCCCACTCGAGTCTAGGGATTTAGAGATAGAATACAAGGATCGATTTGTCTATTAAATCAGTACAAGACAAATCATTCATAAGAGTCAAGTTCAATATGCCCCGGGCATATCTATATGATTCAATTAGTTTAGACAAACTAATTATCTGAATCACATAATAACCTAAACCGACAGTTTGTCCAAAGCTGTCTCGGTTACGAACCTCATTTATATATTATGTCTTTCAACCAATGATGAGATCTACTGTGTCGCACCAGACACCTCATCATCTACTTACATAATATAAATGGACGATTAATGCACAACCAGATATGAATGAAACACAAATCGATATATTAAACTGGGAAACTGTACAATACAAGTATAGCTTATGTATTCTACTCCAACACAGGTTTAGTATAATAACCTTACGAGCTCATCTCGGGAGCACCATCAACCCGGGGAACCGGTACGTGGATTCCTCCAACCAGCAACGGCACGCAAGAAGCTAAACACCGCATACCCAACTTACCGAGGTATTGGTCTCAATTGACCTCACTCTTTGGCAAATCAAAGCATACGACACCCAACCCTCACGCCCGTCCCAATCTCGGGATTGAGAGACGGAATACTAGGACCGAATTGACTACGCCGATCAGTACAAGTCAATTCTATCCAAATTGGTCGTGCTCAATATGCCCCGGGCATATCTGTGTGATTTAAACTAGTCTAGATAAACTAATTTCCAAACCACACAATAACCTATACCGATAGTATGTTCAGACTATCTCAGTTATGAGCATACTTTTTATATATCAATACTTTAACCAATAATGGTATCTACTGTGTTTGTCGACACCCCGTTATCTAGTTCTATGATATAAAGGAACAGATTTATACTGAAACAAAATGATATGTCATCTGTGGATATTAGTTTTTGATACAAGCCATAGCTTTTCTGTATTCAAAACTAACAATCTCCCACTAATACTCAAAGCTATGCTAAGAAGTACAAAAACTATCCAACCCGCTATTACACTGCTGTCATACTGAAATCTCCAGAACACCTTTAAGCTCACTCACATGGCTCTCTCAAGAATCTGACTCCCATGCCCTCCACATGCCTCTCAAAAACCTTTGGGGTCAATGGCTTGGTGAAAGGATCTGCAAGGTTGTCCTCTGAAGCTATCTTGGCCACGATCACGTCTCCCCTCTTTACGATCTCTCGTATCAGGTGGTACTTGCGCTCTATGTGTTTACTCGCCTTATGGGCTCGTGGTTCCCTTGAGTTAGCAACTGCACCATTGTTATCACAATAAACTGTGATAGACCTAGGCAACTCTGGAACCATATCTAAGTCCATCAGGAAGCTCCGCCACGCATTTCTGCTTGACACTCTTCCATACTGTGGCTCCACCTCCTAGAGTAAACACAAACCCAGAGGTAGACTTACTCTTGTACATATCTCCTTGAAAGTCCGAATCTGTGTAACCCAATGGTACAAGCTCCTGCGCTCTATAAACTAGGACATAATCTCTCGTCCTGCGTAAGTACTTGAGAATGCATTTTACTGCCTCCCAGTGAGCCTTCCCAGGGTTACTCTTATATCTGCTAACCATGCCAATGGCAAAGCAAATATCAGGCCTCGTGCACAACATAGCATACATGAGGCTACCCACTGCAGAAGCATAGGGTACCGCCTTCATGGCATCTATCTCCTCAGCAGTCTTAGGACACTGCTCCTTAGACAAATGCACTCCATGCCTGAAAGGTAGTGATCCCTTCTTGGAGTTCTGCATGTTAAAACGGGCCAGAATCGTGTCTATGTAGGATGCCTGTGAGAGAGTCAGAGAACGTCTCCTACGATCTCGAATAATCTTGATCCTAAGGATATGTCCAGCCTCTCCCAAATCCTTCATATCGAATTGCCTGGACAGCCATGCCTTTACGTCTGACAACACCTTCTTACTGTTGCCAATAAGAAGAATGTCATCTACATAAAGTACGAGGAACACCACTATCTCACCATCACGCCTGCAATAAACACACTGCTCATCCGGAGACTGAGTGAATCCATAGGACTGGATAACCTCATCAAAACGAATGTTCCAAGATCTGGATGCTTGCTTAAGTCCATAAATGGACCTCCTAAGCCTGCATACCTTGTGCTCTTTGCCCTTAACAATGAAGCCCTCTGGTTGCTGCATAAAGATGGTCTCCTCAAGACTTCCATTAAGGAAAGCTGTCTTGACGTCCATCTGCCAAATCTCATAGTCCATATGAGCAGCTATGGCCAAGAGAATCCGGATCGACTTAAGCATAGCTACCGGGGAAAAGGTCTTCTCATAATCGATCCCTTCTTTCTGAGTATACCCCTTCGCCACAAGCTTAGCCTTGAAGGTCTCAACCTTCCCGTCAGATCCTCTCTTTCGCTTGTAGACCCATTTGCACCCAATAGGCCTAAACCCATCAGGAAGGTCTACCAGCTCCCAGACTTGATTTGAGTCCATAGAACCCATCTCAGCAATCATCGCTCTTTGCCAAGAATCTGCATCTTTATCCTGGAGAGCCTCATTGTAGTTAACTGGGTCTGGTTCATGAGCACCAGGGATAAAGTCCGAAGACTCACCCAAACCCATGTACCTCTCGGGCTGTCTCACAGCCCTCCCACTACGACGAGGCGCAGCCTGTGTAAGAGCATCATCTGTGATAGTGTGTGCAGTTTCCTGTGGTGTGTCTTCCTGTACGTGTGCATCTGGAATAGTGGACTGACTTCTAAGCTCTTCCAATACTACCTTGCTGCTTGACTTGTGATCTAAAATATAGTCCTCCTCAAGAAATCTGGCATTGGTGCTGACCACCACCTTCTGATCGTGAGGACTATAATATAAATCACCTCTCGTTCCTTTGGGGTAGCCTACAAACAGCATAACCTTAGATCTCGTCTCTAACTTGCCTGCATATGCCTCGAGCACATGTGCTGGACAACCCCAAATCCTGAGATGTCTCAGACTAGGCTTGCGCCCATCCCACAACTCTAATGGGGTCGTTGGCACAGACTTAGAGGGCACAAGGTTGAGGATATAACATGCTGTATCTAAGGCATAACCCCAAAACGAGGTAGGCAACTCACTGTAACTCATCATTGATCTAACCATCTCCATAAGAGTCCTGTTCCTCCTCTCTGCTACTCCATTCTGCTGGGGTGTGCCAGGTGCAGACAACTGGGTCTGAATACCCTCCTCTGACAAATAGGTCCTAAATTCACTAGAGAGGTATTCGCCACCGCGATCAGACTGCAGTGACTTGATACTCTTACCCAGATGGTTCTCCACTCTGCCTTGAATTCTCTGAACTTGCCAAAGCATTCAGACTTGTGGCGCATCAGGTATATGTATCCATATCTAGAGTAATCATCCGTGAAAGTCACGAAATACTCATAACCACCTCTAGCCTGAACTGACATAGGCCCACACATGTCAGAATGAATCAGCTCTAAAACCTCCTTGGCCCTATACCCCTTCGCCTTAAAAGGCTTCTTGGTCATTTTACCCTCCAAGCAGGACTCACAGGTTGAATAGCTGTCAATATCTAGTAAGTCCAAAGACCCACTCTTGACCAACCTTTGAATCCTACTAAGGTTGATATGACCTAGTCTCAGGTGCCAAAGATAAGTCTGATTCAAAGGGGAAGATTTCTTTCTCTTATTATGATTCGGTGATGAGTTACTAGTTTCTGTGTTTTGCATAACTGGGGAGTAAGTCTTGATTAAAAACAGATTGTCAACCAATGTACCGGAACATATATGTTTCTGGCATTTTCTTATAAAAACCGAACCGTCAGAAAATACACACTTATAACCATCCAAAATAAGTTTCGAAACCGAAAGCAAGTTCTTTCGAAAACTGGGTACATAAAGACAATCATTTAAAAGTAAAATAGAGTCTGAAAAATAAAGACTAATCACTCCCACTGCAGCCACAGAAACTCTGGTAGTATCCCCAAGGTAAACCTGCAACTCTCCATCTCTAAGCAGCCGGGTCATTTGGAACCCCTGCAAAGAATTACAAACGTGATCAGTGGCTCCCGAATCCACACACCAAGTATCCGTGGGAATCGGCACTAAACACGTCTCAGTGACTAGGGAGAATTTACACATACCTCGAGGCTTTGGGCAGTCCTTCTTCCAATGTCCTGCTTCGCCACATCTGAAGCATTTTCCACTCGACTTCTGCTTCTTGGCAATGCCTGCCTTGGGTCGATGACTGGTTCCTGCTTTCTGACCTCTCTTCCTCTTTGCTTCCTGGTTTTGGGCCCAGCAGAGGAACCTGAGGGACCAACAGTAGCCAAGGCTTGCTTCTTCTCAGCGAAGAGGCTCTCAGCAGACACCAATGCAGTCATGAGCTCAGAAAGTGAATATGAGAGATTCCCCATATTATAGTTCAATCGAAACTGCTCAAAACTGGGAGGCAAGCTCTGAAGGATGATATCGACCTGGGTCTCCCCATCAATATCACCTCCCAATACCTCAATCTCATTGATGCAACCAATCATCTCCAGCACGTGATCTCTCACTGAAGTGCCCTCAGCCATCCTGGCATTCATGAGTTTCCTCATAGCTGACTGCCTGGCTGCCCTACCCTGATGTCCAAACATCTCCCTGAGGTTGAGCATCATATCGTAAGCTGAGGTCATCAACTGATGCTGGTGTCGTAGTACACTCGACATGGAAGCCAAGATGTAGCACCTGGTCATCTCATCAGCTTTCTGCCACCTCGTATATGGCTCTCGCTGCTCAGGTGTGGCATCCTCACTGGGCTTAGGGGGGCACTCCTCAGTGAGCACGTACTTATAACCCTCAGCGGTTAGGACAATGTCCAGGTTTCGTTTCCAATCAATGTAATTAGGACCGGTGAGTTTGTTTTGGTTCAGAATGACAACTAGCGGGTTAAACGACATATCAACTGAAAATAATGAAAAAACATGTCTCAGTATACTTTTCGAAAATATTGAAAAATCCTCAGAAAAGAAATATAATCTTCTACCGACATCTCTCCCACCGGGATTAACGCAGGTCACGTTGGGTGAACGTCTACGCCAACCCACATTCGTTCGAGAAGAACCGAAGTTTATTAATTTCATTATCTGACCAACGATCTTATGATCAATGAAATTAATAGTCGATAATTTTAGCCGTACACGTAAATAGCATTACCTCGTTGGGAGGGATACTATAAACAGTACACTAAGTGTATGCCATTACGTGACTTCAAAGTTTGTTACTTAGGGTACTAATGCGCCTCGGTTGGCGAGGGTGTCGCAACTTTTCCCAATTAAACGCACTATAGTCATCCCTTTAGAAATTCATTCCAGCGATATCTGTGATTGAAAACTCATCCGTAGGGAGGAAGTTTAACCACATCACCAATGAACCCGTAATGGAGGCCATGGGGCTATTAACCAACCCGCTCCCACTTAGATTTTTAAAATAATTTCAATTCGCCCTAGTTTTCTTGGTTCTCCATTTCGGTTTTCTACATAATTAGGAATCACCCAAAAATTACGATAAACCAAAATCCGGGTTTTCTCAGTTTTCTACGTAATTAGGAATCACCCAAAATTACGATAAACCAAAACCCCACGTAATTAGGAATCACCCAAAATTACGATTAAACCAAAACTTGCGAATGTAATTAAGTTTGAGGATTTTTACGTTTTAACATGCAATATCTTAACTATGGATATTCGCACCCATAAAACCGTTGGAGTTTTAATATGCGAATAATCTACCTTAGTTAATTGCACATTACCTTTTTGAAAAAACTTTTGGTTTGAATTTCGTTCATGCAAAATAAAACGAAAATGACACAATCAATGAAAAAATCATAAATACGGGAAATTAAATAAAATAAAATTTCCCGACTATTATGGCCTTCTCTATCGTTGATTCCTCGACGCCTCGGTGACACTTCCCGTCGTGTCGCTCCCACTCGTTATTTGGATTCCTCTCGATTCGCCCGGGTTTTCTCGGTTTATTCCGTAATTAGGAATCACCCAAAATTACAATAAACCAAAACCCGCGAATATAAGTTACCCAAAATAACGTCTTCGTCATAGTACAAAAATTCCTATATACAAAGGCGTTTTTCTAGGAATTTAAAGACGACATGATTAGATCAAATCCTACTACAAGATTTTTCTAATCCTACACGGCTTCCAGCTCGTGGTTATTACTATTACAGAAATTTCCATTCAAAAATAAAACGAGCCCGGACATGTCCCGGGGTTTATGAATGAAAATTAAATTTCTACCATAATAGCCGGGAAACCAATAACCACCTGTTTATACATTTTGACAAAAATAATAATGCCAAAATAAAGCAGTGTAATAAATCAAACAAGTATAAGACCGAAACCAACGCTCTGATACCAATTTGAAGGAAAACTGAACAAGCCCGGGCTAAATCGAAAACCTCACTTTCGTGCTATGCATTCCAGAATCGGAAGCTTTCGACCAAGCTCAGGCTCAAATTAGTTTACCCATGAACGGATCTAGGCTTATACTTATTTAATTTATTAATCGGGACACAAAAAATTAAATCTTTAATTAAAGCGGAACTTAAAGATTATACCTTTTGTAGCGAAGTCCCTCGCTTAAAGAAAACCAAATCTTTTAGCGCGAAATCCACAAGAAATCCGAAGAATTCTCCAATACAAGTTCTGAGATAGTGTGGGCTATCGTCTACGGAGCTACCCTCGGCAATACGACTGAAAACCCAAGAAACTTGCTTCTCAAGAAACTCAAATTGAGGCTGCCCAGAATTTTTTCTCAAAATTATAGCTGCCCAGAATTTTTTTTTATCAAAATTGAAGCTGCCCAGAATTTTCTTTCTCAAATTGAAGCTGCCCGGAGTTTAAAACTGAAGAAAAACCCAGTCGCTGGTTTTCCCTGCTATACCCTCGAACTGCCGGCGAAAAGTACAGCCTAGATCGGCCACGATCTGCACGGCAGATCGCTTGGATCACCAACCGGAATGGAAGAGATCAACCAGCAATCAATGCCGAATCAGCACCCTGATTCTGAGCCAACAATCTGCCGGACAGAAAATAAAAACCGCTGCGCAGGACCAAAATCTGCTGCGAAACCAGCGAAAAAACCTGCAGGAAATTCCAGCGACTATTCTTGTGAAGAAGGTGACCGGGCTGCTCTAAAAACCAGTGGGCTGAGTTTCTTTACGAAGAAGAAAGTTATCTTGATCGACTTCGAGAGAAAACTTGACGAGGAAGACACGTTTTCTCTCTAGACCAAACTTTCTCTTTCTAGCCAAAACTTGGCTGCCAAGTTTCTTTTCTTAGTGTTTTCTTGCTGCCCAAAATGTTGTATTTATAGGAGCTTCTAAGGAGACCTAATGAGCTCTCGAGTTAGGCCTTAAAATTTGACTTTCGTTGACCGCTAAGTCTTCCCGACTAATCAACTCCAATCGACCCTTTTAAATTAATTTATTTAATCCACTTTGTTAATTTAATTTAATCGAACCCTTAGAATTAATTAATTCAAAATAGAATTAATTTCTAAATTCACTTCGTCGATCAAATATTAATTAAGCCCTTCGGATTAATTAATTTACCTTGTCGATTAGTCAAACGCATAATCGGTCGTACCACTAACGGACCAATTATGGAACTACCGCTCGAAAACGACTTTACATCGCGCCATTATTATTTCTTCTATCTCCCCACATTAAAGATCTAGTGCTCGTCGATTTATCAATTTACTGACAAATTAATTCACCGACTTCTTGGTTTCCGAGATTAGTACCACTCGACCTTTTATTATACCGAACATAAAGTTCACTGGCCAGGTTTAGTATAATAACCTTACGAGCTCATCTCGGAAGCACCATCAACCCGGCGAACTGGTACGTGGATTCCTCCGACCAGCAACGGCACGCAAGAAGCTAAACACCGCATACCCAACTTACCGAGGTATTGGCCTCAATTGACCTCACTCTTTGGCAAATCAAAGCATACGACACCCAACCCTCACGCCCGTCCCAATCTCGGGATTGAGAGACGGAATACTAGGACCGAATTGACTACGCCGATCAGTACAAGTCAATTCTATCCAAACTGGTCGTGCTCAATATGCCCCGGGCATATCTGTGTGATTTAAACTAGTCTAGATAAACCAATTTCCAAACCACACAATAACCTATACCGATAGTATGTTCAGACTATCTCAGTTATGAGCATACTTTTTATATATCAATACTTTAACCAATAACGGTATCTACTGTGTTTGTCGACACCCCGTTATCTAGTTCTATGATATAAAGGAACAGATTTATACTGAAACAAAATGATATGTCATCTGTGGATATTAGTTTTTGATACAAGCCATAGCTTTTCTGTATTCAAAACTAACAATACTCTACTCCTATGATCATAAACAATTTTGGTCTATTCATATAATAGGACACTACTTTATATTAAGGGGCCATTTGGTAAACTTGACTGGAATTAGAATTGGAATCAGAATCGAAATGGGTATGATTGAAGTAAAAATGGATATGGATTTTATGAATTAAATAAAACTATTTGTTTTGTAAGACAGATTTGGGTATCATTGATGGGTGTCAAACCAATAAAAAATAAAACCTTATCTAGAAGATTTTTAAGTAGCACAGTATGAGTAAGATCTTCTCCACAAGGAACATCGAAGTGAGTTTAATTTAGTTAAAAGCAAGTAATCAAAAGGGGTTTTTTTGAATTATGACTATTTATCAAAATTCAATTAAAATAAATGGAAGGAAATAAAAAAATTGATAAACTCAAATTTGGGAAAAGCTAGCTCTAGTCAAAGGAATTGTTTACACTCGATACGAAAAATTGATCATCGATGTAAGAATTTACCCAATTAACTTATAACTATATTGGTTATCATTGTTGAAACCCCCTAACCATTCAATCATATTAATTTAGCACCATCAATTAAGAAACCTTTGTTAATTGCATCTATAGTCAAATAATCAGTTCTGGAACCTCCTAAAACACAAATTTTGATAGTCAAAGACCCAATTCAAACAACAATTAAGCAAACCTTGTTCCATTGTAATTTAATTATTTATTCTCTTCAAAACGCTAATCTACGTACCTCGTGATTAGTTGAATTAAAACTCTTAGAAATACCGAACCTCGTGTATTCAAGTTAATTAGACTACATAAGAAGATTTGAATGCTACCAGTGATTCAAATAATGCCAAATAATTCACAATACAAATCAAGAGAATAAATAAATAATTATAAATTAATTGGTATTAAAACATAATTAGATCTCACAATTTAATCGTCATCGAGAGTTTAAATTCCTTTGACTAGATTAAAGAATTTAGTTACACATAATTGAAAAGTAAAACATAATATAAAAATTGTACTTCATTAATTAAAATAAAAGAAAAGGATAAAGCGGAGTACTAGTCGTAGTAACCGCACAACAGAACCAAACCCAAAGCTGCCGTCCCAAGCTTCTTGTTGCCGAAAACGTCAGTGACCAAGCTAAACTGAGTACTATATGTTTACTGGATTGCTATTTGTATCATGGAATTGCTATTTGTATCACAAAAAAAAATAAAAAAATATAATAAAAAGACCAAAACGCCCTTATGGTGCAACCTTTGCAAAAAATACTAAGTGTGGGACAAAAACACACAAAAAATGCGTTTGTATCATGCTAAAAAATGCACATAAAAAACGTTTTCTACATGTAAAAAATAAGTAAGATTGCGTTTGTAAGGGTTTAAAACGCCAAAACTCAACGTTTTTAACAAAATTAAACGCATCAAATTTGCGTTTTGTACAAGCATAAAACGCAAATTCGCTGCGTTTTTACCATGGACGAAACGCCAAAATGGGGCGTTTCGTACACGGTTCGCTCACGGAAACGCGGCGTTTCCGGCCCGAAAATGACATAAAATCCCCCAAATTGGCAGCCGAACCATTTGGGCAATTTTTTCTCAAAAATTCAGTGCAAAAACGCAAAAGAGGTTAGATTTTGTAGGCCAAAAACGCAAAGCATGGACGGAGGAGATGGCGAACAATCACGAAAGCACGGAGCGGGCAAAGGTCCATTGATTAACTGGGTAAACATCGATATGAATTTGAGTTTTTCTGCATTTTTTGGTGTTTATATTGCGTTAATTTTGTTAGAAATCGTTGTTTATGTGCGTTTAGGTATGTAGAAACGCTAATTGGTATGAATTTGGAGGATTTTTGACGCCGGAATAGCCGGCCGCCGGTGTTTTGGGGTCTCAAAACGCCATCGGCCGGCGTTTTGAGACCTCAAAACGCCAGCCGGCCGGCGTTTTGAGACCCCAAAATGCCATCCGCCGACGTTTCGAGAGTCTCAAAACGCCATCGGTCCGGCGTTTTAAGACTCTCGAAACGCCATCGGAAGGCGTTTTTGGGGTCTTAAAACGCCATCGGCCGGCATTTTGAGACTCTCAAAATGCCGGCAGATGGCGTTTTGAGTATCTCAAAACGCGATCTGATGGCGTTTTGAGATACTCAAAACGCCGTTGGACGGCGTTTTGGGATATTCAAAACGCCGTGCAACGGCGTTTTGAGAAGTTGTTTGCGTTTTGAGAGTCTCAATACGCCGAAAGCTTGCGTTTTGATTTAAATTGATTTCTTGAATGTTACAATATAATTGATTCATTTTATTCATTTATTTATTTATTTATGCAATTATTCGTTTATTTATTTAGGGTGGCGCTAAGTTAAAGCCACAAGGTGATAGGCAGCGTCCCACAGCTTCTGCTAGAAGGCAGAAGGTGCCTGTTATTAGGGGAGGTGGTGGTAGACGGGGAGGTGGGATTGTTATATCCGAGGGAGTACGGGGAGGTCGTGGTGGACGGGTAGGTGGCGATGACTCCTCATTTCAGTTGAGGGATGAGTATTACGATACTACTGATTCCGATGACACTGATGCGAGTGAGGATGAGCAGTTTGGGCATGAGGAGGAGTTTGAGCATCCCCATGAGCAGTCACGGCAGGGGGACGCTAGTGGGAGTGGACGGCCACTAGAGGATCAGGGTGAGGGGGATACCTACGGAGGTGACCCTTCTCACCCACATGCTGAGAGGACGATCCGGTATAGGAATCCGGACCACGGACAGTTCAAGGAGGTGGATCCTGCTGCAGGTACGCGTTTTAATTTAATTTTATTAGTATTTTTAATAAGTAATTGATTTAATTTAATTGTTCATAAAATGAGAATTTGTTATTGATTGACTTAATTGTGCGTTTTTTATGTAGTTCAGTAATTATTTTAATTCGTATATGTATTTGCTTGACTTATGTATGTTTTTCTTTATTTATTTTAATTATGTGTACTTATTTTTAATTACCTTTATTTAATTACGTTTTTTGTTTATGTTATACATTTAATTTACTTATATATTTATATATATATGTTGTCGATATAGTTCCCCCTAGGAAACGCGCGCGGGAGGATCGAAGTTGGATAGTTACAGGGTCCATTGAGGGGGGCCCTATAGATGATAGCCTCATTCCTAGCTTTTTAGGGCATGTGGTATCTAGATATTGGCAGAAGGGGGTGCCTACTAGATACCACCTTAGATGCCACAATAGAGGCAGCATGTACGACCTGTTTGAGAGGTGGATCGGATCCATGACGGTCGATGGTGCCCAGATTTTGAGCGGGACAGGCCTTGGACACCTATCTCGCATTATGCACCGGAGCATTGATGAGCCTCTCATCAATGCGTTTTTGGAGAGGTGGCAGCCGGATACGAATTCGTTCCACCTCCCCTTCGGAGAGATGACCATCCTCCTGATACGAATCTCCTACACGATGTGTGGGAGATTTTGAGGATTCCAATAGATGGTCGACTCATCACGGAGGTTACACCGTCGCCCACCGTACTGTCATGGTCGAGAGGATTGCTAGAGATTCCTCCTGAGGAGCGTATAGACGGGGAGCTGTATAGGAATGGCGGATTTTCTACTCAGCGGGTGATCGAGCGGTGTATGCAGCGTGCCAGGGATGATTCGGACGTTGCTGTTTTAGTATGAAGCCTTATTGGGACTTGTCTGTTTACAGACAAAAGTTCCAATAAGTTTATGCCAGCCCCTGTGGTACAGGTTAGGAAGGGGCTGGACCAGATTGGCCAGGAGGCATGGGGTACCGCGACACTTGCGTACCTGTATCACCATCTAGGGTGCGCGAGTCGTCACTGGACGCAGACAGTGGCTGGATGCTTGACTCTATTATAGTCATGGATCTACGAGCACTTTCCTGATTTCAGACCCCATCCTCTGCCTCTTCCATTGCATGCCACTCAGCCGCGTGCAGCGATGTGGGCCATCGACCACCACCGGGCCACAGAGCAGCGCTTAGCCGCCATACGACTTGCGCTGGACGAGATGACAGCCGACATGGTTAGTAAATAGTTATATATTTTACCAAATATATTTTGATTTAATCTATTTTCATATATTTTATTATTCACAATTTTTAACTAATTTTCAAAGGTCACTTGGATGCCATACGGACGGGATGCCGTTTCGCGGACGCCGAGGACCCTGTACAGAGGACTTATTGCGTACAGGGACCACATCGAGCCTTACATGCCAGATCGATGCGTCCGCCAGCTTGGGTATGTCCAGTGGATTCCAGCGCGCTTCATCCGTCCGGGTCGGGACACTTACCGCGGATACTCAGGGAGACCATACGTAGTACGACACGCCGTTGAGTATGCAGAGTCTGCTTGGGAGGAGTTCGGCACGTCGTCCATGGGTATTTCCCTCGCTGGCTGACAACGGACAGGTGGAGCTGTTTCTCGGAGTGCTGCGATCGACGGCTATTTGGAGTGGTTTCGTCCCCGATCACATCCGCGCGTACTTCCCCCCGATCCCCAGGCTGCTATAGAGCCTCCTCGACCACGTCGCGCCGCCTCAGAGTTTGTAAGTATTCATGTTAATTAATGTAAATTATTTATTTGTTAAATTATGTTCATGTGAATCTAATATATTGTTTATCTATTTGCAGTGGATGGGTCAGTATGGTCAGCTACATCATGCATTATTAGATGTAGTGCGGGAGAGCGTTCCTGATTTGTACGATCAGTTCGCATCTCGTACTGCAGATCTAGAGGATGAGTTCGACCGTTCGATATGATTTTTGATTGTACTATTTTTGTATACATTATCCACATAATATATTATTATTTTGCTGATTATATTTTATTGTCTTCTTCATATATATGTTGTATTTTTATACGTATATTTCTTCAAAACCCAAAATAAATATTAGTAAGCACAAGATAATAGTAATAAAACATATGTCACATAACAATATACATCCTAGCCATCACGGAGTGCATTCCAAGCATTAAATCTAGCTTCCAAATTTTGTGGCCAATCACCTACATTTTCAGCATGACGCTGATGGTGCCAAACGAAGCTCAACAGCGGGATATGGCACTCATCGACCACATCGACACGTACATAATGGTTCCCATTTACAAGGGCGAGCGCTATAACCCTTTCAGGTTGTGTGTCGCCAGTGGAGCAATACAAAGGTAATACAGAATAATTTCCATCTGAACGAGTACGGTCAAACTGTATTACCAGTGCATTTGCATAAGTGGCGAGAGGGAACAAATCCGTAGGTGTAGCCATCCAATGCTGCTCACCACAATCAGTGCCTTCGAAATTTATTCACCTAAGTACCATAGCCACAAAATCACCATCGGAGGGACGCAACTCCAACGATTGGAATACACCCCTATACCTGTCCGGGTGGCTCGTAATCTCTCCACTCAATGACCTACGAGCTAATCTCCAATATTTCTCGTGGCCAAAAAGGTAAGTAGAAATTACTCGAAAACCACAATGGCCATCCCCATTTACATCTGACCACCCTGTACAATAAGGCTGAAAAAATGCTGGCACACACTGAATGTCTCCACCAGACCCTGTTAAGTAATTATGTTACATTAAATAAACAAACCTTCATCATTTATTTATTTAATTGACTAAATTAAAGGACTTATTTACCTGTCCTTAATGGAGATTCACCATCAAAACCCGTATGAATGCGGTGTGATCGACCTGTCGAGCGACCGGATGAACGACACCTGCCACGGCGGCCACGTTCGCTCTTTCTCGTGAACTCCACTCGCGCATAACAGAATGATGTAATCTATTTGGTGGTCGCCCCCTTTGGGGTCCCGAGGTACCTGGCTCTCCAACACTGGCCATGTCAGGGTACATATGCTCTACGTACGCCCTATTCAACAGCCGGGCCAAAAAAGACGGACTGGTAGATACGGTGGGGACTACTTCCTCGTTGAAATACCTTAAAAAACAAATATATCAACTCCAAATATTTCTTAAAAATATAAAATGTCAATTCAATTGAATAATATTAAAGTTCATAATTTAAAAATGCACCTGATGTCCTCATCAATGTAATTCGCATCACCATGTGATGGCACAATGGTCAGTCTCTTCCAAAACTCATGCACGTGGGGAAGTAAGGGATATTCAGGCAATGACTGTGCCTTGAATATGTCACACGCACAGGGAATCCCACGTGTCACCTTGGGCACACATCCACATCGCTCGAGTACAAGGCCTGCCAACTTATTCTTTCGTCGAACTTCTTTCCTAACCAACTTCAGACAATGGTGTGACACGTACTTGTTCAAATAACAGTATGGATATCCCTGCATACTTGTTTGAGTCGTGGAGATGGAAGCCTCAAGAGAGCCTCTATAATAATGTCAATTAAAAATAAAATTAATTGAAACATCTAAAATAAATAAAAGCATACCAAAAAATGAATGATATGACATTAAATAACATCTGCTATAAACAATTAAATAAGTAAACTAACCCGATGTGAGGGTACAAATGGCTGAGGTGAGAGTCGATCTTTGTGAACAAAGTGTCAAGGGAATTGGTGGAAGAATTAAGCCAATCTTTCATAGCAGCATGCGAAGCCTCTACTCTGTTAGTGGAAGTATTACCAAAGTGGAGAAATTGATTTGTCCAGGCTCGAAAAAATTTCTCCTTATGAATGAGCCATGTTGTCTCTAGATATTCAACAGCCAACGGCTCAAGGAGAGTGTACTTAACCTTGAAATTCTGCAATAAACGATTAAATTCCTCTACTGTCGGAGCCTTAATGATTTTCTTCCACCAGCTGTCATGAATATCACATGCTAAATTTTTGTTTCTCCTCCCAACATTTTTTTCCAACCACGCATTCACATCACGCCCAATATGCCACAAACATAACAAGTGATGTGAAGCGGGAAAATGCTCCTTAATCGGCTGTAACAAACCCAACTCCCTATCTGTCACAATCACACTAGGTGACAAACTAGCCGGCAGCAAAAATCTCAAGTTCCTCATAACCCAGTCATATGTATCCTGTTTCTCATTCCTAACAATAGCAAATGCAATATTGAAATTCTTATTTGTAGGAGTCATACCTACCATCTCGACGACAGGCATTTGGTACTTGTTGGTCTTGTAGGTAGAATCAATCCCAACCACCCAATACCATCTGTGGAACATCTGAATTGATGTTGGATGTGCAAAGAAGACATGTGTGATCTCATCAGTGTTCGCATCCTTCAGAATCTTCAGATAGTACTGCTTCTCCTCAGCCAAATGAATAAATTGCTGCCCAATATTCCTACCTTCCAAACCGGCGGTCTTCATCTCTCCTTTCAAATTGTACACAGATTTGATTGGTACCTGGGAATCGGGAAACTGTTTATTCACAGCTTCCCAAACACACTTTGGCTTAACATTCGAACGAAGCATAAATTCAGCAACAGCCTTTGAATCCTTTGTAAAATGGCTCAACTGTCTGTGACCATATGGATGCATTATACCTGTAAATCACATTTAATTATAATAACAATTAATACATACAACACATCAATCAACTTAATTAATATTATGCGCAAATAATGAAATACCAGTGTGATTGTGAGTTGACGCTGCTCCTGGGTTTGTATAAACCTTGTGACGTCCCAAATCAATTCGCTTACAAGTCAACCTAAAGGGGCAATTAGTGCCGCTCCTTCTTGTATTCTTCCGTCTAGTTGGGAGAGGGGCTTTGGCAGGATCTCTCCATCGCTTGCACGAGAAGTAGTACGTCGCAAATCCTTGGTTACCTCCCCTCTTTGTAATTACAAACTTCAGCCTCTTAGCTATTTTCTGGCAATATTTCAAAGCCTTGCCAATAGTTCGAAACTCTCTGTCAATCTTGAAATATCCACTCAAATCTGCGCCAGGTTCAAGTTCCACCGGCTCCCCTTGAGTATTATCCGCCTCATTGTCATCTACATCCTCCTCTTCATCGTCATCCTCCTCTTCATTCTCCGCCTCCTCATCATCATCATACACCTCATCCTCATCGTACTCATCATTGTTAGACTGTAGGTGAATACACAGATTAATTAAAATCACAGCACAGTTATGATTCTTGCAATCAAAAAACGCAACAGTTTGAAGTTTCATGCAACATGAAATGCTATTTTTTTGCGTTTCTTCCAAGCAAAAACGCTACAAATGTGCGTTTCATCCAAAAAAAACGCTATCACAGTGCGTTTCATGCAACCAAAAACGCACCAAGATGTGGTTTCCAGCTACCTAAAACGCAGAACTTTTTATATAATGCATGTCAAAAACGCAGCACTTTTTATATAATGCATGTCAAAAACGCAACACTTTTTATATAATGCATGTCAGAAACACTCAAAAACGACGTTTTTAACACTCAGAAATGCTAAAAATCGACGTTTAACCGCTTCCTAAACGTCATTTTAGCGTGTTTCGACATACAATATTTTTTTAAAAAATTTATATAACTTTAAGGTTCGGAAACTTACCATATCGTGATGATTCGCTTGCTAAATATTATTTCGCTGTCAACTGAATGATCCAACAAATGTTTTTAAGTTAAGAATTTGTCTGGATTTGATTTTAGGATAGTTGTTGTGTATGAGTTTTTCATCCAATTCACATGAATGTATGTAAACGTTTTTGAACTTCTGTACAGGTAAAAAACGCATCATTTTAACGAGCGAACCATGGTGAAAACTTCACGTTTTGACGTTTTTGACTGTCAAAAACGCACCATTTTAAAGAGCGAACCATGGTGGAAACTTCACATTTTTGCGTTTTTGACAGCAAAAAACGCACTCATTTGGCGTTTGTAACATATAAAAACGCAATTTTAGGTAAATTTTGTATGTCCAAAACGTTTTTACCTTGCGTTTTTTGAGAGATTAAAACGCAATTTTGCCCCGTTTTTTGACATAAAATCTGTCAATTTATCAAGAATTTTGTTCATAAGGGCATTTTGGTCATTTTATTATTATTATTATTTTTTTGTGATACAAATAGCAAATTTGTGATACAAATAGCAAGTCCCATATGTTTATTACCTAAACTTGGCGGCGCACCATAATGCCAAATTATTAAGTACTAGAGGGGTTGGCCGATAAATTAAAATTTTGAAAAAAAAGACAAACACATAATATAAAAATACCATTCCCTCCCTTCTTGACTCTATTTTCTAAAAATTGAGAATAAGAAATAAAAAGATAGGTTGAAAAAATTTTCTTAAAATTGAGGGTAAAAAATAAAATAATAGTTTCAAGATATTTGGTAAAATAGAATGCATGTAGGAGTATGGAAAACTATTTAGTGAGAATGATTGTTGGAGAGAAAAGAATGAAATACCTTATGTATGTTGAAGAATTAATTCATTATTGAAAAAATCTGATTGATTTTACGAAAAATTATGCAAAAATTTATTTTCATTCATTTGGCGTGCAAGTGGTTTAGGAACACTTGGCCTTTAGTTTGAATCTTCATTTCTATGTTCCAAATGTTCTCTATCTACTTCAATTTTTGCGTCTTGCAAGTAAATAATAATACTATCTTTTTAATTGGTTTTCCTTTTGTGGGGATGTTCTTGAACATTCAAATCATCACCAAATGATGATACCACATAACGTAGCTATTTTAATGGATGAAACTCTTCAGATCATCTTATTAGCTAACACATTAAAACTCTTCAGATTTATCCATCAAGCCAAAATTGTCAGACATACCATAAATAACATGTAGATACGAATTACATAGAAAGAGAACTCAAGGATCTAACTTTTATGACTGGAAAGAATCAGGATAGAAATCCCTTTGATTCGATTCCGTTCCTCGTGTGTGCATACATGTATTTGAAGACCCTTCGGATTCTCTTTTTTCTAGTTCTCTCAAACAGAAACAGTAGCCCTTACTTAACCACGAAATGAAATTCTTCTTATCTACAGATCAAGATAATTGCCAAAAATGTCCATGGATCAAACTAATATCCTCAAAAGGCACAATGTCATACCATGCAGTAATTTTACTATCTAAACATGAATTTTTATAGCATAGCAAGATACATACGTCAATACATTTGCAAAGTCATGCACGTACACCAATATAATCATGTACCGTAAAAATTGGTTTCAGTGCTCAAGTAGCTGCAGTGTATTTGTTAAGGAGCACATACTCTGCAGAAGACTGAAAAAGGTTAATGAAGAACAATTTGATATCATCCAGTAATTCGGGAACAACATCAACAGCAATTCTCAAAACCCTGCAGCTTATCTGTGACAGTGCAAATAAATAAAGAAACAAGGATTATCCTGTGTCTGAATCAAGGGAATGAATAAACAGGATGTTGACAGTTGGACAAAACAGTGTAGTCAATTTCCTCCTTGTAAGCTCCCATCAAGACAAGCCACAGATAAGGCAAATAAGTCGACCAAAATACCTGTTTAGATAGTTACTGGTTATCAGTGACCTCTTTTGTTTCTATAAAATTAAGGTAACAACACAATCAGTGTTACCCTTCACCATCATCTCTGCAGAGTTACTGGTTATCAGTGTCCCCAGAATTACCTTTCACTATTACCCTTCACCATCATCTCTGCAGCTTTGCCCTCCCTCGGAAATACATGTAGAGTTGATGTTGATGCAAATGAATTTGAACCAGTGGAAAGGAATGAGCACATTTTTATTTCTTGTGGTTTTCGTGACTGTTTATGCCACATAAAAACTGAATATCTATTGAGCAGAAGCAGCATATTCAAACCTGGAAAACCCATATGCTGAGAAGTGATTTGAGACAGAACAGACCAAATCCGATAAAGTAGAAAATCTGTTCATCGGAAAAACATAAATAATAATTTACCCCTAAAATCATGTTCATGCAAAGTATCATATGCGATATTTTAAGAAATCCAGAACTTGGATGGCTGCTTCTTTTAACCATAATCAACCAAAATTAAGGAACATAGCAACAGTTTAAAGACAGAATCATGCACAAGACAGATAAATGCTCATCATTACTACCCCAACGAAGGCGTTCTTGCCAATGAGATCTACAGCAGACAAATAATGTAATCTAATAAAAAGGAAAATCCAGTTTAAGTGAGGGGCAAAGAGGAAACACAATTACAGCAGCCGCATTACCTTCATATAGTTCTGGTAATGCATGCTTGCATGGCAATTGGTGATTGAGCAGTCCTTTAAAATGCATGCTTGTATGGTAATGACTTGTATATTCTCATTGTGATCATTAGTTTTTTCTTTTCTTTTTTTTTACAATCCTTGATCACTTGCACTGCTTCCAAAGGTCGAGCTTAATGAAAGTGACGCAGGCAACTGCTTTGGACATGAGGCACCAACATTGACGTTTGAAAATACTTCAGAGGCCATATCAGCAATAGGCAAATATGGTTTTGTCACTTTCCTTTTCAGAGGGGCCTGACATTCAATCAGAAGTAAAAACAGGGAAAAGGGAAAAACTGCTAGAGCAGTGAACGAAAAGAATTAACTCCAATCCTCTAGTCCGCACAAAAAAAATTAAGTGAAAATTAGAAAATCGGAATTAATTAGAGCAGCTGAGGAAATGCAGCAGAGAAAAAGAAACAGACTTTACCTGCAATCGTCTTGGTCCATAAGTAGACTGTACTTGCTCGATTGAAGAATAACTCTCCATTGCCTGATTGGAGTCTTTATTGCATTTTATAACACGAACTTGTTCTTTTGCCTCCAGTGATCTGCTTTGTAAATACAACACCAGACGTGAAGGGGGAGCACTTGGAGGATCTTTCTTTCCAATAGTTAATTCCATTGTAACAAGGTCATCCCAAACTACATCCCACAAAACAGAACAAGGATCCCTTGCTGGGTTGAACTTCTTGTGAGCAATAATGTTGGATGGTTGCTGAAAATTGAACACAAACAACAGTGAGGACAGACACTTAGTAAGAAAGATTAATTCATTATTATATCCATTAGATGGAAAGGAAAAAGGTCACAACTTACTTGCAACAGAATCACCCTTCGATGAGTAATAACAACTATTCTTCCCTTAGGAAGTAAAACGTGACCCTCGTAGGCATCTGTGAAGACAAATTTTGCACGTACTTTAAACAGATCAACTTGGCTGAAAAATGACCCAGCTGTAGTATTGCCTAAAATTTCAAAGAAGACAAACTCAGTTCAAATTTCACAGGTTTTAAGAAATGGAAATTTATGATCATACTACGAATACCTAAGGCCCAACGATAAACTAAGGTTCATAACAAGACGGTGAGAACAAGGTGGGTGACTTCAGAACCAACTATGACATTCTTATAAGAAATTCACCAGCAGCTGGCCACTAATTTTTCTTGCTTAGTTCAGTATAATTAACCGTGGATAATGAGTTATGCCTTCCTTACTACCCTATTCAGTACACTCTCCGCCATTGACAATAACTTCCAGGATTTACACCGCAGTAGAAGAAATTGAGAGCAGAGATCAGGATTAAGTTGACGATGATGTGGGTAGTTTTATAATATAGTCGAAACACGGAGACCGGTGACGACCCGAATATTTACCTAAATTCAACGAAAGATTGGGATGATTTAAGATGCATTGGGAGTTTTCTTAGGTTTTCCGAAACTTCAATAAAGGGAGTTTTGGGTTTGGAAGATGAGACTCGACCGCAGGGAATCAACACAGAGAGAACAGAAAGATAGAGGAAGAAGGATAGTGGACGGAGAAGAGGAGGGAAACAGGTGGTTGGCCACGGCTGCAAAGGAGAATGATTGAGGGTAAGGGTTGGCCGTCGATCGTAGGAAAAACATTGGAAAACAAATAATTATAAAAAGCAACACACGTGCGAAAGACGAAGAACTCAAGCGTGGGAAGGAGGAAAGAGAACCCACGTAGTTTCGTTTTATATACTAGTACACGCGTGCGATAGAAACACACTAATTATTTATGATACTTGAAAATATAATAACGACCGACATTATTATTTATAATGGTTATAAGAATTTAATTATTAAAATTTTTAGTTTTTAATCATAATATTTTATATGAATTGTAAATTTGTGTAATTATTTGTAATAGAATTCCTATAAAATTATTTGTAAATTATAATATTATTAATTTATTTGTTAAATTGATTAATGACTATGAATCTCGATGAGTTCAATTCTGACTTAGATGAAGAAATTTTCACATCAAGCAGGATCTTCTATGGTCTTTGCAGCAGATTACAGATAAAGATGGCAATAATCTGCAAATGATTTGACAAGGACCAGAGACAGAACACAAGAATATCAGTACAGAAATGAAAAGGTAATGCTAAGAGGAAGAATTCATGTAAAGCTATTATGCATTATTACAAATTCTGAAGTACTTCTTTATAAACTACATTTGTTGTAGTTTTGGCCAATTGACCATCCTTGTCACAAATGAGCACCTTCAATCCTTGTCTTGATTTAACCCTGGATATTGCAACCTAGAGTTGTCCATGAGTAAAAACCGGCCGCTTTAAAAACAATCCAACATTGGAAAAAGATTGTCCTTGATTCTTATTTATAGTTATATCAAAACAAAGAACCACTGGAAATTGTCTTCTCTGCAGCTTAAAAGGGAATTTAGTGTCTGATGGAGTTAACACCATGCGAGGAATGAATACTGGATTGCCAATATTTTTTTCTGAAAATAACCTTTGCCTCAATTACATGACTTCCCAACCTGAAAATCTGTAATCTAGTACCATTGCACAAGCCAGAACATTGATCCATATTTCTAAGCAGCATAATCGGAACTCCAATTTTTAACACAAGCTTGTGATTAGATAAACCGGATGCTGTAATAGCATTGAGTACTTCAGGAGTGTATATAGATTCATTAAAATCAGTCCGGCTCTCTGATTCACAAATTGTATCAGAACTGAGATACACTCTTTCTTCTCCTGGTATAGTTGACAACATATTTTCATTTATGATGTCGACAACATCATTTGTTGGAGTAAGGATTGATCTCTATTGAAAGCATGACGGATTCCATATGTTTTCAACAATAGAAGGATAAGTAGAATCCACTATGGATCCAATAGGATCCTCTGATTCCTTGATGAGAATGTCATCAGGAATTTCAATAACAGATTCTCCATCATTAGGCTCACCTACACAACCATCTCCAACCTTTAAAATCCATTCAACAAACTCTCTGGTTTCCTCTGAATTTCCATATTCAGATTGTTCAAGCCTCATGTTTGTTGTCAATTTGAGAACTTTACAGTAATCCCACAAGTAAGAAGCATTTAAAGCAGGATGAACAATATCTTGCCTACTACCTGAAGGCACAACAGGAAGTATCTGACGAAAGTCTCCTCCAAATACAACAACTTTCCCACCAAAAGGTTGTTCCAAACTCCTTAGATTAGAGGATCGAAGTACATCCCTCAAAGTCCTATCCAAAGCCTCAAAACATAACCTGTTAATCATCGGAGCTTCATCCCATATAATCAGCTTTGTTTTATGTATCAAATTAGCCAACTCACTACCTGGTTTAATGACACACGTAGAAACTTCAATAATATTTATAGGAATTTGAAATCTAGAATGTGCAGTCCTACCTCCAGGTAATAATAATGAAGCTATTCCACTGGAAGCAACATTGAGTACAATATCACCTTTAGCACGCAATCCAGCCGATAATGCCTTCCAAATAAATGTTTTTCCAGTTCCTCCATAGCCATAAACAAAGAAAAGACCACCCTCTCCTTTTGATACAGCATCAGTTACTTGTTGATACACCAAATTCTGTTCGTCATTCAAGCTGCAAAAAGTTTGCTGGTGCTCCATCTCCAAAGACAAATGATCATAACAAAGCTCATCCTGAATTAACTTGTTACATCCATTTGAAATGATGAAATCATCTGGATATGGCAATGAGGGATGATTCTTGAGGCTGCTGCCATTGCTAGATAATATTTTTTCAATACGAACCAGAGCATGTTTCTTTAGTTCCTCATTGGTAAGCTGCATATCTGTAAAACAAAACACAAGATAAATTATACATCAATAATATTAGTAAATTTTTGATAATATCAAGTATCATAATTATAAGAAAAATAAATATAAATAAGGTTACCATCTAATTGAAGAATGGACCTCTGATTATGAAAAATGTCATCGGACAACAATTTCCATGTTTCTTCCCACACAACTTCAGGTCTATTTATAGTATCAGATGATAAAAGAGATGCGAACATAGTTCGTAAATAATGCCCAGATCCCCAAATGCTTACTTCTTTTATAGCTTCAATGTACTCTTTATCGTCATCCAATAGTCCAATAGCGTAGCAAGCTTCTTTAAAAGTTGGATAAACTATGCTATTAACTGTTCGTATGTCTTCATAACATGTAGGTCCTTTGACTTTACACAACAAAATCCTCATGAAATATATTTCACCTGACCTAGGCGGCACATAATGAACCCTGCCAATTGAAAAACCCCTTTTCCTTAGAGTCCACTCCTTAATCTGTTTATTCCAAACATAGCTGGTAGGGAATTCCTCATAAGTGAGTAACTTTGCTTCATCATATGTGTTATTGCATTTCATCCATCCTAGAAATATTGATTCATTAATACCAGGCCTGTTCATAACATATTCAAGATCATCGTAATCATCAAATACAATTGACTGTTACCAGGAAGATGAAAAGTCAACCTTTCCACGGATGGAGTCCTGTAGTGAATATCAAAACCATATAATCTCCATACCGCCTCACAAGCAGAAATATACCTACAATCATAATATACCTTTATTTCGTCGGTGTCCTTGTTATCTTTTCTCTGTACATTGTAAGAACCATTTTCTGAAAGAACAGCAGTAACTCTGTCATTTCCCTTACTAATGTACTTAAAAAAAATACTTGATGACCCTAGACTGATTGCACCACTCAATGTTAACGTGAGCCCGATATCTCTTCAACAATACTGGGTTGTATGACACAACAAATCTATTGTCCAAAATGCATCCGTTCTTTTCGACTGTCCTTCCATCGTCCCTCCTCCTATAAACAGGATAACCATAATCATTAACAGAACTAAATTCCTTAAAATCCTTTGGGAATTTTTTGGAACATCTACCATGTGTCATGCATGGGCATTTAGGATTTAAAGAACCACAAGGACCATGAATCATAAATTCCTTCACAAGATCATAAATTTCAGGATCCATGTCTTTATCTGGAATTTCTGCACAAATGATATTGTCAATATGATCGGCATCTGGAAACTTGTCTTCGGGATGCAAGAACAATATTACATGAGAGTGAGGGAGGCCTCGTTTTTGGAATTCCACTGTATATACAACTGCAAAGATAACATAATCAGTAAGTTAGGTAGAATATCATATGCATTTCATGTCATTTACAAAATATATGTTACAATAATATTAAAATTATAAGATAAATACATTGAGATAATAATAAGCATATGAGATAATTATGAGGTTGAAAAAATGATATATTAAAGTATTTTATAAAAAATAAAATGACTATAAATAATTATAATCGAAATAAAAGACATCACAATAAAAATTATAAAGTAATTATTCAATATTATTGAATTTACCTGCTTTAACTCGACCAAATAGCTTTTCATTCTTCAATTCATTGATAAAGTGATCAAGTTTAATCTTGAAAACTCTAGAAACAATGTCTGGTCTATCCTCTGGTTTGAGCTCTCGGGAACTTAGGAAATTGGTAATTTCTGGCCACTTAGAATTGCAAGTAAACGTGAGGAATAGATCTGGAAATCCAAAAAACTTGCAAAGTGACATTGCATCAAGATAATTTTGTGCCATATATCTTTCACCACCAGTGAATGAAGAAGGCAATATTATTCGTTGTCCGACTAAGGAAGCGTCCGAATTTCCATTTTGAAATGTTGATGATAAATTTTGATAAGACTCACTCCTAAGAGCATGTTGGTTGGATCGAATATAAGAAAGCCTCTCCGCCTTAACCATTGTGTATGCATCCACCAAAAACTATTAAAACAATCTCCTTGAAGATAATATAGTAGGAGGTTCATTCAATCTATCTTGGATCCTGAAAGCAAAAAACTCTCTCATGCTCAATCTCTTTCTTTTCCTAGCAAAAGGATCGTCCAATTCTCTCAGTGAAATGTCAAATCTATATCCATCTTCTCCATATGGAAAAAGTAATGGATATTGTAGTGGCAAGTAAGAAGGATGCAACTCATGTATCCGCTGCAGATTACCGGATTGAGTCTCAACTACAATATCTCTGTTAGTAGTTGAAATATCAATATCACCAACAATGAGAGCAACAACTTCTGAGGCTGTTGGAAGGTTATACATTCTTCCATCTCTTTCTCTACTTCCTATGAGTTTCAACTTGAAGTCCTGATTATCATTTGAAACATAACGATCTCTTGCCATTCTGAACACCTTTACCAAAGTATTATTATCATCAAGAACCTTCTTCAAATCAAGAACAATCTCTGTAAACACATGTTAATTAATTTAACAGTAATAACATACCCAGTTGCATTTAATCTGTTGTCAACTTCATTTTGAGTGTCATAAATGTACAGCTGTGAAAATTTAGGAATTGATCCGGAATTTGGTACCAAACTACCTATTCTGTGACAGTTTTGTCCATTTATCCTGAAGGTGTATAGACCACGGCCTTTTGCAATAGAAGAATCAACCTTTCCTCCCATTGAAGTAAAAGAAAACATCATATTATATGCTCTAATAGTATGAAGAAAATGTTTACTCTTATCATCGTTGTTATCCAGTAGTTTCTTCAACAATATTGGTGGATCTTTCAAAAGGGGTAGTTGAACTTTTCCATGCATGCAACACCTTGAGAAGGTAGGTTTAGATGACTTTTTTGTATAGCGCACACTTTCTTGGATCCACATCAATGCGCCACAGTATTGGCAATCATAGGAAGGATTTCCGATGTCCCAATAATCTATAAAAAATTACATAAAAATATTATTTAAAAAATAAGCATGATTGAATGAAACATGAATATGATAATTTGAATAATAAGATTAATAAAAATGCATTTTGTGGTGAACAATTTAGTAAATAATACTAAGATGTAAAATTTATATGAATTTGTGGTACAATAGGTAAGTTTTGTGCGTTTACCATCACATATAGCATTAGGTCTCATATTTGCATCATTGTTTGATGTCACGGTGTTGTTTTGTTGAGGATGATCATTAGACTGCGTGAATGAACAATATTGAAAACATTATAAGTTAATGAATATATTTATTTGAAGAATATTAAGAAATTGATATTTAATTTACATCCTATATGGAAAGAAATGAAAATTCACAAAACTTACATTGGTAAGTCTATGATTTGCATCATTGTTTAGTGTCACGGTGCTGTTTTCTTGAGGATGATCATTAGTCTGCGTGTATCAACAACATTGAAACAATTAGAAGTTAAAGAATATATTTATTTTAAAAAGATTAAAATTTTGATATTTAATTTAAAAACTATATGGGAATAAATGAGTATTCACAAAACTTACATGTTAATTAAAATATAATTGATGTATAGTTCTACCCCTCTTTTTTGCCAAAATGATTCTCCTCTTCAATCTTGCTTCACGTGTTTTGATGGCCTGATTTATGATTTACAAAAGAGGAATTTAGAAAGATGAACATGTTGCATATTAAAAAACATTTAAAATGACATTTTCAACAAAATGGATTGTTTAAGAGATGAAATTAAAAACTTACTTTGCTATAGCAATATGAATGATATAAAGTTCTTCCTCTCTTATTGGCCAAAATGAATATTCTTCTCAATCTTGCTTGAGCTGCAATATCAGGAGGGTATATTTGAGTTTGTGTTTGTTGTGGATTGAAGAAATGATGTGATGGAGTGATATGCTGAAATTGGTTTGTGTTGAACATTTCTTTGAAGTACGGGTGAGTTGAATTTGTTTAATGTGTGATATATATAATAATGTAATAATTAAGATTTGAGATTTGGATAAGTAATTGGTAAGTTAAAGTTCAAATATTAGTTTAAGACATATATAATAATATATTAAGTGTTCATTGAATTTTAAATTTTAATATTGAGATTAGTTGTTAGGATGATGAATTGTGATTATCATTAGTTTTAAATGATAAAATGAAATATAAATAAAAGTTAAAATTATTCAAATATAAAATTAAATAAGGATGAAATTTGAACAACCTCCTCATAATGAATGTTAAAAGAAAATCCATATATTTTATTATTGTTACATTGAATTCGTGATAACATTGAATTATTAAGATTTGTTGCAAACCATTAATTATAATATATAATTTTTGAAATGTTATATTTTCAGGAATTCTAAAAAAAAAAAAAAAATCAACACAAGAGTAATGTGTTTATATATTTCACATGGAAATACATGTGTATCTATCATCTATCATAATTTGGAACATTAATGAACAACTCTCTACCTCGAATTCAAGAATTCTAATTCTAATATATATCTATTTATAAATTTATCATTAATTAAAATATAAGGATATATGATGTATTGGATAAGCAATTTGTAATTTAAAATATATCCTTAATTAAAGGGTTAAATTTAAAAGATTATATTATAATAATGTGTGTTACTTCGGATTTGGATGAAAATATTAAAGATGAAGATGATATAATAATGTGTGTAAACGTTTATTAAAGATGAAGATGAAGATGATATTAATAGGTAAACCTTTATTTATTTTAATAAATGTTAACAATTTTATTATATGAATATTAATGATTCTTTACTATCTTCATGGTTGGATACACAGTTTGGAACATATCCACTTAATAATTATCTCCACTTGTTTTAGTATATTCAATTTCAAAGGATTATTAACATGGTTGAGATAAATAATGTATTCTACTTATCCTTTATATTATATATCTGGTAATATATTATATATCTGGTAAATTATATAATATGAAGTTTACAGATAATAATAATGATAGGAATCATTAAATAAACTCATTTTTAATTATTATGATTATTATTATATTATATGTAGGTATCATAATAATTAAAACAACTCTCCGTATGTGGTTTATAAAATTGTAAGAACAATCTAAACTTGTATTTTCCCATTAATTTTTATTTTTGTAATTTAGAATTACAAAAAAAAAAAAAACACGTGCGATGCTGATTTGCTCTCCAGATTATATATAAAACAATAATAATAATTTGTGAAGGAAACAATATGATAAAGTTTGATAAAAAATTCAACTAAAATAACAAATTACACCCATATAATCCATAACCACAATGCAAATATCACATCTTGATATCATCAATCAATTATGATAATATGTGAATCACTTGATTGTTCATTTTGATGGACAATCATAACATTTGAATTACTTGCTTCGACATTTTGATGAACCTGCAAAAAAAAAAAAACTATTAATAAAAAATAATATTTTTAATAAAGGAATATTATAGAGTGAATGAAAAAGAATACTACAAATATTATAATAATAATATATAATGAAATATTACTTACAATAAATTCCACAAGAGGAACATCTTGATTTTCTAATAAGCGCAATGTGTATTGTTGTGCCTTTTTGACTGAATTTGCATCTCTAAACTGACTCCATCCATCAATAATTTTGAAATGTTTATAATTACTAAATTTCACACGTACTGGCCAATTCCTACCAGCAGCATCGGTAAGAGTAATTTGATGCTTGTTTAAGAGTCCATTTTCTCTGGCAAATTTTATTGGAAAATACTAAACAAAACAAAAGAAAAAAGTTAAAACAATGTCATATTGAAAGGAATAATTTAAGTATTAGTGTTACAAAATTAATGATAAATTAAGTATAACAAAGAGAAAATGAATAATTTAACTATTAGTGTCACAAAATTAAAGATAAATTGAGTGACAAAATTAACAAATATGTATTGATTGATAAGGTTAAAGTTCAAATAGATCTTACAAAGTAATTTCTTGTGAGGCTATACGGCTTTATGGTTGCAGTAATTTCTTGAGGAGGAACTGCTTCTTGAAGGGTTATATTTTCCAACTTAGAAACTGGAGAATCTCTTTTTTTCAGCAAAATCAATGTGATTTTGTCTCCTTGAACAATTCGGTTCTCATTCAACATAGCAGCCAAATTTTCCTGTTTCTTGATTTGGATATTCGTGTGCATACTTTCATAAACGTCAAAATCCCAATGAATTCCTCTTGGATCTTGAATAGAAACATTAAATATTGTTCCTCACAATAAACGGTTATCCATTGCAAATCCACGGGGAAGTATCTGAAAAACACAAATTTTTGCTTAAATATATTAACATGTGGTATTAGGTCCACGAGGTTGAGTATGTAAACACCTGTACTTCCAATCAGATTTACTAAAGTAAGCAAAACCTAAAACCACAAAAGAAATGGCATAAATTGAACAAATAACAAACAAAACTCAGAAATAATCCTGGAGAAATAATAATAACAAACCTCCCTAGGAATTATATCAGTTCTGGGGTCACCGGGCAGCTCGCGAACAAATGAATAATACCAATTAAGCTCCTCCAGTGTCAATTTAACCCCTTTATTATTTTTATTAAAACTATTATTACTGTTTCCCCTATCGCTATTACTGTTATTACTAACATTGGTATCGTTATTACAGTTTAAAGTCAACCAATTAGTGAAATAGTAAAATTATCTTGCACGGTGGGGATAACAATAAAATTATCTTAAATATATTAAAAATAGTAAAAAAATTTTGTAAAAAATAAAATATTACCAAGCATTGCTGTGAAAAGCAATATTCAGTCAAGTTGATTGTGAAGGATGGATATTGAGGCGTTGAAGATGTAGAACCTTCATCTTCAGATTCTGAATAATTAGATTGAGAATCATGCTTCTCTAGCACATAAGGCTTTAGCAAATGATCTGGTGCAAAGATGGTTACTTTGAAAATGAAATCATCTATCTTATCAAAAAATATTAAATCACGATCTTTAAGCAAGCTCTCTCTGTTGAACTTCTTCCAACCTTTAGTGAAAGATCCATGTTCGTATTTGAGCTTCCATTGAAATTGTCCCATAATCAAAGTTATGGGACATGAGCTAACATCATCAAAAATTCTTGTTTGTACATGTTTTGGAATTGGAAGAATATTCATGTTAGATGCAACATAATTTTGCAACCAATATCGAAGATGTTTGGATTTGTTACGATATTTGTTCTCCATAATTGGGCATAACAATGGTGTCACTTTATCTAGCTTTTTGGGTGTCACTCACACAAGTATAATCATTCGAATTATCACAAGGAACAATTATAGTCATCCAACACATAATACTACTATTATTCCCTACATTTCATCCTTACCTTACCAAATCACACATTGCATATCGATTCTCTAACACAAAACACATAACATATAACACCTTCCCCCACACCTAGATTCTGAACACCATTAAGCACTAAACCATCACAAAAACAATAACATACAACCAATCCCCCACACCTAAACTCTACATTGTCCCTAATGTAGAAATTAGTATTGAAGGATACCACGTATGAAAGATTATCTGCCAGGGCCTAGCCAGAAACTCACTTTCGTGGTACGTATTCCAGAATCAGAATCTCTGGCCAGGCCTAGATGCTAGCACAATCGCTATTCCAACCCTTGCTTGAAATAACATTGCACAGGATCTTGGTTTTTACTTATTCGATTTATCACGCAACAAACAAAATCTTAATTAAAAGTGGAAACATAAGAATTACCTATTGAATCGTAAACTCAGGTGATTCTCTTTTATACCTCAAGACTTTGTTCGTATGTTGTGTGGGCAACAATCTAACGAACAATTGATCAGCTAATCACCACAATCCACCTGCCAAAAAAATTCCAGCACCGCTGCACCTGGCGCGTACAATCCACGCACTGTCTGGAGAGAGAGAAAGCTACACGTCGCCGCCAAACTTTAGAAGAAATTTCGACAGCCTTTAAGCTTAGGGAATTTTGAATTTTAGTGAGAGAAATTTTCTCTCTCTAAGTTTTCTTGCCTTGAAAACTTATGAATTGTATATTGTGTAATAGCTAATCCCTTGTCTATATATAGAGTTACAAGAGAGACCCCAAGTTGGTTTAGGATTGGCCTTCCTACTGGGTTTCTATTTCCTTCAATCCTGTTCCTGGACTGATACACATCCAACTGATACAGAGATGCACTTATCCCAATCTAGTTCCTGGTATGATTCACAACCAACTAATACAGTGATTCACTTATCCCAATCCACTTCCTGGTATGATTCACAACCAACTGACACAAGGATTAATTAATTACTTAATTAATTAAATCTACCTTTTTCAATAACCCAATACATAATTAATCGTACCACTAACGGATATGACACTACCATCCTACCCAGAATTGCTTCTGGAATAACTTAATCAATTTATTCTTAATCTCCCCACATTAAAGATATAGTGCTCGTTAATTTATTAATTTACTGATAAATTAATAAATTAACTTCTTTAATTCCGAGACTAGTACCACTCGACCTTTTTACTATACCAGACATAAGTCCACCAGTTGGGTTTAGTATAATAAACATAACAAGCTCATCTCGGGAGCACCATTAACCCGGAAACACCGGTACATGGTTTTCTTTCGACAAGCAGCAGCACACCAAACAACTAAACATGTGCATCCAACCTACTGAGACTATTGGCCACAATTGACCTCACCCATTGGCAGATCAAAGTACACTATGTCTAATCCTCATGCCCGCTCAAGTCTAGAGATTAATAGATAGAATACTAAGAGCGATTTGTCTATTAAATCAGTACAAGACAAATAATTCTAAATGGTCAAGTTCAATACGCCTCGGGAATATCTATATGATTCAATCAGTTTAGACAAACCAATTATCTGAATCACATAATAACATAAACCGACAGTTTGTCTAAAACTGTCTCGGTTACGAACCTCATTTATATATTATGTCTTTTAACCAATGATGAGATCTACTGTGTCACACAAGACACCTCATTATCTAACTACATAATATAAATGGACAAATAATGCACAACAAAATATAACCAAAACTTAAATTGATATATTAACTGAGAAAATATACAATACGAGCATAGCTTATGTATTCAACTACAACAACGTAAACACACCACCAAAGAACACAAAAAGAATAAGCAAAACAGAAAACTAAAATAACGCAGGGTGAGAGAAACTCCCTAGCGTGGAGGACTCAGTCAGTCTAAACCCACACGTGCACAAAGAGCATTGAGCTTCGCACTGATTCCTTGAAAAAAGCCTTGATGTTATCGAGCTATTCCTGGATCGCATCTAACTGCTCCGCCGTCACAACATTTGTGTCAGTTTGCTCCCCATCTGATTCACCTGTATAAGAAACTATAAGATGCTCGGGCGGACCAGGTTTTCCTGAAGAAAGAAACTCATATTTATCATTCCTCAAGCGAAGCAATTGCATTCTCATAAGACAAGGGGCATCCAATGGAGCAAGTTTACAAGCCAAATGCAGAGGATTACATTCTAGGTTCAAAACTTTCAAATTGACAGCTAAATGTGTGATTAAGGAACCTAAAATCAATCCTCTACCCTGTCGATTCATGGAAGCCAACACTTGAGTAACAAAGGAATAGGCAAAACAAACCCGTGTCCCCTTTATCATTCTAGTCAGTAGAAACATTTCATATGTAGTTATGATATTAGCCTGATCCTTCCTACCCGACATACTATAACCCAAAAAGCAATGACACAATCTCAAAGCAGGATTAGTAAAATAATAATCACATGCTTTACTAGGCTTAAAAAGTTCTTTTAATGCTGGGGCTAAACTTTTCCAAGCCTCAAAACATTGTGTTGGGTAGAAATCAAGAGGCATATCTAACTCATAGGAAATATAGGTTTCAGTTTTTTGACTCAGTCTCAGATACAAATCCTATTGCAATATCAAACTCCACCAACGACATTTTAAAAATTCATCAGTCTAAAGCAAATAACACCAGGTGATTCAAGTGTAAAATCATGCTTTGGTGGTTTATACTCCAGAGTTGCATGGAATTCACGAGTTATTTCCATGTACACAAGCAATGACAAATTAAAGTATTGCAACCAACCGATACCAGCAAACATGTTACGAATCTCAGTATACACATTCAATGCATGCAAGTGTTGGAGTTGAATACATAAGCTATGCTTGTATTGTACATTTTCCCAGTTAATATATCGATTTATGTTTTGGTTATATTTTGTTGTGCATGATTTATCCATTTATATTATGTAGATGATGAGGTGTCTTGTGTGACATAGTAGATCTCATCATTGGGTGAAAGACATAATATATAAATGAGGTTCATAACTGAAATAGCTTTGGACAAACTGTCGGTTTAGGTTATTATGTGATTCGGATAATCGGTTTGTCTAAATTAATTGAATCATATAAATATGCCCGGGGAGTATTGAACTTGACCATTAGGAATGATTTGTCTTGTACTGATTTAATAGACAAATCGTTCTTGGTATTCTATTTCTTAATCCCTAGACTCGAGCGGGCATGAGGATTAGGCATAGTGTACTTTGATATGCCAATGGGTGAGGTCTATTGTGGCCAATAATCTCAGTAGATTGGGTGCGCGTGTTTAGTTGCTTGGTGTGCTGGTGCTTGTCGAAAGGAAATCATGTACCGGTGCGTCCGGTGTGATGTGCTCCCGAGATGAGCTCGTTATGTTTATTATACTAAACCCAGCTGGTGGACTTATGTTCGGTATAGTAAAAAGGTCGAGCGGTACTAGTCTCGAAATTAAAGAAGTTAATAAATTAATTTATCAGTAAATTAATAAATTAACGTGCACTGTATCTTTGATGTGGGGAGATTATGAATAAATTAATTAAGTTGTTCCGGAAGCAATTCTGGTGTAGGATGGTAGTGCCAAAATTAATCCGTTAGTGGTATGATTAATTTTGTAATGGGTTAATTGAATAAGGAGAATTAATTAATTGATTAATTATTCATAAGGGTTAATTAAGTAATTAACAAAGTGGAATTATTTAATTAATTAATTAAGTATTAAGTTTCAATTAAAATTAGGAAATCCTAGAGATTAGGAAATCTAGTAGGATTTGGTTTATCCTATTAGATTGGTTACCTAATTGGATTTGGAAACTAATTAATTACCTAAACCCATTAGGAAGGCCAATCCTAAACCAACTTGGGGTTTCTCTTGTAACTCTATATATAGACAAGGGATTAGCTATTCAAGATACACAATTCAATAGATTCATAATTCAAGAATCTAGAGAGAGAAAATCCTAGAGAGAGAAAAATTCTCTTTCTCTAAATTCGGATTTTATAAGCATTGGGGCTGCCGATTTTTTTTCAAATATTTGGTGGCTCATGTGGCTTTCTCTCTCCTCCCAGGCGGCACATGTAGTACACGTTCCAGATGCAGCGGTACTGGAATTTTCTGGCAGGTGGATTGTGGTGATTAGCTGATCAAGTTACTCGTTAGATTGCTGTCCACACAGCATACAAGCAAAGTCTTGAGGCATATTAGAGAATCACCTGAGTACACACTTCAAAGGTATAATTCTTATGTTTCCGCTTAATTAAGAATTTTTGTTGCGTGATAAATCGAATGAGTGCAAACCCAGATCCTGCGCAATGTTATTTCAAGCAAGGGTTGGAATAGCAATTGTGCTAGAGTCTAGGCCTGGCCAGAGATTCCGATTCTGGAATGCATAGCACAAAAGTGAGTTTTTGGCCCATCAAATTGTTTGTATACATAAAATTTTTGAGAAGATACCTTTTTGAAGAGCTTGCGTTGATTGGCGATTTCAAACTCCACCATAAACTGTCATGACTGGGAAGGAGGCAATGTGTTCAGGCCAGTCTTTGTCCTTGCATGACCAGTAGATATTGCTGGAACTTAAATTGATTCTGCCATTTTCTTTTGACGTTTGGGCTGCGTCTCCAGAATCGGCGGTGGTGAAGGAGGCGCTTCTTCCTCGGCAGAACTCAGTTCATCCCGTAGCGGCCTCTTGGCCTTTGTCTTCTTGCGAACCATAATTCCCCTGCACACAAGAAAAACTAAACTCAGCACCCACTCCAATAATCCCAAAATTAAAGAAGTTTACAAAGAAAAATGAAAGAGAAAATTTAGGCTTGGGTGTGTGGTGGTCGCTTCGCCGCTGGAAAGGATTTGTTGTCGACACTCCAACCTGGCGCAACTTGCGGATGGGTAAAGTGAGTGGTGGCTGCAGCTGAGTTGCGTGGATACCCGGTGGAAAGAAAGCCGAAGGCGAATCACAACCTCTGTTGTGAGGCATCCTGGTGGATGAACGGTACACGGTGGAAGGAAAATGACGATGAGAACTGCGGCCAGTGGTGGGTGATAGTTGTCGCTAGCCTGGACGCTGAGATTTCCGATGGTGATTGGTAATCGGGGAAGGAAAGACCGACAGGTGGGTGGAATTTGGGTGAAATGGGCGCTGGTACAAAAAAATATTTCTTCTTGCGGCTGGGTTGATTACTAACGAAAATACTAACGAAACTGGAACAAAAAACCTTAAGCAAAAACCCAAAAAGGAAAAAGGATTTTTTTTTTGAATTTTTGACATGGGCATGTCGGGAGAAAGTTTCTATGCTGCCCATCTCCCCCAAAAATCAATTAAAAATCGACCAGGGCATGTCGGGGGAAAGTTTGTATTCTGTCGGGCCACCCCAAAAATCCATTAAAAATTGACATGGGCATGTCACAGGAAAGTTTGTATTCTGTTCGGCCACCCCAAAAATCAATTAAAAATCGACATGGGCATGTCACGGGAAAGTTTCTTCACTGGAATTCCCTTGAATCTTGCTCACTAATACCTGCTAAAAATCACCCTAAAAAGCAATTAAATCAACAAAAACAACTACAAAACTTGAGAAATTGGGTTGCCTTCCAACAAGCGCCTTTCTTTAATGTCTTTGGCTAGACACAGTCTCACTTCTAATTAAT
This sequence comes from Knoxia roxburghii, assembly GCA_030378225.1. Classification (NCBI taxonomy): domain Eukaryota; kingdom Viridiplantae; phylum Streptophyta; class Magnoliopsida; order Gentianales; family Rubiaceae; genus Knoxia; species Knoxia roxburghii. The sequence continues at coordinate 19,698,993 of CM059415.1, read as the reverse complement.
CTTCATAAATCGGTTGAAGTAAGTTAATCTCATCCATAGATTCCATGTTAAAATTCTCAAGAAATGGCTTAAGTCGATGACCATTGACATGAAAAACTTTTCCTGATTTCAAACATTGAATTCCAACCATGCCATAAGGAGATATGCTTACCACCATATAAGGGCCATGCCATCTCAATTTCAACTTACCTGGCATGAACTTCAACTTGGAATCGAAAAGGAGTACCTTCTGACCAACCACAAATTCCTTTCTTCGCAACAGCTCATCACGCATGATCTTGGTCCTTTCCTTGTACAACTACAGGTTGTCATAAGCTTCCAATCTTATTTCCTTCAACTCTTGCAGCTGTAGCTTCCTCTCCAACCCCACTCATTTAGCATCCATATTGAACTGCTTAACTACATAAAAAGCACGATGTTCTAGTTCAACAGGTAAATGACATTTTACCAAGGACTAACCTATAGGGAGACATTCTAATTGGAGTTTTGTAGGCCGTGCGGTATGCCCATAGTGCATCCTCTAGCCTTAAACTCCAATCTTTGCGACCTGGATTTACCGTCTTCTCCAAGATACTCTTGATCTCTCGATTGGATATCTCAGCTTGCCCATTGGTTTGGGGATATACAATAGAGATGTGATGATTAACTCCATACCTTTTTATTAGTGCCTCGACCTATCGATTGCAAAATTGTGTGCCTTGGTCACTGATTACTACTTTCGGCACTCTAAACCTACTAAAAATGTTAGACTTAAGAAATCCTGCAACAACTTTAGCTTCATTAGTCTGGGTAGCTTTTGCTTCTACCCACTTTGATACATAATCCACATTAAGCAAAATATATACCTTTCCACAAGAGCTAAGGAACGGTCCCATAAAATTCACACCCCACACATCAAAGATTTCACAAAACAACATTGGAATCTGAGGCATCTTATTCCTAGAAGATAGGTTACCTACGCATTGACATCTATCACATCTCTTACAAAAGTTATATACATCTTTAAACAAAGAGTTCCAATAAAAATCACTGTCCAAAACTTTTCTAGCAGTTCGTTTTGGACCAAAATGACCACCACATGCATGATAATGACAAAACTCAAGAACATAATGTATTTCATGATTGGCAACACATCTCCTAACTACTTGGTCTGAGCAAATTTTCCACAAATAAGGTTCATCTCAAACATAATGCTTAAACTGAGCTTTCAATTTATTTATCTGATAAATATTCATGTTGAGAGGAAACTTACCACTTGTCAAGTAGTTCACTATATCCGCATACCATGGCTCTTTACCTTGCAGTGACCACAATTTCTCACCTGGAAAGACTTCTGAGATGGGCTTTGAGTCCTCTTCTCGTACCAAACGGCTGAGATGATCAGCAACCAAGTTGTCAGCCCCTTTTCTATCCTTGATCTCCTAATCAAACTCTTATAGTAGAAGAATCCATCGAATAAGTCTTGGCTTTGATTCCTTATTTGACAGCAAAAATTTGAGAGCTGCATAATCAGAATAAACTACCACTTTAGAACCTAACAAATATGAGTGAAATTTTTCAAAAGCAAACACAATAGCTAAAAGATCTTTTTCGGTGGTAGTATAATTGCACTGCACTGAGTCGAGTGACTTGGATGCATAATAGATGACATGGCTTTGTCTCCCGTTTCTTTGTCCAAGCACGGCTCCCACAACATAATGACTTGCATCACACATGAGCTCGAAGGGCAAATCCCAATTTGGAAGCTGGATTATGGGAGTGGATGTGAGTAACTCCTTACATTTCTGAAAAGCATTCTTGCACTCTTTACCAAACTCAAAAGGCACATCTTGTTGTAATAACATTGACAGGGGTTGAGTAATCTTAGAGAAATCCTTAATGAAGCGTCTATAAAATCCTGCATTGCCAAGAAAACTTCGAACTTCTCGAACATTAGTAGGATACGATAAACTAGCAATCAAATCAACCTTTGCCTTATCCACTTCTATCCCTCTAGATGACACTACGTGACCCAAAACAATTCCCTCTCTCACATGAAGTGACAATTTTCATAATTTAAGACCAAATCTTTTTCAATGCATATTTGCAGAACCATTGATAAACTATCTAAACATTGATCAAAAGAATCACCTTTCACAGTAAAGTCATCCATGAAAATTTCAATAAACTTTTCAAGAAAATTTGAAAATCTACTCATTATCCATCTTTGAAACTCGGGATATTGCACAAACCAAAAGGGATGCGATGATATGCAAATGTACCAAATGGACAGGTAAAGGTAGTCTTATCCTGGCCCTCCAGAGCTACCGCTATTTGGTAGTAACCAGAGTACCCATCTAAAAAGCAAAAGAAATCTTTACCTGCCAAACGCTCCAACATTTGGTCAATGAAGAGAAGCAGGAAGTGATCCTTCCTTGTGGCTATATTTAATTTACGAAAGTCTACGCACATGCGCTAACCCTTTTTCAGTCTCATAGGAACTAACTCATTAGCCTCATTTTTAACCAATTCAAAACCTGACTTCTTAGGCAACACATGGACTAGGCTAACCCATTTACTATCAGAAACAGCATAAATAATTCACGCATCTAGTAATTTAAGAATTTCTTTCATAACTACCTCTTTCATAGCAGGATTTAATTTTCTCTAAGTTTCTCTGACCGGTTTTGAATCTGCCTCCAATAATATGCAATGCATGCAGATTGAGGGACTGATTCCTTAATATCGGCCAATGTCCATCCTATTGTTGTTTTGTGTTCCCTCAACACTCTCAACAATTTCTCCTCTTGCACATCCGTCAAATCTCTTGAAAATATCACTGGCAAAGTTTCCAACTCTCCCAAGTAGACATATTTGAGATGATTAGGCAATGTCTTCAACTCTAGCTAGGGTACCTGCACCACAGAAGGTAAAATCTTTTAGAACTAACAGGTAATCCCAAGTAATGGTTAGCATACCTTGGTGGTAATTCAGGACTGGCATGAAATGCCACTATTGCCTCAATAATAGATTCATTCACGTCTCTATGAGCATCTATTTCCTGCAAGCTGTGTTGTAACACAAAGTTCAGCTCATCAAGCATCAAATTAAATTCTATTTCCTCTTACACAATAGAATCAACTAGGCTAACATTAACAAAGTACTCAGAGTCTGGTGGATACTTCATAGCCTCATACATATTAAATTGAACCTTTTCAACGTCAATCTTCATTTTAGCCATTTTCGTAAATGATCTACCCAACAAAAGAATATCAGCATTCAAAATAAGCTCATCATTCATGTCAAGAATGTAGAAATCAACAGGAAAAATTAATGTATCACACTTAACCAAGACATCCTTCACTACCCCTTCAGGATAAATCATTGATCTATTGGCTAACTAAACTATGACATTTGTATTCTTAAGAGCCCCAATTTTCAATTTATTGAAAAGAGATAAAGACATAACATTAATAGAGGCTCCAAAATCCAACATAGCTGCTTTAATTACCCTTGATCCAATAACACAAGAAATAGCAAAAATAACTGGATCAGTGTATTTCTTGGGAAATTTTCACTGAAGTACTGAAGAGACATTCTCATTAACATATACTTTACCTTCTGGTCTCATTTTCTTAGTCAGCAGTGACTTCAAGAACTTGGCATACCTCAGAATCTGAGCAATGGCCTCCATCAATGGAATATTGATGGCCACATTGTGAAACACTTCCAAAACCTCATCATCATTGTACTCTTTCCTTATTTGTGCCAACCTGCCAGAAAAAGGTGGTGGAATCACACTTTCAGATTTTTTTTTCAATAAACTTAGAACTTACCTCATTTTCCTGCACTTCTTCAACTTCTACTTCCTCATCTGATTTATGGGACGATTCTTGGACTTTGAGAGTCGGACTTTGGGGTTCTGGAAACTCTTTCCCACTTCTTAAAGTCATGGCACTAACATTCTCCATTGAACTACCTGATTGAGAAGGGAGCTTCCTACTTGTTTTTTCCTCTGGTGCACTTGAGTGGCTAGTTGCGAGACCTGTTTCTCTAAATTTTTAATTGCTGCCTATTATTGTTGATCACGTGCCTATTCCCTCTCAACCATTCCTTTCACAAAAACTGTTATGCCTCTAATCATAGCTTCCATAGACGTAGTTGAAACATCTGTTTGTGGAGGAACTAAATTCCTCACAGGAGGCTACGGTTGTGGCTGGAAACCGGGCTGATTGTAACTAAAATTGGGGTGATTCCTCCATCCCTGATTGTAAGTACTAGTGTATGGATCATACATTCTTTGGGGTGGAGCCTGGAATCCTCCCACAACATTCACATGTTCCCCTTCTTGCATAGCTGGACAATCATCTGAGGTGTGTCCTTTTATTGCGCAGATCCCACAGACCTTAACTGCCTGCAGCTGTCCCACAGCTAACTGGCGCACCAAGTCAGTTAATTGCTCAATTTTACTTTCCATTTTTGAAACACTAACCTCATTTACTCTTTTGGTGGGAATGTCTGCTTTCCTATGGAACTGTTGTGATGTCTCAGCCATTACATAAATCAACCTCATTGCCTCTGCCAGAGTCTTGTTCATAAGTGCTCCTCCACTTGCTGAATCAATTTTATCTCTGTCTAACTCGGATAAGCCTTCATAAAAATACTAGATTAACAGCTATTCAGGAATTTGATGTTGAGGGCAGCTCCTGCACAGATCACTAAATCTCTCCCAATACTCATACAAACTCTCGCCAATTGACTGCCAGATACCACAGATATCCTTTATGATGTTTGAGGTACGAGATGCTAGGAAATTTTTTTTTCAAAAATAATTTCTTGAGCCCATTCCATGTGGTGATTGAGCCCGCTGGTAGCCATAAAAGCCAATGCTTCGCTTTATCTTCTAAGAAGAAAGGAAAAGCCCGGAGCTTGACCTGCTCTTCAGTGACACCTTGGTAGCTTACTGCTGAACACACAATGTGGAACTCCATCAAATGCTTGTGGGGGTCCTCACCTGTCAAACCACAAAATTTAGGCAGTAAGTATATTGTACTAGATTTTAACACAAATCTAGGAGTGTCGTCAGAAAAAGTAATGCATAAAGACTGCTAGTTATCGCCAGGAGTTTCCAACTCCCTTAAAGTCCTGCCTGCCATTGGCTCTTCAATCAAATCATTTTCCTCTTCGGGGATCTCGACTTCTTTTTCTTCGTCAACCATTTGAGACACATATGTGGACTCAGCCAGTTGATATCTCTGTTTATTCTCCTTCGCGTTCCTCTTTGCAGTTTTCTCTATCTCTGAGTTAAACACTAATTTGCCTGTACGAGAAGAGCGAACCATAAAAAGGAACAAAACAAACCAAACTTCTAACTAAATTCAAAACATTACATCGTGCTCCCCGGCAACGGCGCCAAAATTTGATGGGTGTCAAGCCAATAAAAAATAAAACCTACTCTAAAAGATTTTTAAGTAGCACAATATGAGTAGGATCATCTCCACAGGGAACACCGAAATGAGTTTAATTTAGTTAAAAGCAAGTAACCAAATGGGAGTTTTTGAATTATGACTATTTATCAAAATTCAATTAAAATAAATGGAAGAAATAAAAAAATTGATAAACTCAAAATTAGGAAAAACTCTAGTCAAAGGAATTGTTTCCACCTCAATGCGACAAATTGATCCTCTATGCAAGAATTTACCCAATTAACTTATAACTATATTGGTTATCGTTGTTGGAACCTCCTAACAATTCAATCCTATTAATTTAGCACCAGCAATTAAGGAACCTCCGTTAATTGCATCTATAATCAAATAATCAGTCCTGGAACCTCCTAGAACACAAATTTCGATAGTCAAGGACCCAATTCAAACAAAAATTAAGCAAACCTTGTTCAATTGCAATTTGATTATTTATTCTCTTCAAAACGCTAACCTACGTACCACGTGATTAGTTGAATTGAAACTCTTAGGAATAGCGAACCTCGTGTATTCAAGTTAATTAGACTACCTAGGAAGATTTGAATGCTACTAGCGATTCAAATAATGTCAGATAATCCACAATACAAATCAATAGAATAAATAAATAACCATAAATTAATTGGTATTAAAACACATTTATTGTTAGTTTTGAATACAGAAAAGCTATTGCTTGTATGAAAAACTAATATCCACAGTTGACATATCGTCTATGTTTCATTATGACAGTGTTCTATTATATTATAGAACTAGATAACGAGGTGTGGAAAGACACAGTAGATATCGTTATTGGTTAAAGTATTGATAAATAAAAAGAATGCTCGTAACTAAGATAGTCTGAACATACTATCGGTATAGGTTATCGTATGATTTGGAAATTAGTTTGTCTACACTAATTAAATCATACGGATGTGCCCGGGGCATATTGAGCACGACCAGTTTGGATATAATTAACTTGTACTGATTGGCGTACAAGTTAATTCAGTCCTAGTATTCTAATCTCTTAATCCTGAGATTGGGACGAGCATGAGAGTTAGATATCGTATGCTTTGATTTGCCAAAGGGTGCGATTAATTGAGGCCTAAATCTCGGTAAGTTGGGTATGCGGTGTTTAGCTTTTTGTGTGCCATTGCTAGTTGGAAGAATCCACATACCGATTCGTTGGGTTGATTATGCTCCTGAGATGAGCTCATAAGGTTTATTATACTAAACCTGGCCGGTGGACTTTATGTCCGATATAATAAGAAAGTCAAGTGGTACTAATCTCGGATACCAAGAAGTCGGTGAATTAATTTGTCAGTAAATTGATGAACTGACGAGTACTAGATCTTTAATGTGGGAAGATAGAAGAATAATAAAGTGAACGTGATGTATAGTCATTTTTGAGCGGTAGTTCCATAATTAGTCCGTTAGTGGTACGACTAATTATGTGTTTGACTAATCGACAAAGTGAATTAATTAATCCTAAAGGTTTAATTAATATTTAATTGACTAAGTTGATTAAGAAATTAATTCTATTTGAATTAATTAATCCTAAGGGTTCGATTAAATTAAATTAACAAAGTGAGTTAAAAAATTAATTCGAAAGACTCGATTGGAGTTGACTAGTCTAGGGAAGACTAAGGGGTCAACGAAAGTCAAACACTAAGACCCAACTCAAAAGTCCACTAGGTCTCCCAAGGAGCTCCCTATAAATAGCTAATGTTAGGCACATTTGAAGACATTAGAAACCTTGTAGGCAAATGTCTTAGAGTGAGAAAGACAAGCCTAAAGAGAGAATTCTTTCTTCCTTATGGGGAATTCTTTTTTCGAAGTCGGTTTGCGATCTTTATTGTTTGAGAAAATTAGCCCATGATTCTAGAAGCCCAATACCACCGCCTGGAAGTTTAAACGCCGTTCGAGAAGTCTGTTCGCCGCTCTTTTTTAAGGCAGTTAGCGTCGCCTGCGTTTTTTGGATTTTCAGCACCGTTTTAGTGCATTTTCATAGTGGGCTTTGTTTATAATGCGTTGATCATTTGGCTCATTCCTTTTGGTTCGCCAAAGTCTAGATCTACGAGCAAATAGCTTACCCACGAAGTTTTATTGAGGCGGTGTGGGTTTTCAGATTAGAATCAGTTTCCCGAACTAGATATGTTTTTCAGATATGTGAGTTTCTTGAAGTGGGTTCTTTCGATTTCTTCACCAGTGCCTTTAGCCACCTCGTAGTTACTTGCCCACCCAAGTTCTAGGTTATTTGGAGTTATCATTGGGATTCTATGTGGAATTCACGCTAAAGACTTTGTTTTCGCAACAGACGGTAAATAAGAGGCTGATCTTCGGGCAATGATCTGCTGAGAATCTGAAGAGTATTTCGATGTGGGTATTTTTAGGATTTCTTCCTTAGTGGCTTAGCTACCCTGTGGATAATCGCCCACACGATTTCGGGGTAGAAACAGAGTCATTATCAGGATTTTCTCGTGATTGGTCCCAGGCGGTAAATATCAGGATTTTCCAATTTTAGTTTTGTTTTTGCTTGGGACTTCGTTTCAAAGGTATAATTTTTAATCCTTCCGCTTTAATTAAAGATTTAATCTTTGAGCGTCATTTTAATAAATTGAACTAGTATAAGCCTAGATCCGTTCAGGGGAAATGAATTTGAGCCTGAGCAGAGTCGAAAGTCTCCGATTCTAGAATGCATTGCACGAAAGTGAGATTTTCGATTTAGTCCAGGCTTGTTCTGTTTCCTTCAGTTATATCTCACAATTTAATCCTCATCAAGGGTTTAAATTCCTTTGACTAGATTAAGGAATTTAGTTACACATAATTGGAAAGCAAAACATAATATAAAAATTGTATTTCATTAATTAAAATAAAAGAAAAGGATAGAGCAGAGTACTAGTCGTAGTAGCCGCACAACAGAACCAAAACCTAAAGCTGCCGTCCCAAGCTTCTTGTTGCCAAAAACACAGTGACCAAGCTAAATTGAGTACTATATGTTTATTACCTAAACCTGGCGGCCCTCCATAATGACAAATTTAAACCAATTAAATATTAAAACCCAATCCTAATTATCTTTGGAAACTCCCTTTAACAGAAATTAATTATGGGTCTCAATATAAAACCAAAATCTTTTTGTTCTCTTCCTTCTTAATTTCTTCAACCCAGCCCAGTTAGATTTCCTTCCTCTCAGCTTCCAACTTCTTCAAAGAATCACCCAAAAATCACCTATTTTGCTCCAAACAAATTTGTCTTTCTACGTGTGCAAAAATAGTCTATTAAACCCCGCAATGCATCTCAATTGTCTTAAATTTACACTAAATCTCATCATTAATTTCAAGCTCATCAATCATTACCATTACTGATGTTTGTTTTGTGTTGGGAATGAGTTTAGAATCTTGTCAAATATCCATTTTGTCCTTAAAATACTACTGTTCAATGGGTTAGTGCGAGCATTTATGCGATTATTTTGCTTGGAGATTTCGAACTTGATGTTCATACATTTGAATCGGTGGCCATTTTTGCGACCATTTTAGTCGCAGAAATGATCGCAGAAATGAATTATATATTGTTCTATTACATTTTCTTAAAGTTTTCACCTATAAAAAATTATGAAAATGCTACAACATTTATTTGAAGGGAAAATTGGCTTCCAAATGACCTAAGTTCTTTTTTATGATAAGCATAAAGTCCTAATGAGATTTGGCTTAAAAAATTCATCACCATAATGATATCTTACATAGGGATGGGGTACTAAAGAGCCTCAGTGGCTTCAATTGTGCAAATAAGGTGATGTGATCTCAAAACCACCTCATGATTCAAAGCTTACTTCAACAAGTCAAGAGCAAGCTCAAGGATTAAAGAGCATGAGTCACGTCCAAATTGTGGACATTTGGGATCCTCATACAAGAGCAAGAATGAAGATGTGATTTGAAGCCCTTAGTACTATGGTTCTTATTTTCAAAGATAAACCACCATCACGAGAAGTCGTTGTTGAAAGATTATCTGCCCAGGCCTAGCCAGAAACTCAATTTCGTGCTATGCATTTCAGAATCGGAATCTCTGGTCGGGCCTAGACGCTAGCACAATCGCTATTCCAACCCTTGCTTGAAATAACATTACGCAGGATCTTGATTTGTACTTATTCGATTTATCATGCAACAAATAAATTCTTAATTAAAAGCGGAACAATAAGAATTACCTATTGAAGCATATACTCAGGTGATTCTCTTGTATGCCTCAAGACTTTGTTCGCACGTTGTGTGGGCAACGATCTAGCGAGCAATTGATAAGCTAATCACCACAATCCACTCGTCAGAAAAATTCCAGCACCAAGCCGCCTAGCGAGTGAAGACCATGATCCACCGCTGTCGACCGAGATAAGCTTGACGCGCCGCCGCACTCTATCCGCACGCGCCACCGAAAATTGTATGAAAATCCTCCGGCTGATTTTGTGCAGAAGGCTGCCGCACAATAAGCCAAAATCCGATTCTTAGAAGGAGAATTTTATTTCTTTCTCTAGGATTTTATCTCTCTAGTTTTCTTGTCTTGAAAACTTATGAATTGTATATTGTGGAATAGCTAATCCCTTGTCTATATATAGAGTTACAAGAGAGACCCCAAGTTGGTTTAGGATTGGTCTTCCTAATGGGTTTAGGTAATTAATTAGTTTCCAAATCCAATTAGGTAACCAATCTAATAGGATAAACCAAATCCAATTAGATTTCTTAATCTCTGGGATTTTCTAATTCTAATTGAAACTTAAGACTTAATTAATTAAATAATTCCACTTTGTTAATTACTTAATTAACCCTTAGAAAAAATTAATCAATTAATTAATTCTACCTATTCAATTAACCCATTACAAAATTAATCGTACCACTAACGGATTAATTTTGGAACTACCATCCTACACCAGAATTGCTTTCGGAACAACTTAATTAATTTATCCATAATCTCCCCACATCAAAGATATAGTACTCGTTGAATTTATTAATTTACTGATAAATTAATTAATTAACTTCTTTAATTCCGAGACTAGTACCACTCAACCTTTTTACTATACCAAACATAAGTCCACCAGCTGGGTTTAGTATGATAAACATAACGAGCTCATCTCGGGAGCACCATCACCCCGGACGCACCGGTACATGGTTTCCTTTCGACAAGCAGCAGCACACCAAGCAACTAAACATGCGCACCCAACCCACCGAGACTATTGGCCACAATTGACCTCACCCAGTGGCAGATCAAAGTACACTATGTCTTATCCTCATGCCCGCTCGAGTCCAGGGATTAAGAGATAGAATTGTAAGAATGATTTGTCTATTAAATTAGTATAAGACAAATCATTCTAAATGGTCAAGTTCAATACGCCTCATCATCTAACTACATAATATAAGTGGACCAATAATGCACAACAAAATATAACCAAAACATAAATCGATATATTAACTGGGAAAATGTGCAATACAAGCATAGCTTATGTATTCAACTTCAATAATCTCTCACTAATACTTAAGTTGTGCTTTAAGTATACATCTACATTCAACTCCTATACACTCTACTACTATATGTCTAGAAAAACTATCATGGCTCTCCTAAGTATCTGATTCTCATGCCCTCCACGTGAGATTCAAAGACTTTTGAAATTAATGTCTTCGTGAACGGATCTGTAAGGTTATCCTCTGATGCTATCTTAGCCAAGACCATGTCTTCCCTCTTTACGATATCTCGTATCAGGTGGTACTTGCGCTGTATATGTTTACTCGCCTTGTGGGCTCGTGGTTCCTTCGAGTTTGCTATTGCACTGTTGTTATCACAATACACTGTGATAGACTTCTGCAAACCAGGAATCACATCTAAGTCCACTAGGAAGTCTTGAACCACACTGCTTCCTTCGCTGCCTCTGATGCGGCGACGTATTCAGCCTCCATGGTAGAGTCCGCTATGTATTTCTGCTTGACACTCCTCCAAACTATGGATCCACCTCCCAGAGTAAACACATACCCTGAGGTAGACTTGCTCTTGTCCATGTCACCTTGGAAATCAGAATCCGTGTAACCTCTGGGTACCAGCTCAGGTGCCTGATAGACCAACACTTGGTCTCTCGTTCTGCGCAAATACTTGAGAATGCATTTTATTGCCTCCCAATGAGCTTTCCCGGGGTTACTCTAATATCTGCTTACAATGCCAACAGCATAACAGATATCAGGTCTCGTACACAATATGGCATACATGAGACTTCCTACTGCAGAAGCATAAGAAACTGTCTTCATGGCCTCTATCTTCTCAACAGTCTTGGGAGACTGTTCCTAAGAAAGATGCACTCCGTGTCTGAAAGGTAGAAAACCTTTCTTGGAGCTCTGAATGTTAAAATGAGCCAAAATTGTATCTATGTAGGAAGATTGGGAGAGCGTTAACGAACGTTTCCTACGATCTCGAATTATCTTGATCCCTAGGATATGTCCCGCTTCTCCTAAGTCCTTCATATCAAACTAATTGGACAACCATGCCTTTACTTCTGATAACACTTTCGTGTTGTTGCCAATCAATAGAATGTCATCTACATAAAGCACAAGAAACACCACTAAGTTTCCATCACGTCTGCGGTACACATATTGCTCATCCGGACACTGAATAAACCTGTAGGACTGGATTACCTCATCAAATCGGATGTTCCAAGATCTGGATGTCTGCTTAAGTCTGTAAATGGACCTCTTAAGCCTACAAACCTTATGCTATTGGCCTTTTTCAACGAATCCCTCTGGTTGCTGCATGAAGATGGTTTCCTCAAGACTTCTGTTTAGGAAAGCTGTCTTGACATCCATCTGCCATATCTCATAATCTAAATGAGCAGCTATGGCCAAGAGAATCCGGATCGACTTAAGCATGGCTATCGGGGAGAAGGTTTCCTCATAATCGATTCCCTCTTTCTAAGTATACCCCTTTGCCACCAGCCTAGCTTTAAAGGTTTCCACCTTCCCGTCAGGTCCTCTCTTACGTTTGTAGACCCACTTGCATCCAATGGGCTTAAACCCATCCGGCAGGTCCACAAGCTCCCAGACTTGGTTGTGGTCCATGGACCCCATCTCGGATATCATTGCCTTACGCTAAGATTCTGCATCTTTATCTCGGAGAGCCTCATTATAGTTAACTGGGTCAGGTTCAGGCACGCCTGGGACTAGGTCTGAGGCCTCTCCCACGCCAATGAACCTGTCGGGCTGTCTTACAACCCTCCCACTTCGACGAGGCACCACCTTTGTAGGCGCATCATCTGTGATCTCTTGTACAGTATGTGGTGTATCTACTTGTGTTGGTGTATCAGGATTATTAGTTTGTCTCCTGAGCTCTTCTAGTACTATATTACTCTTGGGCTTGTGATCTAGGATATAGTCTTTCTCCAAAAATCTAGCGTTGGTACTAACCACCACCTTCTGATCTTTAAGACTATAAAATAGACCACCTTTCGTTCCCCTAGGATATCCTACAAACAGCATTAATTCTGTTCTTGCATCTAACTTAGCCGCATCTGCCTTGAGCATATGTGCTGGGAACCCCAAATTCTGAGATGTCTTAGACTAGGCTTTCGCCCATTCCACAACTCTACTGGGGTTGAAGGCACGGTTTTAGATGGTACAAGATTAAGAATATACATCGTTGTTTCTAAGGTATATCCCCAAAACAAACTTGGAAAATCACTATAGCTCATCATCGACCTAACCATTTCCATGAGAGTTCGATTCTTTCTTTCTGCTACACCGTTCTGCTGTGGCATGCCAGGTGCAGAAAACTGAGACTGAATTCCTACCTCACTAAGGTATTCTCGAAATTTGTTGGACATGTACTCCCCACCACGACCTGATCGCAGTGTTTTGATACTCTTACCATGATTCTTCTCCACATCTGCTCGAAACTTTTTGAACTTACTAAAACACTCAGACTTGTAACGCATTAGGTAAATGTACCCGTACCTTGAGTAATCATCTATGAACGTCACGAAATACTCAAACCCACCTCGTACTTGGACCGACATTGGTCTATACTAGTTAGAATGAATCAACTCTTGTACTTTTTTGGCTCTATAACCTTTTTGCTTTAAAAGGTCTCTTGGTAATGTTAGTTTTGAATACAGAAAAGGTATGGCTTGTATCAAAAACTAATATCCACAGTTGACATATCATTTTGTTTCAGTATAAATTTGTTCTTTTATATCATAGAACTAGATAACGGGGTGTGGACAGACAAAGTAGATACCGTTATTGGTTAAAGTATTGATATATAAAAAGTATGCTCGTAACCGAGATAGTCTGAACATACTATCGGTATAGGTTATTGTGTGGTTTGGAAATTAGTTTATCTAAACTAGTTTAAATCACACGGATATGCCCGGGGCATATTGAGCATGACCAGTTTGGATAGAATTGACTTATACTGATCGGCGTAGTCAATTCGGTCCTAGTATTCCGTCTCTCAATCTCGAGATTGGGACGGGCGTGAGGGTTGGATATCGTATGCTTTGATTTGCTAAAGAGTGTGGTCAATTGAGGCCTATACCTCAGTAGGTTGGGTATGCGGTGTTTAGCTTCTTACGTGCCGTTGCTAGTCGGAAGAATCCACGTACCGGTTCGCCGGGTTGATGGTGTTCCCGAGATGAGCTTGTAAAGTCTATTATACTAAACCCGGCCGGTGAACTTTATGTTCGGTATAATAAAAGGCAAGTGGTACTAATCTCGAAAACAAAGAAGTCGGTGAATTAATTTTTCAGTAAATTGATAAACCGACGAGCACTAGATCTTTAATGTGGGGAGATAGAATAAAATATAATGGCGCGATGTAAAGTCATTTTCGAGCGGTAGTTCCATAATTGGTACTATAGTGGCATGATCGATTATGAATTTGACTAATCGACAAGGTAAATTAATTAATCCAAAAGGTTTAATTAAAATTTAATCGACAAAGTGAATTTAGAAATTAATTCTATTTGAATTAATTAATTCTAAGGGTTCGATTCAATTAAATTAACAAAGTGGGTTTAATAAATTAATTTAAATGGGTCGATTGGAGTTGATTAGTCGGGAAGACTTAGCGGTCAGCGAAAGTCAAATTAAAAGGCCTAACTCGAGAGCCCATTAGTTCTCCAATTGAGCTCCTATAAATAGAAGACTTGATGCCCAAGAAAACCTAAGGAAATTTTGCAAGACAAGTCTTGCTCCTTTCTTGAGTAAGAAGGTTCTAGAGAGAGAATTTTTCTTCAAGAATTCTTTCTCAAAAATGAACTAGATTTCTTGCTCTTCGAATTGGATTCATCTCAAAGACCGAAACTTTGGTTGATTATATACAAAGCTTGCCGGATTCTCACTATATTTTTAGTTCGGACAGCAGCGATTCTGCTGGGTCATTATTTCCAGACAGCGCAGCGGAAGCAGCAGCGATTCTGCTGGGTTATTATTTTCGGACAGCGCACGGTCTTCACGGTTGAACTGCAGCAATCGGCGCAGTTTTAAGCTGCCGGTTTTCAGTCCCAAACTCCGTGCATTTGATTCGAGAAGGCTGGCGTAGTTCTTTTTCTAAGGATTGGTGATCCGCTAGCTCTTCTTGTCTAGACCACAACGGGGCAAAAGGGCTGGACACTAGTAGCTTTGTGGGTTTTCTATTTTCATGCGGCAGCAGCAATTTTAAAGTGAGAGGTTGAGCAGTTTGTGGGTTTCGGTCAGATTTTGAGATTGTATTGAATCCGATTTGAGTGATTTCCTTGTGGGCTAAGCAAGTAGGCTTCGATAGATTATTTCCCACGCAATATTCGAAGTTTCTACGGAGATATCAATTGGATTTCTATTGGAATCGCAACAAAGATAGGATTTTTTCTTTAGGCAAGGGACTTTGCTACAAAAGGTAGAATCTTTAAATTCCGCTTTTATTAAAGATTGAATCTTTTGTGTCCTGATTAATAAATTAAATAAGTATAAGCCTAGATCTGTTCATGGGTAAACTAATTTGAGCCTGAGCTTGATCGAAAGCTTCCGATTATGGAATGCATTGCACGAAAGTGAGGTTTTCGATTTAGCCCGGGCTTGTTTAGTTTTCCTTCAGGTAATTTTACCCTCCAAGCAAGACTCGCAGGTTGAATAACTTTCAATCTCTAATGAATCTAAAGGTCCATCATTGACCAACCTCTGAATCCTACTAAGGTTTATATGACCTAGCCTGAAATGCCAAAAATATGTTTGATTCATTTCAGAAGGTTTCTTCCTCTTATTAATGTTAGATAAAGAGCTATCAGTTTATATGTTTTGCACAACATGGGAGTTAGAACTAACCACAAACAAATTGTCAGCCAATAAACCAGAACAAATAAGTTTTCCATTTCTTCTAATAAATATAGAATCATCAGAAAAAATAAACTTATAACCGTTCTTCAAGAGTTTAGAAACCGAAATAAGGTTCTTTCTAAAACTCGATACATAAAGACAATTAAATAATTCTAATCTAGAACTCTCAAAATTTAGAGTGACAACTGCCACTGCTTCTACTGACACTCTTGTAGTTTCGCCCATGTAGATGTCCAGCTCACCCTCTCTAAGCTTCCGGGTTACTTAGAACCCCTACAAAGAATTACGAACATGGTCAGTGGCGCCTGAATCCACACACCAAGTATCTGTGGGAATCACTGCTAAACATGTCTCAGTAATTAGGGCAGAAACTATCGTACCTTTAGGCTTTGGACAATCCACTTTCCAGTGTCCCGTTTTCCCGCATCTGAAGCACTTGCCTTTGGGCTTGCTCTTCTTCGCGATTTCAGGCTTAGCATCAAGTTTATTGGTATTATTCTTTTTTTTTATTCTTCTTGCCTTTAGGCATAGAAGAAGAACTTGAAGCCTTCACTGTGACTAAAGCTTGCTTCTTCTCGTGGAAGATGCCTTTGGCCGACACCAAATCAGTTAAGAGCTCGGGTGGAGTGTAAACTCTTTGATTCATGTTATAGTTGACCCGAAACTGCTCAAAACTAGAGGGTAATCTCTGAAGGATGATATCTATCTGACTTTCTGGGTCGATTTCACCTCCCAACACCTCTTACTCGTTGATGTTACTGATCATGTGAAGCACATGATCTCTCACCGATCCACCCTCAGCCATTTTAGTGTTCATCAACTTTCTCATGGCTGATTGCCTAGCAGTCCTGCCTTGATGAGCGAACATCTCCCTCAGGTGAGCCATCATATTGAAGGCAAAGACCATGGGATAAAGCTGATGTTGCAGCACATTTGACATAGAGGCCAAAATATGGCACCGCGCCATCTCATCCGCTTTTTTCCACCTGGCATAGGCATCCCTATCCTCTTGAGGAGAGTCCTCGTTAGGCACATCTGGACATACTTCGGTGAGCACAAACTTATACTGCTCTGTGTTCAGGACAATGTCCAAGTTATGACTCTAGTCGACATAATTAGGTCCAGTTAACTTATTGTCTTTCAATATAGTAGCTAAGGGGTTGAATGCCATATCGAAAAAACTGTAAAATAAATAAACAGACAATGTTTCAGTTATTAAATCTAGACGTTTGAAAACAAGTAAATTCTAACAATTATTGACTTCCCTCAAAACAATAATCTTAATCCACCAACATCTCATTCACCGGGATTCTCGCAAGCCACGATAGTGTGGACGTTTACGCTAACCCATATTCGTTTGAGAAGAACCAAGTTTATTAACTACACTATATAACCAAACAATCTATTGATCAATGTAGCTAATAGTCGATGCTTTCAGCTGTACAAATAAGCAGCGTAACCTCGATGGCAGAAATACTGTAGATCGTACACTAAGTGTGTGCCATTACGTGACTTCTGGGCTTGTTACCTCAGGATAGTGCGCCTCAGATAGAGAGGGTGTCACATTTCTCCAAGTTAAACTTACTCTAGTCATCTTACT
This sequence comes from Knoxia roxburghii, assembly GCA_030378225.1. Taxonomy (NCBI): domain Eukaryota; kingdom Viridiplantae; phylum Streptophyta; class Magnoliopsida; order Gentianales; family Rubiaceae; genus Knoxia; species Knoxia roxburghii. Next base: position 19,681,630 of record CM059415.1, on the reverse strand, counting down.
CAGAAATTCATAATCTACCGATCTTGTGGTTGGGTTCATCCGAATGGAGGAAGGCCCTAATGCCAACGCGCAAACCCACCCACATCGCATATGAATTCGTAATGGTGGCCATGGGGATATTAAACTAACCCGCTCCTACTTAGATTTCTAAATTTAGTGTTTTTCTGATTTTAACATGCAATTAACTAACCCTAAGTTATATGCAAACATAAAACCATCATGCTTTAAAATCATGAATCTAAAATACAACATAAAAAATTAAAGCACAAAAATTAAAACAATAAATATGGGAAATAAATCCAAAAATTAAATTTCCCGACTCTCATGGTTTTAATTGCTTCCATCTTCTGCCTTGATCTCGTGTCCCGCCACGCAACTCGATGGATTGAGTCTTGATATTGAAAAATGAAATCTGGAGGAAAAACGGGCCAAAAAGCGACCCGAACGGGGCGCGCGCAGCACGCCTAAGGTACGCCACGTGCTGGCTGAGCAAATCTATTGCGCCACGCGGCAGTGATCCTGCCGATACCGGCAGTTGCCAGCGAGTCATTGCCGGAGGTTGCCAGCGGCGGCAGCTCCTGCCGGCGAGTCGTCGACGGTGCCGCCCCTTGCCACCAATCCCTCATTCGCTTCTTCCCACGCTATTTGGTCTTCTTGCAATTCGTTCTGGGTTTTCCTGGGTTTCTACGAATTAACAATAACTCAAAACCCGAGAATTCAAGTTGCCCACCATAACGCCTTCGATTACAAAAAATTAATTGTCCTACTACAAGGCTTTCTAGGAAAATTAAAGAATCAAAATTACATAGAAAAAATCCTACTATAGATTTGATCTAATCTTACACGGCTTCAAGCACGTGGTTATACTATTACAAACATTCATAATAAAATCAAATCCGGACATGTCCCAGAATTTAATTAAAAACCATACAAATGTAACCATAATAGTCGGGATTTCTTAACCACCTGTAAATAAAACCATGTAATAAATCGAACAAGCACAAAACCCAAAACCAGGCTCTGATACCAAATGAAAGATTATCTGCCCGGGCCTAGCCAGAAACTCACTTTCGTGCTATGCATTCTAGAATCGGAATCTCTGGCCAAGCCTAGACGCTAGCACAATCACTATTCCAACCTTTGATTGAAATAACATTGTGCAGGATCTTGGTATGTACTTATTCGATTTATCACGCAACAAAAATTCTTAATTAAAGTGGGATAATAAGAATTACCTATTGAAGCGTTCACTCAGGTGATTCTCTTGTACGCCTCAAGACTTTACTTGTATGCTGTGTGGGCAGCAATCTAACGAGCAATTTGATCAGCTAATAACCACAACTGGGTCACTAGAAATTTCTCCGGAACTGCCACCTACGCACGTGGATTTCACGCGCCGCCTGAGAGAGACTCACGCGCCGCCGCTCCTTGAACCACGCGCCACCGAGAATTGAGAAAATCTGGCCGCCGGTTTGAAAGGAGAGCAGCCGACTTTTTGAGCTTCAAAAATCCGAACTTGAGAGATAAAATAATTTCTCTCTCTAGGATTTTCTCTCTCTAGTTTTCTTGTCTTGAAAACTTATGAATTGTGTATGTGGAATAGCTAATCCCTTGTCTATATATAGAGTTACAAGAGAGACCCCAAGTTGGTTAGGATTGGCCTTCCTAATGGGTTTAGGTAATTAATTAGTTTCCAAATCCAATTAGGTAAACAATCCAATAGGATAAACCAAATCCAATTAGATTTCCTAATCTCTAGGATTTCCTAATTCTAATTGAAACTTAAAACTTAATTAATTAATTAAATAATTCCACTTTGTTAATTATTTAATTAACCCTTAGGAATAATTAATCAATTAATTAATTCTACCTATTCAATTAACCAATTACAATCGTACCACTAACGGATTAATTTTGGCACTATCATCCTACACCAGAATTACTTCCGGAACACCTTAATTAATTTATTCATAATCTCCCCACATCAAAGATATAGTGCTCGGTAATTTATTAATTTACTGATAAATTAATTAATTAACTTCTTTAATTCCAAGACTAGTGCCACTCGACCTTTTTACTATACCGGACATAAGTCCACCAGCTGGGTTTAGTATAATAAACACAACGAGCTCATCTCGGGAGCACCATCACCCCGGACGCACCGGTACATGGTTTCCTTTCGACAAGCAGCAGCACACCAAGCAACTAAACATGCGCACCCAACCCACCGAGACTATTGGCCACAATTGACCTCACCCATTGGTAGATCAAAGTACACTATGTCTAATCCTTATGCCCGCTCGAGTCTAGGGATTAAGAGATAGAATACTAAGAACAATTTGTCTATTAAATCAGTACAAGACAAATCATACTAAATGGTCAAGTTCAATACGCCCTGGGCATATCTATATGATTCAATCAGTTTAGACAAACTAATTATCCGAATCACATAATAACCTAAACCGACAGTTTGTCCAAAACTGTCTCGGTTATGAATCTCATTCATATATTATGTCTTTTAACCAATGATGTGATCTACTGTGTCACACAAGACACTTCATCATCTAACTACCTAATATAAGTGGACAAATAATGCACAACAAAATATAACAAAACATAAATTGATATATTAATTGGGAAAATGTGCAATACAAGCATAGCTTATGTATTCAACTCCAACAGTAGATTTATGTCCGGTATAGTAATAAGGTCAAGTGGTACTAATCTCAAATAACCAAAAAGTCGATTAATTAATTTATCAGTAAATTAATAAATTGACGAGCACTATATCTTTGACGTGGGGAGATTATAGAATAATTAAAAGTGGACCCAGAAGCAATTTTGGTTTAAGCGGTAGTTCCATAATTAATCTGTTAGTGGTACGATTAATTATGAGTTGCATTAAATTGACAAAATGAATTTAAGAATCAATTAATAATCCATTAGTTAGTTGATAGAGGATTTAATTATTTGATGAATTATCCTCGGGTCCATTAACTTAGTGGGTTGAATTAATTAATTATCCTTGGTTGATTAACGTTGACTAGTCTAGTGAAGACTTAGAAGTCAATGAGTCCAACTAGAAGGCCCAACTTAAGCCCACTTAAAGGTTTCCCTAAAAACTCCCTATAAATAGATTAAGTTGCCCCTAAAATTGTTCTTGTAAGACAACTCACTTTTCGTAGTCTCTAGAGAGAGAAAAACCTAGAGAGAGACTTCTTCATCTTCATCTATCTAAAAGTCTTTCTCAACGTCAGGTTTAGAAGCTTTCTCACAACAAAGGAAGTCAAAAAAGGATCCAATTTAAGATCCAAGATCCGGTGGGGTGTGTGTGTTTTTCTAGCGGTGACCCAAATCCCGTGTATAGTGCGAAATCTGGCGGCTTGTGCAATTTTTGGTGGGAAGCAGTTTTCTAGCGAACTCTTCAGATCCGGCGCTGGGCGTGATTCCTATCGGCGAGTAGATATGGTGAACTGGGCAGGCATTTTTTGATCGGCGCGTAGATCCAGCCAGCTAGGAGAATTTCTGATCCGTCGAACTTTTCAAAGTTTTTCGGTCAGCGGCGGTCATCTCGGCAGCTTGGGTGATTTCCGGTGGCCCAAGATGATTCCAGCGAGATCTGATCTGTGAAATTGAGATCCATTTTTGTGATCTGTTTTTGTTCTCCCGAGAGTTTTCTTGGATTGATTTTTTGTGGGCTAGTAGACCCTATAGACAGTTGTTCACACGACTTTCAGATTGTTCTCAGAGACATTCTTGGGATTTCTTTGAGGGGCACGCTTCAAAGGTCAAATATTTAATTCCGCTTTTACTTAAAGATTTAATTTTTAGTGTGTCGTTTAATAGATATAACAAGTATAAGCCTAGATCCGCTCATGGGAATTGATTATAGTGTTTGGGCTCGATCGAAAGTTTCTGATTCTGAAATGCATACTACGAAAGTGAGATTTTCGATTTGGCCCGGACCGGATCCAAGAATTAGGTAATCTAAATGTGATTTGGAAATTACAAAAAACCAAGCCTAACAAGAAGGCCTAACTCAAACCCACTTAAGGTCTCTCTTGTAACTCTATAAATAGGCACAAGGGGTTAGCAATAACAATACACAAGTCATAAGTTTTAACACAATAGAAACTTAGAGATAGAAAGCTTAGAGAGAGAAATCAAAGAATTCTTTCTCGAAGACAGTTTTCTTCCAAGCGACAAACCCGAGGGTCAGCGGCGGCATCTCCCAAGCGGCGGCGGGGATTTTCTTGTGTGGTGATCGCGGTGCATGGAGATCAAACCGACAATGCGTAGAGGCTGTTGGCGGTAGCGCGTGAAGCACACGCGCGGTGACCAATTTTTGTGTATTACTAATTCGTTCGATTCATTAGATCATTGCCCACACAACGTATGAGCTTGTCTTGAGTTATACAAGAGAATCACTTATGGGACAAGCCTCAAAGGTATAATCTTTATCTTCCACTTTAACTAGAGATTTATTTTTGCGTGAAAAATTGAATAAGGAAAACAAGATTCGGTGCTCGTATGGTATTTCAAAGGAGGTTTGAATTGGATTGCACGAGCGCTCAGGTTTGATTGAAAGTTTCTAATTCTAGAATGATATGCACGAAAGTGGAATTTTCGATCGGACCTGGGCAGACAATTCCTTCATCTTATTCTTCAAACTTTAAAATTTTAACTTTTTTTTGAAAACCTTTTCTTCTTTTAGAAACTTCTAAAAACTAAAAACTAGCATACTTAGAATCCATCAAATTATTTTTCATTTCCACATCCAACCACATACAAATTCTTTAAGGGTCTAAAAATAGGGCTTAACAAAGAAAAAGACTCAAGTTGGCTTATTGGGACAAAAAGAAAATAAAGAAAATATGAGGCTCAACTTGGTTATACCTAAGGGGATAAAGATAATTACGGGAATTGTAAAGCAAAGAAAAGGTAAAAATAAAAGCTAACTAATTGCCTTCATCACTTGAATGTATCACAAACATGTAAAAGGTCTTGATATATATGCTAAAGTCAAGTTCTAGATCCAATCATTCATGCAAGACAAATCAGACAACCAAAGAAATATAAGCAATCAAATAAGATATGCTCAATTAAGGCTCAAATTAAAGCTCACATAAATCAAGGGTCATAATGTGATTACATCTCAAGATGTTAACTAAAAACTTATATCATACCTATCAATACTTAACCATTTTCATCATGTTTTCACCAATCATGCAATATAAATACACAAAACTAGCTTAAAGGAGTCCTTTTGTTTTGGAAATTTTTTTGTAAAGTCCAAAATAGAGAAAATTTTTTGAAAATTATCCACAAAATGGACTTATTCACTACTAGTTTCCTAATTAGAAGGCATGAAAACTTAGAATAACAACTTGTATTCATCTCCCCACACTTAAAATGCATTGTCCTCAATGTATCAAAACAAAAAAACAAGTGGGAAAATGGGGTGTCAATTTTTCTTTAATTCTTATAATCTCACAATTAACCTCATGCCCATCTAATATTATCCATAAACCAAATGTAAAATACCACACTTAACCAAAATAAAAACGTAAAAATAAACACACACCAAAACATATAAAAATAACTAAATTGCAAAGATGTCAACAGAATGTAGTAAGAAAGTAATAGTAGTAAGGATTTTCAAACTCTTGTTATAAAGGAACTCATTGTGGAGGAAAACCAATAGTGTATCACTCTATAAGTTTCCTCTCTTTCCAATATAAGCTCATCATTCTTCTTCCTTACTTCATGAATTAACCATGTCTTGAAAATTGTAACGAACTAGTGAATTTTTAAAAGAAAAACAAAGTAGCTTCAACATACCTCAGTGGCACTCATTGGGCGTTGGGACCTAGAGGTATCCAGTGTCGGTGGCATTGTGGCGCGGCACCATCACGTCGCCTGGTATCAGAGCCAGTTAAAATAATCCAACTCAATTAACTAAATCATCAGTTATAATCATTAAAGCACCACAAAACATGTTAATTTAGCATATGATTGATCTAAACATAAGAATACATTATTTTTCATCCTTTAAAGCACAAGTCATACATGTTCTGTAACATTAAAGCTCCAAACATAAAGATTAGAACATGAAAAACATATAAGTTGGAAAATCCATCAATTCAAACCATTATAAGATTGTTCAATCATATTTATCATCCATAGCATAGTACTATGTAAAGTTTAAGAAATCCATTTTTTTTGAAAATTTTAGCACATAACATCTCTATACAATTACAATTGATCCTTGAATGTGTATTATGCTTGGAATTCTATAAAGAATATAAGAACATCAAGTTGTAAGTAAGAACACTAAAAATGAAGAATTTCAAACCAAAATGCATGAATTGAAAACATCAAAAGTGTTGTTAGTTTTGAATACTTAAAAGCTTTGCTTGTATGAAAAACTATTTCTCAGTTTCATATCGATTGTGTTTCAGTATATAATCACATGTAAACTATGTTGTCCACTTATATCATATGACTAGATGATGAGGTGTTTGGTGTGACATAGTAGATCTCATCATTGGTTAAAGTCAGGATATATAAATCGAAAGATTATCTGCCTGGGCCTGGTCAAAATTCACTTTCATGCTATGTATTCCAGAATCCGAACTCTTGACCAGGCCTAGACTCTAGCACAATCACAATTCTAATCCTTGCTTGAAATAACATTGCACAGGATCTTAGCTTCTACTTGTTCGATTTGCTACGCAACAATAAATTCCTAATTAAAGCGGAAGTTTAAGAATTACGTCTTGAAGCGTGTACTTAGGTGATCGCTTGTATGACTCAAGACCAACTCGTACGTTATGTGGGCAATGAACCAACGATTAGGAATCACTACCACAATCACCGGAAAAACCAGCCGCCGCCTGCGCGTAGAATCCACGTGTCGCCGACTAGCTCCACGCGCAGCCAAAATCGTTGGAGGAAATTCGGCCGCCGAATGAAGAAGTAGTACCGCCGAGCTCTGAGGGAGAATTCCAACTTCGAGGGAGAATTCTTCTTGAGTTCTCTCTCTAGCATTTCTCGCTCTAGTTTCTTGAACTATGAAACTAATGAATTGTGTATTGTGAATTGCTAATCTCTTGTCTATTTATAGAGTTACAAGAGAGACCCTAAGTTGCTTTAGGATTGGCCTTCCTATTGGGTTTGTGTTTTACTTCAATCCCGTTCCTGGACTGATTCACATCCAACTGACACAAGGATTCACTTATCCTTAATCCAGTTCTTGGTCTGATTCACAACCAACTAGCACAAGGATTTATCCTCAATCCAGTTCCTGGTCTGATTCACAACCAATTGACACAAGGATTAATTAATTACTTAATTAATTAAATTTACCTTTGCCAATTTCCCAGTACATAATTAATCATACCACTAACGGTTTAATTATGGCACTACCATCCTACACCAGAATTGCTTCCAGAATAACTAAATTAATTATTCTTTAATCTCTCCACATCAAAGATCTAGTGCTCGTTAATTTATTAATTTAATAATAAATTAATTAATTAACTTCTTATAATCTGAGATTAGTACCACTCGACCTTTTTACTACACCGGACATAAGTCCACCAGCTGGGTTTAGTATAATAAACATAATGAGCTCATCTCGGGAGCACAATCACCCCGGACGCACCGGTACATGGTTTCCTTTTGACAAGCAACAACACACCAAACAACTAAACACGCTCACCCAACCTACCGAGACTATTGACCACAAATGACCTCACTCTTTGGCAGATCAAAGTACACTATGTCTAATCCTCATGCCTGCTCAAGTCTAGGGATTTAGAGATAGAATACTAGGAATGAATAGTCTATTAAATCAGTACAAGGAAATTCTTTCTAAATGGTCAAGTTCAATATGCCCCGGGCATATCTATATGATTCAATCAGTTTAGACAAACCAATTACCGAATCACATAATAACCTAAACTGACAGTGTGTCCAAAACTATATCGGTTATGAACCTAATTTATATATTATGTCTTTTAACCAATGATGAGATCTACTATGTCACACCAGACACCTCATCATCTAATTACATAATATAAATGGATGACATATGTAAAAACATTTAAATAATTTAACTAAAACATTTAATCAATATATAAAACTGAGAAATAGTTTAATACAAGCAAAGCTTTAGTATTTAAACCCAACATAAATAATGTTCGTAATTGAGAAAGTTTGGACATACTGTCGGTTTAAGTTATTGTATGATTCTGAGATTGGTTTGTCTAGACTAATTGAATCATACGGATGTGCCCGGGGCATATTGAGCAGGACCGATCAAGGATCGAATTAATTTGTACTGAACTTTGTAGTTAATTCGAGCCTAGTATTCTATCTCTTAATCCCTAGACTAAAGCGGGCATGAGGATTAGACATAGTGTTTTTTGATTTTCCAAAGAGTGCGGTCACTTGAGGCCTATAGTCTCGGTAGGTTGGGTATACGTGTTTAATTTCTTATTATGCCGTTGTTCATTGAAAGGAAACCATGTATCGGTGCTTCCGGGGTGATGGTGCTCTCAAGATGAGCTTGTAAGGATTATTATACTAAACTCGGCCGGTGGACTTATGTCCGGTATGGTAATAAATTCGAGTGGTACTAATCTCGGATGAGAAGAAGTCGATTAATTAATTTATCAATAAATTAATAAATTGACGAGCACTATATTTTTGTCATGGGGAGATAAAAGAATAATTAAAGTGGTACCCAGAAGCAATTTCCTTTTGAGTGGTAGTTCCATAATTAATCTGTTAGTGATACGATTAATTATGTATTGGAATAATTGACAAAGTGGATTTAATTATTTAATTAATTATTCTTGTTTCAATTGGAATTAATTAGTCTAGTAAAGACTTAAGAAATTAATTAAAAGTCCAACTACACGGCCCAACTCAAAATCTCACTAGGTCTCCCTTGAAACTCCTATAAATAGATAAGTTAGTGACTTGAAAATTATTAAGAAACTTGCAAGACAAGTAGTCTTGCCTCTAGAGAGACAAAGGCTTAGAGAGGGACTTGAAGAAATAGTAAAATCGAGACCCACTCGAAGTCAGCCTTAGATATCTCTTTCTCGAAAAATGTGTTACTCAAGATTCTGGCTAGATCCATTTTCCCGGTGTGAGAATTTTTCTGGCGGTGAGTAGGATTTCCGGCAGCAGTCGCGGCAACTAGGGGCGCACTTGCGGTGGAGATTTTTTCGGTGGGCTGGATGATTTTTGACCAAATCTGGAATTCCAGCGAGTTCTGGACTTTTCTGAGGTGTTCCTTTAGTTGGTTTTCATGGGTTTTGCTAGATCTATCCGGTAGATAGTTGCCCACACGACTTCCGGATCATGTTGGAGACATTCGAGAGATTTCTTGCTGGAGAAGCTTCAAAGGTTGGATCTTTGGTTCAAAGGTGGAAGCTTTCATCTTTCTCAATTGATTTCTTCGAGGGACTCACATCAAAGGTCAAATCTTTAATCCTTTCGCTTTAATTTAAAGATTCAATTTTTTATGGGTAAAATAAATTGAACAAGTATAAGCTAGATTCAAAGGAACTTGTACTAGTGTTTGGGCTCGATCAAAAGTTTCCAATTTTGGAATACATAGCACAAAAGTGAGATTTTCAATTTGGCCTGGACTAACTAGTTCTTCAAGTGTAAATAACATTCTTTTAAGCTCTTAGAAGTTATGGAAGTCTTAGGTAAGTAGAATGGAGGTTTTAAACTCTAGGGTACCTCATTTAGATCATTTAAAGCTCAATTGGGTGATAGGCACTGCTGCGGTGCTATACTGGTGCTGCTGATACTGCCTACAAGACTTTGGCAGCACCCTGGTGCAGAGCCTGGCAGTTGCTTGCAGCTGGCGGCACACAGGTGTGTTGGTGAATGTGCCCTTTTCAAGGGCTATTTATGTAAATAAACATTTTTTGTTTGATTGATCTTTTATCAGATGAGTTAATTTTCATGAATGTAATATTCTTGTGCATGTTTTAATTCATGAAAACGATCCGCCAAAAGAAACACTCCATAGATTGCTAAGATCATGAGTGATTCTCTTGAGTAGTACTCGTACGATGATCCTTATACCAGAAATCACTACATAGTATAAGGATCGCCAAAATAAGCACACCACATAGTACGAAGATCCTTATACCACTGGGGATCGCCGGAATTCAATTTTTTTATTTCAAATCATTGTGGGGTTTTGTTATTTGTCTCTTGGAAATAGTTTTTGGGACAGTTGGGATTTCAAAACGGAATTGATTTGCCAGATTTCCCAAAAGTATTTCTGGCTTTTTTCAAAACTTCTCTCCGGAAAAAAGATTTTAATTTTGGGGTCTAAATTTCTATAAGAAAAACGAGTTTCTTAGCCAGAAATTTGGGTTTTCGTTTCGAATTATTTTGAAACTTGGTTTGTTTTGGTTTAAATTATTCTGGGCTCTTGTCTGCTTTGCCGGAAAAAGTATTTCGTCAGAAGAGAACAAGAAATGGTTTTGGTTTCAAGCATTTTTGGGAAAATGGGATAGCCGGACTTGGAGTCTGGGCGCTTTCAGTTTTCCATGGTGAAGGCTACCGGTCCGAGGTCTCAGTCGTATGAGAAAAGGCAGCGGCGAGTGTCACTGCTGCAACTTCTCTAGTCAAGACGACCAGAGATCTTGACTCCCGATGCGTTCTTCGAATGACGATCTCTGTTTCTTGGGAGGCCGTGATCAGGAATGTCGCCGTGGAAGACGACCGGAAGGCTAGCGGCGGGTTGCTGAAGCACTAGGGTCTGAAATTACTAAAATGACCCGCCACACCCTCAAACCCTAAGCTGGTAAAATTTTCAAAATTTTCAAAAATTATAAATTGGGCACTGCAGTTTTGTTCCCTCAAAACCCTAAGCCCTGTATTTTGGTAAATTGTGAAATTGCCCCAGCAATTTTCCAAAAATTCCTTTTCCTGAATGTTAAATTGAAAAGATTTTAAATTTTTTTTAAATTTAAAATATCTTATCAGATTTAGTTTTACCTTATTTTGATAAGATTTAGGTTATTAAGGATAAATGAAAAATTTTTATAAAATTGAAGATAGGATTAGATTTGGTTTAAAATTCTTATCCTGTTTTAATTTTTAAAATTTTGAATTTAAATAATTATGTTAATTATATTAGGATAATTAGAAAAATATTTAAAATTTGAAATTTGAATAATTATCTTAATTAGATTAGGATATTAGAAAAAAATATTTGAAATTTAAATAATTATTTTAATTAGATTAGGATAATTAGAAAAATATTTGAAATTTGAAATTTGAATAATTATCTTAATTAGATTAGGAAAATTAGAAAATAAATAAAATAATTAATTAATGAGATTAGTTAATTAATTAATTAATTTATTTATGATTCATTTATTTATTTATGAATTTTTCATGATTTATTTATGGTTTCAAATTTAAATGTGTTTAAATTGTGAAATGCATACATATCATGTGAAAAAATGTTAATGCATCATTTTGACCAAATGAATGAACATGGAATTGATTAAAATTGATCATGACACGATGAATTTTAATAGTGCAATATTTACACAATCCTTTAAAATTATTCGACTTAATTAAAATGGGCTTGTATGAAGCACTTGCATTCTTACATGTTTTTCATGCATGAATTGGGCTTTATTTAAATTGATTTAGTTTGGGGCCTGTGAGCCTATTAAATTCTATGTAATAGAATAGAATTAGATATGCCAAAATTTATGTAATTCCAGAGGAGTCCAATGTAGAGCTTAGGAATGGAAGCCCAACAACGAAAGCCCAAATGAAGACAAAATTTTTAAAAACCTTGTAATAGACTATAGTCCAATTCATTGCATTTATTCGCTTTATATTTCATATGTTTTGTGAATGATGAAAAATCGAAATGCATGTTAAGTCGTTCAAACTAAATCCCTAAAAACCTAAGTCATAAATTGCTTCCAAACTTGGGGGCTCGCCAGAGAGTCGAACGTCTGATGGACTTGGAGAGCCCAAGGGCCTCAAGTTTTCTTTGTGAAGTGAGTTGTCACATAATAGGTGCCCAACTTTACTCACTAACATTATGTGAAAAAATTGTTTGGGTATTTATTGATGTGATGCTTCGAAAGATGGTTTGGCTTAGGGAAATCGGTCCTAGTTTAACCCAATAAGTGACTAGGATTGGTTTTACAATGATAGGATGGTGTTAAACATTTAGAATGTTCATCCTATCACTGAAAAGTTTCATAGTGATGCAATTGGAAAGCGTTAAGTTGCATGAGATGTGATTTGAACGTTGCCTACCAAAAGGGTCTGATCCCTATGATACTTGCCAAAGCAAGACTGGGGTTTGACTCTTTGTGGATTTTCGGCCCATAATCTAGCACCAACACAATAATTGTTTTGGATTTCAATTTTGGCTATTGTGGAAAAATGGTTTTAAAAAACTCATTCTAATATTTTGCATTTATTCGTTTGTAGAAATGGCATCATCTAGCACTAATGTTGTCTCAAACCTCACTCTAAGAAGTATTTTGGATAAAGACAAACTTGTTGGTCCAAATTTCTTAGACTGGGAAAGAAATTTGAGAATTATTCTAAAACAAGAAAGGAAGCTATATGTCTTAGAAACCACTTTACCTGAACCACCACAAAATGCCACGACTGTTGTCCAGTGAGCATGGGATAAGTTGAAAAATGATTCCGATAATGTGACATGTTTGATGCTTGCGTCTATAACAGGCGAGCTTCAAAAGCGGTTCATGAATTCGGAAGCGTTCCAAATTTATGAGTCACTGACGGAGATGTTCCATAAACAAGCCCATAACGAAAGGTTCATTACAATCAAAGCATTGATCTAGTGCAAGATGCCAAAGGGTTTGTCAGTAAGCACACATTTAATCAAGATGAAAGGGTATAGTGATACCCTATAGTGATTAAATGCTCCTCTTGCAAGAGAATTGGCCATTGACATCATCTTGGCTTCATTGCATGATGATTATAATGACTTTGTGGTGAACTACAACATGCACAACATGGAGAGGAGCATTCTTGAGCTTCATGGGATGCTGAAAAATACTGAGCAAACCCTTCAGAAGGGTACGCCATTAATGGTTATAGAGAAAGGTAAAGGGAACAAGAGGAAGTTTAAAGGAGAGGCCAAAGTTGGGCAAAATAAGAAGCTCGCAGTAAGACTGCTGCCCAAGCCCAGCCTAAAGCTCCTTCACCTGCTAAGACAAAACATCAAAAAGATGCTGCATGTTTCTTCTGCAAATAGAACAGTCACTGGAAGAGAGACTACAAGTTTTTTCTTGAATAAAGTAATAAACAGAATCATTCAGCTTTAGGTATCTTTGTTATTAAAATAAATCTTTCTATGTCCACCTCATGGGTATTGGATACCGGATGTGGGGCTTACATTTGTACTAATGTGTAGGGACTCAGAAATAGAAAGATGACAAGGAAAAGTGAAGTAGATCTCCGAGTGGGCAACGGGGCAAGAATTGCTACTATTGAAGCGAGAAATTACACTTTATCTTTGCCTTCTGGTTTAAACATTGAACTTGAGAATTGTTATAATGTGTCTGCTTTGAGCAGGAATATTATTTCAATTTCTTGTTTGGATATTAAAGGTTTTTGTTTTATTATTGGTAATAATTCGTTATCTTTATATCAGAATGATGTTTTAAATGGAGTTGCAAATTTGTGCAATGGCCTATATATCTTGAACTTGAACTAAGAAAGACTGGTCTATAACATTGAAAAGAAAGCTAAATCAACTAAATCTGATTTAAGTCCAATAGATCTTTGGCATTGTCGTTTAGGCCATGCAAATGAGAAAAGAGTTCAGAGACTTCATAAAGATGGAGTGCTTGGGTCATTAGATTTCGAATCATATGACACATGTGAACCCTGTTTGCATAGAAAAATGACAAAGAGTCATTTCAACAAGAAAGGGGAAAGGACTAGTGAGCTATTGGCTCTAATACATACGGATGTATACGGACCAATAAGCACAAAGGCCAGAGGTGAATTCGAATACTTCGTGACTTTTAACGATAACTATAGTAGAAATGGTTATGTCTACTTAATGAGGTATAAAAGTGAAACTTTTGAAAAGTTCAAAGAGTTCAAGAATGAAGTAGAGAATCAGTTGGATAGAAGGATTAAGGTTATTTGCTCTGATTGGGGAGGTGAATGTTAGGTTTGAATACATAAACTATGCTTGTATTGTACTTTTTTCTAGTTAATATATCGATTTAATGTTTTAGTTTTATATGTTGTGCGTGTTTAGTCCATTTATATTATGTAATTAGATGATGCGGTGTCTGGTGTGACACAGTAGATCTCATCATTGGTTAAAATACATAATATATAAATGAGGTTCGTAACCGAGACAGTTTTGGACACGCTATCGGTTAGGTTATTATATAATTCGAATAATTGATTTTTCTAAACAAATTGAATCATATAGATATGCTCAGGGCGTATTGAACTTGACCATTTAGAATGATTTGTCTTGTACTGATTTAATAGACAATTTGTTATTAGTATTCAGTCTCTTAATCCCTAGACTTGAGTGGGCATGAGGGTTAGACATAATGTACTTTTATCTGCCAATGGGTGAGCTCAATTGTGGACAATAGTCTCGATAGGTTGGGTGCGCGTGTTTAGTTACTTGGTGTGCTGCTGCTCGTCGTAAAGAAACCATATACCGATGCGTCCGGGGAGATGGTGCTCCCGAGATGAGCTTGTTATGTTTATTATACTAAACCCAACTAGTGGACTTATGTCCGTTATAGTAAAAACGTGGAGTGGTACTAGTCTAATAATTAAAGAAGCTAATTAATTAATTTATCAATAAATTAATAAATTAACGAGCACTAAATCTTTGATATGGGGAGATTAAGAATAAATTAATTTAGTTATTCCGGAAGCAATTCTGGTGTAGGCTGGTAATGCCAAAATTAATCCGTTAGTGGTACGATTAATTTTGTAGTGGGTTAATTGAATAAGTAGAATTAATTATTTAATTAATTATTTCTAAGGGTTAATTAAGTAATTAACAAAGTAGAATTATTTAATTAATTAAGTCTTAAGTTTCAATTAGAATTAGGAAA
The DNA here is from genome assembly GCA_030378225.1 of Knoxia roxburghii. Classification (NCBI taxonomy): domain Eukaryota; kingdom Viridiplantae; phylum Streptophyta; class Magnoliopsida; order Gentianales; family Rubiaceae; genus Knoxia; species Knoxia roxburghii. Next base: position 19,666,487 of record CM059415.1, on the reverse strand, counting down.
TCCTAGAGATTAGGAAATCTAATTGGATTTGGATTATCCTATTATATTAGTTACCTAATTGGATTTGGAAACTAATTAATTATCTAAACCCATTAGGAAGACCAATCCTAAACCAACTTGGGGTCTCCCTTGTAGCTCTATATATAGACAAAGGATTAGCAATTCAGAAATACACAATTCATAAGTTTTCAAGACAAGAAAACTAGAGAGAGAAAATCCTAGAGAGACAATTAATCTCTCCAAGAATTTTGGATTTCACAAGCTTTGGCTGGCCGGATTTTTCCTTCAAAACCACCGGCGCGTGGATTTTTCTCTCCTTCCGGGCGGTGTCAAATACACGCGCTAGGGGCGGCAGTGCTGCAATTTTCTGGCAAGTGAATTGTGGTGATTTACTGATCAATTGTTCGTTAGATTGTTGCCCACACAACATACGATCAAAGTCTTGATTCATACAAGCGATCACCTGAGTAACACGCTTCAAGAGGTACTTTCTATGTTTCCGCTTTTATTAGAAATATTTTGTTGCATGATAAATCGAATAAGTGCAAACCAAGATTCTGCGCAATGTTATTTCAATCAAGGATTGGAATAGCGATTGTGCTAGAGTCTAGGCCTGGTCAAAGATGCCGATACTGGAATGCATAGCACGAAAGTGAATTTTTGACCGGACCCGGGTAGATAATCTTTCAATTGGTATCAGAGCCTGGTTTTGGGTTTTGTGCTTATTCGATTTATTACAAGGTTTTATTTTCAGGTGGTTTAGAAATCCTGAGTATTATGGTTGCGTTTGCATGGTTTTTAATTAAACCCCGAGACATGTCCGGGTTTGGTTTTATTATGAATGCTTGTAGTAGTATAACCTCATGCTGGAAGCCGTGTAGGATTAGATAAAATCTGTAGTAGGATTTTTTCTATGTAATTTTGATTTTAATTTTTCTAGAAGCCATTAGTAGGAGAATTTTTTGTAATCGAAAATGTTATGGTGGGCAACTTGAATTCGTGGGTTTTGGGTTATCGTTAATTCATAGAAACCCAGTAAAACCCAGAACGAATTGAAAGAAAACCAAATTGCATAGAAGAAGCGAAGAAGGAATAGAAGGTGGGCAGCGGCGCCGCCGATATCTCGCCGGCGAGAGCAGCCACTGGGACTGGTAGCACAGCCGCCGCGCGGAGCAGTAAACTGCTGCGCAAGCGCGCGGCAGTGGTAGCAGCAGCGCAGCAGTGCACAACAGCAGCTGTGTGTAGCAGCTGCTGCACACTGCTAAGCCGCAGCAGAACGATTGGTTCTCTCGTTTTGGCCCGTTTTTCTTTCGAATTTCATTTTTTGTATAAATTCAACTTTTCAAGACTCAATCTATCGAGTGGCGTGATAGGACACGAGATCAAGGCAGAAGATGGAAGCAATTAGAACCATGATAGTCAAAAAATTATTTTTCGTATTTATTTCCCGTACTTATAGTTTTAATTTTTATGCTTTAATTTTTGTGTTGTATTTTAGATGCATAATTTTAAAGCATGCTAGTTTTATGTTTGCACATAACTTAGGATTAGTTAATTGCATGTTAAAACTGGAAAAACCCTCAATTTAGAAATCTAAGTGGGAGCATGTTGGTTTAATATCCCCACAGCCACCATTACGGGTTCATTTGTGATGTGGGTGCACTTGCACATTGGCATTAGGGCCTTCCTCTATTCGGATGAGTCCAACCACAAGATCGCTAAATTATGAATTTCTAAGTAAGATGACTAGAGTAAGTTTAACTAGGAAAAATGCGATACCCTCTCTATCTGAGGCGCACTATCCTGAGGTAATAAGCTCAGAAGTCACGTAATGACACACACTTAGTGTATGATCTGTAGTATTCCTCCCATCGAGGTTACGCTGCTTATTTGTACTGCTGAAAACACTGACTACTAACTATATTGATCAATATATTGTTTGGTCAGATAGTGTAGTTAATGAACTTAGTTCTTCTCAAACGAATGTGGGTTAGCATAAACATTCATACTATAGTAGCTTGAGAGAATCCCGGTGAATGAGATGTCGGTGGTTTAAATTATTGTTTGAGGGATGTTAATAATTAAGTGAATTTCAAGAATTCTGTGCTTTATACTGAAACATTGTCTGTTTATTTAATTTACAGTATTTGATATGACATTCAATCACTTAGCTACAATTTTGAAAGACAACAAGTTAACTGGTCCAAACTATGTTGAATGGACTCATAATTTGGACATTATCCTGACGGCTGAGCAATATAAGTTTGTGCTCACCGAAGTCTGTCCAGATGCCTAATGATCCTCAAGAGGATAGGGATGTCTATGCTAGGTGGAGAAAAGCGGATGAGATAGCACGGTGTTACATTCTGGCATCTGTGTCAAATGTTCTGCAACATCAGCTTCATCCTATGCTTTCTACCTTTAACATGATGGCTCACCTGAGAGAGATGTTCGCTCATCAAGGCAGGACAGCTAAACAAGCAGCCATGAGGAAGATCATGAATACCAAAATGCCTGAGGGCTCGTCGGTGAGAGATTATGTGCTTCACATGATCAGTAACATCAATGAGATAAAGGTATTGGAAAGTGAGATTGATCCGGAGAGTCAGATTGATATCATCCTCCAGAGCTTACCCTCTAGTTTTGAGTAGTTTTGGGTTAACTATAACATGAACCAAAGAGTGTATACTCTACCCAAGCTCCTAACAACATTGGTGTCAGCTGAAAGCGTCTTCCACGAGAAGAAGTAAGCTTTGGTCACGATGAAGGCTTCAAGCTCTTCTTCTGCACTTAAAGGCAAGAACAACAAGAAAAAGAATGCCAAGAAACATGCTGCCAAGCCAGACATCACAGAGAAGAGTAAGCCTAAAGGCAAATGCTTCAAGTGCTGGAAAATGGGACATTGGAAATCAGATTGTCCAAATTTTAAATGTACGATAGTTTCTACCTTAATTACTGAGACGTGTTTAGTGACGATTCCCACAGATATTTGGTGTGTGGATTCAGAAGCCACTGACCATGTTTGTAATTCTTTGTAGGGGAAGTAATCCAAAAGCTTAGAGAGGGTGAACTGGATATCTACTTGGGCGACACTACAAGAATGTCAGTATAAGCAGTGGGAGTAGTTAGTTTAAATTTCGAAAATTATAGACTAGATTTACCAAATTGTCTTTATGGACCGAGTTTTAAAAAAAACCTTATTTTGGTTTCTAAACTCTTAAAGAATAGATTCAAGTTTATTTTTTCTGATAATATTGTTGTTGTTAGAAAAGATGGCAAACTTGTTTGTTCTGGTTCATTAGTAGATAATTTGTTTGTGGTTAAATCAGACTCCCCTGTTGTGCAAAACATAGAATTAAATAGCACATCATCTAACACTAATAAGAGGAAATAACCTTTTGAAATGAATCAAACCTATCTTTGGCATCTCAGGCTAGGTCATAAAAACCTTAGTAAGATTCAAAGGTTGGTCAATGATGGACCTTTAAGTTCATTAGAGATTGACAATTATTCAACCTGCGAATCTTGCTTGGAAGGTAAGGATGACCAAGAGACATTTTAAGGCAAAAGGTTATAGGTCCAAATAAGTACTAGAATTGATTCATTCTGACTTGAGTGGACCAATGTCAGTCCAAACACGAGGTGGGTTTGAGTATTTCATGATGTTCACGGATGATTACTCAAGACGCGGATACATTTACCTAATGCGCCACAAGTCTGAATGCTTTAGTAAATTCAAAGAGTATCGGGCAGATGTGGAGAAGCATCATGGTAAAAGTATCAAGACACTACGATCAGATCATGGTGGTGAGTATCTATCCCATGAATTTTGAGAATACCTTAGTGAGGTCGGAATTCAGTCTCAGTTGTCTGCACCTGGCACACCACTGCAGAACAGTGTAATAGAAAGAAGGAACAGAACTCTCATAGAAATGGTTAGGTCAATGATGAGCTATAATGATTTGTCGAGTTCGTTCTGGGGATATGCCTTGGAAACAGAAATGTACATCCTAAATCTTGATCTAAAACCAAGTCTTCAACCCAGTAGAGCTGTGGAACAGGCGTAAGCCCAGTCTAAGACATCTCAAAATTTGGGGTTGCCCAGCACATGAGCGTAAGGCAGATGCGACTAAGTTAGATGTAAGAACAGAAGTAATGTTGTTTGTAGGATATCCTAGGGGAATAAAAGGTGGTCTGTTTTATAGTCCTAAAGATCAGAAGGTGATAGTTAGCACAAACGCCAGATTTTAGAGGAAGACTATATTTTAGATCACAAGCCCATGATAAAGATAGTACTAGAAGAGCTTAGAAAACAATCTGATAATCCTGATGCACTAGCACAAGTAGATACACCACACACTGCACAAGATATCACAGATGATGCGCCTACACTAGTGGTGCCTCATCGTAGTGGGAGGGTTGTAAGATAGCCAGACTTGTTTATTAGCATGGGAGAGGCTTCAGACCTAGTCCCAAGCACACACCCAGTGAACTACAATAAGCCTCTCTAAGATAAAGATACAGAATCTTGGTAAAAAGCAATGATATCTGAGATAGGGTTGATGGACCACAATCAAGTCTGGGAGCTTGTGGACCTACCTGATGGTTTTAAACCCATTGAATATAAGTGGGTCTACAAATGCAAGAGAGGGCTTGACGGAAAGGTTGAAACCTTTAAAGCTAGGCTTATGGCTAAGGGGTATACTCAGAAATAGGGAATCGATTGTGAGGAAACCTTCTCCCCAGTAGCCATGCTTAAGTCAATCCAGATTCTTTTGGCCATATCTGCTCATTTAGATTATGAGATATGGCAGATGGATGTCAAGACAGATCTCCTTAACGGAAGTCTTGAGGAAACCATATTCATGCAGCAACAGAGGGATTCGTTAAAAAAGGCCAAGAGCATAAGGTTTGTAGGCTTAAGAGGTCCATTTATGGACTTAAGCAGACATCCAGATCTTAGAACATCCGGTTCGATGATCCAATCCTACGGATTTACTCAGTGCCCGGATGAGCAATGTGTGTATCGCAGACGTGATGGAAATGCGGTGGTGTTTCTTGTGCTTTACATAGATGACATTTTACTAATTGGCAATAATAAGAAAGTGTTATCATACGTAAATGCATGGCTGTCAAACAATTTAATATAAAGGACTTAGGAGAAGTGGGACATATCCTTGGGATCAAGATAATTCGAGATCGTAAGAAACATTCGTTAACGCTCTCTCAAGCTTCATACATAGATACGATTCTGGCCCGTTTTAACATGCAGAACTCCAAGAAAGGTTTTTTTACCTTTCAGACACGGGGTGCATCTGTCTAAAGAACAGTCTTCCAAGACTGTTGAGGAGATAGAGGCAATGAAGACAGTTCCTTATGCTTAGGTAGTAGGAAGTCTCATGTATGCTATGTTGTGTACGAGGCCTAATATTTGTTATGCCGTTGGCATTGTAAGCAGATATCAGAGTAACCCCGGGAAAGCTCATTGGGAGGCAGTAAAATGCATTCTCAAGTATTTGAGCAGAACGAGAGACTAAGTGTTGGTCTATCAGGCGCCTGAGCTGGTACCCCAAGGTTACACAGATTCAGACTTCCAAGGTGAAAGGGACAAGAGCAAGTCTACCTCAGGGTATGTGTTTACTTTGGGAGGTGGAGCCATAGTTTGGCGGAGGTTCAATCAAAAATGCATAGCGGACTCTATCATGGAGGCTGAATATGTTACCGCATCAGAGGCAGTGAAAGAAACAGTGTGGCTCAAGAAATTCCTAGTGGACTTAGATGTGATTCCTGGTTTGAAGAAGTAAATCACAGTGTACTGTGATAACAATGGTGAAGTAGCAAACTAGAAGGACCCACGAGCCCACAAGGCGAGTAAGCACATACAGCGCAAGTAACACCTGATACGAGATATCATCAAGAGAAATGACGTGGTCATGGCAAAGATAGCATCAGAGGATAACCTTGCAGATCCTTTCACGAAGACATTGACTTCAAAAGTCTTTGAGGCTCACGTAGAGGGCATGGGGATCAGATACTTAGGAGAGCCATGATAGTTTTTCTAGATGTATTGTAGAGTGTAGAATATGAAAGTAGTTATATATACTTCAAGCACAACTTAAGTATTAGTGGGAGATTGTTAGGTTTGAATACATAAGCTATGCTTGTATTGTACTTTTTCCCAGTTAATATATAGATTTAATATTTTAGTTTTATATATTGTGCATGTTTAGTCTATTTATATTATGTAATTAGATGATGAGGTGTCTGGTGTGACACAGTAGATCTCATCATTGGTTAAAATACATAATATATAAATGAGGTTTGTAACCGAGATAGTTTTGGACATGCTGTCGGTTTAGGTTATTATATGATTTGGATAATTGGTTTGTCTAAACTAATTGAATAATATAGATATACCTGAGGCATATTGAACTTGACCATTTAGAATGATTTGTCTTGTACTGATTTAATAGACAATTCGTTCTTAATATTCTATCTCTTAATCCCTAGACTTGAGCGGGTATGAGGATTAGACATAGCGTACTTTGATCTTCCAATGGGTAAGGTCAAATGTGGCCAATAGTCTCGGTGGGTTGGGTGCGCGTGTTTAGTTACTTGGTCTGTGTTGCTGCTTGTCATAAGGAAACCATGTACCGATGTGTCCGGGGTGATGGTGCTCCCGATATGAGCTCGTTATGTTTATTATACTAAACCCAGCTAGAAAACTTATGTCTGGTATAGTACAAAGGTCGAGTGGTATTAGTCTCGAAATTAAAGAAGTTAATTAATTAATTTATCAGTAAATTAATAAATTAACGAGCACTAAATCTTTGATGTGAGGAGATTAAGAATAAATTAATTTAGTTGTTCCGGAAGCAATTCTGGTGTATGATGGTAGTGCCAAAATTAATCCGTTAATGGTACGATTAATTTTTAGTGGATTAATTGAATAAGTAGAATTAATTATTTAATTAATTATTTCTAAGGGTTAATTAGGTAATTAACAAAGTGGAATTATTTAATGAATTAATTATGTCTTAAGTTTCAATTAGAATTAGAAAATCCTAGAGATTAAGAAATTTAATTGGATTTGGATTATCCTATTAGATTAGTTACCTAATTAGATTTGGAAACTAATTAATTACCTAAACTCAATAGGAAGACCAATCCTAAACCAACTTGGGGTCTCTCTAGTAGCTCTATATATAGACAAGGGATTAGCAATTCAGAAATACACAATTCATAAGTTTTCAAGACAAGAAAACTAGAGAGAGAATTAATCTCTCCAAGAATTTCGGATTTCACAAGCTTTGGTTGGCTGGATTTTTCCTCCAAAACCAGCGGCGCGTGGCTTTTTCTCTCCCTCAAAGCAGCACGGGCGGCGGTGCTGGAATTTTCCAGCGAGTGGATTGTGGTGATTTGCTGATCAACTGTTCTTTAGATTATTGCCCACACAATATATGATCAAAGTCTTCAGTCATACAAGCGATCACCTGAGTAACACGCTTCAAGAGGTACTTTCTATTTTTCTGCTATTATTAGAAATATTTTGTTGCGTGATAAATTGAATAAGTACAAACCAAGATCCTGCGCAATATTATTTCAAGCAAGGATTGGAATAGCGATTGTGCTAGAGTCTAGGCCTGGTTAAAGATTCTGATTCTGGAATGCGTAGCACGAAAGTGAACTTTTGACCGGGCCCAGGCAGATAATCTTTCAGTGAATACGTAAGTGATGAGTTCGATGGATATCTAAAACAGTGTGGAATTGTTTCACAGTTGACTGCACTGGGAACACCTCAATGGAATGGTGTATTTGAAATGAGGAATCAGACCCTATTAGATATGGTTCGATCAAGATGGGCCAAGCGACTCTCCCTATGTCCTTTTAGGGTTATGCTCTCCTTTCTGCTGCCTACTTACTAAATCATAATGTATCTAAGGTAGTAGATAAGACTCCATTTGAGATATGGATGGGCCAAAAGCCATATATGTCCTATCTACGAGTTTAGGGTTGTCAAGTTTATGTAAAGCGTTTACAAAGTAATAAGCTTAAACCTAAAACTGACAAATGCCTTTGTGGGGTATTCTAAGAAAACCAAAGGATATCAATTCTACCAACAAACCGAGAACAACATTTTTGTTGCTCGATGAGCTACTTTCTTAGAGTAAGACTTTCTCTACAAGAAAGACAATGGGAGTAGAATAGAACTCGAAGAGGTTCGAGACCCACAAGAGAGTGTAGAACTATCTACAGAGACTCATATAGAAGTTGGTGTGAAAACTCATGAAGATGAGCAACCTAAACCAACAATATAAGAACTTAGAAGGTCTGGTCGATCTCATCAACAACCCGTGAGATACGGATTTCTCGTGACTGACGATCAAGATTTGATCTTAGTGGACCCTGATGAGCCCATGCCCTACGGACAGGTTTTAGAAAGACCAGATTCAGTTAAATGGCTACAAGCCATGGAGTCTAAGATGCAATCCATGAGGGACAATAAAGTGTGAACTTTGATAGACCCTCCTGTTCAGGCAAAGGTTGTCGATTGCAAGTGGATTTTCAAGTTAAAACCTGGCGGGATCTTCAAGACGTGACTAGTGGCTAAAAGTTTCAGACAAACTCATGGTATTGACTATGATGAAACCTTCTCCCCTATCATGATGCTCAAGTCCATCAGGACTATGCTTGCCATAGCTACATATTATGAATATGAATATGGCAAATGGATGTTAAGATGGCTTTCCTGAATGGAAACCTACTCGAGGATGTTTATATGAAACAACTCAAGGGATATATCAGTCAAGAGCGTCCTAATAGAGTGCGCAAGTTCATATGTCTATCTATGGACTAAAGCAAGCATCTCGAAGTTGGAATCTTTTTTTGATGAGGCAGTAAAAGGTTACGGCTTCATAAAGAATGAAGATGAGCCTTGTGTTTACAAGAAGGTTAGTGGGAGTAGGAATGTTTTTCTTATCCTATATGCGGATGACATTCTACTCATAGGAAATGACATCTCTATGTTGAAAGATATCAAACAATGGTTGCAGAGTGTATTTTCTATGAAAGACTTAGGAGAAGCCGAAATGATACTATATATCATGATCTATAAAGATAAGTCTAAAAGGCTTCTAGGACCAAGACCAGAAGGGTACATAGTCAAGATATTGAAGAGATTCAAAATGTCTAACTCTAAGAATAGTATGGTACCATTCAGACATGGCCTCCTCTTAAAGAATAACCAATGTCCTTCAACTAAATAGGAGAGGGAAACAATGAGTAGAGTTCCATATGCTTTGGTAATAGGATCTATTATGTATGCCATGTTATGTACCCGCTCGGATGTCGTACATGCACTAAGCATGACTAGTAGATACCAACAAGATCCAGGAATGGCTCATTGGACTGCAGTCAAAACAATCCTGAAGTACTTAGAAAAACTAAAGGATTGATGTTAGTGTATGGAGGATTAGAACAGCTCGTTGTACAAGGTTACGCTGATGCTTCTTTCCAAATAGATCAAGATGACATGAAGTCACAATCAGGTTATGTGTTTAGCTTGAATGGCAGTATAGTGGGTTGGAAAAGTTTAAAGCAAGATACCACAGCCGATTCTACAATAGAATCTGAGTATATTGTTGCATTAGATGCTGTAAAGGAAGTTGTTTGGTTGAGAAAGTTCATGTCAGACATCAGAGTGATACCGAGTATCCAAGATCCGATAGACCTGTTCTGTGATAATAACGGGGCCATCGCATAAGAAAATGAGCCTCGATCACACTAGAAGACCAAACACATATTCAGACGTTATCACCTCATTTGAGAGATCATCGATCGAGGAGATGTGAAAGTATACAAAATAGGGTCAGACGATAATGTAGCATATCCTCTCACAAAAGCTCTACCACAGTCAAAGTTTATGAGACATATAATAGAGTTTGGTCTTAAAATATTTAGAACATAGCCCTTCAATAGGCAAGTGGGAGATTGTTGAAAAATGTGCCCTTCTACGGGCATCACGATAAGTCCTCTGTCCTACTACAGGTGCCGCGACAGGGCTATTTATGTAAATAGACATTTGTCATTTGATTGATCTTTTATCATATGAGTTAATTTTCATGAATGTAATACTCTTGTGAATATTTTAATTCATGAAAACGATCCGAAAAAAAAAAATTCCATGGATTGCTAAGATCATGAGTGATTCTTTTGAGTAGTACTTGTACGATGATCCTTATACCAGAAATCACTACATGGTTTTAGGTGAATTGTAGTGTGCTTTGACAGATGCCTAATGGGGCCGTAACAGGTTGCCAAGTACGGGTATGATTGGGTACACTATGAGTCACACTAAGATATGTATGTGAAGTGATGGGACTACAAGTCTCTCTTAAGTGAAAGATGATATCTTGGCCACTTGATAGTGAATTGAGAAGTGCATGGCCGTGCCCAAGAAATGATAAGTGTTATCATTTTCTTGAATAAAATCAGTGTCACTAAGAGATCAAGTAAATTTTTAGTTGAATAAGGATGATGGTTCCATGCCTTACGCTAAACTGGATATCGATGTAGAAGATCGTACGTGGTATGCTTGGAAGGTTGTGTTGAATCACCATTCGACCCTCCGTTCTGAATTGAGTAGTCATTATGTCTTGCTAGAGACCACTAATGATGTATGGATTAATCAATGGGATTGATTTATCCATTGTCAATTTGGAATGGACCTACAGGATCGCACATAAGAGAGTTTGTACAGAATAAGTATTATTGCATGCACTAAGTATAATTATTATACTTAGACAAATAATATTTAATTAAATAGTTTGATTAAATATTATTGAAAAGTTTTATGGTATTAATTAAGAGTTAATTAAGTACCTAGGAAGAATTGGAATAGGCTGACCCATGGGTTTTGGTAAAACCCAAATCAGTAAAGTAAATATTCTTTTAATTATTTAATTAATTAAAGAATTAATGATTATGTTTACTGACACACTTATTACTTCTATAATGTCGCGGAGACAGAGTCAATGAAAGGAAGACGGGTTTTCTAAAAAGAAAAAAAAATAGTTTTACCAAAAATTCTTCCAAGAAACTTTTCTCTCTGAAGGCAAACGGCTAGCACCGCATCTGAGAGAACTCCAGTGCTTGAAAGTAGAGAGCATCTCCTGGGGAAGTGCTTTGGTGGTGATCCAAATTTTTGGACAAATATCAATCAGGATCCAGGCGAGACAACCAATTACGCTACGAGGGTAAGCATTAAATGCTTTAAATATTGGGCTAATTAACACTAAAACACAAATTAGGCATTTCCACTGCATAATATTTTTGTTAATCATGCCTAAAGATCCAACAAGGTGTTGCGGCCTATTTTTTCTCGATCTTAGCAAAATTACTTTCACTTGACTTTTACACCGTTTAATTACACCAAATCATGTACCTACAATACATGAATGTGTTCCAAAACATCATATTCAAAAATCACAATGAAATCCATGAATTATTAGCAATTTAGAAATTTGAAAATCTAAACACTTGAAAATGAAAAGAAAAGTGTTAAAAATGCTTGGGTTGCCTCCCAAGAAGCACTTTGGACTTTATAGTCTCCGGCTAGACTTGTCTTAAGGTGTAGACTCAAGATCCTTCTAAGCTCATTGAATCTTGTGCAAAAGATGCACTTCCCTTGCTACCTTCAACCAAGCTCTTCATTTCCTTGAATTTTTGTTTATGTCTATTTCTTCTCTTCTTTCTTCTTAATCGATCATTCTTTCTCCTTGAATCCAATTCTTCCAAATCCTTAGAAGTGTCACTAGAATCACTCATTAAATCACTCTCATAAACAATCTTCATTTGTTTCACCTTGTTATTTGTCATTTCTAATAGTAGTTGCTCCAAAGTTGCTTGCATTTTATCAAGTCTACTTCTCAACTCCACATTCTTTCTTGTAACAAGGTGAATTAGTTGTACACCTTGCTTCCTTGTAATTTGGAATAAGATTTTCAATTTCCCTTACATCCTTAGAAATCATTGGTTTCTCTATAGGCTCATTAGCAAGGTTGTTCTCACTTCGTAATACCACTTCTTCCTTGACCTTCATTCCATGTTCACCTTTTGCTTCAAGAATAATGTCTCTTGGCTTTTCATCTTTCTTGAGTGAGGGTTTGCTCTCCTCATCCTCAATCACAAATAATTTCTCCCATAATGACATTATAAGGTCTCCTTTGTATTACTTATATCCCATGGACATACTCTTTTCCTACAACCTTGAATGTAATCCCCTTGCTCTTTATATGTAAAATAGCATCCCCGGTTGCCAAAAATGGTCTCCTTATAATATTAGGTACATCTTTATCTTCTTCCATGTCCACAATGATAAAATCCGCTGGTAGCACAATTTGATTCACTTTCACTAATATATTCTCAATAATGCCTTTAGGAATAACCTTAGAATGATCCGCCATTTGTAAGGTGACATTAACCTATTTTAAATCTCCAAGAAATCCACATGATTCGGTCATAGAAAGTGGCATTAAATTCAATCCAGCTCCGGGATCACGCAAAACCTTAGGGAAAAACCTCAATCCAATTTTGCAAACTATAGTGCACATTACGGGATCTTTCTCCTTTTTAGGTAAGTTTTTCCAATCAATCCCCTTCACATTTTTGTTGATTGGAGCCAATGATTCCAAATTAAACCTCTCTTTCTTGGCTAAAAACTTCTTCAAAAATCTTTGGTATTTTGACACATTCATGATCAAGTCGGCCAAAGAAACTCTCATATCAACTTCCTTGAACAATTCATAAAACCTTTGATACACCTTCCTATCACCTTCATTTACTTCTTTCCTCTAAGGAAATGGTGGCTCCACATTCCTAGGCTCATTCACTTTTTCTTCTTCCAATCTTTTCTTGAGCCACTTCTCACTTTCTTTTCCTCTCCCTCTCCCTCTCATGAGACTCCCAAATTGCCTTTTCTCTCTAATTTTCCTCATATTCAAGTGCTGAATTTTTCTCTTCTTGTGGCAACTCTCCATTGATATCCTATTTTTCTATTTCCTTTGGGATCTCATCTTCCTTAATCTATTGCTCATTTTTGTCCTCATTTTTGTCCTCATCTTTCTTGTTTTTCACAAGCCTTTTTCCACTTCTTAAGTTGACCACCAAGCATTTTTTGGTATTCTTGGAAGAATTACCTTGACCATGATTGCCTTGGTTTTGAACATATTGACCAAATACATTTTCTATTGATTTGATACTCCTTGGAGTTCCTCCAATGCACTATAATACATACCAACTATCCTCACCAAACTCTTCACATGCTCACCCGTGGACATATCCTTCTCTCAATTTACTTGATTAGTCTCCCCATTTCCTTGCATTCTTGAATTCCAATTTCTTTGACCATAAGCTTGTCCTTGATTTGCATTGCCAAGGTTGTTGAAATTTTGTCTCCCTTGATTTTGAAAATTGTTCCTATATCCATTATTTCTCCAACCTTGATTGTTTCCAACAAATCCAACGTCTTCGAATTCCTTAATGCCTTGATTTTCTTGGTGAGCTTCTTGATAAGTGTTGAAAGCTAATACTGTTTTTTCTTTTACTTTAAATTGATCTTGAAGCAAAGCTACTTGTTCCTCTAAGCTTGAAATTCTATTAGTCACAATAGCTTCCTCATTTGGTATAGAATATGCTTGAGGAGCCTCATTTCTTTCACTTGGCCACCTTCCAAATATGAGTACCATGTTATCAAACAACTCCCTAACTTGATCCTTAGTCTTGAAATTGATGCAACCACCGGCACTTGCATTCACCATGTTTGCCAACTCTCTTGTTAACCCATTATAAAAGATTTGCAACTCATTACCACCTTCAAAAGTTTGATTTGGGCACTTTCTCAATAACTCTTAAAATCTCTCCCAAGCTTCTGCAAATGACTCTCCTTGGGGTTGCTTGAATTGTTGGATGTCATTTCTTAACCTTTCAATCTTGTGAGGAGGATAATACTTAAACAAGAACTTTTTCATCAACTCCTCAAAAGTTTAAATGGTGTTCTCATATAATGAGTTGAACCATGTGCTTGCACTCCCCTTTAATGAAAAAGGAAATAGAATCCTCTTCATCTTATCTGTTGTAAGCCCTTGCAACCTTGTTGTATTACATAACATGAGAAAATTCCTTACGTGAGCATTTGCATATTCACCCTCAAGTCCTTGAAATTGTGAACCATTTTGTATCAAATTGATGAAGTGAGGCTGAATTTGATAAGTCTCCACTTCAATCCCTTGTAGTTCCTCCCGTTCTTGGAAATATGGCTCAAAATACCACCCAAAATTCCTTTCTCCTTGTGCCGCCATTTCACTATGCTCTTCAACACGATTCCTTATTCTCAAAATCCTCTCACTACTATCACCAAGGTCAAGCAACTCTCCTCCAGCTTGTGATCTAGTAACAACCATAAACCGTCAACTACACGCCAAAGAAAATTGGAACACATAAAAACAAACCAAACTATTAGGAAATGACTCAAAACACACAAAAATAAGAAAAATACAAAAAAAGTATTGCACTACGAAAATTACTTAAAAACAGTCAAAAACAAATAAAAACTACTAAAAACACAAAAATAAGTAAACACCTAAACTACCAACGCAATAATCAATCAAAATAAACCATCCCCAGCAATGGCGCCAATTTTGACGTGCTCTTGTCGTTGTAAAAGTTAAGGGCGAACACTTCAAAATAAATTTATAATAAAACAAAACTAAATACCAAAGCTATAGTATTTAATGTTGCATTCCCATGAGAAAGTTGTCTTGATTGAAGTTTGGTTGGGCTCAAATCCTTACTTACCACGATTTTAGTAGTTTCTACTCCTAAGAATCTGACAAAACAAAGGGTAAAATAGTAATTGTGAGTGTGCCATAAAAGTAACAAAACAAAATAGAATAAAAGATAATGGGATAAAAAAGCGGGAATCACACCACCTCAATATCCAAAGGGCTATTGATAAGCAAATATCATGCAAATGTGGGTAGTTAAGACTTTCCAAACATTATGGTAATACCTTTCATGTATTTCCACATGAGGACTATAATACCACAAGTCCATGAAAATCCTCACCTTAAGTGAATAAAAAGAGGACCCATGTCACGATCATTAGTAGTCAATAATAGAAATAGGTTCGTCAATCATACTCTACTATCGATCCTCTAAACCATCACATCAAGATAATGTAAATTACCAACTTACATAACAAATGGATATAGAGACAGCCAAGCTTGCAACACAAGAAATCTCAATTGACCTACTCCAAATACCCAAACAAGTTATGTAATCAACAATTCAACAAGTAATGGGTAGATTCAACACATATTCCAATAACAAGGCAAAATCACTACATTAAAACAAGAATTAATTTATTTGCATGAAACCCACTTATCAATATGCATGAATAACCATTAAAGAGAACAAAATCAACAAGGAAATGAGTAATTTATCATTTAAGGACTCCATTCATAGGAGAATGTATGACCTTTCTCAACAATAAAGGATAAGACACTTCTAACTCCTGAATTCCATCATTAAAAAGTAATTCCCCTTCATTTGATCCATGAATTTGTTTTACATCTATGGAAATCCACTACCCTCTATCTCTTAGAAGGGTAGAATTCCCTAAAATCTACTTAGAACATAATTTTTCTAAGAGAATTCATCTAGTTTGTGTGTGAAAAGGTGTAAA
Source organism: Knoxia roxburghii (assembly GCA_030378225.1). Lineage (NCBI taxonomy): Eukaryota > Viridiplantae > Streptophyta > Magnoliopsida > Gentianales > Rubiaceae > Knoxia > Knoxia roxburghii. Next base: position 19,650,745 of record CM059415.1, on the reverse strand, counting down.
AGTGTGTGTCTTCTCTAATAAGCTAATCTCTACAAGAAAACCTACTAAAGTGTTGTTGGAGTTGAATACATAAGCTATGTTTGTATTGTACATTTTCCCAGTTAATATATCGATTTATGTTTTGGTTATATTTTTTTGTGCATTATTTGTCCATTTATATTATGTAGTTAGATGATGAGGTGTCTTGTGTGACACAGTAGATCTCATCATTGGTTAAAAGACATAATATATAAATGAGGTTCGTAACCGATACAGCTTTGGACAAACTGTTGGTTTAGGTTATTATGTGATTCGGATAATTGGTTTGTCTAAATTAATTGAATCATATAGATATACCCGGGGCGTATTGAACTTGACCATTTAGAATTATTTGTCTTGTACTGATTTAATAGACAAATCGTTCTTGGTATTCTATCTCTTAATCCATAGACTTGAGCGGGCATGAGGATTAGACATAGTGTACTTTGATCTACCAATGGGTGAGGTCAATTGTAGCCAATAGTCTCGGTAGGTTGGGTGCGCGTGTTTTGTTGCTTGGTGTGCTGCTGCTTGTCGAAAGGAAACCATGTACCGGTACGTCCGGGGTGATGGTGCTCCCAAGATGAGCTCGTTATGTTTATTATACTTAACCCAGCTAGAAAACTTATGTCCCGTATAGTAAAAAGGTCGAGTGGCACTAGTCTCGGAATTAAAGAAGTTAATTAATTAATTTATCAGTAAATTAATAAATTAACGAGCACTATATCTTTGATGTGGGGAGATTAAGAATAAATTAATTAAGTTGTTTTGAAAGCAATTCTGGTGTAGGATGGTAGTGCCAAAATTAATCCGTTAGTGGTACGATTAATTTTGTAATGGGTTAATTGAATAGGTAGAATTAATTAATTCATTAATTATTCCTAAGGGTTAATTGAGTAATTAACAAAGTGGAATTATTTAATTAATTAATCAAGTCTTAAGTTTCAATTAGAATTAGAAAATCCTAGAGATTAGGAATCTAATTTGGATTTGGTTTATCCTATTAGATTGGTTACCTAATTGGATTGGGAAACTAATTAATTACCTAAACTCATTAGGAAGACCAATCCTAAACCAACTTGGGGTCTCTCTTGTAACTTTATATATAGACAAGGGATTAGCTATTCCACATACACAACTCAAAAGTTTTCAAGATAAGAAAACTAGAGAGAGAAAATATTTTCTCCCTCTTGGAATAATTTTCGGCGGCCCAAACTTCTAGGCAGCAGCGTTTGGTCAGACGGTTTATCCGGCAACGGCGTTTGAGTTTTCTGGGCGGCGCCGCATGGCTTTGTGACGGTTGCAGAATTATTCTGGTGACCCAGTTGTGGTGATTAGTTGATCATTTGCTTGTTAGATTGTTGCCCACACAGCATACAAGCAAAGTCTTTGAGGCATACAAGAGAATCACCTCAGTGAACGCTTCAATAGGTAATTCTTATTCTTCCACTTTTAATTAAGAATTTTTGTTGCATGGTAAATTGAATAAGTACAAACCAAGATCCTGTGCAATGTTATTTCAAATAATGGTTGGAATAGCGATTGTGCTAGTGTCTAGGCCTGGCCAGAGATTCTGATTCTGGAATGCGTAGCAAGAAAGTGAGTTTCTGGCTAGGCCGGGCAGATAATCTTTCAATTGGTACCAGAGCCTGGTTTTGGGTTTTGTACTTGTTCGATTTATTACAAGGTTTTATTTCCAGGTGGTTAAGAAATCCCGACTATTATGGTTATGTTTGTATGGGTTTTAATTAAACTCCAGGACATGTTCGGATTTGATTTAATTATGAATGTTTGTAATAGTATAACCACGTGCTGGAAGCCATGTAGGATTAGATCAAATCTGTAGTAGGATTTTTTCTATGTAATTTTGATTCTTTAATTTTTCTAGAAAGCCTTGTAGTAGGAGAATTAATTTTTGTAATCGAAGGCGTTATGGTGGGCAACTTGAATTCGTGGGTTTTGGTTTATAGTTAATTTGTAGAAACCCAGGAAAACCCAGAACGAATTGCAAGAAAACCAAATAGCGTAGGAAGAAGTGAAGGAGGGAATGGTGGTAGGGGGCGCCAGCGACTACTCGCTGGTAGGACCCGCCGTCGGCAACCGTCAGAAGCAGCAGCACCGCGTGGCGCAGCAATTACTGCACGCAGCAACAGCCGCACACTGCTAGGTTGTGCGTGCGGCACGCCTTAGGCGTGCTACGCGCACACTGCCCGTTCGGGTCACGTTTTGGCCCATTTTTCCTTCACTTTTCATTTTTTAAAGTTCAAGACTCTTTCCATCGAGTTACGTGACGGGACACAAGATCAAGGCAGAAGATGGAAGCGATTAAAACCATAATAGTCGGGAAATTTAATTTTCGCATTTATTTCCCGTATTTATTGTTTTAATTTTTTATGGTTTAATTTTTGTGTTGTATTTTAGATGCATGATTTTAAAGCATGATGTTTATGGTTGCATATAACTTAGGGTTAGTTAATTGCATGTTAAAACCGAAAAAACCCTCAATTTGGAAATCTAAGTCGGAGCGGGTTGGTTTAATATCTCCACAGCCACCATTACGAGTTCATATTCGATGTGGGTGGGCTTGCACGTTGGCATTAGGGCCTTCCTCCATTCAGATGAGTCTAACCACGAGATCGCCAGATTATGAATTTCTGAGTAAGATGACTAGAGTAAGTTTAACTAGGAGAAATGTGACACCCTCTTCATCTGAGGAGCGCTATCCTGAGGTAACAAGCTCAGAAGTCACGTAATGGCACACACTTAGTGTACGATCTGCAGTATTCCTCCCATCGAGGTTACGCTGCTTATTTGTACGGCTGAAAGCATTGACTATTAGCTACATTGATCAATAGATCCTTTGGTCAGATAGTGTAGTTAATGAACTTGGTTATTCTCAAACGAATGTGGGTTAGTGTAAACGTCCACACTATCGTGGCTTGCGAGAATCCCAGTGAATGAGATGTTGGTGGATTAAAATTATTGTTTTGAGGAAAGTCAATAATTGTTAGAATTTCCTTGTTTTTGAAATTCTAGATTTAATAACTGAAACATTGTCTGTTTATTTATTTTACAGGTTTTTCGATATGGCATTCAACCCCTTAGCTGCTATATTGAAAGACAATAAGTTAACTGGAACTAATTATGTCGACTGGAGTCGTAACTTGGACACTGTCCTGACGGCAGAGCAGTATAAGTTTGTGCTCACCGAAGTATGTCCAGATGTGCCTAACGAGGACTCTCCTCAAGAGGATAGGGATGCCTATGCCAGGTGGAGAAAAGCGGATGAGATGGCGCGATGCTATATTTTGGTCTCTGTGTCAAATGTGCTGCAACATCAGCTTCATCCCATGGTCTCTGCCTTCAACATGATGGCTCACCTGAAGGAGAAGTTTGCTCATCAAGGCAGGACTGCTAGGCAATCAGCCATGAGAAATTTGATGAACACTGAAATGGCTGAGGGTGGATCGGTGAGAGATCATGTGCTTCACATGATCAGCAACATCAACGAAATAGAGGTGTTGGGAGGTGAAATCGACCCAGAAAGTTAGATAGATATCATCCTCTAGAGCTTACCCTCTAGTTTTGAGCAGTTTTGGGTCAATTATAATATGAATCAAAAAGTTTACACCCTACCCGAGCTCTTAACTGATTTGGTGTCGGCCGAAGGCATTTTCCACGAGGAGAAGCAAGCTTTAGTCACAGTGGAGGCTTCTTGTTCTTCTTCAGCGCCTAAAGAAAAGAAGAAGAAGAAGAAGAAGAAAGCCAAGAAACTTGCTGCTAAGCCTGAAATCGCAAAAAAGAACAAGCCCAAAGGCAAGTGCTTCAGATGTGGGAAAACGGGACACTGGAAAACGGATTGTCCAAAGCCTAAAGGTATGATAGTTTCTACCCTAATTACTGAGACATGTTTAGCGGTGATTCCCACAGATACTTGGTGTGTGAATTCAGGAGCCACTGATCATGTTTGTAATTCTTTGCATGGGTTCCAAATAACCCGGAAGCTTAGAGAGGGTGAGCTGGACATCTACATGGGCGACACTACAAGAGTGTCAGTAGAAGCAGTAGGAGTTGTCACTCTAAATTTTGAGAGTTCAAGATTACACTTTATGTACCGAGTTTAGAAAGAATCTTATTTCAGTTTCTAAGCTCTTAATGAATGGTTATAAGTTTATTTTTTCTGATAATTGTGTTATTATTAGAAGAAATGAAAAACTTATTTGTTCTGGTTCATTGGCTAACAATTTATTTGTGGCTAATTCTAACTCCCCTGTTGTGCAAAACATAGAAACAGATAACACTTTATCTAACATTAATAAGAGGAAGAAACCTTCTGAAATGAATCAAACCTATCTTTGGCATCTCAGGCTAGGTCATATAAACGTTAGTAGGATTCAGAGGTTGGTCAATGATGGACCTTTAAGTTCATTAGAAATTGACTGTTATTCAACTTGCGAATCTTGCTTGGAGGGTAAGATGACCAAGAGACCTTTTAAAACAAAAGGTTATAGAGCCAAAGAAGTACTAGAGTTGATTCATTCTGACTTGTGTATACCAATATCGGTCCAATCACGAGGTTGGTTCGAGTATTTCATGACGTTCATGGATGACTACTCAAGGTACGGGTACATTTACCTAATGCGTCACAAGTCCAAGTGCTTTGGCAAGTTCAAAGAGTTTCGAGCAGATGTGGAGAAGCATCATGGCAAGAGTATCAAGACACTACGATCAGATCGTGGTGGGGAGTATTTGTCCCACAAATTTTGAGAATACCTTAGTGAGGTAGGAATTCAGTCTCAGTTGTCTGCACCTAGCACGCCACAGCAGAACGGTGTAGCGGAAAGAAAGAATCGAACTCTCATGGAAATGGTTAGGTCGATGATGAGCTATAGTGATTTACCGAGTTCGTTCTGGGGATATGCTTAGAAACAGCGGTGTATATTCTTAATCTTGTACTATCTAAAATTGTACCTTCAACCCCAATAGAGTTGTGGAACGGGCGAAAGCCTAGTCTAAGACATCTCAGAGTTTGGGGTTGTCCAGCATATGTGCTTAAGGCAGATGCGGCTAAGTTAGATGCAAGAACAAAATTAATGATGTTTGTAGGATATCCTAGGGGAATGAAAGGTGGTCTGTTTTATAGTCCTAAAGATCAAAATGTGGTGGTTAGTACCAACGCTAGATTTTTGAAGGAAGACTATATCTTAGATCATAAGCCCAAGAGTAAGATAGTACTAAAAGAGCTTAAAAGACAAACTAATAATCCTGATGCACCAACACAAGTAGATACACCACACACTACACAAGAGATCACAGATGATGCGCCTACACAGGTGGTGCTTCGTTGTAGTGGGAGGGTTGTAAGACAGCCCGACAGGTTCATTGGTGTGGGAGAAGCCTCAGACCTAGTCCCAAGGGTGTCTGAACCTGACTCGATTAACTACAATGAGGCTCTCCGAGATAAAGATACAGAATCTTGGCATAAAGCAATGATATATGATATGGGGTCAATGGACCACAATCAAGTCTGGGAGCTTGTAAACCTGTCTGATGGGTTTAGGCCCATTGGATGCAGGTGGGTCTACAAACATAAGAGAGGACTTGAAGGAAAGGTGAAAACCTTTAAAGCTAAGACTTGACGAAAAGGGGTATACTCAGAAAAAAGGAATCGATTATGAGGAAACCTTCTCCCTGGTAGTCATGATTAAGTCAATCCGGATTCTCTTGGCCATAGCTGCTCATTTAGATTATGAGATATGGCAGATGGATGTGAAAACAGCTTTCCTAAACGGAAGTCTTGAGGAAACCATCTTCATGCAGCAACCAGAGGGATTCGTTGAAAAAGGCCAAGAGCATAAGGTTTGCAGGCTTAAGAGGTCCATTTACGAACTTAAGCAGGCATCCTGATCTTGGAATATCCGGTTTGATGAGGTAATCCAGTCATATGGATTTACTCAGTGTCTGGATGAGCAATGTGTGTACCGCAGACGTGATAGAAACTCTGTGGTGTTTCTTGTGCTTTACGTAGATGACATTCTATTGATTGGCAACAACAAAAAAGTGTTATCAGACGTAAAGGCATGGATGTCCAAGCAGTTTGATATGAAGAACTCAGGAGAAGTGGGACATATCCTTGGGATCATGATAATTCGAGATCATAGGAAACGTTCATTAACGCTCTCCCAGGCTTCATACGTAGATACGATTATGGCCCGTTTTAACAAGCAAACTCCAAGAAAGGTTTTCTACCTTTTAGACACGGAGTGTATCTGTCTAAAGAACAGTCTCCCAAGACTATTGAGGAGATAGAGACCATGAAGACAGTTCCTTATGCTTCGGCAGTAGAAAGTCTCATGTATGCCATGTTGTGTACGAGACCTGATATCTGTTATGCTATTGGCATTGTAAGCAGATATCAGAGTAACCCCGGGAAAGGTTATTGGGAGGCAGTAAAATGCATTCTCAAGTATTTGCACAGAACGAGAGACCAAGTGTTGGTCTATCAGGCGCCTGAGCTGGTACCCCGAGGTTACACAGATTCAGATTTCCAAGGCGACAGGGATAAGAGCAAGTCTATATCAGGGTATGTGTTTACTCTAAGAGGTGGAGCCATAGTTTGTCGGAGTGTCAAGTAGAAATGTGTGGCGGACTGATAAGTTTTGTCATACCTGTCAAATTAATCCGAATTCGTTTACGGACTACAAAAATTTGCAGCAGTAGTGGTTTCAGGTCGAATCCCAAAGGAGTCTGATTTAATTCTAATTCCTAACTTGAACGATTAAATGTCATGAATTGAACAAAGACGAAAACTTGAAAGAGTAAAATAGGAATTCTTCAACGGAAGCTTGTTTAAGACTAGAATTTTAAGAAACGTCAGAAGTGAACTTGAATCTGAAATAACTTGAAGTTGAAATATTAAAAACAGAGTTTTCGGAAATAAAACTGCTAAGGAAATTAAATGACTCTGGAAAATTACTAACTAAGGAAAAGTAAAAGACTACTAACTATTACTAATTCTACGTCCCTTTGCAGGGAATGGTTCTTTTTTTACTCTCTTCCAATGTCTCTACTTATAGGCAATTAAAAAAAACCCACAAATTTCAAAACAATTAAATCCCAACAGTAAAAATAAAAAAAACTGATTTGTCTAACAGAAATATTCCATTCCAACTTCCCATGAATCTTGCAAAGTTAAACCCAATAATCTTAACTCCATATCTTCCACAGTCAACAGTCTTTTGAACTTTTACCGGGTCAAATGTCTTTTACTTCTCTAATACCACTTGTAAATTCCCCCAACCGTTCCTTTATTTTCCAAATCAGCAACACTCCTCAGACTTTGCACTTTAGCCCCTTTTTAGCCAATTTCCTTCAAAGCTCCCTGCCACATACCACAAATCCTAATTTAGCCTAAATCACCAAGAATCACATTAAATATGTGCATAATAATAACAAAATTAATCCTAAAAACTAACTAATTATGCACCTATCAAATTCCCCCACACCAAAACCATGCTTGTCCCCAAGCATGACTCAGGAAGAAAAATCCAATAACACTTGGATCCTCCACATGCAATATATAAACAAGCAAGACTCACAATCAAATAGCAAACTTTTCACAGTATCAAGCATTTGAAATGGTTATCTCTAGTTCCTCATAACTTCCCCAAATTCAAATGACAAGAAAAAGTGACAACCACCTCACCAAGTAGTCTCTCATGCACTCAAAAGTGTATATTGGGACATATCCTCTCTCAAATCCACAACATAGCACGTTTTACCATAAGCTTGCCAATATATCATACTACCATTACTCAAATGAAGTCAATGCACAAATCAAAAGGACTTTTCACAGGATATAACGGGGCTTAGGACAAAAGGTTAGGATGAACAAAGAGAACACAAAAGGCTCAGTCATGAGAGAAAGTTACTACTTGATTGCCAACCTTCCACCATCTTACCAATGATGACCCATGCAAAGCAACACTAACTCACAAAGTTCACAAACTTGACTAATGCTCACTTTTCCATTTTTTCTCTTTTTTTTCCTTTATTTCACTTTCTCTTGCATCTTGAGAGAAAGAACTTGTACTTTTTCTTGATTTTTTTTTTCAAACTCTCGCGCCTTTATTACTTAACATAGTCGACTTAACTTTTCCCTTTTTTGTCCTTCTTTGTTTTTTCTTTTCAAGAGCATACTAACCTCTTTGTGAACTAGCATTACCTTGCAATGTCCACCTTCGTACCACAAACCCAAGGTCAACAACCAAGCACAACTTTCGTCACAACAAGGTAGAAATAAGCAAGCTAAAACAGGCCTCGGTTTATTTTAATGACTTTTCACATCAAAGAACAAGTCCAAGCTTCAAAAGAGTTCACTAGTGGTAATCAAAGAAGGTTGGAATTTTTAAAGAAAGCCAAAAGGGTTCATCCTAGTGCCTTTATCATATTTGCACAATGAAAACATAAGTAACAATAATATGCATAACAAGGCAAGTTCTAGAATCAGCAACCATGTGTGAAAACACTCTTCAACAACAATTGAGCACAAAAAATTTTGCTCATATAAAGCTCAAACCTCACTTATCTAGGCTTTTTCCTGTCACTTAAGCAAGCATTTGTCAATTGAGTCATCACAAAGAACAAGTTATAACCATCCAACACCTCATACTATTATTATTTTCTACTTTTCATGTTCATCTTACCTAATCACACATCGCATGTTAGTTTCCAAAACAAAGTAGAGAACTTCTCCCCCACACCTAGACTCTAAACACAATAAAACAAAAACACTCCCATAAACACACATAATCAAACAAACAACCCCCCCCACGCCAACACTCTACATTGTCTCCAATGTAGAAAATAGGCATAAAGAGAGTTGCAAAAATAAACACCACCAAGTCATAAAATAACACAAATAATTTAAACAAAACTAAAGCTAGTAAAGGGAAAGAGAAGCTTCTCTATTTTGGAGGTAGAGGAAATGGTGGCGTGAAGTGCAGATGGGCACAAAGTGCCTAAAGATTAGCATGCATTTCCTTAATGGTGGTGTGCAACACTTCGATCTCGTGACGTGCATCCAACAGCCCCTGTGAGGCAAAAACAGTCTCACTATGCTCCTCCTCCAACGAACCTGCAAAAGATCCTCTAGACGGCTTGAGCGGACCAGGTTTACCCGGCGAAAGAAAAACATACTTTTCATCCCGTAAGTGAATCAATTGCATTTTAACAAGACAATCTAAATTTAATGGAGCAATAGTACAACTGACGTGCAAAGAGTGATTTGTAAGGTCCAAAACTTTTAGATTAACAGCCAATTGTGTAATTAAGGAACCCAAAATCAATCCTCTACTAGGACGATTCACAGCACGTTGTACTTGAGTGACAAACCAATAAGCAAAACACACTCTTTTCCCTGCCAGCATTCTCGTCGGCAAAAACATTTCATGTGTATTAATCACCCCCGCATTATCTTTCCTACCAGAGAAACTGTAACCCAAAAATCTATGACACAACCTCAACACAGGATCCTGAAAATAATAATCCATGGATTTACTACTTTGAAAAACTGTCTTGGGGAACGGAGCTAGCTGTTTCCAAGCATTTAAACATTCACTAGGATAAAAATCAGAATGAACATCCAAAGCAGACGAAGTATAAGCTTCAGACTGCGACTCCTCTTCAGAAACAAATCCCATGGCAATATCAAACTCAACCAAGGACATTTCAAAACATGTGTTCATTAATTGAAAACAAATAACCTTAGGTGAATCAAGTGTAAAATCCGTCTTTGGGGGCGTAAATACCAATGTAGCATAAAACTCATGGGTTAATTCAATGAATGTTGGACAAGACAATTGCAAATAAGCAGACCATCCAATATTATGAAACAATTTGCAAACATCATCATAGACATTTAAGTCACGTAGAGTATCTTCATTAAATCTTTTTATCGGAACGAATTTCCGAAAATGTACCTTCTCATAAGTCTTAAGCTGCTCTTTGGTTGCAAAATTTATTGGAGATTGACGGGACAGGGAAGGTGACAACACAGCTGGACCAGACCTGGTTCTTGAGCGACTCCGAGGAAGTCTAATCGGCAACTGAGATCCCGGGGGTTGACGCTGCGCTTACTTCGCTTGGCCGGAACCAGTGCGGACTGCCCTTCCTCTTTGGAACTGTCTTCCTCATCCGATGGTAGGATGAGTTGTTGTTTAGCCTTTGCTTTTCCCCTCGCCATGGTCCTTGTTGTATCAGTAGGATGGGAAAAGGTTGTTCAGCCCGTTCTTCGCCGGACGGAAGTAGCAACGAGGGAGGCCGCCGATCAAAATTGGATAATTGTGTTGGTAGAGATGAAGATATCAGCTTTGTGTCCCTTTCGTAACCCCTGGCAATAGAAGAATAAATGTGAGTAGGGTTACAAGAATTGCTGAAGGTAAAGTAAAGTTGTTTTTTTTTATTTATTTATTTTTTTTTCAAACTTGAGGTGGGCGCATCCTGGAGTAAATCCACTTCTGGAATGTTGCTTCTGATCTCCCGTGGGCGTGCTGTGGGAAAAACTCTCCTCTGGAATTTTCAGTCATTGTACTGATTAAATTGACACGGGCGTGTCGTGGGAAAAATCCACTTCTGGAATTCTGGAGGTAACAGCTGATTAAATCGACACGGGCGTGTCGTGGCAAAAATCCACTTCTGGAATTCTGACATGGCCACGCCGTGGGATACACTCTTCTCTGGAATTTTCAGAAGAATTCACTCAAAACCCACCTGCAATATACTCGAAAAACACCAATTTAAAACCATAACTAACTAGAACATAAAATGAGAAACATAACAGAAAAACTCAGTTGGGTTGCCTCCCCTTAGCGCCTTTGTTTATGGTCTTTGGCTAGACCACTTACGATCATTCATAGGAAGGTAAGGACAAGCTAGTATCCTCCACATTCGCTACTTCAATATTCTCAATGAAAGGTTTCAGTCTATGCCCATTTACCTTAATCAATTTACCTGACTCCATCCCTTCAATCTCAATCATACCATGGGGATAAACATTTACTACCAAGAAAGGTCCTTTCCATCGTGACCGCAGTTTACCTGGCATCAGTTTAAGTCTTGAATCATATAACAACACTTTTTGGCCTACAACAAACTTCTTCTTGCGAAGAAAATTATCATGCAGGAGTTTGGTTCGCTCCTTGTACATTCGGGCATTGTCATAAGCCTCCAACCGTATTTCCTCTAATTCCTGCAGCTGCAACTTCCTTTCTACACCACTTGCCTTAGCATTCATATTACACATTTTAACAGCCCAAAAAAATGATGTTCAATACTAACAGGCAAATGGCAAAACTTACCAAATACTAACCTATACGGTGACATTCCAATGGGAGTCTTGTATGCAGTTCGGTAGGCCCAGAGTGCATCGTCCAAACGCCTGCTCCAATCCTTGCGCCCAGTATTCACTGTTTTCTCCAAAATATTCTTTATCTCCCGACTAGTAATCTCAGCCTGACCATTAGTTTGTGGATGGTATGCTGTAGAAACTCTGTGATGAACACCATATTTCCTCATCAATGCTTCCATGGTCCGGTTACAAAAATGTGTCCCTTGATCACTAATAATTGCTCTTGTACCCCGAACCTACTAAAAATATTAGTCCGAAGAAAACCTGAAACAACTTTAGCATCATTAGTCCGGGTGGCTTTTGCCTCCACCCACTTTGACACATAATCCACAGCAAGCAAAATATACAAATTACCAAACGAGCTTGGAAAGGGGCCCATAAAATCTATTCCCCACACATCAAATATTTCACAAAATAATATTGGAACTTGAGGCATTTCATTACGAAAAGAAATGGTACCCATCTTTTGGCATCTCTCACATCCCTTACAAAAGTTATAGGCATCTTTAAACAGAGTATTCCAGTAAAATTCACTATCTAAAACCTTCCTTGCTGTCCTTCTAGGTCCAAAATGACCACCACAAGCAAAAGTATGACAATAAGCAAGAATCGACTCAATTTCATTCTCAGGTACACACCTTCTAATCACTTGATCTGACCCTATCTTCCATAAATAAGGCTCATCCCATAAATAATATTTTGCTTCACTTCTCAACTTATTTCTTTGAAAAGAACTCAATTCATGTGGGAACTTATGAGTAACCAAATAATTCACAATATCAGCATACCAAGGTTCCTTACCTCTTTCCTCCTGTAAAGCCCATAAATGCTCATCTGGGAATGCCTCGTTGATGGCTACTCTTTCTTCCTCAACTGTTATTCTACTCAAATGGTCTGCCACCGAATTGTCAGCCCCCTTCCGGTCTTTAATTTCCCAATCAAACTCCTGAAGTAGAAGTATCCACCGAATCAATCTTGGCTTTGTTTCTTTTTTCCCTAAGAGGTACTTCAACGCTGCATGATCAGAATAAACAGTTGTTTTAGTTCCTAATAAATAAGATCTAAAATTTTCAAACGCAAAAACAATAGCCAAGAGTTCTTTTTCTGTAGTGGTGTAGTTGCATTGAGCTTCATTCAACGTTTTAGAAGCATAATAAATGACATGACATGTCTTCCCAACTCGCTGCCCCAACACTGCGCCGACTGCATAGTGGCTAGCATCGCACATAAGCTCAAATGGCAACTCCCAATTCGGAGGTTGGACAATGGGTGCTGATGTGAGCAACCTTTTTAAAGTGTTGTATGCTTCCTTGCATTCTTCCCCAAACTCAAAAGGAACTTCATTTTGCAGCAATCTTGTCATTGGTTGTGCTAACTTTGAGAAATCCTTGATGAACCTGCGATAGAAACCTGCATGTCAAAGAAAACTACGCACCTCTCTCACATTAGTTGGGAAAGGCAATCTAGCAATTAAATCCACTTTTGCTCTATCAACTTCTATTCCTTTCTTAGAAATCGCATGCCCCAAAACTATCCCTTCCTTAACCATGAAATGACATTTCTCATAATTAAGTACTAAGTTAGTATTAATGCAACGTTCTAACACATGCTTCAAATTCTCTAAACAAACATCAAAAGAACTGCCATAATCCGTAAAATCATCCATAAAAATCTCAATGCAATTCTCAATCAAATCTGAAAATATGCTCATCATGCAACGTTGAAAGGTACCAGGAGCATTACATAATCCGAAAGGCATGCGACGATAAGCAAAAGTTCCTAAAGGACATGTAAAAGTGGTTTTCTCCTGATCTTCAGGAGCCACAACAATTTGATGATAACCCGAAAATCCATCAAGAAAGCAGAAAAATTCTTTTCCAGCCAATTTCTCAAGCATTTGATCAATAAATGGAAGTGGAAAATGATCTTTCCTAGTGGCTGCATTTAATTTCCTATAATCTATACACATTCTCCAACCACTTGCATTCTCATAGGCATAAGTTCATTATCACCATTTTTAACCAAGGTAAAACCAGACTTTTTAGGGACAACATGCACAGGACTCACCCAATTACTATCTGAAATGGGAAAAATAATTCCTAACTCTAATAATTTTAAAATCTCTTTAAGAACTACCTCCTTCATTGCAGGGTTCAATCTGCGTTGTGGGTCACGAACCGCCTTAGAGTTAGGCTCTAATGAAATGTGATGCATGCAAACAGCTGGACTGATGCCTTTGATGTCTGCTAATGTCCACCCTATGGCCGTCTTATGCTTCTTCAACATTCGGATCAATTTATTCTCTTGCACTTCTGTGAGGTCATTTGCAATAATCACCGGTAGGGTACTATTCTCACTTAAGAACACATATTTCAGATGTGTAGGTAAGGGTTTGAGTTCCAAGGAGGGCGCCTGCAAGACAGAAGCTAATACTAAATTAGCACCCTGAAATCCCTGCACCAACTTATTTGATAACGAAAGTTCAGAGTTCAATATTTTTCTATCACTTCCTGCTGTAGCCTCCGTTGGTAAATTTTCCTCCATAAGAATTCCTTCTCCAAGCTCATCCTGCAACCAATTATTTTCCACATGCTCTTCCACACACTTATCAATAATACTTATATCATAAATAGATTCAACATCCTCCGAATAATCCATGGTATTATAAATATCAAAATCCATAGAAAAACCATTAACCCTGAAAGTTACCATTCCTGAATCAACATCAATTACAGTCTTGGCTGTTTTCATAAATGATCTGCCTAACAACATAACAGATTCACTATGTGAGATGTCATTGCCCATATCAATTATATAAAAGTCCACTGGAAAAACAAACTTATTGATTTTCACCAAAACATCTTCCATTATCCCCTTAGGACGCGTAGTTGACCTATCTGCCAATTGAATTATTACATTCGTAACCTTCATAGGTCCTAAGCCTAGATAATTAAATAATGTTAATGGCATGACATTTACTGAGGATCCTAAATCCAACATGGCTCTTCTAACCAATTTATTACTTATTATGCAGGATATTGCAAATATACCTGGATCGGAGCATTTTGTAGGTAGCTCAAGTGGTTCACCTTGTATGACGGTTGACATAATTTGTCCTACCTGTTCCTTCCCTTTCTCAGGTTTCCTTCTCCTCGTGCATCTTTCCTTTAAAAATTTGGCGTATCTTGGCATGTGATCAATTGCCTCAAGAAGAGGAATATTAATTTCTACCCTGCGAAATATTTCAGAAATTTCTTTTTCCTCTTCTTCCTTCTTAGATTTCCTAAACCTGCCAGGAAAGGGAACATGAGTTAGAACATTATGGTCATCCTGTTCAACTTCAGCTCTTACCTCTTTTTCTTGGGGTGGTGTCTCTGCTGATTTCTGAATTTTTGGAACTTCATTCTGCACTTCTCTTCCACTGCGAAGCGTCATGGCACTCGCATTATCCTGTTTAGAAAGGGATGTTCCTGCTTTCGTTTCGCTCACCCTACGGGCCAATTGTGCAAATTGTTTTTCCATGTTCTGAAAATTGGCCCGAGTTTCCTTCTGAAAAGCCTGAGTGCTTGTGGCCAGGTTCATAACTATCTCCTCCAGATTCATGTTGGGTTTTTGAGACACTGAAGGAAGCTGATAGGGCTGCCTCATTGCTGGAGGTTGGTACGCCTGAGGTTGTTGAAATCCTGGAGACCTGAAATTTGAATTGGGCTCCCTCCACCTTGAATTATTCTGCGTTGGGTATTGATCATATCTCCCCTGGGGATGACCAAGGTATCCTCCAACTTGGTTGACTTGCTCATTTGGCTCATTCCTAATAGCGGGGCATGCATCTGTGGCATGTCCAGGCATCAAACATATCCCACAAGCCTTTGCCTGTTGCATTTGACCTATAGCCAATTGATGTACTAAGTCAGTTAAAGCGTCAAGTCGTTGGTCAATTGAACTGGTACTTACCTCAGAAACAATTTCTCTTCTAATCCCGAATTGCTGTGCATTGGCTGCCATGTTGGAAATCAAAGTTTTAGCTGCAGCAATGGTTTTGTTCATCAAGGCGCCACCGCTTGCTGCATCAATATTGCTCCTATCTCCATCTAAGAGCCCCTCATAAAAGTACTGTATCAGCAGTTGTTCAGGGATTTGATGCTGGGGACAGCTGGCACACAGTTGCTTGAATCTCTCCCAGTAGTTATGCAAAGTCTCTCCCTGATGTTGACGAATTCCACATATATCTTTCCTGATATGTGCAGCCCTCGATGCTGGAAAAAATTTCTCCAGAAATTGCCCATTGAGTTCATTCCATGTGGCTATCGATCCGGACGGTAGATCATATAACCAGTCCTTTGCTTTATCTGCAAGTGAAAAAGGAAAGGCCTGTAATTTTACCTGTTCCTCTGTAACCCCTTGGTGTCGAACTGTTGAGCAGACCACGTGAAACTCTTTCAAGTGCTTGTGAGGGTCTTCACCTGCACTGCCATGAAAAATCGGTAATAAGTGAATTGTTCCAGATTTTAATTCAAATGGAGGAATATTATCAGGCAAAGTAATGCATAAAGTTTGATTATTGATATCAGGTGTTGCCAACTCCCTTAATGTTCTTGCAGCCATGGAAACTTGTTCTTCAAATTCCGACTCGTTCCTGGTTGAGCTAGAGCCAATGGTATCGTTTGAAGAAGATGGCGAATTGCTGGACTTTTTCTTCGTCTTTGTTTCTCGCCGATTTGCTCTAGCAAATTTCTTAATATCTGGAATATAGGTTAATTCTCCTGTACGGGAAGAACGCACCATAAACCAGGAAACGTAACAAAAATTTGGGGGGGGTATGGTATCGTGAAATAAAAAAAAAAAAAAAGGAAAATTACTGATGCAAAGAAAATTAACGTTTAGTAATAACGAGATAAAATTAAGATCAGGACTAATTATGCTACTAATAATGGTAAACAATAGAAAAAAAAAACCACAAAAATTAAACCTAAGGAAAATAAAATAGTGAGACACGGGAAAAACAAAATAAAATAAAATTAAAATCAAAAGAACAAAAAAAAAACAAAAACAAAAACAAAAGGAGATCACCAAAAATTTGAAGACGTAAAAGATATATATTTTTTTTCAAACTAAAATTCACAATAAAACAATTAAATAAAATAAATAACTCTACAGAATACACCAAAACAAATTAAGGATGAGAAACGTAAATAGCAATATGTCCCTACTCACAAATTCACTGGCGTAAAAACACTAAAACACTTAATCACTTAATTAAACAAACGTAAACAGCAAAATTTTGTTTGTTTTTTTTTTCAAAGCTAAAATTCACAATCGAAAATAAAAGTGAAGAGATTAAAATCATAGAAACACATAATCAAATTAAGAATCAAAATACTTGACTCCCCGGCAACGGCGCCAAAATTTGATAAGTTTTGTCATGCCTGTCAAATTAATCCGAATTCGCTTACGGACTACAAAAATTTGTAGCAGTAGTGGTTTCGGGTCGAATCCCAAAGGAGTCTGATTTAACTCTAATTCCTAACTTGAACGATTGAATGTCGTGAATTGAACAAAGACGAAAACTTGAAAGAGTAAAATAGGAATTCTGTAACGGAAGCTTGTTTAAGACTAGAATTTTAAGAAACGTCAGAAGTGAACTTGAATCTGAAATAACTTGAAGTTGAAATATTAAAAACAGAGTTTTCGGAAATAAAACTGCTAAGGAAATTAAATGACTCTGGAAAATTACTAACTAAGGAAAAGTAAAAGACTACTAACTATTACTAATTCTACGTCCCTTTGTAGGGAATGGTTCTTTTTTTACTCTCTTCCAATGCCTCTACTTATAGGCAATTAAAAAAACCCCACAAATTTCAAAACAATTAAATCCCAACAGTAAAAATAAAAAAACTGATTTGTCTAACAGAAATATTTCATTCCAACTTCCCATGAATCTTGCAAAGTTAAACCCAACAATCTTAACTCCAAATCTTCCACAGTCAACAGCCTTTTGAACTTTTACTGGGTCAAATGTCTTTTACTTCTCTAATACCACTTGTAAATTCCCCCAACCGTTCCTTTATTTTCCAAATCAGCAACACTCCTCAGACTTTGCACTTTAGCCCCTTTTTAGCCAATTTCCTTCAAAGCTCCCTGCCACATACCACAAATCCTAATTTAGCCTAAGTCACCAAGAATCACATTAAATAGGTGCGTAATAATAACAAAATTAATCCTAAAAACTAACTAATTATGCACCTATCACGGACTCTACCATGGAGCATGAATACGTTGCCACAGCAGAGGCAGGGAACGAAGCAATATGGCTCAAGAACTTTCTAGTGGACTTAGATATAATTCTTGGTTTGCAGAAGTCTATCACTGTGTATTGTGATAACAATGGTGCAGTAGGAAACTCGAATGAACCACGAGCCCACAAGGCGTGTAAACATATACAACACAAGTACCACCTGATACGAGATATCGTAAAGAGGGAAGACATGGTCGTGGCTAAGATAGCATCTGAGGATAACCTTGCAGATCCGTTCATGAAGGCATTGACTTCAAAAGTCTTTGAGGCTCACGTGGAGGGCATGGGAATCAGATACTTAGGAAAGCCATGATAGTTTTTCTAGATATATAGTAGCAGAGTGTATAGGAGTTGAATGTAGTTGTAAACTTAAAGCACAGCTTAAGTATTAGTGGGAGATTGTTGGAGTTGAATACATAAGCTATGCTTGTATTGTACATTTTCCTAGCTAATATATTGATTTATGTTTTGGTTATATCTTGTTGTGTATTATTTGTTCATTTATATTGTAGTTAGATGATGAGGTGTCTTTTGTGACACAGTAGATCTCATCATTGGTTATAGACATAATATATAAATGAGGTTTGTAACCGAGACAGCTTTGGACAAACTGTCGGTTTAGGTTATTATGTGATTCAGATAATTGGTTTGTCTAAACTAATTGAATCATATAGATATATCCGAGGCATATTGAACTTGACCATGTAGAATGATTTGTCTTGTACTGATTTAATAGACAAATCGTTCTTGGTATTCTATCTCTTAATCCCTAGACTTGAGCAGGCATGAGAATTAGACATAGTGTACTTTGATCTGCCAATGGGTGAGGTCAATTGTGGCCAATAGTCTCAGTAGGTTGGGTGCGCGTGTTTAGTTGCTTTGTGTGCTGCTGCTTATCGAAAGGAAACCATGTACCGGTGCGTCCAGGGTGATGGTGCTCCCGAGATGAGCTCGTTATGTTTATTATACTAAACCCAGCTGGTGGACTTACGTCCGGTATAGTAAAAAGGTCGAGTGGTACTAGTCTCAGAATTAAAGAAGTTAATTAATTAATTTATCAGTAAATTAATAAATTAATGAACACTATATCTTTGATGTGGAGAGATTAAGAATAAATTAATTAAGTTGTTCCGGAAGCAATTCTGTTGTAGGATGGTAGTGCCAAAATTAATCCGTTAGTGGTACGATTAATTTTGTAATGGGTTAATTGAATAGGTAGAATTAATTAATTGATTAATTATTCCTAAGAGTTAATTGAGTAACTAGCAAAGTGTAATTATTTAATTAATTAATTAAGTCTTAAGTTTCAATTTGAATTAGAAAATCCTAGATATTAGGAATCTAATTTGAATTTGGTTTATCCTATTAGATTGGTTACCTAATTGGATTTGGAAACTAATTAATTACCTAAACCTATTAGGAAGACCAATCCTAAACTAACTTGGAGTCTCTCTTGTAACTCTATATGTAGACAAGGCATTAGCTATTCCACATACACGACTCATAAGTTTTCAAGATAAGAAAATTAGAGAGAGAAAATATTTTCTCCCTCTTGGAATAATTTTCGGCGGCCCAAATTTCTAGGCAGTGGCGTTTGGTCAGACGGTTTATCCGTAAGCGGCGTTTGAGTTCACGGGTGACGGCGCGTGGCTTTGTGGCGGCACTTGTGGTGGTTGCAGAATTATTCTGGTGACCCAATTGTGGTGATTAGCTGATCAATTGCTTGTTAAATTGCTGCCCACACAGCATACAAGCAAAGTCTTGAGGCATACAAGAGAATCACCTGAGTGAACGCTTCAATAGGTAATTCTTATTCCTCCACTTTTAATTAAATATTTTTGTTACGTGGTAAATCAAATAAGTACAAACCAAGATTCTGCGCAATGTTATTTCAAGCAAAGGTTGGAATAGCGATTGTGCTAGTGTCTAGGCCTGGCTAGAGATTCTGATTCTGGAATGCGTAGCACGAAAGTGAGTTTCTGGCTAGGCCCGGGCAGATAATCTTTCAAGTGTAATAGTATGTGTTTTTACATGGCCATTAATAAAGGTTTCTAAGGGCTAAAATTGGTAAAATGCAATTTTAAACATGCCAAGGGTAATTTGGAATATTCAACATCATTCTCCGGGCGCCGAAGTCGGAGGCGTAGGCGCCAACGTCTGTATGTCGCCGGTTTTGGTCTCTTCAGCTCTTTTTTTTCTTTTCCAAATTCTTCCATTTCAGCTTCATTTCTTTGTGTTTTCTTCCTTTTTCCAACAAAAGTCTTTAAATTTCTTTCAAAATATCCAACATAGCTTTTTACTACAAGATCATGAAAATCCAACTATAAGTGCATTGAAAGCTCATAAAAGATATCATAATCATTGAAAATCAACTAAAAATAATCTAAATGTGCATGATTTTGGGTCATAAAAAGGTATTTTGGAGTCACGTCAGTTACCTTGCAATAACTATCAAACCATTGTATTTCACATGCTATATTCTTCTCAACATCATTCCATTGACATCCACTCTCTCTTAACATGTCATTGATTATATGAAATTTGGTTTTCAACCACTTTATTTTTTACTCCAAATGAGGGTTCACCTGCTTGGGAAAAGTATATAGCTTCATCAATATCCTCTTGTGAACCTCGGACATATAATTTGACTTAAATCCGCCATTATTTTTCCAAGTCGGGTCACATGTCATTTCTTGAAGAACATGAATCAAAACTTGGACTCATCTTCTATCCAAAAACATTTTTTTCCTACGTCCCTTAACATTTTCATCACGTTCCATCTTATTATATGACAAGTAATCATATAAATAAATTCAAATGTAAGAATATAATAAATAAAGTCAATAACATATAAAATAAACAATATGGTATTATTAAAATGGATAAATACAATGAACATAACAAGTTCTTGTTGAATAAATAAATCAACATAGCCACACATGCCTCAATTTTCAATGTTATAAAGGTTACTGAAATTTCAATACAAGTTCACATTAGGAAAAACAATACATAACTGCCACAATTCTATCAGAATGTCGATTAGTAGTTTTTTCCCTCCAATTATTAAACATTTTATTCGCTAAAGTATTTCTAAATCCTCCATTGGGTTAAAAACGAATAATATCCTTCATCTTCGTCTCCTTCATCTTCTACGATGGGTTCTAACTCTTGAGGATCATAACTCATGTACTTTCGTATCAAATTATGTAAGAGATAGCAAGCCAAAATAGCTGAAACTTCAATTTTAATTGGAAAACATGAAGGTGAAGCTAATATTTTCCATCATCCTTTTAGCAATCCAAAACATCTCTCCACCACGTTTCTAGCCTTAGAATGTTTCATGTTGAAAACCTCTTCAGTTGTTCGTGGTCAGTGCCCTTGAAACTCATTAAGATGATACCGCTGACCTCTAAATGCAGCTAAAAATCCCTCTTCATTGCAATATCCAGAGTCCACCAAGTAGTAACAACCTTCAAAATATGAAAATTATCAAAAATTTTGGTCTTATTCTTTATTGAAGTTGTTCAACATATATGTTATGTAATTTGACGTGACTCAAAAATATACCTTTTTTATGACCCAAAATCATGTATGTTTAGCTTATTTTTAGTTGAATTTCAATGATTATCATACCTTTTATGAGCTTTCAATGCATTTATAGTGGATTTGCATGATTTTGTAGTAAGGAGGCATGTTGGAGATTCTTGAAGAAACTTAAAGACTTTTGAAGGAAAAAGGAAGAAAACAAGCAGAATTGGAGTTTAAAGAGAAGATTTTGGAAAGAGTGCAAAAAGAAGAAGAAGTCTGAGTTCGGCGTCTGCAGGGCACTAGCGCCTGATTGCTGCCGACCTCGGCGTCATCATGGCACCACCAGCCTGGTCGTTGCCCAAAAATTGCTGATGAATGTCCAAAATTACCCTTGGCGTGATTTCACTTATGTAATCCTAATTTTAGCCCTCTAGAACCTTTCTTAATGACCAAGACTCATTGTAAAGACATATACGATTACACCTTAATAGGTTTTTGGATAGCTAGGGAGAGTAGCTTAGGGAGGAAGAAACACATACTTTCTCACATTTTTCACACACACACACACACACACACTATGAATTCTCTTAGAACAACCATGTTCTAAATAGATTCTAGGGAAATCTACCCTTTTAAGTGATAGGGGATAGTGGATTTCTATGTGATATAGACCAAATCCAAGGATTCAATGTAAAGAAGTGCATTCTATAGGTTGAAGTTCAAGAGATTTGTGGATTTCTTCTTTCATATGTTGAGAAGACTTTACATTCTCTTATGAATCAAATCTTTTCATTATGCAATTATCATTTCCACGTTGGATTTGCTCTTATATGTGGTTATTCATGAATATTGTTAAATGGATTTCTTGCAATTAAATTAATTCTATATCTTTTCATGTGGATTTTACCTTGTTAGTGGAATATATGTTGAATCTACTCCATTTAAGGGAATGATTGTGGATGTTATCTTATGAGAGCATTTGGTGTAGTCAATTGAGATTTCTTGTGTTACAAACTTAGTTGATTTTATGCTATTTGTGATTAGAAGTTCATGTCACCAATTTTCCTTGTGTATTTGGTTTAGAGGATTGATAGTAGGTAGGATTGATGACCCTATTCTATTATTGACTATTATGGTCCTTATAGGAAGGTAAAGAGAGGTATTATCCATTTGATTAGTAAGTTGCTTGACTTCCATTTGCAATAGCTCCCTTGATCTAGTTGTGGTGTGATTTTCCCGTCTTTTATCCATTTATATCTTTATTTTATCTATTTGTATGTTTACTTGAAATCACTCATCTACCCCTTTGTTTTTATTAGATACTTAGGCTAAAAACTACTAGAACCTTGATAAGTAAGGACTCGAACCCAACACTTTTATCAAGCAAGACAACAATTCGTATGGGAACGAAACCTTAAGTACTATAGTTTTAGTATTTTTGTTTTGTTTATTTTATAAATTTATTTTGAAGTGCTTGCCTAAAACTTATACAACGACAAGAGCACGTCATAATTCTAATACAATATGTACCTTTTGGAATTTTGAGGACATTGGATCTACTTATGGCTTTTCGTAAAACACAACCATCATGCATTGAACCTTCCCAACCTGGTAGAACATATATGAAATTCATGTTTGGACAACGTACTCCCAACACATTGGTGGCTATATTTGCTTTTTTAGTGCGGTATTGTGATTTTTGGTTATGAGAGAGGGTTACTCTAAATAAAGTCCCATCTAAAGCACCTAAACAACCCTGTGTATTCAAATTTCAGAAAATACGCCTTGTATTCTATTTGCAAAAAAACAAAATTGCAATAAATATTTTAACATGTAAGTTAAAAACATTCCAACGATCATCATCACAATCTTCAGTAATTGGCTCTGTTTTTTAAGCAGGATTTCATGTAAATTCAATATGGCTAAAGGCAACGATTGAAGTATCGACTAATCGTTTCTCCACTTCGATAGAAGAGTAGGGCCATAGTATGATTCTTTTTGTGGTGAGCGAGAACATAGAGGAAAATAGCAACTACTTCTTCGATTAAAATGTTTCTAATAGCTTCTAAACCTCTAACACCTTATACCATCTCACACAAAATACCAAATGTACGTCTATCCATACCGAGTTGGCTTATACAAATAGCATTCGATTCTTTTATTAATCTTAACATCCAATCTAATCTCTGAATCCTCTTTTCTTCTTTTGTTTTTAGTCTTCAACACATAATATATAAATGCATCAAGAATGACTGGTACCAAGTTACCGATACTATATTCAATACATCAACCAACAAAGCCATAATCCGTACTTTGCGAATAAATTTGCGTCTTTTACTAACAACAGGAGCATGAGTCATATTCTACATAGCAGTAACAACAATATTAGAGGTTACTTATGCAAGGGACAAATGAAACAATTTATAACCTAACATTTGATATTACTTTTATACTTCAAATTAAACATAAAACCAAACACGACAACAAAGAGAGTAAAAATGCATCATTTAAGCAGTATAACAAACGTGTTTCAATTGGATGAAGTACTCCCTCTCTATAAAATACAAATCTTTGCCAAATTGCATGAGCATCATAATGATAAATTTTACCTACATTAGAATGACTGGACAAGAATAATGTCAAGTAAGTTAGGGCAGAGAATTCAAAGACTTCCATTTTGTAAATTTCGTGGTACAAACTACAAAGATTAAAGTTGGAAGCCTAGTTAAATATCAACCACCAACATTAACCAGATATAAAACATAGTTCACCAACAAAAAACTTATCTTTATTTCATTACAACAAGCCCTGAGTTGAAAGCCCAAAAAGGTAAAATTTCAAAAACACAACCAGCAAATCAAACAATCCATCCTAAAGTTTCAGTATTTTGACTATTGATTCAAAACCACAAACAATTAGAAAAACCCCATAAAGTATAATTTGGATCAAACCCAACAATAATCAAATATTAAATCATTTTAAATAATAATTGAAGTTAGCTAAATAAATGGGTTAAAATGGAAGAAATGCTAATTGATAGATGAAAGGATTGGAAAACTTCACTTACAGGGGGGTTTTGGAAGTAGGGCAGCTAGTCCCAGTAGAGCTGAATCGAGAAGAGGGGGAGAGAGGACAAAGAGAGTTTTGTCCTTTGGTGGGTATCTTTCGTGTGATTTGGATGAGCATACGAGTTTTGGTATGATATCCGAAGGGGAGGAGGAGGGGGAGGGGGAGGAGGGGGGAAGGGTTCAACAAACCCATGTTTTATGGGTTTCAATTCCAAACTCATGGATTGAAACCCATAAAACAAACACCAGTTTTCCTTAGCTATCATTTCCAAACCCATGACACTTATCAAACAAATAGCCCCTTAAATAACTTTGGTGACCAACTTTTTAACCATTTTTAAAACAAAAAATATAAAATAATTATAAATCGGTAAAACTGATCGAACCAAACTGCTTAAATATGGTTTAACACATTTATTTGACCGACTCAACTTAAAAAATTTTGAAATCGTAATTATTGATTTAAATTGTAATGTCGGACTTACACCGCTAGACATAATAACCAATTTATATTTCACCATTATATAAAATGTAAAACGTGAGGATGTGATGTTAACCAAGGTGGGTTGGCTAGGGTTTTGTTCCTTGGCATATCAAATGTTAATCAATAACCTAAGATTCCTCCAATTGTTCTATCAAGCCCGAGAATTATCAATTTCGGGCCCAAATGCCATGCGCGCGAGCCTCAACCCTGTGTGGTCAGTCAATTTCTACGAAAGTTGCTGACTAGGGTTCTTCTCTCGGGTCTCTCTGTTCCTTCTTCCAAACACATAAAATCGACCCATTCAATTCGTCAGAATTTATACGTGTTTAAGATTGAGTAGAAATTGCGGGTTTCGATGTCTGATTCGTACGGAGTCTGATTACATTGTTGCATTCAGTGAAGCAGGTCCTCGAACGTAACTTTATCTTACCGGATTGTAGTTACTATTGGAATTTCATTTCATAATCTATATTTTGTATCAACCAAGTTCTAGTATCGAAGTTTATTCTTTTATTGTTGAGGCATTTGGTTTGTATCATCTACATTGGGTTTTAGAAGTGTTTTTTGGTGAAGATTTTGTGGCTTTAGTATTGTGGTGTGCTCGTGTAGCCTGCTTGTGATATTTTCTTTTTGGTATATATGAGAACTGGGGTGAATTTCTTTTAGCAAATGCCGAGGATTTGTGTTTGCTAGCTGGGTAGTTGAGGATGACGAAGAGGATAAAAAATGATCCAAGTGTAAGGAAGTTCAAGTGGTCACATCTTTTGATGGCTTTAGTGGGAGTGTACTTGATTCTTATATGCTTGAGGTTACCTCAGTTCTTTGAGAGTGCGGCAGTTTTGAGTAGTAATGACCAAGTAGGTACAGATGGTTTGTCAACTGGGATTGGAGAGTACACTGAACTAAGCAAACCACGGATGAGCTCTGTTTATAAGGACGGTTTTCACAGAATACTGCAAAATAATGTGAACCCGCATGAAGAAGCTTTAGAGGAGCAGATAAGTGTTTCTGAACCTGTTAAGCCACTTCCACTTCATTATGGTAGAATAGCTGCTGCAATTTTGAAACGAAGGAATAGAACGAGTGACTTTTCAATTGTAGAGAAAATGGCAGATGAGGCTTGGGCATTAGGTGTGAAGGCATGGGAAGAAGTAGATGAATATAGAGGGAAGGATATTGAGATGGAGACCATACTTGAGGGGAAGCCTGAGTCGTGCCCTTCATGGGTGTCAAGGAGTGGAGGCGAATTGTCTATGGGAGATAATATTATGTTCCTTCCCTGTGGTCTTGCTGCAGGATCTTCAATTACCGTAATTGGAACACCACGTAAAGCTCACAAGGAGTATGTCCCTCAGCTGGCCCGATTGAGGGCTGATCCTACTGTTCTGGTTTCTCAATTCATGATTGAATTGCAAGGACTGAAGGCTGTAGTTGGAGAGGATCCACCAAAGATTTTGCATCTGAATCCTAGGTTGAGAGGAGACTGGAGCCATCGACCAGTGATTGAGCATAATACATGCTATAGGATGCAATGGGGCACTGCCCAGAGGTGTGATGGCGTGGCATCGAAGAGTGATGATGACATGCTTGGTAAGGATCCAAAAGTTAATGCTTCCATAAATGTTTCCCTTTGCGATCTTACATCTTAGTTCTGTTTTCACTACCTTAACTGGCTCTGTAACAAGCATGAGATGCCAGCAGCTAAAACACTTGAGAATTCTCATGTCAACGGTCAGATTGTTTGCCATAATATATGTGAGAGTAAAATCTGAAAAGACCATAGTTTTTGGACGAGGAACTACTGTTAGCATTTTGGTTTTGTAAAATGGCTGCCTTATTTTCTACTGTTAACATTGTCATGTATTCTCTTGTAGTTAGCTTTATTAGGGAAACTAGATTAGAAAGCCATTGCTTTCAGTTGGTAGTCTCACAATGAAGAAGGTTAATAGCAAAACTGTAGGTTTTCTATAGACAACTAAGCCATTATCCTAATATATCAAGTTGATTATGTGGATCGCGGCTTGCTACAATGTGCTGTCAAAACACAAGTTCTCATTTTTGTTCAAATAAACTTTGTTTACTGCTTACTTTCCAATTCTCTTTTTTTAAAATTTTTTAACTGTCTGCCACCACATTTTAGACCCCTAGGATTGGATACCCTTTATTGATAGCAAAATTCAAAGCGTGTATAAGCAGCACAAAAGAGTTAAGAACAACAAACACAAGGAAAAAACCTCTGATCTAAAGCTGAGACCCCTAGTTTTGACTGGAAGCTGTGAGCTAACTTAAAATTTTGATCAGTACACAAAGAGCTGCAGCATTTTGCCAAAGTATCTGTCACTGAATGATCTCTTTTCAATTATTTTTATTTATTTCCCTTCCCTTATAATTTTCATTGTCGCTGAATGTTTCTTTTGCACATGCGCATGCTACCTTAAACATGTTCCTCTGATTTTCCCATCTATTAGTTCTATCCTACTTTCTTTCTAATGGTTCATTATCGATTCCCTCTATTTTAGTATGCGTGTAATCATTCTCTGATGACGGTGGAAGCATCTGTTAAAGGAATATCAACTTTGATTTATCATCAATGACCATGAAATTTGGGGAAGGAACTAGAAAGAACTCTTCTTTGGATAGTGCTTAATCAGCTAAACTATTTTACCTTGTTTTCTACTCAAAGTGCAGTGAGTATTCCTCGTTGAGATTTTTGTAGTACACTTATATCTTGAAGTTTTGGGGATTCAACTGCAGTTTTTTTCCCCCCTTTTTGTTATTATTAATTCTTTAACCCCATTGGCTGCTTGATTTACAGCTCTATTCTAACTTTTATGTGCATAAAAAATTTTCCTTGGCAGTTGATGGTTATTTGAGATGTGAGAAGTGGATGCGGAATGATATAGTGGATTCAAAGGAATCCAAAATATTTTCGTGGTTCGACAGGTTTATTGGTCGGGCTAAAATGCCAGATGTGACCTGGCCATTTCCATTTGTGGAGGACCGTATGTTTGTTCTGACTATGCGTGCTGGTGTTGAGGGATACCATATTAACGTTGGGGGTCGACATGTCACCTCATTTCCCTATCGAACGGTATGTTAGTCGCAATTCATGATTTTGTAGTTTGCCATTTCAGGTTGCTAAGTCTTGTGCGTCAGAACTTTTCCGAAAGTTTCTTTTTCCCATTTTCTCAGGTGATTTTACATATTAGGTAAGTCAGATAGTGACTAATATGCTGTGCTTTTGATTTTGGCAAACGGGACTGGCCCTATGAATCATAATCCTTGCTTTTAAAATATTAAACTGGCCTTTAAGTTCAATTCTTAATATCCTTCCATTGCCTAGCTAACGATACCTTGTTATGATGATTTTTTTTATTGTCGCCCGCCTAATGTTTGCACAATTAGTGTACCGTGCAAGAGTTTCCTTTTGTTCTTTAGTAACTTTTTTTGTTACTTTTTTAAGCTTTAACATCAGAAGCTATCAACCAAAATAATTCCTTACTTTCAATTGCTTGATTCTCTGCATTTTTGCTACCTCTTATTCCACTACACAGGAGCTTGACTTATTCTCCAATCAAATAGGGTGATTTTTTGGTAGACTTACTGAGGTTATTGAGGTATGGCTTTGATATTTAATTCATGTGACAAATACTTAAAGCTCCAATAGCTTAGAGTTGTGCTGTTATAGTTGCAGTCTGCTTTAAGTTTTCCAGATTTAAAATAGGATTTTTGTTTCTCCTTTTCCTCTTTGTGACTTGATTCCTGGACAATTAAAATGGTTTCGCCTGGTAAAATATGCTTAGATTTTGATCTCAAGTAATACTCCTTCTGTTCCAAAAATTTCTTGTTGTCGAACTGTTTTAGATCAATAAATAGGAATCTTTTTAGGATGGAGGTAGTGTGCATCCTTTCATGGGGTACAGTTAAATTGTAAGCGTGGTGGGCAGCTTGATCTTTTCTCATCAAGTAATAGTGCTATGAAAGTCATAGTTACATAGACCAATGATCTTGCCCAGATTCTTAAGACTGATTTTAAGTCCCATGTACAGCATGAAGGCATTAAAAATCCTTTGAAACAATTAACAGGGTTAAGATTGTTCCACAATTGTCAGGGGATTAAGAAATCTACTGTTATCTTGTTTTGAAATCTGTTAATGATCCGAAGGATGTTCCAGGGATTTACATTGGAAGATGCAACCGGTTTGGCAATCAAAGGTGATATGGATATTCATTCAGTTCATGCCACCTCTCTTCCAACCTCACATCCAAGCTTTTCACCCCAACGAGTACTGGATTTCAGTGAGCAGTGGAAATCACTTCCTTTGCCCTTGCACAGCATTCAGCTTTTTATAGGCGTTCTCTCTGCCACTAATCACTTTGCAGAACGCATGGCTGTTAGGAAAACGTGGATGCAGTCTTCAGCGATCAAGTCCTCAAATGTAGTAGTTCGTTTCTTTGTTGCATTGGTAAGCTTTTCTTATGTAGTTTTATTGAGTGACCCTATTACATGCATTCAAATGGAAACCGCAGATTTAAGTGAAGAACCAAGGTTAAGTTTGTCACTCTGATAACTACTAACTATAAGCTACCCCATTAAAATACTGTGGTAGATGGGTTCACCTAGTTTAGTCTCCTGCTTGAAGAGATCAACCTTAGAATCCTCAAAGTGGGTAACAAATGAAAATAGAGAAGCGGTAATGTCAACATTATCCTGACTAGAAGCGTAAGTTAATTTGTGATTGTTTGGCCTTTATTACTTTGTGACTAGAAGCATTTTCTCTCAACTGCATACACATGAACAAACTGGTAAAATATGTTTGAACAGTCATCAGGAGAAAGGCATTATCACTTAACATTTTTTCCCCCTCTAATCGATTTAAATAATAGAAAACTGAAACTCTATGAATGGAGAACAAACAAGAGTCACTTGTTTACATTATTGGACTTGGTTAAAATTGGTCTGAAGTGATCCCAGATTTTAATGCTTTATATGACATCATCTGTGGAAGGCTTCTGATTTCCATCAAGCTTGTTTTGGGTACCCTTCTTCACTATCTTTGCAATGGTATACTAATCACTTTTTAACAAATGGCACACAGAACCCAAGGAAGGAGGTGAATGCTGTTTTGAAGAAAGAGGCTGCTTATTTTGGTGACATTGTAATTATTCCATTTATGGATCGATATGAACTAGTCGTTCTGAAAACTCTTGCCATTTGTGAATATGGGGTTAGTTTTGGATCTTTCTTTTGATTCTAAACTAGTGATTTCTTGTGAACTTGAACTTTAGCGGTATAACAATCTGGGGTGCGGCCTTGTGTTCCATTGCAGGTTCAAAATGTAAGTGCGGCATATATCATGAAATGTGATGATGATACATTTATAAGAATTGATAGTGTCCTGAAAGAAATTGGTGGTGTATCTCCCAAAAGATCGCTTTATATGGGTAATCTTAACCTCTTGCATAGACCTCTTAGAAGCGGGAAATGGGCTGTCTCCTTTCAGGTATGCAGTATTCGGTTGTGAAGTGAACATGTCTGACTTTATAAGTTGTAGGTTTATATATATATTCTGAGTTGAGTCGAGGTGGTTGAATTGAAAAAAATGATTTTGTTAAAACAGGAATGGCCTGAAGAAATATATCCCCCTTATGCCAATGGGCCTGGGTACATAATTTCGAGCGATATCGGCAAGTATATTGTGTCTCAACATCTGAATCATAATCTACGGGTATGAATTAGTAAATAAAAACAGTATTGTATTGTTTTAATTTCCAGTTGAGAAAGCTTATTTTGGACTTGGCAGTTATTCAAAATGGAAGATGTGAGCATGGGAATGTGGGTTGAGCAGTTCAACAGTTCGACGCAAGTCCAGTACTCTCACAACTGGAAGTTCTGTCAATACGGTTGCATGGAGGACTATTATACTGCTCATTACCAATCGCCTAGGCAGATGTCCTGTCTTTGGGCTAATTTGGTGAAGGGCCGTGCTCGCTGCTGCAATTATTAAAATATCATAATAGGTTTTTCAGCTCCTCCCTCCTTGTCTGTATAGCACTCACTCATATTGTTCTAGACATGATTCAGTGTCCTCAAACTGGTATGGTGATGTATAGAGAATTTCTGCCCTTTGATCTCTACTCTGGGGGGATACATGATACCCTCCCCTTTATTGCCCCTGGCAAGTTGGCAACTTGTTGTCAATAGAATTCAAAGAAGAGCCTTACCTTTTTCATATCCAGCCTTTTTGGGTCTATGTCCGGTAGCCAACTTTTCCATAATCAACCAAATTCTATCTAATACTGGTACTAGAAGTTGGCTAAGCTATGCGCATCGGTACTACTTTTAAGAGAAAAAAGTATATCAATTTATGGTGATTATATGTTATATTTCTCATAAACTCTAACTAGTAACTCATCTAAAAAAATGGCTTGGGATCTCCTGGATCATTTTCTGTATCATTCCCTACACTACCTAATCATTTTAATGCATGTGTCCAATAAATTTTATGTATATTTTTAACTCTTTTAGTAACATTTCTTCAGCTTTCTCCGTTTCCTCATCTCATCGTGTCCCTTATAATTGGACTTGTTTCACTTTTGATCTTTTATAATTTTACAAGAGATTTTTTAGTCTCTAAATATTAATTTATTAGATCTTTCGGTCTCTCTTAACGGATTTTTTTGTAAATTAATAGTTTGACCAAAAAGTTTAACTTTCACCGTCCAAAATCATAATATTAACCAAATCATAATTAGTTTACCCATTTTAAGGGATCAAAAGTGATGAGAGAGCCAATTATAAAGGACTAAAATAATATTTTGACAATTGAATTTTAGTTATATTTTTTATATTCACGGAAACCGGTTCATTTCGTAAATTTTAAATTTTAATCATTTTAATACAAAATTATCTTTTAAATCTATTTTTCTAATCATAAAAATCTATTTCAAACCATGTTTACCCACTTCAAACTGAGCCGACCCGTTTAATAAATTTTAAATTTTCATCATTTCAATATAAAATTATTTTTAAGCTTAAATATATTTTTAGTCTCTCATAACATGATTTATTCCAATTTTAATCCTCCATATATTTTAATTACTAATTTTAGTTCCATTTAATTTTTTTTTTTATCAATTATGTTCTTTTTAACGAAAAAATCGGTCGGTTTACGAAGTTTGAGGTTTAATTAAAAGAACATTTTGCAATTTTTATTAACTTTCAATTTTTTTCCCCCTAAAAACCTAACTCCCTCTTCCCTCATCTCTTCTGGCCGACCGGCCGGAATCTCGCCGGATATTCGAGTCTTCGGATTCCATGTTTTGGCTTGAAATCTTTTTGGGTTTTGTTCCTTTTCTCACCAGAAATCGTTTCGGGCTTAATAAGGGTTTGAAAATTGGATTTATTGCATTGATTTCGTTTCTGGTTTGAAAAGAAATTTCGCCAGAGAAATTTTGGGTTTCTGATCGGGAAAATCGGGGGTAAGAAAAGGAGTTTTTGTTTTGGTGTGAGGAGAAAAGATTGTAAACAGATAACTTTTTGTTCCTGTTTTGCTTTGCTGGTAACAGAAAGACTTACTAGATGATCACTTCACTGTCTTCACCGGGAGCTTGTCTAGTTCCTGAGCTGTCATAATTCTATTAGTAAGCTTTTTAGGATCATCAACAGGACCAGAAAGAGTCTGCCATAGTTTAGGAAGTCACAAGCATCAGTGTAACTCTCTAATCATAATCAATCGTGTGAACAAAAGATCAACTTTTTCATCAACACAAAAATCCTTACCCTGTCTTTGCTCCTAATGTCCAATCCCGAACCACCGATCCTATAAAAAAACCAGCAGAAACGAACAATTTTTTAAGAGTAAATCAAACCCATATGAAAGAAAGCACCCAACATACAGAAATTCACTTCTGCAGATAAGAATTCATTGAAAGGAGAAGTTAACAACAGCAAATTTTTTTAACAAAAGAGTGTACTACTAAACAGTTAAATCCAACCAGTCAAACAAGAAGACTCGTGGTTATAGAATTTTTACAACTTTCAGAAAGCAAACAAGAACCCTTTTGAAGGATAAAATCATTCATCAAAATCTTTATAAACAAACCCACAAATAGCATATAGAAACGCTAGTTCCAAACACCACAAAAGGAAAACACAAGGAACTAAAAAACAGATTATGTAGAGAAACAGGGGGGGAGGCCGACGGGGTGGCGTGTGACAAGGAAGAGAGCGAGGTCAGGGAGAGAGAGAAGGCACGGGAGGGAAAGAAAGGTAGATGGGTTTTGGAGCTTGGAAAGTGGTGACTCCGAGCGGCTGATGATGCGACCGAAAGAGAGAGGAGGAAGGTGGTGGCGGCCGGCGATTTGCTGCGAGGAGAGGGTAGAGATAGAAAGGGAGAAAGGGAGGGGCCGCTGGGAAAAAGAAAGAAAAAAAAATTAATTTGGAAAAAAATTGCACAAAAGTCCTTTTTGACAATCAAAATTGGTCGATTTTTCCGTTAAAAATGATCATAATTGGTAAAAAAATTTAATTGGGACTAAAATTTGTAACTAAAACATATGAGGGATCAAAACTGGAATTACTCATGTTACGAAAGACCAAAAATGGATTTAAGCGTTATTTTTACATGCGTTTTTATAATCACGTAAATCTATTTTAACCCGGGTTGACCTATTTCGAGTTGGGTCGATCCAATTCAAAACGGGTCAATCCGGGTTGAAATGAATTTTCAATATTATAAAAATGTATGTAAAAAATAATTTTGCATTGAAATGATGAAAATCTAAAATTTACGATGCGGGTTGACCCAGCTCGAAACGGGTCAACCCAGGTTGAAACAGGTTTCTGTGATTACAAAAATATATGTAAAAAATAATTTTGTATTAAAATTATGAAAATTCAAAATTTACGAAACAGTTCGACCTAGTTCGAAATGAGCCGATCAAGCTCGAAACGGGTAAACTCGGGTTGAAATAGGTTTCCGTGACTATAAAAAACATAACCAAAATTCAATTGCCAAAATGCTTTTTTAGTCCCTTATAATTGGTCATCTTATCACTTTTGATCCCTTAAAATGGGTAAACTAACTATGGTTGGGTCAATATTAGGGGTTTGGACGGTCAAATGGAATTTTTGGTCAAACCGTTAGTTTACAAAAAAATTCGTTAAGAGGGACTGAAAGATCTAATAAATTAATGTTTGGGGACCAAAAAGGCTCCCGTAAACTTATAAGAGACTAAAAGCGAGACAAGACTAATTATAAGGAACCAAAAAAACATTTTGGCCTTTCTCAATTCTCTACCCTCTCAACTGTTGGAGTAGAATACATAAGCTATGCTTGTATTGTACAGTTTCCTATATCGATTCGTGTTTCAGTCATATCTTGTTGTGCATTAATTGTCCATTTATATTATGTAAGTAGATGGTGAAGTGTCCGATGTGACACAGTAGATCTTATCATTGGTTGAAAGACATAATATATAAATGAGGTTCGTAACCGAGACAGTTTTGGACAAACTGTCAGTTTAGGTTATTATGTGATTCGGATAATTGGTTTGTCTAAACTAATTGAATCATATAGATATGCCCGGGGCATATTGAACTTGACCTTTATGAATGATTTGTCTTGTACTGATTTAATAGACAAATCGATCCTTGTATTCTATCTTTTAATCCCTAGACTCGAGCGGGCATGAGAATTAGACATAGTGTACTTTGATCTGCCAATGGGTGAGGTCAAATGTGGCCAATAGTCTCGGTGGGTTGGGTACGCGTGTTTAGTTACTTGGTGTGCTGCTGCTTGTCGAAAGAAAATCATGTACCGGTGAATCCGGGGTGATGGTGCTCCCGAGATGAGCTCGAAATGTTTATTATACTAAACCTGGCGTGTGAACTTATGTCCGGTATAGTAAAAAGGTCGAGTGGTACTAGTCTCGAAATTAATGAAGTTAATTAATTAATTTATCAGTAAATTACTTTACAATTAACGAGCACTATATCTTTGATATGAGGAGATTAATGAATATAATTTAATTAAGTTGTTCCGGAAGCAATTCTGGTGTAAGATGGTAGTGCCAAAATCAATCCGTTAGTGGTACGATTAATTTTGTAATGGTTAATTGAATAGGTAGATTTAATTAATTAATTGGTTAATTATTCCTAAGGATTAATTCAGTAATTAACAAAGTGAAATTATTTAATTAATTCCTAAGGGTTAATTAAGTAATTAATAAAGTGGAATTATTTAATTAATTAATTAAGTCTTAAGTTTCAATTGGAATTAGGAAATCCTAGAGATTAGGAATCTAATAGGATTTGGTTTATCCTATCAGATTGGTTACCTAATTGGATTTGGAAACTAATTCATTACCTAAACCCATGAGGAAGACCAATCCTAAACCAACTTGGGGTCTCTCTTGTAACTCTATAAATAGACAAGGGATTAGCTATTCAAAATACACAATTCAATAGATTCACAATTCAAGAATCTATAGAGATAAAATCCTAGAGAGAGAAATTAATTTTCTCAAGCTCAAAGTCGGATTTTAGAACAAGGGTGCGGCTGGTTTTTGGGATTTTTTGGCCGGATTTTGGTCTCCCTTTTTTCCTAGATGTACGTGTTGTTTTCTCTCTCTCCAGGCAGTGCGTTTGCAGTACGTGCTAGGTGCGGAGGTGCTGGATTTTTCTAGCAGTTGGATTGTGGTGAGTAGCATATCAATTGGCTTAGTTCGGTGCCCACACAACGTGAAGTCATAGTCTTGAGGCATACAAGAGAATCACCAAGTCACGCTTCAAAGGTAACTTTCTAAAGTTCCGCTTTTAATTAGAAATTTTTTGTTGCGTGGTAAATCAAGCAAGTGCAAACCCATATCCTATGTGGCAATTCTTTCATCCACCACTCCCCATATTCTTCAACTAGTATTCTCTCCACGGGTCTCTCTTCAACCCTTGTCACATCTCTCTATTCTCTCCGCTCGTCTCTCTTTTTACTCCTAGCACCCTGTCGCCTGTCATTCTCTAGCTACTATTACTCGCAATTACTCGAGATGTTTCAGATTGGTGGATTAGTTTTTTTTTTTTTTTTTTCCGGTGGGGGAAAGTTTTGAACTTTATTGGATTAAAAAAGGGAGGTTTTGTGAAATTTAAGTTACTAGATTTAAAAATATTCAATAATAGAGGATATATATTAGGTTGTTCGTAAAGAAATTGTGCTGCCCTTTGTGTTGCAGAGTTGGAACCCTAACAAATAGAAGGAATCCATAGAATGAACAAGATGGTCTACTGTACTGGCTGCCCCCAATCTAACAAATTGGAGGGAATTTTGACCATACTCAAGATTTGACATAAAAAATCTTTGCCGACATCTTTTTTAAGAAAAAGAGGATTTGACTTGAACACAACCTTGGCAGTTATGGATGCATCGAGCCTCAAAAGATTGGAAAAACAGTTATTGTAAGATTATCGCCATCTTCTAAATATAGAAGAGTTATTCTTGAGACAAAAATCAAGAATTATGTTGTTGCAACAATGAGATCGAAAGGATCCCCCCCCACCCCCTAGTTATGAGATCTTCCTTTTCCAGTGCCCAATAAGGACATTGGTGCAAAAAGGGAAGCAAATAGAGGCGGTGGAATTTGTGTGCAATTTGATTGAAGAATTCAGGTGCGTAGTTGAGGGAATTGTAATACGCCGTGTCAGATGGTGGTGGTCAGTTAGAGTTGGTTCCACAACTCCATTTTTCTAAGAAAAAATATGGAAACAATTTTTTTGACAACTACGAGTGGAGAAAAGAGAGAGAGAGATGGGCGGTTAGGGAATAAACAAATTAAAGAAGAAGGTGGAGAAGAGAAGAGAAAAGAAGAGAGACAGATGAAACGAAATAAAAGTTACACTTAAACTACCCTTAAAAATTATTGGACACTTGTCATAAAATGATTGGTGATATAGGGAGTGATACAGGAAATGGTGCAGGATATCCCAAACCGGAGAAGAGAAGAGAAGAGAGACGAATAAATGGAATAAAAGTTATAGTTAAATTACCCTTAAAAATTATTGGACACTTGTTATGAAGTGATTGGTGATATAGATAGTGATACAGAAAATGGTGCAGGAGATCCCAAACCGGAGAAGAGAAGAGGAGAGACGAATGAAATGGAAAAGATGAAACTGAATAAAAGTTATAGTTAAACTACCCTTAAAATTTATTGGACATTTGTCATGAAATGATTGGTGATATAGGGAGTGATACAGGAAATGGTCTAGGAGATCCAAAACTCTAAAAAATGGCATATTATATATGGAATATGGGACACTAAGGGATTGTTTGTTTTGTGGAAATGGAATTAGGAAATGGAATCGTAATGATTCTCTAGCTGTTGGGAAATACCAAAAATATGAGAATTCCTAAACCCCACCCTATTGGTTTTATTTCACGCGACCAAATACACAGCCATTTTGATAGCACACCTATATAAAAAAATTTATTTAATAAATTATAAAATAGATAATTATTATATTTTATATGTAGGTCAAAAAATCATTTTAAAATATAAAAGATCCAAAAAATTATTTGATCAAATGTATGGAAATCAAAAAATATGATTCAATCTTTCATAATATTATATTTATAGTAAGTAATAATTATATTTATATAATTATATATTATTACATTCTGATTCTAATTTTTTAATAAAATATCAGAACTGGTAATAATTCTAGACATTTAAATCCATATCTATTTTGACTTCTATCATACCCATTTTAATTCCGATTCCACACAGTTTTACCAAACCACTCCTAAGTTTTTGGAGACACTAGAAATTAATGCATGAATTATATTTATGTTTGAGATTCCTTTAAATTATGAAAATTCCCTTCACATTTTAAAAGTAAAAAAAAAAACCCAAACCATCAAATCTCATGAGTCAAAGGGCAGAAACGATTGAAAAGATAAAAAACTAGCAAAATTCTGTCCATTTATGAATTTTAAAAAAAGTCAAAAAAGTATTTAGGAAAATATAACATTACTATGGGTAGACATCCTCTCTCTGAAATTGGTAAAATTAGTCTAGTGATTGGTTTAAAAATATTTTCATGGCCAGCAGTTTGAATAATTTTCAAACTATAAAATTAGTTTCACCGACGATTTCATTAATGGAACTGATCATTTTCACCGAATCGACAAATATAAATTTTTATATATAAAATATATATAATTCCCAAAACTTGGAAACCCTACCAACCCAACACCTATACCGCCACCCCCTTTTTCACCGCCACTTTTCACCATGTTGCCTTTTCTCCTCTTCTCCCACCTATTTTTACCCGTTGCCTTCTCTCTATCTCTTCTCCTCATTATCCTTTTTCTCCATCTTTTTGTCACTGCTCATTCACCTGCACCATTCCTCACCCATTCTCCTTCACCGCCCAAGTCTCATCCAAGTTCCAAGGCAGATAATGTCCAAGATTCTACCACGAAGGGAGTCGTGTACAAGGACACATCAAAGGGACTCCCTTGGTCAATATTGATGGCTTTTAACAAGAGCAAAATTTAAGAGAGATAATAAAATCCTTAACATATTGACTCGAGATCTACACTCACAAGAACTCATCCTACAAGACAAGTTAGAAATAAAGATAGTTAATGTGATAAGTTTCTAACAAAGTTAGACTTTCTTGTTATTTTTCTTGTAATATTTCTCAGCCAAGTGTTTTATTATTTTGAGTTAATATCAAAAACCTCTTTGAGTATTACTTGTATATCAAATATCCCTTTGAAGTATGAGAAATATAAAAATTCTCCTCCCACTAATTAAATTGAGAAAAATGAATAAAAAACCCAAGTCAAAAAATCAACCCTATTAAGCACTATTTATATTTCATGACCGCCC
This sequence comes from Knoxia roxburghii, assembly GCA_030378225.1. Lineage (NCBI taxonomy): Eukaryota > Viridiplantae > Streptophyta > Magnoliopsida > Gentianales > Rubiaceae > Knoxia > Knoxia roxburghii. Next base: position 19,612,055 of record CM059415.1, on the reverse strand, counting down.
CTTCGTCGCCACCACACCTTCGCCTGTAGTAGCAGCAACTTCCAAACTATCTCATCTCACATCCCTCATGAAAAGTCCTTTTATTGTTTCATACCACCATTGTGTTTCCTGAAAAAGAAAATATCATAACTAAACAGGGCTGTTGCCACGAAGACAAACGGACGATGGCAAAAATTGTGCTGCTTTGGCCTTTCAACATTCAAACAGTCGTGTCCGCGTTGCTGTTTCGATCATCTCTAAAATATGTTGTCCCGCCAAAATCAATATCTGGGAGGATCTAATGAGTTGATCCAAATGGAAAAAAGAACACTTTGTAATTGTCTCTCCAACTGGCTAGGGATTGTTCATATACGAAACTTACAAGTTCTTTACAAGGGGCAAAAAGGATACAAAGGATGTGAAAGTAGTAGAATCGCATTGACTCTGGACATGTAAGGTGATGTTGGTTCCAAGGCTTGTGTGTTGCAGGACCGGAGACGTAGTACGTCCTTCACTAGACGTAGTCTGCTCTTTACCTGATGTTGTAAGACGTAGTTCCTGCTCTACTTGACGTAGTCCGTGCTTTGCTGGATGTAGTTCCTTCTTCACTGGACGTAGTCCGTAGTTTCTGCTTTACTAGACGTAGTTCCTGCTTTACTGGACGTAGTCTGTGCTTTGTTAGACGTAGTTCCTTCTTCTGTAGACGTAGTTCATGTAGGAAATTCCAAGGCTTGTGCAAGCACAATTTCCTTAAGATAAATTTGCACTCTCTAGTTAGTGCTTAGAGAATACGTGGGCAATTACCTCCCAGGATACAATGGAAATCGTAAACTCAGTTTAGCACAAAAACTGGCTTACCAACGAACTAAAACAGCTGTTGAACACTGAAGAAGATTTCTGGGAAGGCTTAAAGAAAATTCGTAGAGAAAGAAATCTTTTAGAGAGAAAGGAGGAGCAGAATTTCTTTAGGAAGGAATAAGAATTCTGCTTGTTGTGTCTTTGGAATGGTTAGAGTGCTCACTATTTATAGTGAAGGATGAAGCCTTTCACTTAAACAAGAATTGAATCATGTTTAATAGGCAGTCATTATTCTTCATATTAATTCTGTCCGTTTTAGAATTAAACCAGCAATTAGTGTGGCAAAATTATTTGATTCTGCACCTATTGCTCATAAACGGATTAATTAGCAATTTAATCATCCATTTCATTTTGAAGAATAATCCATCATTAAGAGAGTCAGCAGATTTAATCTGCATATTAACTGGGAAAAATTAAAACCAAATAGTAGCAAAACGGAGGTTAATCAGGCCTGCCGATTAAGCCTACAATTCATCCGGCATTCGTGTCCGCAGGTGCGGGCACGCACTCGCACACAAGTCCAAGCTAATTCGGTCCCTCGATCGCACCCCCCTGCGTGTGCGCACGCGAGTGGGAGCTACGATGTATAAAGTAGTGTAGGAATTCAAAGCTCACTTTACAAGACAATGCTTATAAAGTGCTTCTCTTTTCCTCAGTTTTCGAATGTGGGATTCATTAAATCCCTTAGCTTGACTATTTTCCCATAAAACTCTCTCATTCACACTCTTTACTTCCAACAATCCCCCACATGAATGAGATATAGGGTTTTTCCAGTGTTCAGTGACTAATTCCTGAAAAGAGAAAGTAGGTGTTAAATTTGAAGCGCCCCACTTCTCTCTCACATAGGTGACTTCTTAAATTTGAAACGTAACCACAGTTACTTTCTTAAGAGTCATTAAAGCGACATCTCGCTAGCCTTATCCATATGTCACTGTTTCTTGACAGGAATGAGTTGAGGTGCCCCCACAGTGACCGTATTAGGTCTTATGATTAGGTTGTCCCTTTGAACCTAGATCTTGGGATCACCAGTCAACTAGGTTTGGTTTTTCTTCAAAATACCTTTTATCCTTCATAGGCTTTTATCCCCATTCCTTTCGTTAATCTTTCAACTGTCTCTCTATTTAACCCTTTGGTTAGCGGATCCGCGATGTTATCCTTTGACCTTACGAAGTCAATTGAGATAACTCCTGTTGAGAGCAGTTGTCTGATGGTATTGTGTCGACGACGAATATGTCTCGATTTACCATTGTACATTGTACTCCGTGCTCTGCCAATTGCAGATTGACTATCACAATGAATGCAAATTGGTGGCACAGGTTTCTCCCATTTTGGGATATCCTCTAGAAAGTGGCGTAGCCCTTCAGCCTCCTCTCCACATTTATCTAGAGCAATAAACTCTGATTCCATTGTGGATCTAGCTATCACCGTTTGTTTAGAGGATTTCCAAGACACGACAGCCTCTGCAAGTGTAAACACATAGCCACTTGTGCATGTCGAATCATTTATATCAGATATCCAGTTAGCATCTGTATAGCCTTCAATCACAAATGGATACCTGGTATAATGTAATCCATAATCACGAGTATATCTTAGGTACCTTAGTACCCTGATTACTGCCGTCCAGTGATCTTTTCCTGGATTACTCGTGTATGAACTCAATTTACTTACCACGTAAGCAATATCTGGTCTAGTACAGCTCATTAGATACATCAAACTCCCAATTATCCTGGAGTATTCAACCTGAGAAATACTCTCTCCACAATTTTTAGCTAAATGGAGATTGTTATCTAATGGCGTTCTAGCAATTCCAGAGTCATTCTGATTGAATTTCCCTAGAATCTTGTCTACATAATAAGCTTGACTCAAAATTAGACCTTCCGAGGACCTGATGATTCGGATTCCAAGAATCACATCCACCAGTCCCATATATTTCATGTCAAATTTTGAATTTAACATGGCTTTGGTAGATTTGACCAGTTTGTCACTACTACCAACTATAAGTATGTCATCTACGTACAAACATAAGATGACACATTTGTCACACTCATTAATTTTATATCCGCTGGTTATCATTGCATGGTCAGACTTCTCATGCCATTTCTTAGGAGCTTGTTTCATACCGTACAATGATTTAACCAGTTTACATACTTTCTTATTGGAACCTGGAGCTTTAAACCCTTTGGGTTGTTCCATGTAGATTTCTTCATCTAAATCTCCATTTAAGAAAGCTGTTTTTACATCCATTTGATGTATTTCCAAATTCCGTAAGGCTACGATAGCCAGTATCATCCTTATGGAATTTATCCTCGTTACCGGAGAATATGTATCAAAGTAGTCTAAGCTTTCTCGTTGCTTATACCCTTTGATTACCAACCTAGCTTTGTATTTGTCGATTGAGCCATCAGCTTTTATTTTCCATTTGAAAATCCATTTTGACTCTAGCGGACTACAGCCATGAGGGAGATCCACTAACTCCCAAGTATGATTCTGTAAAATAGAATCAATCTCGCTCTTTATAGCTTCTTTCCATAAAGGCGCTTCCGAAGAATTCACAGCTTCAGCATAAGTCTGTGGTTTTTTCTCAACGAGAAAGGTTTCAAAATCATCCCCAAATGATTTCTCTATCCTTGCTCTTTTGCTACATCTTAACTCTACCACTTCTTGACTCGGTGGTTCTTCATCGACGGTTTCACTAGGCCTTTTAGAGCCAGTTTTCCCAACTGATTTCCAAGGGAATACATTTTCAAAGAAACATGCATTTCTTGATTCCATGGTAGTATTCTTGTGTATATCCGATATTTTCAAATCATACACAAGAAATGGGTATGCAGTACTATTATGAGCGTAGCCAATAAAGACACAATCCACCGTTTTGGAACCTATCTTTATTTTCTTTGGTGTCGGTACTGCTACCTTCGCTAGGCACCCCCACACTCGCAAGGGTTTGTGGGAATGTGTTTTTCCTTTCCATAATTCATATGGGTTTTTCCCTTCTTTCTTTCGAGGTATTTTATTAAGTACGTAATTACTCGATAGAATAGCGTCCCCCCACATATTAGAAGGTAAGCCTGAACTTAACAACATCGTATTCATCATTTCTTTTAATGTGCGATTTTTACGTTCAGCAACCCCATTGGATTGAGGTGAGTACGGTGCTGTTATTTCATGGATTATTCCATTTTTAACACAATAGTCACCGATAGGTGCTTCGTACTCTCCACCTCTATCATTTCTCAATTTCTTGATTCGCTTTCCAAGTTGATTTTCAACTTCGGCTTTATAGAGAATAAATTTCTCTAACGCCTCATCTTTGCTTTTAAGCAAATAAACATAGCAATATTTTGTGCTATCGTCAATAAAGGTAATAAAATATTTATTACCGCCTCGTGTTTGAACCGATTTCAAATCACATACATCGCTATGTATTAAGTCAAGGGGTTCGTTATTTCTTTCAACCGTTTGGAACGATGACCTAGTCAATTTTGCCTCAACGCATATTTCACATTTATGACTTAGGTCAATTGGGAAACTTGGGATATGGTTCAAGTTAATTAATCGACGTATCGAATTATAATTAACATGACCTAGTCTACCATGCCATAAGCTAGAAGACTCAATCAAATAAGCAGAAGAGGTATTTCCATTATTATTGACAATAGTCATTACATTCATTTTAAACATCCGCTCGGATGCATACCCCTTCCCCAAGTACAATCCCGACTTTGAAAAAACAATCTTATCCGATTCTATTACAACTCGGAATCCAATCTTATTCAGCATGAACCCAGAAATAAGATTCTTTCGGACTTCTGGTGCATAAAGCACGTCCTTCAAAGTCATCATTTTGCCTGAAGTCAACTTTCCCTCGACTTTGGCGACAGCCGAGTTCCCCATATACAGCTTCTCGCCATGGGTCGAAACAAGAGTTGAGAAGTGTCCTCTATTGACACAAACATATTTGGTTGAGCCCAAGTTGTACCACCATTCTTTCTGGTTCGACTCCACCATATTCACCTCGGAGATCACAACAACCAAACTGATTTCCTCCTCCGGGTTATTCTGGACCATGTTTGCCTCGGAGTTTTTCCACGGAATACGACACTCCGATGACTTGTGGCCCTGCTTTCCACAGTTGAAGCACTTGCCCTTGAACTTGGTTTTCTGCTTCGAGACACCTTCCGTTGCCTCAAGTTTGGCCTTGCCTTTATCGGTGAACTTTGCCTTACTCTTGAAGCCTCCCTTGCCATGTTCCAGCACATTGACCTTGGCTTCTGCAGGGTTGACCGACTTGATCTCAGCTTTCTTGTTGTCTTCTTCAATCTGAAGTCTGAAAACGAGATCCTCCATCGTCATCTCCTTGAGTTTGTGCTTGAGATAGTTCTTGAAGTCCTTTCAACTTGGTGGCAATTTCTCGATCATGGCCGCCACTTGGAACGCCTCACTCAAAACCATCCCTTCCGCACTTATCTCATGCAGGATGAGCTGCAACTCATCTACTTGACTTATCAAAGATTTCAAGTCAACCATTTTGTAATCGAGAAAGCGGCCGACCACAAATTTCTTTGAGCCTGCATCCTCGATTTTGTACTTACGGTCCAAAGCCTCCCACATTGGCTTTGCCATTTTGTACGTCCCATATATCGTGTATAAGAAATCATGCAATCAATTCAGGATGTAATTGTGACAAATGAAGTTCGAATACTCCCAAGCCTCCATGGTGTCTTCCATTGACTTATCACATTCGGGGACGTTGGGGCGGTCTTCTTTCACGAACCTTCCAAGACCCAACATGGTCAGGTAAAATAACATCTTTTGTTGCCATCTCTTGAAGTGCATGGCAACCCCTTGAAACTTCTTGAGTTTCTCATGGTGGCTCCCTGGCATAGTAGGCATTGAAGGCACAAAACCCTTACTTGAGGTGATAGTCGGGTTCACTTCGGCAGCAATTTCACTTGAACTAGCCATGGATAATAACGAAATTGATCTTAAGATTATTGGTTCTAAGGCTTGTGTGTTGCAGGACCGGAGACGTAGTACGTCCTTCACTAGACGTAGTCTGCTCTTTACCTGACATTGTAAGACATAGTTCCTGCTCTACTTGACGTAGTCCGTGCTTTGCTGGACGTAGTTCCTTCTTCACTGGACGTAGTCCGTAGTTTCTGTTTTACTAGACGTAGTTCCTGCTTTACTGGACGTAGTCTGTGCTTTGTTAGACGTAGTTCCTTCTTCTGTAGACGTAGTTCATGTAGGAAATTCCAAGGCTTGTGCAAGCACAATTTCCTTAAGATAAATTTGCCCTCTCTAGTTAGTGCTTAGAGAATACGTAGGCAATTACCTCCCAAGATACAATGGAAATCGTAAACTCAGTTTAGCACAAAAACTGGCTTACCAACGAACTAAAACAGCCGTTGAACATTGAAGAAGATTTCTGGGAAGGCTTAAAGAAAATTCGTAGAGAAAGAAATCTTTTAGAGAGAAAGGAGGAGCATAATTTCTTTAGGAATGAATAAGAATTCTGCTTGTTGTGTCTTTGGAATGGTTAGAGTGCTCACTATTTATAGTGAAGGATGGAGCCTTTCATTTAAATAAGAATTGAATCATGTTTAATAGGCAGTCATTATTCTTCATATTAATTCTGTCCGTTTTAGAATTCAACCAGTAATTAGTGTGGTAAAATTATTTGATTCTGCACCTATTGCTCATAAACGGATTAATTAGCAATTTAATCATCCATTTCATTTTGAAGAATAATGCATCATTAAGAGAGTCAGCAGATTTAATTCTCATTTAATCTGCATGTCGAATCATCCTCGTGTTTGAACCGATTTCAAATCACATACATCGCTATGTATTAAGTCAAGGGATTCGTTATTTCTTTCAACCGTTTGGAATGATGACCTAGTCAATTTTGCCTCAATGCATATTTCACATTTATGACTTAGGTCAATTGGGAAACTTGGGATATGGTTCAAGTTAATTAATCGACGTATCGAATTATAATTAACATGACCTAGTCAATTGAAAGAATAATCTTATCCGATTCTATTACAACTCGGAATCCATGCTTATTCAGCATGAACCCAGAAATAAGATTCTTTCAGACTTCTGGTGCATAAAGCACGTCCTTCAAAGTCATTGTTTTGCCTGAAGTCAACTTGAGCAAAACTATTCCTTTCCCCTAGACTTTGGCGACATCCGAGTTCCCCATATACAGCTTCTCGCCATGGGTCGAAACAAGAGTTGAGAAGTGTCCTCTATTGACACAAACATGTTTGGTTGAGCCCGAGTCGTACCACCATTCTTTCTGGTTCGACTTCACCATATTCACCTCGGAGATCACAACAACCAAACTGATTTCCTCCTTCGGGTTTTTCTGGACCATGTTTGCCTCGGAGTTTTTCCTCGGAATACGACACTCTGATGACTTGTGGCCCTGCTTTCCACAGTTGAAGCACTTGCCCTTGAACTTGGTTTTCTGCATGGAGACACCTCCCGTTGCCTCAAGTTTGGCCTTGCCTTTATCGGTGAACTTTGCCTTACTCTTGAAGCCTCCCTTGCCATGTTCCAACACATTGACCTTGGCTTTTGCAGGGTTGACCGACTTGATCTCAGCTTTCTTGTTGTCTTCTTCAATCCGAAGTCTGACAACGAGATCCTCCATCGTCATTTCCTTGCGTTTGTGCTTGATATAGTTCTTGAAGTCCTTCCAACTTGGTGGCAATTTCTCGATCATGGCCGCCACTTGGAACGCCTCACTCAAAACCATCCCTTCCGCACTTATCTCGTGCAGGATGAGCTACAACTCATCTACTTGACTTATGAAAGAATTCAAGTCAACCATTTTTTAATCGAGGAAGCGGCCGACCACAAATTTCTTTGAGCTTGCATCCTCGATTTTGTACTTACGGTCCAAAGCCTCCCACATTGCCTTTGCTGTTTTGTACGTCCCATATATCGTGTATAGGGAATCATGCAATCCATTCAGGATGTAATTGCGATAAAGGAAGTTCGAATACTCCCAAGCCTCCATGGTGTCTTCCATTGAATTATCACCTTCGGGGACGTTGGGGCGGTCTTCTTTCACGAACCTTCCAAGACCCAACATGGTCAAGTAAAACAACATCTTTTGTTGCCATCTCTTGAAGTACATGGCAACCCCTTGAAACTTCTCGGGTTTCTCATGGTGGCTCCCTGGCATAGTAGGCATTGAAGGCACAAAGCCCTTACTTGAGGTGATAGTCGGGTTCACTTCGGCAGCAATTTCACTTGAACTAGCCATGGATAATAACGAAATTTATCTTAAGATTGTTGGTTCCAAGGCTTGTGTTGCAGGACCATAGACGTAGTACGTCCTTCACTAGACGTAGTCTGCTCTTTACCTGACGTTGTAAGACGTAGTTCCTGCTCTACTTGACGTAGTCCGTGCTTTGCTGGACGTAGTTCCTTCGTCACTGGACGTAGTCCGTAGTTTCTGCTTTACTAGACGTAGTTCCTGCTTTACTGGACGTAGTCTGTGCTTTGTTAGATGTAGTTCCTTCTTCTGTAGACGTAGTTCATGTAGGAAATTCCAAGGCTTGTGCAAGCACAATTTCCTTAAGATAAATTTGCCCTCTCTAGTTAGTGCTTATAGAATACGTGGGCAATTACCTCCCAGGATACAATGGAAATCGTAAACTCAGTTTAGCACAAAAACTGGCTTACCAACGAACTAAAATAGCCGTTGAACATTGAAGAAGATTTCTGGGAAGGCTTGAAGAAAATTCGTAGAGAAAGAAATCTTTTAGAGAGAAAGGAGGAGCAGAATTTCTTTAGGAAGGAATATGAATTCTTCTTGTTGTGTCTTTGGAATGGTTAGAGTGCTCACTATTTATAGTGAAGGATGGAGCCTTTCATTTAAACAAGAATTGAATCATGTTTAATAGGCAGTCATTATTCTTCATATTAATTCTGTCCGTTTTAGAATTAAACCAGCAAATAGTGTGGCAAAATTATTTGATTCTGCACCTATTGCTCATAAACGGATTAATTAGCAATTTAATTATCCATTTCATTTTGAAGAATAATCCATCATTAAGAGAGTCAGCAGATTTAATTCTCATTTAATCTGCATATTAACTGGGAAAAATTAAAACCGAATAGTAGCAAAACGGAGGTTGATCAGGCCTGCCGATGAAGCCTACAATTCGTCCGACATTCGTGTCCACAGGTGCGGGCACGCACTCGCACACAAGTCCAAGCTAATTCGGTCCCTCGATCGCACCCCCCCTGCGCGTGCGCACGCGAGCGGGAGCTATGATGTATAAAGTAGTGTAGGAATTCAAAGCTCACTTTACAAGACAATGCTTATAAAGTGCTTCTCTTTTCCTCACCTTTCCAATATGGGATTCATTAGATCCGTTAGCTTGACTATTTTCCCATAAAACTCTCTCATTCACACTCTTTACTTCCAACAGGTGATGCCTCAAATAAAATGTTTCAGTTAGGCAATTCGGTCTTGGATACTGAAAATGCAGAGGAAGATTTTGAAATTTTCGCACGATATAGTTTTGGAACTTTGTACCATGAAACTTCTAATGGAAGAATTTGCGTAAACTTGGTTTGCATGGCTTTCCTTCCATCTGGCCATACTAGATTGTAATGGCTTCCTTTCCATCTGACCGTGAACCTTCTAAGTCTGATTTTTCTTTTTCTCTAAAGCATTGTCAAGGGTGTCATTTCTGCACTTAAGCTACCAAATATGTGTTCTTTTGGATGGAACATTTTCTCTCAGTTTTGTGTTCTCCCTAGTTGTCTTCTTGGTTGTATCCTTTACAGTTGAGCAATTGTTGGTGAATGTACTTCTGCAAATGGCGGAACAGCTTTAAGCTAAGCTCCAATGAAAATTCATTAGCTTTTCAAAAAAAAAAAAAAGAAAAATTAGACAACATTGGTACTGGGTGTTTGAGGTTTTGGGGCTAATCTTTATGCTTTTAAAGATTAAGTCTATGTTTGCATTTGTTTTTGAGCAAATGAAAATGGAGATGAATGCAACATTGCTAGACCAGGGATGTAATTATAAACTCGTTCAAAAGTTTGATAAAAATCCCAGTTTACATTGAGTTTTTATTGTTGATAAATGGTAAATTTGTCTTAGATATTTGTATTTTAGTTAAGTAAGTCAATATAATAATTAATTAATTAATGGGAGGTGTTTTTTTTTATGTTTCTCATAATTCAAAGGGGTGTTTTTTTTAATATTTTAGTTAAGTAAAATTCTAGGGGTTTTTTGATTTTAACCCTATTATTTTTGGTTATTTTGTGCCTTTGGTCTTGAAAGAGTTTTTAGATCCAATGATAGGAATCCAACGACTAGCATATTTACCCATAGGGACTTACTATTTGTATAACAAAATTACTATTTGTATAACAAAAAAGTGGACAAGATTACATTTATATCCTTTATACCAAAACCTTTCAAAATTCACTTGAATTAAAATCCTTTACAAACATTGAAAAAAAATTCAAATCGCCAATCAAAAGATATCTTCGGCGAACTATACGATTGGGCAGTCTTAATCTTCAAAATTAGATTGACATTCATCAAGAAATGGTAAATTTTTACCCATTATGTCTTTTTTTTTTTGACTGTCAGAACTAAAAATGCTACTGATTAGCGTTATAGTTGGTCTAAAATGCAAAACAGAAGCGTTATGTAGTGTCGAAAATGTCAAAGCATGACTTTTTTGTATACCACCTACGAAAATTGTAGCAAAAATGATGGTCTGTATGCGAAATGTGTAGCATTTTTTATACGCGTTATATGAAATATGTAACATTTGATATGTTTTTTTTTGGAAAGTGTAGCATTTTTCATGTACTACATATGAAAATTGTGGCATTTTTTATTCCAATTAGGTGAAATATGTTGCGTTTTTTATATTTGAAATATTTAAAGTGCAGCATTTTCTATATGCTGAATGTAAAATGTGTAGCGTTTTTATATATTACTTAGCAAATGTGCAGCATTTTTGATATGGTTCATGTGAAATTTGTGGCATTTTTTATTATGAAATATGAAATGTATAGCGTTTTTAATATACTGTATTTTCAAATTGATGCGTTTTGGATAGTCCTAATGTGTAATTTATAGCGTTTTTAACATACTGAATTTGCAATTTGAATATACAGGACCAGGATCCGGATATGACTACGCATGATGATTATGAGGAGACTGAGGATGATGAGGATGACGAGGGGGGTGAGGAACAAGATATTGGAGCAGATCTTAGTGAATATTTTAGGATTGATGTAAATGCCCTTTCAAGTTGATTGTTAAAAAGGTTGTTGCTCATCGTTATAGTGTGCTGGTGACACTAGGGGAAATGTCCACGCACAATCATCCTAGTACGAATAACTTTCATTATTGAATTTGTTATATTAATTTTATTGCTATTTAGCATTTACATTTATTAATATTATTAAATTTTGTAGGTATAAGGCATCTATATGGGCACAGACAGTTGAGCTATTTTTTGAAAGAGTCAAAGGCTGAGGCTAAATGCATGCTTTCTTTCAATGTGAGGCCAAGAAGCGTTTGGGAAGCTATTCATCAACAGTTTCCCGAAGAGAATGTAGACATAAGGAAGGTTTACAATTTGAAAGAAGAGATGAAGAAAGAGGGAGTGGATGGTAGGAATATTGGGCAGTAATTTTCGCATTTGGCTCGTTAGAAGAAATATTATGTTCAGATTATCACGGATGAGGCCACTAATGCGATCACACATGCATTCATTGCTCATCCTACATCAATTCAGTTGTTCAACAGGTGGTATTGGGTTGTCATGGTTGATTCAACATACAAGACCAATAAGTACAAAATGCCCATCGTTGAGATGATTGGTATGACTCTTACCAATAAGAACTTCAATATTGCTTTTGTCATTGTTAAGAATGAGACAAAAGAAACATATGATTGGGTGATGAATAACCTAAGGGAATTGTTGCCTAGTAATGGGGCACCAAGTGTTGTTGTCTCAGATAGGGAGTTGGGTTTTTTGCAGCTTATTAAGGATCACTTTCCATCTTGCCAACACTTGTTATGTCGGTGGTATATTGAGCGTGATGTTGCTATTTGGTTGGAAACAAATGTTGGTAGGAGGAATTTGGACACTGCTACTGATATATACACTAATTGGTGAAAGAAAATTATAATGGCTCCCACAGTTGAAAGGTTTAACCTCATATTACAGCAATTCAAGGTTAAATACTCTACTATTAAGCCTGCAGTTGTTGAGTATTTGGAGGACACATGGTTCATTCATAAGGAGAAATTTTGTCGGGCCTGGACAGATACATTTCAACACTTTGGGAATACTGCAACTAACAGGGTTGAGGCTTCCCATGCTGCATTGAAAGATTGGCTGCATTCTTCCACCAATTCTCTTGACACGTTGTTCACGAAGATCGACTCTCATCTCACGCATCTGTTCCCTCACATCGCTTAAGTTGAATAATTGTATTTGATTATTTATTTAATCTCAGAATTTTAATATTATTTTTTTAGCAATTTTTGACTTGTATGTGAAAAATAACAGTGGATCGCTCGAGTATTCTACTGGCACGACACAAACCAGTATGATGGGGTTTTCATACTGTTACTTGAACAAGTATGTGTCGCGTCACTGTCTGCAGTTGGTTAGCAAACAAGTTGAAAAGAATGATAGGTTGGCAGGCGACGTGCTTGATAGGTGTGGATGTGTATGCAAGGTGACACTTTGGATTCCTTGTGCCTGTGATATATACAAGGCACAGGAATCGATCGCCAATCAATTGCTCCCATTAGTGCACGAGTTCTGGCAGAGATTGACCATTGTACCATCTGAAAGGGATTCCAATACTTTGAATGAGGACATCAGGTACTTTTTACTTATATATTTCAATAATACCAAATATATTTAATGTGTTTTATTTTTCATATAAGATTTTGATTGAAAATATTTTTTTTAAAGGTTTTTCAATGAGGAAGTCATTCCTGCAATTAACACCAGTCCTTCATTCTTGGCTCATCTGCTTAATATGGCGTATGTAGAAGAGATGCACCCTGATATGTCTAGTGTAGCAGAGCCAGTGGTTGAGGGGACTCAGAGGAGGCGGCCATCGAGCAGATTGCACCACTCAGTTATGCGCGAGTGGAGTGGACGAGAGAGAGCGACACGTCACCCACGTTGTAGGGGTCGGTCAAATTCAAGTGGTTGATCAACTGGACGCACATCCAACAATATGACGGGCTCATCTAATGATTCTCCCTTATGTGAAGATAAAAATTTTGTTATTGTTGTTTTATAATACTTTTGTTTATAAAATTTTCAGTTATGTTTATTATTATTTATTTCACACATTAGGATTTGGACAAGATGTTCCATGCGTACCATTGTTTTTCCAAGCTTACTGTACTGGATGGTCGGATGTCATTGGTGACGGACATTGTGGCTTCTGAGTCATTGCTAGTTATCTTTCAGGCGGCCAGCATAATTGGAAATTGTCTCGTGGAGTGCTTGCTGGAGAGATCGGTCAGGATCCACAGAGGTATGAAGGTTTGTTTACAGTTTTGGAGGTGATGCCTGCTGATGGTGATCATCTGGGTGCCGTGCTTAGGCGATTATGTTATCAAGGTAGAAGTTGTACTAGTGCCTATTGGATGGTCACACCCACAGACTTGTATCCTTTCGCCACGCATGTTAATGCCGTGGTAATTCACCTCAGCCATTCAGAGCCAATGGCGAATTATACCATATTACCTTTGGATGCTGGAGAGGGCGATGCACGTCTTGAGAAACAGATAGCACTTGCTCACGTGGAAGGTAATCATTATATTCGTGTAGATGTTCTTGATGATTGCCCTTTCCCACCATTGCACACTGTTTGGCGAGATCACTGCAATGAAGCAACCGTCGGACGATGACCCAACAATTTGAGAATGAGGTTTAGGCTATGGGTAAATCGTCGTGATGCATAGCGGCTTGAGTTTTATGCCACATTTTTATGTGAATATTGTTTGAAGTTATGAACTAATTTTGTTATTTGATTATTGTTTGAAGTTATAAACTAGTTCTCTTATTTGAATGTTGTTTGAAGTTGTGAACTATAGTCGTTCATCCACTATTTGCAATCAAACCAATCATTTTAAATACAATATAAATCAACAAATGTATACACAAATGTATTACATATTTTAAATACAATATAAATCAACAAATGTATACACAAATGTAATACATATAATACATACAACACATACTCAATCAGTGCGGTCAAACCTCTACTCGAAATTTGCAATCCGATCAGAATACTCAGCATATAGGTCGGGTGCTTGCTCCCGCAACTGATCCAGCAACTGTCTCTGCATCCCGAGCATATCACCAACCCACTACAAAAATATACACAATTATATGAAAACTTGATTTTGAAAATTATAATAAACAATATTTAAAATTTGTAATAAATACTTACATATTCCAAGGATGACCGTCGTGGTATAACTGGCTGTGTCTGCTCCGGTGGGGGGCCTAAGACGTACGGATGCGAGTGGGATACGAACCAATCTAGATAGTCATCCACGCACGCACTATATCTGACGCCATAGCCAGTGCATAAAATATATTGCACCGGTCGACGTGTATGCGTCCCAGTCGGTCTCCGCGCATGCCCGTGGGTGATGCACCACATACCCAGTCCCAACGTACCCCATAAAGGTACCCTCCATGACCTGAATGAATGCTTTGGGGATCCAATGAATGTAGCCAAGCTGGCGCGCACACCTGTCTGGCATATACAGCTCGATGTCATCCCGGTAAGCAATGAGACCACGATACTGGGTCCTTGGAGTCCGAGTGACAGCATCGCGACCATAAGGCATCCATATCACCTATAAAACATAAATTTGCAATTACATTTCATAAGTTTATGAAAATGATATATAGATATACATTTAATAAAAAATAACATTTACTTACATCATCCAGCGTCAAGGCATCCAGTGCCTCTCAAAAAGTGGCCAGTCGATCAACTTTGCTGCTGGGGGCGTCGATGGTCCACCTGCTCGCTCGCGGCCGATCGGGGTGCACTGGCAGAGGCCTGGCATTACTCCTAAAAGAAGAAAAATGCTCGTATATCTAGGTCAGTAGCAACGTCAAACATCCCGCAACGCTCGACGTGCCATGCCTACTAGCAACACCTAAATGTCTATATAGGTACGCTAGCGTCGTTGTGCCCCATGCATGCTCCCAACTGGTATGAACTTATTGGAACTCTTGTCTGTAAATAGACAAGTCCCAATAGTAGCCCACAAAAAGGCTGTCACATCCGAGTCGGGCCGCGGTCGACGCCTACGAAGCTCTATCACCCGCTTTGTCGAGAATGCCCCATTCTCGTATAACTCCTTCTCGATGTGCTGATCCGGAGGTATCTCGAGCAAATCTCTACAGTAGGCAAGGACGGTAGCAGTATCCGTGGGCTGCGTGATCAACCGACCATCTACTGGTATGCGCAATATCTCTCACACATCGTGGAGCAGGATAGTCATCTCACCGAACGGTAAGTGGAAGGAATTGATGTCCAGCTGCCACTTCTCCAAAAATGTGCAAATTAACGGCCTGTCTATATGTCTAAACAAAATGCCGGGAATATGTCTCAGCCCTGTCTGACTAAGAATCTCCGTCCCAAGGGGTGACATAGCTCGCACCCAACTAACGAGGGAATCGTACATACTACCCCTATTATGACACCTAATAGGGGGTCTAGTACCCTTCTCCCTGTACCTCGATATGACGTGTCCTAAGAAACTAGGAATAACGGTCGCATTGATAGGCCCACCCTCAACAGGTCCGGTGACTAACCAGCTATTGTCATCTTTCTTGCGCTTTTTAGGATTTGCAATATTTAACAAATATAATATCTAATTAATTTAACTAATTAAATAAATAAACAAATAAAACATACTTTACTAATTAAACAAGTTAGCAAAAAAATAAAAAAATTATACATATTTGAACAATTTAACAAATAAATAAAAAAATCCATAAAATAAATAACTAAATAATTAATAAAATTTATAAACAAATATAACATAATTTAACTAACTAAACAGATTAACAAATAAATAAACACATAATTCATAAATTAAATAACTAAATAATTAATAAAATTTATGAACAAATATAACATAATTTAACTAACTAAACAGATTAACAAATAAATAAACACATAATTCATAAATCAAATAACTAAATAATTAATAAAATTTATAAACAAATATAACATAATTTAACTAACTAAACAGATTAACAAATAAATAAACACATAATTCATAAATTAAATAACTAAATAATTAATAAAATTTATGAACAAATATAACATAATTTAACTAACTAAACAGATTAACAAATAAATTAACACATAATTCATAATTTAAATAACTAAATAATTAATAAAATTTATAAACAAATAACAGATAATTTAACTAACTAAACAAATTAACAAATAAATAAACACATAATTCATAAATTAGACAATTAAATTAATTACATAATGACATAATCATTAAAAAAATAAATAAAATTAAGAAACAAATAACTTAATTTATCGTACTAGAACGCGTACCTGCAGAACGATCCCCCCGATGCTGCTGCGCATCCCCCTGATGCTGATGTTGATGCTGATGCTCATCCCTCGGATGCTCATCCTGAACCTCCTCCTCCTCCGACCGAGTATCCTCATCACTAAAAAAATCATCTTCGTCGACCCTCAAATGGAACGATGACTCGCCTCCACCCCGACCTCCACCTACACCTCTCCCTCCATCACCACCTCTACCGCCACCCTACCTCTCCCGCCACCTCTACCGCCAACTCCAACTCCACCCTGATCTCCACCTATAGCTCCACCTCCAACTCCACCCTCAACTCCACCTCTACCTCCACCTCGGGGTCTCCTCGATGGAACTTTCTGCCTTCTGGCAGAAGCTGTCGGACGTTGTCTATCCTCAATAGGGGGAGGAGGAACACGCGATTTTACCTTACCGCCACCCTGAAAAACATATATATCACATATATTAATACACAAACATTTTATATTACATAAATACTTAAAATACATATAAAATGCCACATTAAAGCGTTTGACCGAAGGTCAAATGCTACAAACTAATGTTTGACATAGAGTCAAACACTACCTATTAGCGTTTGACTACAAGTCTAACGCATATAGGTAGCATTTTTATCTCTGTCAAACGTCGATCTATTGTATTTTCATACAATAGAAACACAGCCGATCAGCGTTATTTTATATCTAAACGCTTCCCTCTAGCGTTTTTGTCCCTATACAACGCTGCGGAATAACGTTTGTACAAGAAATAAACGCAACACCTTAGCATTTCAAATGTATTAAAACATCACAAATAAGCTTTTCTTAACAAACCTAACGCTGAACATCAGCGTTCTATAACAAACATAGAACAGATCGAAATCAATTTGACAAAATATGCGCAAAATGTGGAAGGAATTTTTACCCGAATATAAATTGGACCTTTGCCCGCCCCATGAACTCTCGAAAATTCAGCACCACCCGCGTCCATTTCGCTAATTTCGTACGAATTGTGTAAAAGATTTCCTGTTTTTCAATTTTTTCTAGGGTTCTTGCGTTTGATCTGTTCAACATATGAATTCTGCGGCATTTTTCGTTCATTTTTTTTAACCCGTAATGTTAATAACGCTACACTTTAACGAGTGAGACATACCTTTCTCGCTACTCTTTAGCATTTTGGACTCATATATCGCTACGTTTTAGCGTTTCTTGACTCATCTATCGCTACGTTTTAGTGTTTTGGTTCAAGTTAAACGCCGCGCTTTAGCATTTTTTTTCACTATGATTTTTTATACTTTAGCATTTTTTTGGTTTATTTTCATTCCGATTTAACATTTTTTGACCTTTAATTTCGCAATTCGCAGCTTTTTTTTACCCACATTTACCAACAAATTTTATTTTTTTCATTCCAAGGTTATTTTGGATATTTTTTGTTATACAAATAGCAATTCAGTTACCTATATTTATCTTGCTTGTTATTCTTAAGTGATGGATTTCTCTCAAGGTCCAAGCCCATCCTCAAGGCTCAAACCCATATTCATGAGATCTAAAACCATGTTCAACAAGTCCTAAGCCTACTAGGCCAAGTCTACATGGTCCAAGTCCAACATGACCAAAGTCCACACTAGACAACAAATGTTCTACAAAAGATGGTATAATCCGGGCAACACTAGGCCCAAGGGAAAGTTCAAGATGTTCAAGTTGGGGCCGGGACCAAAAGGGGGTAAAAAATTTAGGGTGTGGACTGAAAAAACTTGAAAAAATAGGTGTGTGGACTGAAAGGTATATGTAAAATCCAAAACACTAATTAATTAACAGTTTCATATTTTACAAATCCGAATCAGTTGTAAAAGGAAAAAAAAGAAAAACGGAAGAACAAATTCGAATTTCAAAAATCCAAATTTATTCTTCCCGAAATACTTCTTAAAGACAGTCCACCACGTCCCAGACAACTAGCACCACGTCAAAAACAACTAGCACCATGTCCAGAAATGTCTACATTCATGTGTGTGAATTTAAACTGATTTTCCCACAAAGACAGTCCACCACGTCCCAAACAACTAGAACTACTTCAAAAAAAACTAGCACCACGTCCAGCAACGTCTACATCCATTCATGTGAATTTTGATGTGGTGCTAGTTGTTCTGAGACGAGGTGAGATGTTATTGTGAAAAAATCAGTTTAAATTCACATGTCTGGATGTAGACGTTTTTGGACATGGTGCTAGTTGTTTGAGACATGGTTCTAGTTGTTTGAGACATGGTAGACTGTCATTGTAAAAAAAAATTAGTTTCAATTCACATGCATGGATGTAGACATTTTTGTACGTGGTTCTAGTTGTTTTGAGACGAGGTGAGATGTTTTGTGGAAAAATAAGTTTAAATTCACATGTCTGGATATAGACGTTTTTGGATGTGGTGCTAGTTGTTTGAGACGTGGTAGACTGTCATTGTGAAAAAAAAATCAGTTTCAATTCACATGCATGGATGTAGATGTTTTTGTACGTGGTTCTAGTTGTTATGAGACGAGGTGAGAAGTTATTGTGAAAAAATCAGTTTAAATTCACATGTCTGGATGTAGATATTTTTTGATGTAGTGCTAGTTGTTTGAGACGTGGTGCCAGTTGTTTGAGACGTGGTAGACTGTCTTTGTGAAAAAAAAAGTTTAAATTCACATGAATGGACGTAGACATTTTTGGCGTGGTGCTAGTTGTTATGAGATGTGTTGAGATGTTGTATGACTATTTTATTTATTTTATCTTATTACAACACATACTTACAAAACCATGAACATTTCTAAGAGTTATATGGTCATTTTAATTGTCTTATCTTCACAAAACTCTTAGATCAGAGATCATGAATGCACAAGGTGTGGAAGTATGGCCCATAGAGCTACAAGGTGTCCCGTCTCTCATCCCAGATCAGATCGTACAAGGCTTGGTAGACTATATGACCCCAATGAAATGATATGATGTTCAAATGTATGTAATTGGAATAATTGTTTACAAGTGCTTATAGGTATAATTTATTATGTGTAGTTGCATTGGTGATTTGGTTAGGTATTGATGTAAAGGTATATGTAATTGGAAGAATTTCTTATTTGATGTTCGATGGATTAAATTTGGGAATTGGATTATGGTCATATTGTATTTGTATATTGGATAGAAGTTTTATGAATACATTATGGTTTGTATATTGGTATAATTGTTGTGGATTTGATTATTGTACTATCTATTCTTTTTTATAATTGTCCGCTTTCAATTAAATTCGGATTTAGAAGATCCAAATTTCAATTAAATTCGAATCTTCTAAATCCGAATTTAATTGAAATTTGGATCTTTTAAATCTGAATTTAATTGAAAGCAGATGTAGACATTTTTGGAAGTGGTTCTAGTTGTTTGAGACGTGATGCTAGTTGTTTGAGACGAGGTGGACTGCCTTTGTGAAAAAAATCAGTTTAAATTCACATGCATGGATGTTGACGTTTTTGGACGTGGTGCTTGTTGTTCTGAGACAATGTGAGATGTTATTGTGAAAAGATTAGTTTAAATTCACTTGTCTGGATGTAGACGTTTTTGGATGTGGTGCTAGTTATTTGAGACGTGGTTCTAGTTGTTCTGAGACGTGGTGGACTTTCTTTGTGAAAAAAAAATTAGTTTAAATTCACATGCATGTATGTAGACGTTTTTGGACGTGGTGCTAGTTTTTCTGAGACGAGGTGAGATGTTTTGTGAAAAAATTAGTTTAAATTCACATGTCTGGATGTAGACGTTTTTGGACTTGGTGCTAGTTGTCTGAGACGTGGTTCTAGTTGTTTGAGACGTGATAGACTATCTTTGTGGAAAAAAATCAGTTTAAATTTACATGTCTGGATGTAGACGTTTTTGAACGTGGTTCTAGTTGTTAATGACTTGGTTCTAGTTGTTCTGAGACGTGGTAGACTGTCTTTGTGAAAAAAATCAGCTTAAATTCACATGCATGGATGTTGACATTTCGCAAATTATATCATACTCCTAGGAGTAGCTGATTTTTTGGGTAAAAACCGAGTTTTTTGACAAAAAGACACAAATGAAGTGGGTCAGCCGCATTTAATGCGTATTAAATGCGCATGTCTCTCCCTCTCACTCCTCACGCGCTTCGTTTGTTAAAAGTTTATGTAAACTAGCAGTGAGATACTTGGGCAGGAGAGTTTATGTAAACTGCAAAGTTTTCTGCAAAGTTTATGTAAACTGGTGCTTGGGCAAAGTTTATGTAAACTG
Organism: Knoxia roxburghii; assembly: GCA_030378225.1. NCBI lineage: Eukaryota > Viridiplantae > Streptophyta > Magnoliopsida > Gentianales > Rubiaceae > Knoxia > Knoxia roxburghii. The sequence continues at coordinate 19,591,342 of CM059415.1, read as the reverse complement.
CAGTTTACTGAAAAGTTTATGTAAACAGCAACTGCAAAGTTTATGTAAAGTGGAGTGAAAATTCAGCAGCTGTCATCCAACTTTGGAATTCCATATCTCCATCGTTTCTCATCCGTTTTGATCAAACTTTGGCTTGTTTTAAACCTCTCTTTACAAGGATTACACATAATTTTACGGATCTTTATTTGGACTTGTAAATCTCCCATAAATTAGCTCTGAAACAGAGCTGCAAGTGCTGTTCTTTTCGCAAAAAAAATCTGAAGTAATGATTGTACTTCAGAAATTCATATCTTCTTCATTCTTTGTCCGATTTGACGTGTACTTCAGAAATTCACCACGTCTCATATCTTGTTCATTTTTGGACGTGGTGCTAGTTGTTTTTGAAGTGGTGAGCTGTCTTTGTGAAAAAATAGCTTAAATTCACATGCATGGATGCAGACGTTTCTGGACGTGGTGCTAGTGTTATGAGACGTGGTGAGCTATTTTTGTAAAAAAATAGCTTAAATTCACATGCATGGATCTAGACGTTTCTGGACTTGGTGCTAGTGTTATGAGACATGGTGCTAGTGTTATTAGACTTGGTGAGCTGTCTTTGTGAAAAAATAGCTTAAATTCACATGCATGGATATAGACGTTTCTGGACGTGGTGCTAGTGTTATGAGACGTGGTGTTAGTGTTATGAGACGTGGTGAGCTGTCTTTGTGAAAAAATATCTTAAATTCACATGCATGGATGTAGACGTTTCTGGATGTGGTGCTAGTTGTTCTTGACGTGGTGAACTGTCTTTGTGAAAAAATAGCTAAAATTCACATGCATGGATGTAGACGTTTCTGGACATGGTGCTAGTGTTATGAGACGTGGGCAAAGTTTATGTAAACTGCAATTTACTGCAAAGTTTATGTAAACTGGTACTTGGGCAAAGTTTATATAAACTGCAATTTACTGCAAAGTTTATGTAAACTGGTGCTTGGGTAAAGTTTATGTAAACGTGGTGCTAGTTGTTTTTGACGTGGTGAGCTGTCTTTGTGAAAAAATAGCTTAAATTCACATGCATGGATGTAGACGTTTCTGGACGTGGTGCTAGTGTTATGAGACGTGGTGCTAGTGTCATTAGACGTGGTGAGCTGTTTTTGTGAAAAAATAGCTTCAATTCACATGCATGGATGTAGACGTTTCTGGACTTGGTGCTAGTGTTATGAGACATGGTGCTAGTGTTATTAGACTTGGTGAGCTGTCTTTGTGAAAAAATAGCTTAAATTCACATGCATGGATATAGACGTTTCTGGACGTGGTGCTAGTGTTATGAGACGTGGTGTTAGTGTTATGAGACGTGGTGAGCTGTCTTTGTGAAAAAATATCTTAAATTCACATGCATGGATGTAGACGTTTCTGGACGTGGTGCTAGTTGTTCTGGACGTGGTGCTAGTTGTTCTTGACGTGGTGAACTGTCTTTGTGAAAAAATAGCTTAAATTCACATGCATGGATGTAGACGTTTCTGGACATGGTGCTAGTGTTATGAGACGTGGGCAAAGTTTATGTAAACTGCAATTTACTGCAAATTTTATGCAAACTGGTTCTTGGGCAAAGTTTATGTAAACTGCAGTTTACTGCAAAGTTTATGTAAACTGGTGCTTGGGCAAAGTTTATGTAAACTGGTGCTTGGGTAAAGTTTATGTAAACGTGGTGCTAGTTGTTTTTGACGTGGTGAGCTGTCTTTGTGAAAAAATAGCTTAAATTCACATGCATGGATGTAGACATTTCTGGATGTGGTGCTAGTGTTATGAGACGTGGTGAGCTGTTTTTGTATAAAAAATAGCTTAAATTCACATGCATGGATGTAGACGTTTCTGGACTTGGTGCTAGTGTTATGAGACGTGGTGAGCTGTTTTTGTGAAAAAAAAACTTAAATGCAGATGCATGGATGTAGACGTTTCTGGACGTGGTGCTAGTGTTATGAGACGTGGTGCTAGTGTTATTAAACGTGGTGAGCTGTCTTTGTTAAAAAATAGCTTAAATTCACATACATGGATGTAGACGTTTATGGACGTGGTGCTAGTGTTATGAGACGTAAACTGCAGTTTACATAAACTTTGCCCAAGCACCAGTTTACATAAACTTTGCAGTAAACTGCAGTTTACATAAACTTTGCCCAAGTACCAGTTTACATAAACTTTGCAGTAAACTGCAGTTTACATAAACTTTTCCCAAGTACCAGTTTACATAAACTTTGCAGTAAATGGCAGTTTACATAAACTTTGCCCAAGTACCAGTTTACATAAACTTTGCAGACTGCAGTTTACATAAACTTTGCCCAAGCACCAGTTTACATAAACTTTGCAGTAAACTGCAGTTTACATAAACTTTGCCCAACTGCCAGTTTACATAAACATTCAGAAAATAAACAACCAGCACTTTACACAAACATTCAGCACTTTACATAAACAACCAACACTTTACAAAAATGAATCAAAACGATGTTTTTATACTAACAAATACCACTTTGAACCAGAAAATAGTATTTTACACCAAGAAACAACATTTTGACTAAAGAATCAGAAGTTTACATAAGCCAACAGTACTTTACATAAACAATTAGCACTTTATACGAATACCATTTTACACAAACAACACCATTTTACACCACCAAGCCAGCAAAAACATACGATTTTACATAAAAAAACACATCTTTTGCCAAAACCCTAATTTTTCTTTCATATTCATGGGCTGCAAACACAACCAAACGAATCCCCTTCTTCAAATCTATAAAACCCTAGTTTTCTTTTCATTTTCATGGCTGATTTAGGGTTCTCTCAAACCCAAAAAATGGCGAAATTGTAGAAAATGGTATGGGTTTTGAAGCTTGAGATGTGGAGAGTATTTTGGCGGTGAGATATCTTCAAAAATCTTCTCGGAATCGGCAACAAGAAGCTACGGGGGAAGAGAGTTTAGGGAGAGAAATTGCTAGAGAGAGAAAGATAAAGGGATGAAGATTTAGGGAAAGAGGAGCTGCTTTTGGTTATATTATAAAAGAGGCGCGTTAAAGCCACCGTCATCCAACCTCATGTTTCGTGTTTTTTTTTTTTTTTTTTTTGCTAGTAGTAGTGTTACTACTCCTAGGAGTATAATATACTAACTGTTGACATTTTTGGACGTGAGTCTAGTTGTTCTGAGACGAGGTGAGATGTTATTGTGAAAAAATGAGTTTAAATTCACATGTCTTGATTTAGACGTTTTTGGACGTGGTGCATGTTATTTGAGACGTGACGCTAGTTGTTCTGAGACGTGGTAGACCGTCCTCAATATTCGGATTTCTAAAATCCGAAATTTGTTAATTTAATTAATTAGGGTCATTAGTATTTAATTAAAACAGATTTTACCTTCTTTCGGATTCTTAGAATCCAAATTTTTTAGAATTCGGATTTTAAGAATCCTATAAGCCCCTATATGTCCACACTTTTAAATTTTTTTTCTTTTTAGTCCACACATTTATTTTTAATTCTCTTTTGGGCAAAAATTCTGTTCAAGTTCTTCAAACATTTATTTAAACCACCTTAAGAAGAGATACACTTTTAAAGTACCTATTTAATTATTTATTTTCTTTAGTTTTGGCCATAAACATTTATTTTCGGCCAAATTATGTTTCATTTTATATCTTTCGGCCTTGGAATGGTTTTTAGACCCTCTTAGATTAGTTTTACCTTTCAAAGACTAAAACTAGTTAAATCTAAGACAATTGGGCCAAGTGAGGGTTAAGCCCAAGTTAGGTTACTTAAATCCACTAACCCCAATTTTCCAAACCTTTTCATCATTTTCATCATTTTAATAATGTTTGCATAATTCTTGTAAAAATAGAATTAAAAATTCGGCCAAATGAATGAGGCCATGATCATGAAGCTGGGGTGGGGTTTATTAACTAACTTTAGCAGTTTGTGGGTGTAGGTCTTGAAGTCTAAATATGGTCTCTAGCCATAATTGATGCAGGCTAACTTTGAATTTCCTAAGGGGTCAGACTGCTGAGAGTAATTAGGAAGACATGGAAACATGTTGTGGAAGAAGTCTGTTGGATGGTAGGGGATGGGTGTAGTGTGCGGTTCTGCGATGATAGTTGGGTAAATAAGTCGGGGGTTCTTAGAGCTTGGGTAGCCGGTCCTTTGCCTACTATATTTGGGGACTATAAGATAGCTGAATAGGTCACTCAGGAGGGTAAGTGGGACTGGGCAAGCTTGGGAAGGTGGCTGCCAGACCATATTCTCAACAAACTGGTGGCAGTACCTCCACCAAAACTTGGAGCTGGACTGGATAGAATGTACTAGAAATGATCTTTAACGGGGCAATTTACAACACGATTTGTGTATCTGTCTTCAAGGACAGCAGGGGAGGGAGGCGAGCATTAGATTTGGAAGCTAATTTGAAGTTTCCCTGGTTGCAAAGAATAAGAAAAACTATGTGGCCGGTGGCAAAAGAGTGGTTACTCACTAATGTCGAGTGATGTAGAAGGCATTTAACTTCCTCTCACGGAGTGTAGCAGTTGCGGCAATGGGCTGGAAACAACCCTCCATGTGATCCGAGACCATAGGCGAGTGATGCAATTCATTTTATACATATTTTTTTACATGTTTCTAGCCTAGTTTTGAACTGCCTAAGGACATATTCTTAATATATTCTCATTTTGCTCTACTTGTGTTAAGTGCAAGTAAAATATGCATTGAATGAAACAGTAGAAAACCACACTTCGGACTTAGCATTCGGAGCAGAACCAAGGATTCTCAAACTAGAAAGAATGACACGGCCAATAGACGACAACTTCACTTGAGCGTGAAATTCACCAAATCTAGTGGAATCCTGAAGGAAAACTGAACAAGCCCGGGCTAAATCGAAAACCTCACTTTCGTGCAATGCATTCCAGAATCGGAAGCTTTCGACCAAGCTCATGCTCAAATTAGTTTACCCATGAATGGATCTAGGCTTATACTTATTTAATTTATTAATCGGGACACAAAAGATTCAATCTTTAATTAAAGCGGAATTTAAAGATACTACCTTTTGAAGCGAAGTCCCTTGCTTAAAGAAAAACCAATTCTTTGACGCAACTTTCACAAGAAATCCGAAGAATATCTCCAATACGAACTCCGAAAAAGTGTGGGCTATTGTCTACGCAGTTACCCACGGCAAATCGATTGAAATCCAAGAAACTTGCTTCGGAAGAAAACTCAAAAACTGAAATTAAAACTGCTGCCCAGAATTTTAGAAAACCCACTTCGCAAGCTACAAAAAACTGCTGTCTTGCAGCATGGAAAACCCGCCGGAGATCAATTGCTCAGTCCCAATCTAGACAGCCCAGTCCACGGATCACTCCTTTAGGAAGATCCAACGCAGAACTGGACCGGTTCTGGGCACCGCACAATTTGACCGCCGCGAAACTGCTGGCCGAGAACGCTGCTGGCGCGCGATCCAACCAGAGAAGGTGATCGGCGCTGCCCAGCGAAAAATCCGACCGGCTGCTCACCTAGAAATGGTCTGGGCAAACTAAAGGAGTAATCTTCCGAAGAAGAAAGTTCTCTTAGTCGACTTCGAGAGAAAACTTGACGAGGAAGACACAGTTTTCTCTCTAGACTAAACTTTCTCTTTCTACCCTTTTCTTGGGTGTCAAGTTTCTTAATCGATTTCTTGCCCAATAAGTTGTATTTATAAGGAGCTTCTAAGGAGACCCAATGGGCTCTCGAGTTAGGCCTTTTAATTTGACTTTCGTTGACCGCTATGTCTTCCCGACTAATCAACTCCAATCGACCAATTTAATTAATTTATTTAATCCACTTTGTTAATTTAATTTAATCGAACCCTTAGAATTAATTAATTCAAAATAGAATTAATTTTTAAATTCACTTCGTCGATCAAATATTAATTAAACATTTTGGATTAATTAATTTACCTTGTCGATTAGTCAAATGCATAATCGGTCGTACCACTAACGGACCAATTATGGAACTATCGCTCGAAAACGACTTTACATCGCACCATTATATTTTATTCGATCTCCCCACATTAAAGATCTAGCGCTCGTCGGTTTATCAATTTACTGACAAATTAATTCACCGACTTCTTGGTTTCCGAGATTAGTACCACTCGTCCTTTTATTATACCGAACATAAAGTTCACCGGCCGGGTTTAGTATAATAACTTTACGAGCTCATCTCGGGAGCACCATCAACCCGGCGAACCGGTACGTAGATTCCTCCGACTAGCAACGGCACGTAAGAAACTAAACACCGTATACCCAACATACCGAGGTATTGGCCTCAATTGACCTCACTCTTTGGCAAATCAAAGCACACGATATCCAACCTTCACATCCGTCCCAATCTCGGGATTGAGAGACGGAATACTAGGACCGAATTGACTACGCCGATCAGTATAAGTCAATTCTATCCAAACTGGTCGTGCTCAATATGCCCCGGGCATATCTGTGTGATTTAAACTAGTTTAGATAAACTAATTTCCAAACCACACAATAACCTATACCGATAGTATGTTCAAACTATCTCGGTTACGAGCATACTTTTTATATATCAATACTTTAACCAATAACGGTATCTACTGTGTCTGTCCACACCCCGTTATCTAGTTCTATGATATAAAGGAACAAATTTATACTGAAACAAAGTGATATGTCATCTGTGGATATTAGTTTTTGATACAAGCCATAGCTTTTCTGTATTCAAAACTAACAAATCCAGCGTTTGACGACCATGAGTTGAAGACGTCTAATTCACGACAACGTTCGCTGGACGTGACTCTGACAAAGTGAAGACAGCTGAAGAGAGCAGTAGGAACTTAAAGAGAAGATCACAACCATCAGACAATAGCGTCCCATGAAAGTCTTAACATGACGATCACCAAACGCCAGTATCAGAAGGACGTGAAAAGATAACGATAGGAAACTGTAGCGTTTAGTGAAGCCAAGTCTAACCCTTTAGTGTACGGTGACCGAGACATAACATGGGCAGAAACTAGAAGAACACTTAGTATGCCGGCAACAACTACGAGCAGGACCACAGGAGACAAGAAGTACACATTACAGCTAAGAGTTATTGCTCGAGGAGACAAAGTACACCGGCGAAGGAATCACACGGCTGAAGTACGCCTAGAACAGTGCAACATGCTACCTTAACCGTTGCTGAACTTTGCAGGGATGCTTTAACGACTAGTTGTCAGAAATTGCCCCCTAGACGATGTTAAGAAGCCAGCTTGCAATCCTTAGCCGCCACCAAGCAATCCAGAAATTCCCATTTTAGCCATCCAGCATTTTCATTCACTAGAGTTCCTCTATAAATAGTAGTAGTAACTCCAAACTCAAAGACAAGAAACTATGGAGAGTAAGGATTAGGAGTCGAGTTCAGATTTTTTTCCTTATAACTTTTACTAGGTCGTGTTATCTAAAACTCTTTTATTTTCTTTATGTTCTTAGTCTTTTTATAGCATTGATTCAGAATCAATGAGGTTCTAACTTCTTCGCAGGGATTTTTACTCTTGTTATAAGGTAAGGGCAAGGTGAAAGCTTAATTTACAATTGTGCATTAAAACAGGATTGATGGTGCCAAACTACTCGCTTAAACGTCTCTACCGGCTGATGAGTAGAACAGGTTACTATCTGCAACCTGCTGTGCATTCCATTGTATCTGAGCTTTCACTGATTCTGTTTACAGTGAGTGTTGTAGTATAGGTTCAGTATTTCAGACATAGTGTGAGTAGAGAGTGATATGAGGATGTCACAGAAGTCCTTAACATGACAATATCATACAACTTAAGGGGTTGTGATAGCACATGATTGGAATTCTTGTCAGTAAATCATGATTGGTAAAACTGTAGAAACCAGAGGTCCTGTGTTATCCAGAGAATTGCAGAGTGGAAACACTAGTAGGGAAATCTTGACTGATACTGAAAGATTATCTGCCCAGGCCCGATAAAAAATTCACTTTCGTGCTACGCATTCCAGAATCGCAATCTTTGACCAGGCCTAAACTCTAGCACAATCGTTATTCCAACCCTTGATTGAAATAACATTGCGCAGGATCTTGGTATGTACTCATTCGATTTATCACGCAACAAAAATATTTCTAACTAAACCGGAAACATAGAAAGTACCTCTTGAAGCGTAAACTCAGGTGATCACTTGTATGACTCAAGACTAGACTCAAACGTTGTGTGGGCAACGATCCAACGAACCAACGATCAACAACTCCACACAATTGGGTCACCGAAAATATTCAGCAACCAAGCTGCCTGCGCGTGTGACTTCACGCGCCGCCGCAACACCGAGAGAAGAGCTCACGTGCCGCCCTTGATCTCCCCTCACGTCACCAAGAAAAGGAAAAACCGGCCGCAAAAATTGGGAGGAAAAATTGGCTGCGCAAAGCCTTGAAAAATCCGAATTTCTTGGAGAGAAATTAATTCTCTCTCTAATTTTCTTGTCTTGAAAAACTTATGAATTGTGTGTTATGGAATTGCTAATCTCTTGTCCATATATAGAGCTACAAGAGAGACCCCAAGTTGGTTTAGGATTGGTTTTCCTAATGGGTTTAGGTAATTAATTAGTTTCCAAATCCAATTAGGTAACTAATCTAATAGGATAATCCAAATCCAATTAGATTTTCTAATCTCTAGGAATTTCTAATTCTAGTTGAAACTTAATACTTAATTAATTAATTAATTAATTCACTTTGTTAATTACTTAATTAACCCTTAGGAATAATTAATTAAATAATTAATTCTACTTATTCAATTAACCCATTACAAAATTAATCATACCACTAACGGATTAATTTTGGCACTACCATCCTACACCAGAATTGCGTTCGGATTATTCTTAATCTCCCCACATCAAAGATTTAGTGCTCGTTAATTTATTAATTTATTGATAAATTAATTAATTAACTTCTTTAATTCTGAGACTAGTACCACTCAACCTTTTTACTATACCGGACATAAGTCCACGAGTTGGGTTAAGTATAATAAACATAACGAGCTCATCTCGGGAGCACCATCACCCCGAACGCATCATATATGATTTTCTTTCGACAAGCAGCAGCACACCAAGTAACTAAACATGCGCACCCAACCCACCGAGACTATTGGCCACAAATGACCTCAACCATTGGTATATCAAAGTACGCTATGTCTAATCCTCATGCCTACTCTAGTCTAGGGATTAAGAGATAGAATATTAAGAACGAATTGTCTATTAAATCAGTACAAGTCAAATCATTCTAAATGGTCAAGTTCAATACCCCCGGGCATATCTATATGATTCAAGTAGTTTAGACAAACCAATTATCCGAATCACATAATAACCTAAACCGTCAGCGTGTCCAAAACTGTTTCAGTTACGAACCTCATTTATATATTATGTCTTTTAACCAATGATGAGATCTACTGTGTCACACCACACACCTCATCATCTAACTACACAATATAAATAGACTAAACATGCACAACATATAAACCAAAACATTAAATCGATATATTAACTGGGAAAAAGTACAATACTAGCATAGCTTATGTATTCAAATCTAACAATCTCCCACTAATACTTAAGCTGTGCTTTAAGTATATATAACTACATTCAATCTTTTACAATTTACAATTCATCTATTAAAACTATCATGGCTCTCATAAGTATCTGATCCCCATGCCTTCCATGTGAGCCTCAAAGACTTTTGAAGTCAATGTCTTCGTGAAAGGATCTGCAAGGTTATCCTCTGATACTATCTTTGCCACGACCACGTCTTCCCTCTTGACGATATCTCGTATTAGGTAGTACTTGCGCTGTATGTGTTTACTCGCCTTGTGGGCTCGTGGTTCCTTCGAGCTTTCTACTGCACCGTTGTTATCATAATACAATGTGATTGGCTTCTGCAAACCAGGAATCACATCTAAGTCCACTAGGAAGTTCTTGAGCCACACTGCTTCTTTCGCTGCCTCTGATGCGGTAACGTATTCAGCCTCCATGGTAGAGTCCGCCACTCATTTCTGCTTGACACTTCGCCAAACTATGGCTCCACCTCTCAAAGTAAACACATACCCTGAGGTAGACTTGCTCTTGTCCCTGTCGATTTGGAAATCTGAATCTGTGTAACCTCGGGGTACCAGCTCAGGCGCCTGATAGACCAACACTTGGTCTCTCGTTCTGCGCAAATACTTGAGAATGCATTTTACTGCCTCCCAATGAGCTTTCCTGGGGTTACTCTGATATCTGCTTACAATGCCAATGGCATAACAGATATCAGGTCGTGTACACAACATGACATACATGAGACTTCCAACAGCCGAAGCATAAGGAACTGTCTTTATGGTCTCTATCTCCTCAACAGTCTTGGGAGACTGTGATTTACATAGATGCACTCCGTGTCTGAAAGGTATAAAACCTTTCTTGAAGTTTTGCATGTTAAAATGGGATAGAATCATATATATATGTATGAAGCTTGAGAGAGCGTTAACGAACATTTCCTAAGATCTCGAATTATCTTGATCCCAAGGATGTGTCCCACTTCTCCTAAGTCCTTCATATCCAATTACTTGGAAATCATGCCTTTACATCTGATATCACTTTTTTATTGTTGCCAATTAGTAAAATGTCATCTACGTTAAGCACAAAAAACACCACCGAATTTCCATCACGTCTGTGATAAACATATTACTTATCCGGACACTGAGTAAATTCGTAGGATTTGATTACTTCATGAAACTGGATATTCCAAGATCTGGATGCCTGCTTAAGTCTGTAAATGGACCTTTTAAGCCTGCAAACCTTATGCTCTTGGCCTTTTTCAACGAATCCCTCTGGTTACTGCATGAAAATGGTTTCCTCAAGACTTTCGTTAAGGAAAGCTGTCTTGACATCCATTTTCCATATCTCATAATCTAAATGAGCAGCTATATCCAAGAGAATCCAGATTGACTTAAGCATGGCTACCGGGGAGAATGTTTTCTCATAATCGATTCCCTTTTTCTGAGTATACCCCTTCGCCACAACCCTAGCTTTAAAGGTTTCAACCTTTCTGTCAGGCCCTCTCTTGCGTTTTTTGACCCATTTACATCCAATGGGTTTAAAACCATCAGGTAGGTCCACAAGCACTCAGACTTGATTGTGGTCCATCGACTCCATCTCGGATATCATTTCTTTTCGCCAAGATTCTGTATCTTTATCTCAGAGAGCCTCATTGTAATTAACTGGGTCTGGCTCAGGCGTGCTTGGGACTAGGTCTGAAGCCTCTCCCACGCCAATGAACTTGTCGGGCTGTCTTACAACCCTCCCACTTTGTTTCTTAAGCTCTTCTAGTACTATCTTGCTTTTGGGCTTGTGATCTAGAATATAGTATTCCTCTAAAAATCTGGCGTTAGTGCTAACTATCACCTTCTGATCTTTAGGACTATAAAACAGACTATATTTCATTCCCCTAGGATATTCTACAAACAGCATTACTTCCGTTCTTGCATCTAACTTACCCACATCTGCCTTAAACACATGTGCTGGACAACCCTAAATTCTGAGATGTCTTAGACTGGGCTTACGCTCGTTCCATAACTCTACTGGGGTTGAATGCAAGGTTTTAGATGGTACAAGATTAAGGATGTACATTGCAGTTTCTAAGGCATATCCCCAAAACAAACTTGGCAAATCACTATAGCTCATCATGTTAGTTTTGAATACAGAAAAGCTATGGCTTGTATCAAAAACTAATATCCACAGATGACATATCATTTTGTTTCAGTATAAATTTGTTCCTTTATATCATAGAACTAGATAATGGGGTGTCGACAAACACAGTAGATACCGTTATTGGTTAAAGTATTGATATATTAAAAGTATGCTCGTAACCGAGATAGTCTGAACATGCTATCGGTATAGGTTATTGTGTGGTTTGGAAATTGGTTTATCTAAACTAGTTTAAATCACACAGATATGCCCGGGGCATATTGAGCACGACCAGTTTGGATAGAATTGACTTATACTGATCGGCGTAGTCAATTCGGTCCTAGTATTCCGTCTCTCAATCCCGAGATTGGGATGGGCGTGAGGGTTGGATATCGTATGCTTTGATTTGCCAAAGAGCGAGGTCAATTGAGGCCAATACCTCGGTAAGTTGGGTATGCAGTGTTTAGCTTCTTACGTGCCGTTGCTAGTCGGAGGAATCCACGTACCGGTTCGCCGGGTTGATGGTGCTCCCGAGATGAGCTCGTAAGGTTATTATACTAAACCCGGCCGGTGAACTTTATGTTCGGTATAATAAAAGGACGAGTGGTACTAATCTCGGAAACCAAGAAGTCGGTGAATTAATTTGTCAGTAAATTGATAAATTGACGAGCACTAGATCTTTAATGTGGGGAGATAGAATAAAATATAATGGCGCGATGTAAAGTCGTTTTAGAGCGGCAGTTCCATAATTGGTCCGTTAGTGGTACGACCGATTATGCATTTGACTAATCGACAAGGTAAATTAATTAATCTGAAGGGTTTAATTAATATTTAATCGACAAAGTGAATTTAGAAATTAATTCGATTTTGAATTAATTAATTCTAAGGGTTCGATTAAATTAAATTAACAAAGTGGATTGAATAAATTAATTTAAATGGGTCGATTGGAATTGATTAGTCGGGAAGACTTAGCGGTCAACGAAAGTCAAATTTTAAGGCCTAACTCGAGAGCCCATTAGGTCTCCTTAGAAGCTCCATATAAATACAACATATTGGGCAAGGAAAACCTAAGAAACTTGACACCCAAGAAAAGGGTAGTGAGAGAAAGTCTAGCTTAGAGTGAGAAATTCTTCATCTTCGAATTCTCTCCTCGAAGTCAGCTAGGATCTTTCTTCTTCGATTAAAAACTTTACCCAGTTTTTTGTGAAAACCTTCCGCCAAAAACTGCTGTGATCACCGCTGGTTTTATTTTCAAGCAGCAACCTTTCTTTGCCGTTTTCTCATCCAGGCGGTAGATCGTGCGCGGCGTCCAGTAGCTCGGTGCCCAGAACCAGGCTGCCGACGTTGATCTCTTCCTCTTTCAGGTCGGTGATCCGCCGGTAGCACTGTCCAGATCGGGACTGGGCGGCTGGCTGACGTGCTGTCCGCCTGGCTGATCGGTGATCAAGATCAGCAATGGGGGAGAGGGTTTTCAGGCAGAAATTACAGTTTTTCTTGCGAAGCAAGTTTCCGGGTTTTCATCATATTGCCGTGGGTAACTCCGTAGATGATAGCCCACACTATCTCGGAGTTCGTATAGGAGTCATTCTTCGGATTTCTTGTGGAAATTGCGCTAAAGATTGGATTTTTCTTTTAGGCAAGGGACTTTGCTACAAAAGGTATAATCTTTAAATTCTGCTTTTATTAAAGATCGAATCTTTTGTGTCCCGATTAATAAATTAAATAAGTATAAGCCTAGATCCGTTCATGGGTAAACTAATTTGAGCCTGAGCTTGGTCGAAAGCTTCTGATTCTGGAATGCATTGCACGAAAGTGAGGTTTTCGATTTAGCCCGGGCTTGTTCAGTTTTCCTTCAAATTGGTATCAGAGCGTTGGTTTCGGTCTTATACTTGTTTGATTTATTACACGGCTTTATTTTGGCATTATTATTTTTTGTCGAAATGCATAAACAGGTGGTTATTGGTTTCCCGGCTATTATGATAGAAATTTATTTTTCATTCATAAACCCCGGGACATGTCCGGGCTTGTTTTATTTTTTGAATGGAAATTTCTGTAATAGGAATAACCACGAGCTGGAAGCCGTGTAGGATTAGAAAAATCTTGTAGTAGGATTTGATCTAATCATGTCGTCTTTAAATTCCTAGAAAAACGCCTTTGTATATAGGAATTTATGTACTATGACGAAGACGTTATTTTGGGTAACTTATATTCGCGGGTTTTGGTTTATCGTAATTTTGGGTGATTCATAATTATGTAGTAAACCGAGAAAACCCGGGCGAATCAAGAGAAATCCAAATAACGAGTGGGAGCGACATGACGGGACGTGTCACCAAGGCATCAAAGAATCAATGATAGAGAAGGCCATAATAGTTGGGAAATTTTATTTGTTTAATTTCCCGTATTTATGTCTTTTCGTTGATTGTGTGATTTTCGTTTTAATTTTGCATGAACGAAATCCAAACCAATTTTTTTTTTTTTAAAAAAAAAAGGTAATGTGCAATTAACTAAGGTAGATTATTCGCATATTAAAACTCCAACGTTTTATGGGTGCGAATATCCATAGTTAAGATATTGCATGTTAAAATGTAAAAATCCTCAAACTTAATTAAATTCGCGGGTTGTGGTTTAATCGTAATTTTGGGTGATTCCTAATTATGTAGAAAACTGAGAAAACCCGGTTTTTGGTTTATCGTAATTTTGGGTGATTCCTAATTACGTAGAAAACTGAGAAAACCAGGGCGAATTGAAATTAATTAAAAATCTAGCCTCATGGCCTCCATTATGGGTTCATTGGTGATGTGGTTAAACTTGCGTGCTGGCTTAGACCTTCCTCCCTATCGGATGAGTTTTCAATCACAGATATCACCGGAATGAATTCTAAAGGGATGACTATAGTGCATTTAATTGGAAAAAGTTCCGACACCCTCGCCATCCGAGGCACATTAGTACCCTAAGTAACAAACTTAGAAGTCACGTAATGGCATACACTTAGTGTACTGTTTATAGTATCCCTCCCATCGAGGTTACGCTATCTACGTGTACGACTAAAATTATCGACTATTAATTTCATTGATCATAAGATCGTTGGTCAGATAATGAAATTAATGAACTTCGGTTCTTCTCGAGCGAATGTGGGTTGGCGTAGACGTTCACCCATCGTGACCTGCGTTAATCCCGGTGTGAGAGATGTCGGTAGAATATTATATTTATTTTCTGAGGATTTTTCAATATTTTCGAAAAAGTATACTGAAACTTGTTTGTTTATTTTCAGTTGATATGTCGTTCAACCCGCTAGCTGTCATTCTGAACCAAAACAAACTCACCGGTCCAAATTACATTGATTGGAAACGTAACCTGGACATTGTCCTTACCGCTGAGGGTTACAAGTATGTGCTTACTGAGGAGTGTCCCCCTAAGCCCAGTGATGATGCCATCCCTGAGCAGCGAGAGCTATATACGAGGTTGCAGAAGGCTGATGAGATGACCAGGTGCTACATCCTGGCTTCCATGTCAAGTGTTCTGCAGCACCAGCATCAGTAGATGACCTCAGCCTACGATATGATGCTCAACCTCAGGGAGATGTTTGGACATCAGGGCAGGGCAGCCAAGCAGTCAGCTATGAGGAAACTCATGAATGCAAAGATGGCTGAGGGCACTTCAGTGAGAGATCACGTACTGGACATGATTGGTTGCATCAATGAGATCGAGGTATTGGGAGGTGAGATTGATGGGGAAACCCAGGTCGATATCATCCTTCAGAGCTTGCCTCTCAGTTTTGAGCAGTTTCGATTGAACTATAATATGGGGAATCTCTCATATTCACTTTCTGAGCTCATGACTGCATTGGTGTCTGCTGAGAGCCTCTTCGCAGAGAAGAAGCAAGCCTTGGCTACTGTTGGTCCCTCAGGTTCCTCTACTGGGCCCAAAGCCAGGAAGCAAAAGAGAAAGAGAGGCCAAAAAGCAGGAGCCAGTCATGGACCCAAGGCGGGCATTGCCAAGAAGCAGAAGCAGAGAGGCAAATGCTTCAAATGTGGCAAAGCGGGACATTGGAAGAAGGACTGCCCAAAGCCTCGAGGTACGTGTAAATTTTCCCTAGTCACTGAGACGTGTTTAGCGGCGATTCCCACAGATACTTGGTGTGTGGATTCAGGAGCCACTGATCATGTTTATAATTCTTTGCAGGGGTTCCAAGTGACCCGGCTGCTTAGAGAGGGAGAGTTGCAGGTCTACCTTGGGGATACTACCAGAGTTTCTGTGGCTGCAGTGGGAGTTATTAGTCTTTATTTTTCAGACTCTATTTTATATTTAAAGGATTGTCTTTATGTACCTAGTTTTCGAAAGAACTTGCTTTCGGTTTCGAGACTTGTTTTGGATGGTTATAAGTGTGTATTTTCTGATGGTTCAGTTTTTATTAGAAAATGCCAGAAACTTATATGTTCCGGTACATTGGTTGACAATTTGTTTTTAATTAAGACTTACTCCCCAGTTATGCAAAACACAGAAACTAGTAACTCATCACCGAATCATAATAAGAGAAAAGAGTCTTCCCCTTTGAATCAGACTTATCTTTGGCACCTGAGACTAGGTCATATCAACCTTAGTAGGATTCAAAGGTTGGTCAAGAGTGGGTCTTTGGACTTACTAGATATTGACAGCTATTCAACCTGTGAGTCCTGCTTGGAGGGTAAAATGACCAAGAGACCTTTTAAGGCGAAGGGGTATAGGGCCAAGGCGGTTTTAAAGCTGATTCATTCTGATGTGTGTGGGCCTATGTCAGTTCAGGCTAGAGGTGGTTATGAGTATTTCGTGACTTTCACGGATGATTACTCTAGATATGGATACATATACCTGATGCGCCACAAGTCTGAATGCTTTGGCAAGTTCAGAGAATTCAAGACAGAGGTGGAGAACCATCTGGGTAAGAGTATCAAGTCACTGCGGTCTGATCGCGGTGGCGAATACCTCTCTAGTGAATTTAGGACCTATTTGTCAGAGGAGGGTATTCAGACCCAGTTGTCTGCACCTGGCACACCCCAGTAGAATGGTGTAGCAGAGAGGAGGAACAGGACTCTTATGGAGATGGTTAGATCGATGATGAGTTACAGTGAGTTGCCTACCTCGTTTTGGGGTTATGCCTTGGATACAGCATGTTTTATCCTCAACCTTGTGCCATCTAAATCTATGCCTACGACCCCAGTAGAGTTGTGGAGTGGGCGAAAGCCTAGTCTGAGACATCTCAGGATTTGGGGTTGTCCAGCACATGTGCTCGAGGCAGATGCAGGCAAGTTAGAGGCGAGATCCAGGGTTATGCTGTTTATAGGCTACCCCAAAGGAACGAGAGGTGGTTTATTTTATAGTCCTCAGGATCAGAAGGTGGTGGTCAGCACCAATGCCAGATTTCTTGAGGAGGACTATATTTTAGATCACAAGTCAAGCAGCAAGGTAATATTGGAAGAGCTTAGAAGTCAGTCCATTATTCCAGATGCACACGTACAGGAAGACACACCACAAGAGACTGCACACACTATCACAGATGATGCTCTTGCACAGGCTGCACCTCATCGTAATGGGAGGGTTGTGAGATAGCCCGAGAGGTACATGGGTTTGGGTGAGTCTTCGGACTTTATCCCTGGTGCTCATGAACCAGACCCAGTTAACTACAATGAGGCTCTCCAGGATAAATATGCAGATTCTTGGCAGAGAGCGATGATTGCTGAGATGGGTTCTATGGACTCAAATCAAGTCTGGGAGCTGGTAGACCTTCCTGATGGGTTTAGGCCTATTGGGTGCAAATGGGTTTACAAGCGAAAGAAAGGATCTGACGGAAGGGTTGAGACCTTCAAGGCTAGTCTTGTGGCGAAGGGGTATATCAGAAAGAAGGGATCGATTATGAGGAGACCTTTTCCCCGGTAGCTATGCTTAAGTCAATCCGGATTCTCTTGGCCATAGCTGCTCATATGGATTATGAGATTTGGCAGATGGACGTCAATACAGCTTTCCTTAATGGAAGTCTTGAGGAGACCATCTTTATGCAGCAACCAGAGGGCTTCATTGTTAAGGGCCAAGAGCACAAGGTATGCAGGCTTAGGAGGTCCATTTATGGACTTAAGCAAGCATCCAGATCTTGGAACATCCATTTTGATGAGGTTATTCAGTCCTATGGATTCACTCAGTCTCCGGATGAGCAGTGTGTTTATCGCAGGCGTGATGGTGATATGGTGGTGTTCCTCGAACTTTACGTAGATGACATTCTTGTTATTGGCAACAGTAAGAAGGTGTTGTCAGACGTAAAGGTATGGTTGTCCAGGCAATTTGATATGAAGGATTTGGGAGAGGCTGGACATATCCTTGGGATCAAGATTATTCAAGATCGTAGGAGACGTTCTCTGACTCTCTCTCAGGCATCCTACATAGACACGATTCTGGCCCGTTTTAACATGCAGAACTCCAAGAAGGGTTCACTACCTTTCAGGCATGGAGTGCATTTGTCTAAGGAGCAGTATCCCAAGACTGCTGAGGAGATATATGCCATGAAGGCGGTACCCTATGCTTCTGCAGTGGGTAGCCTCATGTATGCTATGTTGTGCATGAGGCCTGATATTTGCTTTATCGTTGGCATTGTTAGCAGATATCAGAGTAACCCTGGGAAGGCTCACTGGGAGGCAGTAAAATGCATTCTCAAGTACTTGCGCAGGACGAGAGATTATGTCCTAGTTTATAGAGCGCAGGAGCTTGTACCATTGGGTTACATAGATTCGGACTTTCAAGGAGATTTGGACAAGAGTAAGTCTACCTCTGGGTTTGTGTTTACTCTAGGAGGTGGAGCCATAGAATGGAAGAGTGTCAAGCAGAAATGCGTGGCGGACTCTACCATGGAGGCCGAGTACATTGCCGTTTCAGAGGCAGCGAAAGAGGCTGTATGGCTCAGGAGCTTCCTGATGGACTTAGATGTGGTTCCTGAGTTGCCTAGGTCTATCACAGTTTATTGTGATAACAATGGTGCAGTTGCTAACTCGAGGGAACCACGAGCCCATAAAGCGAGTAAACACATAAAGCGCAAGTACCACCTGATACGAGAGATCGTAAAGAGGGGAGACGTGATCGTGGCCAAGATAGCTTCAGAGGACAACCTTGCATATCCTTTCACCAAGCCATTGACCCCAAAGGTTTTTGAGAGGCATGTGGAGGGCATGGGAGTCAGATTCTTGAGAGAGCTATGTGAGTGAGCTTAAAGGTGTTCTGGAGATTTCATTATGACAGCAGTGTAATAGTTGGTTGGACAGTTTTTGTACTTCTTAGCATAGCTTTGAGTATTAGTGGGAGATTGTTAGTTTTGAATACAGAAAAGCTATGGCTTGTATCAAAAACTAATATCCACAGATGACATATCATTTTGTTTCAGTATAAATTTGTTCCTTTATATCATAGAACTAGATAACGGGGTGTCGACAAACACAGTGGATATCGTTATTGGTTAAAGTATTGATATATTAAAAGTATGCTCGTAACCGAGATAGTCTGAACATGCTATCGGTATAGGTTATTGTGTGGTTTGGAAATTGGTTTATCTAAACTAGTTTAAATCACACAGAAATGCCCGGGGCATATTGAGCACGACCAGTTTGGATAGAATTGACTTCTACTGATCGGCGTAGTCAATTCGGTCCTAGTATTCTGTCTCTCAATCCCGAGATTAGGATGGGCGTGAGGGTTGGATATCGTATGCTTTGATTTGCTAAAGAGTGAGGCCAATTGAGGCCAATACCTCGGTAAGTTGGGTATGCGGTGTTTAGCTTCTTACGTGCCGTTGCTAGTTGGAGGAATCCACGTACCGGTTCGCCGGGTTGATGGTGCTCCCGATGAGCTCGTAAGGTTATTATACTAAACCCGGCCGGTGAACTTTATGTTCGGTATAATAAAAGGACGAGTGGTACTAATCTCGGAAACCAAGAAGTCGGTGAATTAATTTGTCAGTAAATTGATAAATTGACGAGCACTAGATCTTTAATGTGGGGAGATAGAATAAAATATAATGGCGCGATGTAAAGTCGTTTTCGAGCGGTAGTTCCATAATTGGTCCGTTAGTGGTACGACCGATTATGCATTTGACTAATCGACAAGGTAAATTAATTAATCCGAAGGGTTTAATTAATATTTAATCGACAAAGTGAATTTAGAAATTAATTCGATTTTGAATTAATTAATTCTAAGGGTTCGATTAAATTAAATTAACAAAGTGGATTGAATAAATTAATTTAAATGGGTCGATTGGAGTTGATTAGTCGGGAAAACTTAGCGGTCAATGAAAGTCAAATTTTAAGGCCTAACTCGAGAGCCCATTAGGTCTCCTTAGAAGCTCCATATAAATACAACATATTGGGCGAGGAAAACCTAAGAAACTTGACACCCAAGAAAAGAGTAGTGAGAGAAAGTCTAGCTTAGAGTGAGAAATTCTTCATCTTCGAATTCTCTCCTCGAAGTCAGCTAGGATCTTTCTTCTTCGATTAAAAACTTTGCCCAGTTTTTTGTGAAAACCTTCCGCCAAAAACTGTTGTGATCACCGCTGGTTTTATTTTCAAGCAGCAACCTTTCGCTGTAGTTTTCTCGTCCAAGCGGTAGATCGTGCGCGGCGGCCAGTAGCTCGGTGCCCAGAACCAGGCTGCCGACGTTGATCTCTTCCTCTTTCAGGTCGGTGATCAAGATCAACAAAGGGGTAGAGTGTTTTCGGGTAGAAATTACAATTTTTCTTGCGAAGTAAGTTTCCGGGTTTTTATCATATTGCCGTGGGTAACTCCGTAGACGATAGCCCACACTATCTCGGAGTTCGTATAGGAGTCATTCTTCGGATTTCTTGTGGAAATTGCGCTAAAGATTGGATTTTTCTTTTAGGCAAGGGACTTCGCTACAAAAGGTATAATCTTTAAATTCCGCTTTTATTAAAGATCGAATCTTTTGTGTCCCGATTAATAAATTAAATAAGTATAAGCCTAGATCCGTTCATGGGTAAACTAATTTGAGCCTGAGCTTGGTCAAAAGCTTCCGATTCTGGAATGCATTACACGAAAGTGAGGTTTTTGATTTAGCCCGAGCTTGTTCAGTTTTTTTTCACATCATTGACCTAACTATTTCCATTAGAGTTTGGTTCATTCTTTCTGCTACACCGGTCTGCTGTGGTGTGCTAGGTGCAAACAACTAAGACTGAATTCTGACCTCGCTGAGGTATTCTCAAAATTCGTGAGACAAGTACTCACCACCACGATCTGATCACAGTATCTTGATACTTTTACCGTGATGTTACTCCACATCTGCCCGATACTCTTTGAATTTACTAAAGCGTTCAGACTTATGACGCATTAGGTAAATATATTCGTACCTTGAGTAATCATCCGTGAACGTCACGAAATACTCAAACCCACCTCGTGCTTGGACCGACATTGGTCCACATAAGTCAGAGTGAATTAACTCTAATACTTCTTTGGATCTATAACCTTTTGCCTTAAAAGGTCTTTTGGTCATTTTACCTTCCAAGCAAGATTCGCATGTTGAATAACTGTCAATCTCTAATGAACTTAAAGGTCTATTATTGACCAACCTTTGAATCCTACTAAGGTTTATATGATCTAGTCGATGCCAAAGGTATGTTTGATTCGTTTTAGAAGGTTCTTTCCTTTTATTAGTGTTAGATGATGCACCATTTATCTCTATGTTTTGCACAACAAGGGAGTTTGATTTAATTATAAACAAATTGTCATCTAACAAACCAGAACAAATAAGTTTCCCATCTTTTCTAATAACAACAGAATCATCAGAAAAAATAAAATTATAACCATTCTTTAAGAGTTTAGAAACTGAAACAAGGTTTTTTTTAAAACGCGGTACATAAAGACAATTAACTAAATCTAGCCTAGAATTTTCGAAAATAAGGCTGATTGCTCCCACTGCTTCTACTAACACTCTTGTAGTGTCGGCCAAGTAGATATCCAACTCGTCTTTTCTAAGCTTCTGGATTACTTGGAACCCCTGCAAAGAATTACAAAAATGGTCAGAAGCTCCTGAATCCGCACACCAAGTATCTGTGGGAATCGCCGCTAAACACGTCTCAGTAATTAAGGCAGAAATTATCATACCTTAAGCTTTAGACAATCTGATTTCCAATGTCATGTTTTATCGCACTTGAAGCATTTGCCTTTAGGCTTACTCTTCTTTGCGATGTCTGGCTTGGCAGCATGTTTCTTGGCATTCTTCTTCTTCTTCTTATTGTTTTTACCTTTAGGTGCAGAAGAGGAGCTTGAAGCCTTTACTGTGACCAAAGCTTGCTTCTTCTTGTGGAAGATGCTTTCGGCCAACACCAATGTTGTTAGGAGCTCGGGTAGAGTATACACTTTTTGGTTCATGTTATAGTTGACCCGAAAATGCTCGAAACTAGAGGGTAAGATCTGGAGGATGCTATTGATCTGACACTCCGAATCAATCTTACCTCCTAACACCTCTATCTCATTGATGTTACTAATCATGTGAATCACATGATCTCTCACAAACGAGCCCTCAGTCATTTTAGTATTCATGATCTTTCTCATGGCTGCTTGTCTAGCTGTCCTGCCTTGATGAGTGAACATCTCTCTCAGGTGAGCCATCATGTTAAAGGTAGAGACCATGAGATGAAGCTGATGTTGCAGAACATTCGACACGGAGCCATCATCGTTAGGCACATCTGGACAGACTTCGGTGAGCACAAACTTATATTACTCAGCCATCAGGACAATGTCCAAATTACGACTCCAGTCAAAATAATTGGGACCGGTAAGTTTGTTATCTTTCAAAATTGTACCTAAAGGATTGAATGCCATATCAAATACTGTAAATAAAATAAACAGACAATGTTTTAGTGTATATCCTAGAATTTCGAAAACAACAAAAAAAAATTCTAATAATTATTGACTTCCCTCAAAACAATAATTTAAACCACCGACCTCTCGTTCACCGGGATTCTCGCAAGCCACGATAATGTGGACGTTTACACTAACCCACATTCATTTGAGAAGAACCAAGTTCATTAACTACACTATCTGACCAAACGATCTATTGATCAATGTAGCTAATAGTCGGTGCTTTCAGATGTACAAATAAACAGTGTAACCTCGATGGGAGGAATACTACAAATCGTACACTAAGTGTGTGCCATTACGTGACTTCTAAGCTTGTTACCTCAGGATAATGCGCCTCAGATGGAGAGGGTATCGCATATCTCCTAGTTAAACTTACTTTAGTCATCTTACTTAGAAATTCATAATCTAGCCATCTTATGGTTGGACTCATCCGAATGGAGGAAGGCCCTAATGCCAACGCGTAAGTCCACCCACATCACATATGAACTCGTAATGGTGGCTGTGGGGATATTAAACCAACCCGCTTCCACTTAGATTTCTAAATTGAGGATTTTTCTAATTTTAACATGCAATTAACTAATCCTAAGTTTTGTGCAAACATAAAACCAGCATGCTTTAAAATTATGCATCTAAAATACAGCACAAAAAAATTAAAGCACAAAAATTAAAACTATAAATACGAGAAATAAATACAAAAAATAAATTTCTTGACTGGTTTTAATTGCTTCCATCTTCTGCCTTGATCTCGTGTCCTGTCACGCCACTCGATGCATTGAGTCTTGAAAAATTGAATTTTCGAAAATTCGGAAGAAAAACGGGCCAAAATGCACGAGACAAACAGGTCTCACGTGCGGCCCAGCCGCTCGCAGCAGTTGCTGCGCGCTAATGCTGTTACCACTGCCGCGAGCCTGCGCAGTGGTTGTTGCGCTTGTGCTGTGGCGGCGCTGCTGGTGCCAGCGGCGGCTCCTGCCGGTGATTCGTCGCTGGCACCGCTGCTCACCTTCGATCCCTCATTCGCTTCTTCTACGCTATTTGGTTTTCTTGCAATTCATTCTGGGTTTTCCTGGGTTTTTACGAATTAACAATAACCCAAAACCCACGAATTCAAGTCGCCCAACATAACGCCTTCGATTACAAAAAAAATTCTCCTACTACAAGGCTTCTAGGAAAATTAAAATTGAAATTACATTGAAAAAATCCTACTACATATTTGATCTAATCCTACATAGCTTCCAGCGCGTGGTTATACTATTACAAACATTCATAATAAAACCAAACCCGGATATGTCTCGGGGTTTAATTAAAAATAATACAAACACAACCATAATAGTCGGGATTTCTAAACCACCTGCAAATAAAACCATGTAATAAATCGAACAAGCACAAAACCCAAAACCAAGCTCTGATACAAATTGAAAAATTATATGCTCGGGCCCGGTAAAAAATTCACTTTCGTGCTACGCATCCAGAATCAGAATCTTTGACTAGGCCTAAACTCTAGCACAATCGCTATTCCGACCCTTGCTTGACATAACATTGCCTAGGATCTTGGTATGTACTCATTCGATTTATCACGCAACAAAAATATTTCTAACTAAAGCGGAAACATAGAAAGTACTTCTTGAAGCGTAAACTCAGGTGATCGCTTGTATGACTCAAGACTAGGCTCGAACGTTGTGTGGACAACGATCCAACAAACCAACAATCAACAACTCCACATAATTGGGTCGCTGAAAAAATTCAGCAACCAAGCCGCCTGCGCGTGTGACTTCACGCGCCGCCGCAACATCGAGAGAAGAACTCTTGCGCCGCCGCAACATAGAGAGAAGAACTCACTCGCCGCCCTTGATTTTCCCACGCCGCCAAGAAAAGGAAAAATCGGCCGCCAAAATTGGGAGGCAAGCCGAATTTCTTGGAGAGAATTCTCTCTCTAGAATTTTCTTATCTTGAAAAACTTATGAATTGTGTGTTATAGAATTGCTAATCCCTTGTCTATATATAGAGCTACAAGAGAGACCCCAAATTAGTTTAGGATTGGTCTTCCTAATGGGTTTAGGTAATTAATTATTTTCCAAATCCAATTA
Source organism: Knoxia roxburghii (assembly GCA_030378225.1). NCBI lineage: Eukaryota > Viridiplantae > Streptophyta > Magnoliopsida > Gentianales > Rubiaceae > Knoxia > Knoxia roxburghii. The sequence continues at coordinate 19,566,679 of CM059415.1, read as the reverse complement.
GATAACTAATCTAATAGGATAATCCAAATCTCTAGGATTTCCTAATTCTAATTGAAACTTAAAACTTAATTAATTAATTAATTAATTCCACTATATTAATTACTTAATTAACCTTTAGGAATAATTAATTAAATAATTAATTCTACTTATTCAATTAACTCATTACAAAATTAATTGTACCACTAACGGATTAATTTTGTCACTACCATCCTACACCAGAATTGCTTCCAGAACAACTAAATTAATTTATTCTTAATCTCCCCACATCAAAGATTTAGTGCTCATTAATTTATTAATTTACTGATAAATTAATTAATTAACTTCTTTAATTCCGAGACTAGTACCACTCGGCATTTTTACTAGACCGGACATAAGTCCATCAGCTGGGTTTAGTATAATAAACCTAACGAGGTCATCTCGGGAGCACCATCAACCCGGACGCACTGGTACATGATTTCCTTTCGACAAGCAGCAGCACACCAAGTAACTAAACATGCGCACCCAACCCACCGAGACTATTGGCCACAAATGACCTCACCCATTGGCAGATCAAAGTACATTATGTCTAATCCTCATGCTTGTTCAAGTCTAGGGATTAAGAGATATAATACTAAGAACGAATTGTCTATTAAATAAGTACAAATCAAATCATTATAAATGGTCAAGTTCAATACTCCCTGGGCATATCTATATGATTCAATTAGTTTAGACAAATTAATTATCCGAATCACATAATAACCTAAACCGACAGCGTGTCCAAAGCTGTCTCAGTTACGATCCTCATTTATATATTATGTCTTTTAACCAATGATGAGATCTACTGTGTCACACCAGACACCTCATCATCTAACTATATAATATAAATGGACTAAACATACACAACATATAAACCAAAACATTAAATCGATATATTAACTAGGAAAAAGTACAATACTAGCATAGCTTATGTATTCAAATCTAACATATACTACCTTAGTGACCATTCATTCTGTAACTCTCGGAGCTTAATTTAAGTAGAGGTGATTTTGGGTTGACAATACCTTAGCAAATATCTCATCAGGTAAGCCCAAAGAGTTTTTCAGAATAGGTATGCTCTTAGGAATGTCTTAATTGTCAATACCTTAGCAACCACACATTCTGAAAAGCTATTGAGTCTAACAAGATAGAAAAATTTAAAGGAAGTCTTACTTGACAATACTTTAGTGACCATTTATCTTGCGAAACTCAGGAATAAACAAAGTTGAAATGCTTGTAGGGAGATCTTCAGTGATGATACCTTGCCAACCAAGTGCTTTGTTCATTCAAGTCATGGTATGATAAACGTTTGATAAGGAGGTCAAATTCCCTCGCCAGGAAGACTGATTGGATTGGTGCTAGGCTGTACACAAGAGCAACTGGGGTCTGTACGATCCAATGGTAGAGAGATCTTGGTTACGTGACACAGATGTTGTTCGAGTTGAGCTTAGGTTGTGTTTTATAGCATACTCTTGATCCTTTCTGTTGGAATACTTAATCTTGTTGTCAATTACTGGATGTGATCAGAGCCCTTATTTCGACAGGAAAGTAGAAATCTCACTCCTAAATCATTTTTTTCATATCTTCCTGATTTCATTTTCTATCCATATCTAACATACTGTATAATTTAGTATTTCAACATATGTCTATATTACTGTATTTTTAACTTGGGTTGTTAAATCCTAATCTCCGTTCCCTGTGGATCGAGCCTTATACTACAAAAACCCGTGGTATTTGGTTTACAAATTGTTAATTATGAGCGGTAAAACAACATTAAATTCGTACATCAGCGAGCAGCTCAATTGCGGGGAATGCTTCTGTCAGACTCCTTGAGGCAGGTTTTTTTTTTAAAATGGATTTAAGGGGCTGGTTGATTGCCAACTTAAGCTGCAGGGAGGCCAATGATGGACTACATTGGCCTAGTGTGTTTAGTTTAGATGTTGTGAAGATTCGCAATTCCTATATTTTTAGAGACGAATTTCGACCTTTGCCATTGGTGCGGAGTGACATAATTAACCGAACAAGGGGATTCAAAGAAAGTGGGAGCTCCAGTTGCCTTGAAGGAACAACGATGGATTTAATGGTCTCCCCCACCCCTTAGCTAGATGAAATTGAATACTGTTGATGGAGCATTCCACCAACATCAGACTGGGCCACGTCGGGAGGATTAGTGCGAGACCTACAATGGCAATAGGTTTATGATGAATATTGGTATTTGTAGCATTCTGGAGGCGGAGTTGTGGGGACTCCTGAAGGGGTTATAGGTGGCATGTGAGACAGGAAGGAGGAAAGCTGTGGCAGAAGTAGATAGTGCAAGTGTAGTGGCCATCATTCGATTAGGACGTTGTGAAGGAGTGCATGGGAACCTTGTATCAAGCATCCAACAACTGCTAAGGAGAGATTTACAAGTTCAAGTCAGATATGTCCACATGAAGATCAATTTCGCAATAGATTGTCTTGCGACATTGACTTTCTCGCAGCTTAGTGGCTTCAGAGAGTTGGTGGAAATTTCCAGGGAGTTACGTAGGTGGTTGGAACATGATGTGTTTGGGGTTGCGTATTCGAGCAACATAGTCCCCGCTAAACTGGTTGTAGTATCTTTCTTTGTACCAAAAACAAAAAAGAAAAGAAAAATTCGGCTAACTCACTTAGATCTAGACTAGAATTCCTTTTTTTTTTTTTTTTTCCTCAAAACAGGATTTTAGGAGTATTCAAATCCTGTTTCGAAGTGAGTTTCTGTTATTTGTAATTTCTTTCAATTTGGCTGACTTTCTTACCTTATTTAAGGCAGGAATTTTGTCCAAAAAATACTAGGATTTAATTAAGTATTGAATTTGTTGTGTGTTTGCTTCATATTATCGTCCCAACCTTGTGAGTTTATCTTCTTTTTTTTTTTTTTTTTGTACAAAAGGAGAGGCTGGCGCCTTTTAGTTCAACACTTGTCGGAGATAAACTATCTACTTGACATCATGGTCTAACCACTTCCTAACTTTAGTGGGAGCAACAGCTAGTCTAGAAAAGCCTCTGGGTCTTTTAGCTACTAACGAAGCCAGGCAATCTGCTGCCCAATTCATCTCTCTGTACACATGAGTCACCTTAACCTTCCAATTTCGATTTAAAAGAGACCAAATCCCTTGGACTAGGTTGGAGTACATTCCACTATCTGTATTCCTTTCCACCGGTTGAATGTAGCTCAATTTGCATTTTCCGTACCCCCTCTTCCCAAGAAAAACAAAGCCCTTGAATAGCCCCCAAAGTTCTGCCCCCAAACTGCAACAATGGCCAATATTCCAAGTAAATCCCGCCCTCCACTCGCCATTGTGGTCACGGAGAAGGCCACCCACCGAAGCTCAGCCAAAAATCGGAATTGATCCGTCGACATTTACTTTCATCACCCACACTTCCAGCCTCTCTCATTTAAGCCACTACTGCTGTTGAACCAAGTCTGGGACCGCCAATTTTTTGGACCCAACATTGACTTCCTGAATGCACAAAACCTTCCCCCTCACCTCCTAAATAATCATAGAAGGTGACTTCGAAATCCCTTTGAAAATGTGGCCATTACGACACTGCCACAATTTCCAAATAGTGACATTAAAGATGCAGCTCCAGTCACTTCCCGGACTTCCCCCTTCTGCCTTCAAGTTCCTGTAAATCGACGCTTATAAGTCTGCCGAGAATAACGCAGCCCGCAAGCTCCCCAGAACCAATCTATCCCAAACTGCTTTTGCCACACTACAATCCTGGAGTACATGGATGATTGACTCCAAACCCGCACCACAGCCAGAGGAGGAAGAGAGATGGCGGCAGACACTGCTTAATTCTTTGGGGGCTTGTGAGTTTATCTTTAGTAGAACTAAAGTGGTCTTCTACTACTGTGAATTCCTGTTAAATCCCACGGCCTAAAGCTATTGAATTTCACTCATTATGGCAAGAATCAAGAGGATTTACATCGGTTTGGTATTAGAGCCGCATGTATCCTCTCACCCGATTCTACTACTTTTCTTGGTTGCGATTTTCGTGTTGTTTGTGCCAAAATGTTTTACCCTTTAATTTGGAAATTTATAATGTTCTAAAGCTTCATTATTGCATGTAAAATTATGTTTGAATTGCTGGAAAATTTTCCACATATATAGTTAATATAATTGAAATCTTGCAACTCAATTTCCTTGAACAAAAGTTTGATATTGTGCTAATTGAGTTGATTGCTAGATTTCCGATTGACCTATACATTTTCTTGCTTAATTTTCGTATTTAAATCTTCAAGAATTTCATTTTAATTGACTAAGAAGTCCATTAGTTACTGATCAAAATCAATGATACATTCAAAAAGTAATTTTCATCATCAAGAAATTCAAGAAGCTCTGATACCAAATAATCATAGGATCTTAATAATTAAATAAATATTAAATATTTAAATAAAATTTATAAATAATGAAACTAAAATATCATAATAGGACTAACAACTTTATTAAAGGAAGCTAATCTTTATTATAATACTTCACACCAAATACAAAGCACATTTTGTAAACAAAGTAGACTAGAGTAGTAGAAAGGCTAAGGGAGAATTAGGAAAGCTAGGAAAAGTAAGAGTACATTTGGTAGAATTGGTTGGAATCAGAATCGGAATGAAAATGATTAAAATGAGAATGGACATGGATTTTTGAATCCAATAAGATTGTTTGGTTTGTAAGGTATTAAGGAATTTACAATAGTGAAAAATGTCAATTTTTTCCTTCTCTTTCCCTAACCCTAGCCTCCTCTCCCCCTTCCCCATTCTTTCTCTCTCCCCACTACTTCTGCCGCCTATCTTTCTCTCCCAGCAAGAAGCTCAAGCAGCGTTTGTGAGCTTCTACTTTTCGAATTTTTTGCCCAAGATTTGTTGTTTTCTCCCAGAATACTAGCGCCAAATTCCACACATCCTTGCATTGCACCATCAATATTCAAAACAGGAGAGACAATTTTTTAGTTCTTCAACAGCACCACATTGACCAGAGAAAATAGGGAATAAAAAACAGAAAGAAAAAGATTAAAAAGAGAAACTTTAAACAATAATATGCCCCAAATCAATCGCACATAGATAAAGATTGTTTATGAGAAAAAATTCTTCAATTATTCTACCATGAACTGATCTATGAACACATGGATCTCAATAGGCCAAAATCAATGGACGCCCCTTAACTTCTCTCTCGTTGCAGCCTATCTTTCTTTTCCCAGCAATGTCAATCGGGATCTCCCTCTCCCGCCTCGTCAGTCACCACCATCTCCACCCATGACCACCACAATCGTTTCTCCCTCTCTCTCTTCCCTTCGATATCTCACTTGCCATCACAGTTGATGAGAACCATGATGGAGCCGCCGACCAGAAGAAGGCCACAAGCAACGAAGGGTAGTAGAATGGAAAAGATAAAAAAAAAAGGGACAAATCAATGAGAATCAAATTGAAACCCAGGGGAGGGGTGGGTTTCTTGAAACCCATAAAACATGGGTTTCAAACCCATATCCATCCCTTAAACAAACAGAGATGTGGGACCCATACCCAACCTGGAACAAACAGACCCTAAGTTTTGTTGGGAGAAAGAAAAAAAAAATAGTGAGTGAACGAGAGAGCGTTTGGAAAATGGGAAAAGGCAAACTATAGGGAATACTTTTGTCCCACATTGAAAGTTAAAGAGAAATAAGGACACTTTATATGTAATCACATGAGTAACTTTTAAAACTCCTACATTATATATCATACGTTCTGTATGCGCAAGGGGTGTGAATCTAAGGCAGAAATAGCTTGAACTTGTATGTTACACTTTCAATTCAAAACCTTTTTTGATTAATTAAAAATCGGTTTGTCATTGTATGGTTAACGTTTGATTAATTACAAAAGGTTTCTGTTTTGATGAATTAAAATTAAAAAAAATGGTTTGGAGGCTTAAAGCTTAAATTTGGTTTGAAAAATGCTTCAGTCTCAAAACCGATGCATAGGTATTAATCTGATGGATTAATTAATCCTTCAGTTTTATTTCTTTCTTTTGTTAATGAAAGGAAACGGAAAAAACTAAAGATTAAGTGTCCAAAACGTTTGAAACTGCAGGAGAATTAATCTTTGGATTAATTCTAGGTTAAGCTATTAGCCTATAAATAGTTCAGATGTGCATTCTAAATTTTCACACTCTACTGCAGCTATAGAATTCTTCCTCTTCTATTTCCCACTCTAGAAATAATCTCCTTTTCTCGCTCAAATTTCCTCTCATTCCCAGGTGGTCAACTATTTGTTCTAGTTTGTTGGTGATGCAATTTTTGTGCGAACAGAGTTCACGTTTTCATTGTATCCTAAAAAACATATTGTCCACGAATTTGTTGTACATTTGGTAGAGGGAACAAATTTGTTTTAAGGAGAGTGTAAGATTCACAAACCTTGGAATTTCTTTCCTACTCTCACTATATATACTAGTCAATTTTATTTTTTCAACATGAGATACCTTGATGAAGAATCTTTAATTCAAATAGTGCATAAGGATGTGAATGACAATAACATTCTACTTGACTCAGACATGGAACTTGCATGAGCTGGTGGATCAAGATTTAGCTGCCAATGCTCAGTGAATGGAAGTTGAGTTAGGGGAGGGCATTGGCCTGTTTGACCCTTGGAAGACAAACCAAACCAATACGTACGGTTTGAAAATTTTTCAATCCAAACTGCCCAAATAAATGTGTTAATCCAAACTGGTCAAATCACATTTTAACAATTTGGTTTGGCTGGTTTGACCGGTTTGTACATTAACGTATTCAAAAGTTCAAAATTCAAAACAAAAAGCATATAAACTATACTAAAAATATAAAAGCCGTACTTACTATACATAAAAAAACATTAAACGTAATAAAAAAGAAATTAAGTTTCACAATGAAGAAAGTTCACAAATCAAATATTATAAAAATAAATCATCCCAATGTGCCAATAAAAAATTTACTATGATAATTAAAATTATGTAAACAAAGTTCTCTTCTTCCAAATTAATCTTCTCATCCTTCCACAAACACAAAAATCCACCTTAAAATTAAAAATAAAAACATATAAAGCATTATACATAATACCATTATATAAAAATATGAGTTAAATTGATTAATAAGATAAAAGAAGAGATAAAATACAATTATCTCTTATACATTTCAACACATTCTGTCACTCGATATTATACGTGTAAATGTTTATATAGTTGGCAAAATTTAAGATAAAAAAGCGACTTATACTTTGTTAGCACTAGTAATAAAATATATGAAATGTGCATTTAAGTATTATATAAAGAACATTGAATCTTACCTTTTTCATACTTTCAATCGTTTGCAAAGAATCTCGTAGTTAATTTTTATCTTGTGTTATTTAATTTGGGAAATTGAAATCTATATTTAATATTTATTTATATATAATAATATACCGACCGGTTTCATCAATGAAACCGTCGGCTAAACCAATACAACGGTTTGAAAAAGTTTCAAACCACTGATCACGAGCAATATTTTTAAACTAACCAAATTGACCAAACTTGGCCAATTTGGCCAGTTTCACCGGTTTCGACAAAACCATGTCCACCCCTAAGTTGAGCGATGCAGCATCAAAAGTGATTATTCATGTTCAATAACCCTGGGAGCTAGAGGTGTAAATGGTTTGGCTGAAATCACCTGAACCGGCCAAATTTGGCCAGTTTGGTCGGTTTCAAAATTTCTAAAAATTTTATTGGTTTGAAAATTTTCAAACCGGAGGGATTGGTTTGGCCGACAGTTTCGATGGTGAAACCGGTCGGATATATATTTATTATATATGTTTCATTTTATTATATAATATAATAACATAATAAATTTATACTATATTTTATTTTATTTTATTTCACCTTAAATTTACTTCACTCTCTCTTTACTTCACTTTCTCTTTTCTCTTCCATTGTCGTATGTTTTATTTCTTTCTTAATTGATACCGCTTGTCTCCCTCAACCATCCTCCTCAATTGTTGATTACATAGGAATCGTGACCCATTGTAGTCAATCATAAAAAAAAAATTTATTTTTAAATTTTAGACATAATTTAAGATATATATATATATATATGATTATGGTTTGATTGTGGTTGTAAGATTATGTGAGGAGAAGTTGACGGATATTTTATGTTGTGAACTTGTTATTTTTTAAAACAAAAAACATAAATAACTTTAAATCAGTCAAATCGGCCGAACCAAACTGCTTAAATGTAGTTTGACCTATTTGGTTTGGAATATTTATTTGGTCAACTTAGTTTGAAAAATTTTGAAACCGTAATTATTAGTTTGAATTGTACTTTTACTTTTAAATCGGAGAAGCGTCAACTTACAGCCCATGAAATTTGTAACCCGACTCGATTTGATTCAGACAGGTTATTCGGGTCATCCAAAGGGGCCGGGACCAAAAGGGCCCAAGAAATTTAGGGTGTGGACTGAAAGAAATTGAAAAAATTGGTGTGTGGACTGAAAGGGGCCTCTCGCATTTGTAAAATCTGAAACACTAATTAATTAAGAGTTTCAGATTTTACAAATCTGAATCAGTTGTAAAAGGTAAAAAAAAAGAAAAACAGAAACATAGATTCGGATTTGAAAAATTCGAATTTATTCTTCTCGAAATACTTCTTCAAGACAGTTCACCACGTCCCAGACAACTAGCACCACGTCAAAAATAACAAGTACCACGTCCAGAAATGTCTAGTTGTTGGATGTGGTGCTAGTTGTTTGAGACATGGTGCTAGTTGTTTGAGACGTGGTGCTAGTTGTTATGATACGTGGTAGACTATATTTGTGAAAAAAATCAGTTTAAATTCACATGCATGTATGTAGAATTTTTTTTTACGTGGTTCTAGTTGTTCTGAGACGATGTGAGATGTTATTGTGAAAAAATCAATTTAAATTCACATGTCTGAAAGTAGATGTTTATGGACGTGGTTCTAGTTTTTTAAGACGTGGTGCTAGTGGTTCTAAGACGTGGTAGACTGCCTTTGTGAAAAAAATCAGTTTAAATTCATATGCATGGATGTAGACATTTTTGGATGTGGTGCTAGTTGTTCTGAGACGATGTGAGATGTTTTGTGAAAAATCAGTTTAAATTCACATGTCTGGATGTAGACGTTTTTGGACGTGGTTCTAGTTGTTTGAAGCGTGGTGCTAGTTGTTTGAGACCTGGTAGACTATCATTGTGAAAAAAATCAGTTTAAATTCAGATGCATGGATGTAGACATTTTTGTATGTGGTGCTAGTTGTTCTGAGACGAGTTGAGATGTTTTGTGAAAAAATCTATATAAATTCACATGTTTGGATGTAGACATTTTTGGACGTGGTGATAGTTTTTTAAGACGTGGTTCTAGTGGTTCTGAGACGTGGTAGACTCTCTTTGTGAAAAAAAATTAGTTTAAATTCACATGCATGGATGTAGACGTTTTTGGACGTGGTTCTAGTTGTTCTGAGACGAGGTGAGATGTTTTGTGAAAAAATAGTTTAAATTCACATGTCTGGATGTAGAAGTTTTTGGACGTGGTTCTAGTGTTTTGATACGTGGTGCTAGTTGTTCTGAGACGTTGTAGACTGTCATTATGAAAAAAACAGTTTAAATTCACATGAATGGATGTAGACATTTTTTGCCGTGGTGCTAGTTGTTCTTTGATATGTTATATGGCCATTTTATTTGTTTTATCTTATTACAACACCTACTTATAATATCATAAACATTTCTAAAAGTTATATGATCATTTTAATTGTTTTATCTTCACAAAACTCTTAGATCAGAGATCATGAACATTTCTAAGAGTTGAATGGTCATTTTATTTGTTTTATCTCATTACAAGTCTTAGATATGAGATCATGATCATTTATAAGAATTGTATAGCTGCTTTATTTGTTTTATCTTATCAAAACCCTTAGATAAGAGATTATGAACATTTCGGTCCACCTCATACGTTTTTGGACGTGGTTCTAGTTGTTCTGAGACGATGTGAGATGTTTTGTGAAAAAATCAGTTTAAATTCACATGTCTGGATGTAGACATTTATGGACGTGGTGCTAGTTGTTTGAGACGTGATGATAGTTGTTATGATACGTTGTAGACTATATTTGTGAAAAAAATCAGTTTAAATTCGCATGCATGGATGTAGACATTTTTGGCCGTGGTGCTAGTTGTTCTGAGACGAGTTGAGATGTTGTATGACCATTTTATTTGTTTTATCTTATTACAACTAGGGCTGGCAATTTCTGACACGACACGGAAACCGGACACGAACCCGACACGAAACAGGTCGGGTTAGGGTCAGGATTTTGGACCCGAAAAAAATCAGGTCGGGTCCGGGTCGGGTTCAACAGTACAAGGTCAGAATCAGGTCAACCCGCCGGGTTGCCAGGTTGACCTGATGACCCGATAGATTAGGTAGGTATTCTCTCTTCTTCTCCATTTCATTATTATCTCTCCCCGATTTCATTATCTGCGCCGCACCTTTTCCTCCGCCAAATCGCCGTCGCCAAGCCATCAGGTCTTCACCGCCACCACTTCTCTGCTCAGCCTCTGTTTGATCATCTTCATCCTGCTGCTGCTTCTCCTCCACAGACGGGAGATTTTCTGGTGACCCACATCAAGAGAGAAGTTTCCCAGGTAAAAAAATCTTTATGTTGTTGTCAATGTTTGTTTTGTGTGTCTTTTAATTTTTTTATGCCTTGTTTATATACATTGCTCATAGCTCTATTCGTTACTTGTTGTACATACTTTAATTTCCTTTTAAATTGGAATATTTCTGGTTCTCTGTTACTGATCATTTTTACCTTTTCTTGAATATGGAGTGAATGAAAGGTAGCACACTTTTCAGTAGTTCTTATCCTTTTCCTGTTGGTGCAGAACAAGGGGGGATTCGGGGATTCATTTGAAAAGATTTTGGTTGAGAAGGCCCAGTTTGAACCTCTGGTGAGCCTTCTTTCTTGGGTAGTTAATTCCTAAACTTTGAGTTACTACAACAAAATTGAGTTGACCTTGTATTTTTTGCTCAATCTTAGCCTGTGCAAATTCCAATGTTAATAATTCACCTTGCTTGACTGTTGCAGGTGGTAAAAAGTGTAAAGAAGGTTGAACCTGAGTCAACTCCCAAAAAACCATTGCAAGAAACAAAAGAGGCCACTAGTGCCAAAGTGGAGTCAAAAGCAATAAAAGCTACTGAAACGGTATCCCCCTCATATATTGTGTTTAAGTTTGAATAAATATGCATATTACCTTTTCAATTTCAGTCTGGGGTGGAGAAATAGTTGTTGGAATTGTAAATTTCATGAAAACCTTCTTAGTCCATTATAAATTATGCTGATATAGTTTGTTAGTGTTCTAGCTTTTGAGAATTTTGAGAAGTTGATATGTACTTCTACAAGTATTTTTCTAACAAGGGCCATATTTAAGTGAAGTCTGCAGAGAATTGCTCATTGTTTTGAAGTCTAAGGATAAGTCTAATATGGTTCATTGAAATATCTTTCCCAGCTTAACTGATGTGTTTGGAATAAGCCAATGTAGACTATTTTAGTTGATGCCATGTTATCTTTGCATTTGAAGAGCACCGACAGTTATCCTCATGTTAGCATAATTTTTGCATTGAAGCCACTGATCTTTTTATAGCTATCATACATCCAGTAACTAACATTGCATTGAAAAGAAAATAGAGTTTCACTAATGGCTGATAAAAACATGTTGATCTGCATAGCGCTGCATTTCTCGTTTTATAGTGCTAAAGTAATTTTTTACTCGTCGGATGTGTGTGCTTATAAATTTGATCTCCATGCAAGTTGATCTGATCTCTTTGTAAGTTGATCTGATCTCCATGCAAGTTGATCTGATCTCCATGCAACTTGATCTGATCTCCATGCAAGTTGATCTGATCTCTTTGTAAGTTGATCTGATCTCCATGCAAGTTGATCTGATCTCCATGCAACTTGATATGATCTGCGCTGTAAGTTGATCTGATCTCTTTGTAAGTTGATCTGATCTCCATGCAAGTTGATCTGATCTCTTTGTAAGTTGATCTGATCTCCATGCAAGTTGATCTGATTTCTTTCGTTCATGTTCATGCAACAGGTTAACATAAAGCAATGATGGAAGGAAGCAAAGAAAGCCAAAACCATGGGGAGGATGCTTCAGTTACTGGAGCAGTAGAGGGATCATCATCGCAAGCCAAGAAAGGAGATAAGAAAAAAAGAACACTTAACTCAGGCGTTTGGGTTCACTTCAAGATGCTTCCTTTAGAAGAAACCAAGGGGATTCTTAAATGTGCATGCATTAAATGTGGGCAGCAATATAATGCGAGTAGCGAACATGGCACAGGTAATCTTCTGCGCCATGTTGAGAGATGCATTAAAACAACTAATAAAGAGATTGGTCAATATATGTTGTGGCTGATAAAAATTCTGCCTTGATGTCAAAGTCTACTTATTCTCAAGAGAAATTTAGAGAGCTGGTTGTACATGCTATAATTCGACATAATCTGCCATTTTCTTTTGTTGAATATGATGCGATATGGAATGTGTTTAAGTATCTTGAGCCTGGTGCTCTTAGATTTAGTAGGAATACTGCTAAGGCTGATGTTAAGAAAATATATATGAAAGAGTTCAATCGCCTTTTCAATGAGTTGGATGAATGTCGTGGTAGAATAAGTTTGACTAGTGATGCTTGGACTTCTATTGTGACGGATGGGTATATCTGTTTGACTGCTCACTATATTGACAAGAATTGGAATTTACAAAAGAGGATTTTGAACTTTTCTTACATGCCATCACCACACACTGGTCTACTATTAAGTGAGAAGCTTTATGCATTGCTAAGTAGCTGGGGTATTGAGGGTAAATTATTTTCTATCACTTTGGATAATGCTTCGTCAAATCATGCTTGTGTTGGTCTACTTAGGAGACAGCTTTTATTGAATAATGGTTTGTTGAGTAATGGTAATCTATTTCACGTGAGATGTTGTGCCCATATTCTCAATCTGATAGTTCAAGATGGCTTGAAAGAAATTGATATTTCTGTTGAAAAAGTAAGAGAATGTGTGAAATATGTTAAAGGGTCTCAAGGGAGAAAGGAAAAGTTTAATTTATGTATTGAACAATCTTCTTTGAATGGTAAGAAAGGTTTGTTGCAAGATGTGCCTACTAGATGGAACTCTACTTATAAGATGCTTGCAAGTGCCCTTTACTATCGTCTTGCATTTGAGATCCTTCAAGTAAGTGATTCGAATTTCAGAAGCTGCCCAACTTCAGAAGAATGGGAAAAAATTGAGAAGATTTGTGTGTTTCTTGGTGTATTCTATTCTGCCACTACTGCTTTTTCTGGAACTCTTTATCCTACTTCCAATTTGTATTTTCCTCAAGTGTTTATGATTCAAGTGAGATTGGTTGAGGAATCTATGAGCTCAGATTTGTATATGAGCAAGATAGCTGGAAAGATGCTAGATAAGTTTCAAAAATATTGGGCTGAATTTAATGTTTTGTTGGCAATTGCTGTTGTGTTTGACCCCCGGTATAAGTTCCAAATGCTTGAGTTTAGTTATGAAAGGTTATATGGAGCGGATTCTAGTGAATTGGCAAAAGTGAAGGATACACTTTTTAGCCTCTTTGGTGAGTATGAGCAGGTTTCTTCATTTGATCAAAGGTCTATTTTAGCTTCCAAGAACAGAAGAAGTAATGATGAGGAATCTTTGGGTGTGGGTTCTTCTAATGTCTTACAGGTATACTTTATAATTTTTCAAATTCTTTTGTATGTTCTTATTTTTTTAATAATTTCATTATGATTGAAAGTTTTCTTTTTCGTGTTCATTATATAGGAATTTCGAGTTTTTCAAGGCAAAAAGCTCAGTTATGGTAATGTAAGAAAGTCTCAATTGGAGTTGTACTTGGATGAGCCAATGACCGATATTGAGACAGATTTGGAAGTGCTTCATTTTTGGAAATCTCAAGAATACAGATATCCAGATTTGGCCAGACTTGCTAGAGATATACTTGCTATTCCAGTATCAACCGTTGCTTCTGAATCAGCTTTCAGTTTTGGTGGTAGAATTCTAGATCATTATCGTAGCTCGCTAGCTCCCAATATTGTTGAAGCACTGATATGTTGTAGGAATTGGCTATTTGGAAGTGAAGAAGCAGGTAAGCAACTTGCTCGATATCATGTTTATCATTTTTTTTATGTATGTCACATATATTAATTGTGATTTGTCTTTTTAGTAATTGAGGATTTCAAAGCTGATGAGTTAATCAAAGATATCCTAGATTTGAAAATTGGAGGAGGAGAAGGAGAATCTGAGGTCGGTAGTTCGAATACATAATTGATTTACTTCAATTATATTATTGAGTCAATAATATAATTGATAGTATTTGGTAAGTTTTCTGTCTTTAAAAATGTTATTTTGTAGGTGACACATGTTTAGGTGTGAAGATTTGAAGATTGTGAAAGATTGATTTCTATATTGGTGTTTGTTATTTATTTTGGAGTTTGGATTTGGTTTGTAATTTTTGAATTTGGATTGGAGTTTATTTTGTTTGGAGAACAAAGATTAGTACTGACACTTGTTGGAATGTAGTAGCTTTATAAATTATAACTTCTTACTAATTGTTTTGAGTTTTTTTTTTTTTTTTCGGGTTGAGTTCGGGTTAACGGGTCAACAACCCGAACCCGACCTGGTCAACCCGTTGACCAAAGTCAACGGGTTGAACAGGTCGGGTTCGGGTTGACCTGATAAAAAACAGGTCGGGTTCGGGTTGGTAATTCTTCAACCCGTTTGGGTTCGGGTCGGGGTCGGGTCGAGGGCAAAACTATAAATTTCTATTTCAAACCGACACGAACCCGACACGCTGACACGAATTGACAGCCCTAATTACAACACCTACTTACAAGATCATGAACATTTCTAAGAGTTATATGGTCATTTTAATTGTTTTATCTCCACAAAACTCTTATATCAAAGATCTGAATGCACAAGGTGTGCGGCCCATAGAGCTACAAGGTGTCCCGTCTCTCATCCCAGATTAGATCGTACAAGGCTTGGTAGACTATGTGACCCCGATGGAATGATATGATGTTCATATGTATGTAATTGGTACAATTGTTTACAAGTGCTTATAGGTATAATTGATTATGTGTAGTTGCATTGGTGATTTGGTTAGGTATTGATGTAAAGGTATATCTAATTGGAAGAATTGCTTATTTGATGTAAAGTTATATGTAATTGTAATTGGAAGAATTGCTTATTTGTATATTGGATAGAAGTTTTATGAATACATTATGGTTAGTATATTGGTGTAAGTGTTATGGATTGGATTATTGTACTATCTATTCTTTCTTATAATTGTCCGCTTTCAATTAAATTCGGATTTAGAAGATCCGAATTTTATTAAATTCGGATCTTATAAATCCGAATCCAATAAAATTCAGATCTTCTAAATCCAAATTCAATTAAATTCGGATTTATAAGATCCGAATTTTTAATTAAATTTGGATTTCGGAAATTCAAATTCAATGTATTTCGGATTTCCCTAATCCGAACATTTTATCTGGATGTAGACGTTTTTGGACGTGGTTCTAGTTGTTAAAGACGAGGTTCTAGTTGTTCTGAGACGTGGTAGACTGTCTTTGTGATAAAAAATCATTTTAAATTCACATGCATATATGTAGACATTTTTGGATGTGGTGCTAGTTTTTTTGAGACGAGGTGAGATGTTTTGTGAAAAAATCAGTTTAAATTCACATGTCTGGATGTAGACGTTTTAGGAGGTGGTGCTAGTTGTTTGAGACGTGGTTCTAGTTGTTTGAGATGTGGTAGACTGTTCTTGGCGAAAAAAATCAGTTTAAATTCATATGCATGTATGTAGACATTTTTGGATGTGGTGCTAGTTTTTCTGAGACGAGGTGAGATGTTTTGTGAAAAAATCAGTTTAAATTCACATGTCTTGATATAGACGTTTTAGGATGTGGTGCCAGTTGTTTGAGACGTGGTTCTAGTTGTTTGAGACTGTTGGAGAAGAATACATAAGCTATGCTTGTATTGTACAGTTTCCCAGTTTAATATATCGATTTGTGTTTCAGTCATATTTTGTTGTGCATGTTTATGTCCATTTATATTATGTAAGTAGATGATGAGGTGTCTGGTGTGACACAGTAGATCTCATCATTGGTTGAAAGACATAATATATAAATGAGGTTAGTAACCGAGACAGTTTTGGACAAACTGTCGGTCTAGGTTATTATGTGATTCAGATAATTAGTTTGTCTAGACTAATTGAATCATATAGATATGCCCGGGGCATATTGAACTTGACTCTTAGGAATGATTTGTCTTGTACTGATTTAAAAGACAAATCAACCCTTGTATTCTATCTCTAAATCCCTAGACTCGAGTGGGCATGAGGATTAGACATAGTGTACTTTGATCTGCCAATGGCTGAGGTCAAATGTGGCCAATAGTCTCGGTGGGTTGGGTGCGCGTGTTTACTTACTTGGTGTGCTACTGCTTGTCGAAAGGAAACCATGTACCGGTGCGTCTGGGGTGATGGTGCTCCCGAGATGAACTCAAAATGTTTATTATACTAAACCCGGCCGGTGAACTTATGTCTGGTATAGTAAAAAGGTCGAGTGGTACTAGTCTTAGAATTAAAAAAGTTAATTAATTAATTTATCAGTAAATTAATTTTAATTAACGAGCACTATATCTTTGACGTGGGGAGATTAATGAATATAATTTAATTAAGTTGTTCCGGAAGCAATTCTGGTGTAGGATGGTAGTGCCAAAATTAATCCGTTAGTGGTACGATTAATTTTGTAATGGGTTAATTGAATAGGTAGATTTAATTAATTAATTGGTTAATTATTCCTAAGGGTTAATTCAGTAATTAACAAAGTGGAATTATTTAATTAATTAATTAAGTCTTAAGTTTCAATTGGAATTAGAAATCCTAGAGATTAGGAATCTAGTAGGATTTGGTTATCCTATCAGATTGGTTGCCTAATTGGATTTGGAAACTAATTCAATACCTAAACCCATTAGGAAGACCAATCCTAAACCAACTTGGAGTCTCTCTTCTACTCTATAAATAGACAAGGGATCAGTTATTCAAGAAACACAATTCAACAACTAATCCACAGGATTTCTAGAGAGAGAAAATTCTAGAGAGAGAAAACGTTTCTCTCTCCAAGTCGAATTTTCAAGAAAGTGTGCGGCTGGTTTTTGGGTTTCTAGTGGCTGAAATTTTGGCCTTGATTTATACCAGTTGCGCGTAGCTTTCTCTCTCTGCGGGCGGTGCGTTTATAGTACGTGCCAGGTGCTGCAGGGCTAGAGTTTTCTAGCAGGTGGATTGTGGTGAGTAGTTGATCAATTGACTTCTAGTTCGTTGCCCACACAACGTGAAGTCATAGTCTTGAGGCATACAAGAGAATCACCAAGTGCACGCTTCAAAGGTACTTTTCTAAGATTCCGCTTTAATAGAAATTTTTGTTGCGTGATAAATCGAGCTAGTGCAAACCCAGATCCTACCAAAACTTTCAGAGACGTGGTAGACTGCCTTTGTGGAAAAAAATCAGTTTAAATTCATATGCATATATGTAGACTTTTTGGACGTGGTGCTAGTTTTTCTGAGACGAGGTGAGATGTTTTGTGAAAAAATAAGTTTGAATTCGGATCTTCTAAATCTGAATTTAATTTATTTCGGATTTAGAAGTTCTGAATTTTTTATTAAATTCAGATTTTGAAAATTCAAATTTGATGTATTTCGGATTTCCCTAATTCGAACATTTTATCTGGATGTAGACGTTTTTGGACGTGGTTCTTGTTGTTTTAGACGTGGTGCTAGTTGTTCTTAGACGTTGTAGACTATCTTTGTGAAAACAAAAATCAGTTTAAATTCACATGCATGTATGTAGACGTTTTTGGACGTGGTGCTAGTTTTTCTGAGACGATGTGAGATGTTTTGTGAAAAAATCAGTTTAAATTCACCTGTCTGGATGTAGACATTTTAGGACGTGGTGCTAGTTATTCTTAGACGTGGTAGACTGTCTTTGCGAAAAAAAAATCAGTTTAAATTCACATGCATGGATGTTGACATTCTTGGACGTGGTTCTAGTTGTTTTGAGACGAGGTGAGATGTTATTGTGGAAAAATCAGTTTAACTTCACATGCATGTATGTAGACATTTTTGGAAGTGATGCTAGTTTTTCTGAGACGAGATGAGATGTTTTGTGAATAAATAAGTTTAAATTCGGATCTTCTAAATCCGAATTTAATTTATTTCGGATTTCAAAAATTCGAATTTGATGTATTTCAGATTTCCCTAATCCGAACATTTTATCTGGATGTAGACATTTTTGGACGTGGTTCTTGTTGTTTTAGACGTGGTGCTAGTTGTTCTTAGACGTTGTAGACTGTCTTTGTGAAAAAAAAATCAGTGTAAATTCACATGCATGGATATTGACATTTTTGGACTTGGTTCTAGTTGTTTTGAGACGAGGTGAGATGTTATTGTGAAAAAATTAGTTTAAATTCATATGCATGTATGTAGACGTTTTTGGACGTGATGCTAGTTTTTCTAAGACAATGTGAGATATTTTATGAAATAATAAGTTTAAATTCGGATCTTCTAAATCCGAATTTAATTTATTTCGGATCTAGAAGATCTGAATTTTTTATTAAATTTGGATTTTGAAAATTCGAATTTGATGTATTTCGTATTTCCCTAATCCGAACATTTTATCTGGATGTAGACGTTTTTGGACGTGGTTCTTTTTTTTTATACGTGGTGCTAGTTGTTCTTGGACGTTGTAGACTATCTTTGTAAAAACAAAAATCAGTTTAAATTCACATGCATGTATGTAGACGTTTTTGGACGTGGTGCTAATTTTTCTGAGACGAGGTGAGATATTTTGTGAAAAAAACAGTTTAAATTCACCTGTATGGATGTAGACGTTTTATGACGTGGTTCTTGTTGTTTTAGACGTGGTGCTAGTTGTTCTTAGACGTGGTAGACTGTCTTTGTGAAAAAAAAAATCAGTTTAAATTCACATGCATGGATGTTGACATTCTTGGACGTGGTTCTAGTTGTTTTGAGACGAGGTGAGATGTTATTGTGGAAAAATTAGTTTAAATTCACATGCATGTATGTAGACGTTTTTGGACGTGATGCTAGTTTTTCTGAGACGAGGTGAGATGTTTTGTGAAAAAATAAGTTTAAATTCGGATCTTCTAAATCCGAATTTAATTTATTTCTGATTTAGAAGATCCGAATTTTTTATTAAATTCGGATTTCGGAAATTCGAATTTCGAATTTCCCTAATCCGAACATTTTATCTGGATGTAGACGTTTTTGGACGTGGTTCTTGTTGTTTTAGACGTGGTGCTAGTTGTTCTTAGACGTTGTAGACTGTCTTTGTGAAAAATAAATAGTTTAAAATCACATGCATGTATGTAGATGTTTTTGGACGTGGTGCTAGTTTTTCTGAGACGAGATGAGATGTTTTGTGAAAAAATCAGTTTAAATTCACCTGTCTGGATGTAGATGTTTTAGGACGTGGTTCTTGTTATTTTAGACGTGGTGCTAGTTGTTCTTAGACGTGGTAGACTGTTTTTGTGAAAAAAAAAATCAATTTAAATTCACATGCATGGATGTTGACATTCTTGGACGTGGTTCTAGTTGTTTTTAGACGAGGTGAGATGTTATTGTGGAAAAATCAGTTTGAATTCACATGTCTGGATGTAAACGTTTTTGGACGTGGTGCATGTTGTTTGAGACTTGACAATACTTGTTCTGAGACGTGTAAACCGTCCTCAATATTCGGATTTCTAAAATCCAAAATTTGTTAATTTAATTAATTAGCGTAATTAATATTTAATTAAAACAGATTTTCGTAGTTTTTCGGATTCTTAAAATCTGAAATTTTTGAAATTCATATTTTAAGAATTTGATAGGCGCCTATATGTTCACACTTCTAAATTTTTCTTCAGTTCACACATTTATTTTTAATTCCCTTTTGGCAAAATCACTAATCTACAGCAGATAATTAAAGAAAAAACAAAGGTGAAACTATGCCCTCGTTTTTCTCCGCACCCGATTCCCTGCTCATCCAACACCACCCTGCCCCTCCCTTCTCTTCGTCTTCTTCCGCCACCTCTCCTCCACGTCTCCATCATATAACCTTCTCTCTCCCTCGTGCAAGGAAGCTGTGGTTCAATCCCGATTCCAACCCAATTATACCCAAACTTTTGTTTGTTTCAATCTTCCCCAGTATACCTTAGTAAAACGGTGGTCACATGAAGTAGTTTTGGGAAGTGCGAAGCTGTGTCCAGGACTAAGAGGAAGTTGTGCTTTTCGGCAAAGTCGGGAAAACGGTCCACCGGAGAAGCTGCGACCCATTTTGCTCTTCTCACTTGTCCTTTAGGCTTCAATAGAGGTAAGATCACTGTTAATTTATAAATTGATCCTCATTTTGATTATGGAAATTAACTTGCCAGTTTTGGGAATTTAAAGGAAAGGTTTTGGATTTCCCCGAAGCCCAGAAGACCCAGATTTGTGTTTAAGATTCTGACGATTCCATTGCATTCCCAGGAGCAGTTGATGGAGTCAAATATTGGCCACTCCTTGGGATGATATTTCCTCTCGAAGTTTTAAAGTATGACATCCCTTTTGATCATTTCCAAAATTTTCTGCAAATAATAGACTTACCAGTGTAGGGTCTAGTTTTGATTAACTTTACTTGCAACATACAAAAACTGTGGCTTTATACATTATATATTTATCAATTTGCTAATTTCACTTTGTAATTTCTTTCTTTGATCTAAAATTGCCTAAAGGGGATTGAACAAGAGTTTGTAAAACCTTTTGATATCTGAGAGGACAGTGTTGAAATTTCTTTGGGAAGTTTTGGCAATTGATCCACCTCGGTAGGATGTGTACTCAATAGATGTTACTTGATTCCTAATTAAAACTCTTGCTAATACAGGACCTTGGATTGTTTTTTATTTTTCACTTTTCTTCTCCTACCCAGTCATAATAATGGACTTTTATCTATGTTACAGTTTATTATATTTCCTCTCTTGTTGTTAGATTAATCTCTATGATAAATTGCAGAAGATTACACTGTAGAATATTATTTATTTATTTTGTTTCATTTACTATGACATTGTTACTAATAGTTCTCATTTTTGGTGTGCAGGTTATCATAAGAACGTGCTGCAGAATTTCATAAGTCCTTGGAGCCATTGCCTATGGGGAGTGTTGCTGGGGAAAAAATTAGATTTTGTATCGACAGAGGTGGCACATTCACTGATGTCTACGCTGAAATTCCTGGTCACCCTGAGGGCCAGGTTATGAAGTTGTTGTCAGTTGATCCATCTAATTATGATGATGCTCCAGTTGAAGGGATTAGGAGGATTTTGGAAGAGTTTACTGGAGAGAAAATCTCCCGTAGCTCAAAAGTTCCAACAGATAAGATAGAGTGGATAAGAATGGGAACAACCGTTGCAACAAATGCATTGTTGGAGAGGAAAGGCGAGAGAATTGCATTATGTGTAACCAAGGGCTTTCGAGACTTGCTGCAAATTGGCAACCAGGCTCGTCCAAATATCTTTGACCTCACTGTGTCTAAGCCTTCAAATCTTTATGAGGAGGTCATAGAGGTTGATGAGAGAGTTGAGCTTGTGGTTGATGATCAGAAAGTCGACCAGGATTCTTCCACATCTATAGTTAGAGGCATCTCAGGGGATCTTGTCAGGGTTACAAAGCCCTTTAATGAGGAAACACTAAAGCCTTCACTCAAAGTTTTGTTGGAAAAAGGCATTAATAGCTTAGCTGTTGTTTTAATGCATTCTTACACTTTTCCAGACCATGAAATTTCTGTGGAGCGGTTAGCTTTGAATATGGGCTTCAGACATGTTTCATTATCATCTGCTTTAACTCCCATGGTCCGAGCAGTTCCTCGGGGTCTCACTGCAAGTGTGGATGCCTACCTTACTCCGGTTATTAAAGAGTATTTGTCGGGATTTATTTCCAAATTTGATGAAGGCCTGGGTAGGTTGAATGTTTTGTTCATGCAATCAGATGGCGGACTTGCACCTGAAAGCAGATTCTCTGGCCACAAAGCACTTTTGTCAGGACCTGCTGGTGGGGTAGTTGGCTACACGCAAACTCTTCATCAGCTTGAAACTGACAAACCCCTCATTGGTTTTGACATGGGTGGTACATCCACGGATGTTAGCCGATACGCAGGCACATATGAACAAGTCATAGAAACCCAGATTGCTGGAGCAATAATCCAAGCACCCCAGCTTGACATAAACACTGTTGCAGCTGGTGGTGGTTCTAAATTGAAGTTTCTATTTGGAGCTTTCAGAGTGGGACCAGAATCTGTTGGTGCACATCCAGGACCAGTTTGTTACCGGAAAGGTGGAGAGCTGGCTGTAACTGATGCAAATCTTATTTTGGGGTATGTGATCCCAGAGCACTTCCCATCAATCTTTGGTCCTCATGAGGATCTGCCTTTAGATATTGGTGCAACTAGAGCTGAATTTGAGAAACTTGCAAACCAAATTAACTCATATAGGAAGAACCTGGATCCATCAGCAAAGGATATGACGGTGGAGGAGATTGCACTGGGTTTTGTTAAAGTTGCCAATGAAACTATGTGCCGTCCAATTCGGCAATTGACTGAGATGAAGGGTCATGAAACAAGCAGTCATGTTCTTGCTTGCTTTGGAGGTGCTGGACCGCAACATGCCTGTGCAATTGCTAGATCATTGGGTATGAAAGAGGTATTCATTCACCGATATTGTGGGATTTTGAGTGCGTATGGGATGGGGTTGGCAGATGTTGTAGAGGAGGCACTGGAACCATATTCTGCTGTTTATGGTCCTGAGTCTCTGCTTCAGGTGTCTTTAAGAGAAGACAATTTGATGAAGCAGGTAAGGCAGAAGTTGGAAGAGCAAGGATTTAGAGAGGGCAACATCAGAACAGAAGCATATCTTAATTTGAGGTATGATGGTACAGATACTGCCATCATGGTTAAGAGTCCTGTCAATGAAGATGGATCAAAAGGTGATTATGCTCTTGAATTTGTGAAGTTATTCCAACAAGAATATGGTTTTAAACTTCAAAATAGAAATATCCTGATATGTGATGTTAGAGTTCGTGGTATTGGTCTCACTACTATATTGAAGCCGAAGGCCTTGGAATCTGCCACAGGCACCCCTAAATCTGTAGGTCTCTACAAGGTTTACTTTAACCATAATTGGTGGGATACACCTTTGTTCAAGCTTGAGGATCTAGGCTGTGGTCATGTCATATCTGGCCCTTCAATTATCATGAATGGAAATAGCACTGTGATTGTGGAGCCCAAGTGCAGAGCACTTGTGACTAAGTATGGTAACATCAAAATTGAAATTGAAACAACTTCAGAAGGTGATAAAGCAGCAGGAAAAGTTGCTGATGTTGTGCTGCTATCAATTTTCAATAACAGGTTTATGGGCATAGCTGAACAGATGGGACGCACCCTCCAGAGAACGTCAATTTCGACAAACATTAAAGAGCGCCTTGATTTCTCGTGTGCACTTTTTGGTCCTAACGGCGGTCTTGTTGCAAATGCTCCTCATGTCCCAGTCCATCTGGGAGCTATGTCCAGCAGTGTTCGCTGGCAGTTGAAGTACTGGGGTGATAACTTACATGAAGGAGATGTTCTGGTTACTAATCATCCATCAGCTGGTGGTAGCCACCTGCCTGATATCACTGTTATAACCCCGGTTTTTGACAATGGGAAATTGGTTTTCTTTGTGGCAAGTAGAGGACACCATGCTGAGATTGGAGGTATAACTCCTGGTAGTATGCCTCCTTTTTCCAAGGCAATATGGGAAGAAGGAGCTGCGATTAAAGCATTCAAGCTTGTGGAAAAGGGGGTTTTCCAGGAAGAAGGAATCACCAAACTTCTCAAGTTCCCTAGCTCTGATAATTCTGCATATAACATACCTGGAACGCGAAGGCTTCAAGATAATCTATCGGATCTTCATGCACAAGTAGCAGCAAATCAAAGGGGAATAACCCTTATTAAGGAGCTTATTGAGCAGTACGGCTTAGAGACTGTGCAAGCTTACATGACTTACGTGCAGGATAATGCAGAAGAAGCGGTTAGAGAAATGCTCAAGGCGGTTGGATCCAGAGTTGTTTCTAAATCAACAAGGGAGGGATATTCAGTGAGCATTGAAGAAGAAGATTACATGGATGATGGGTCTGTTATACATTTAAAACTAACGATTGATAGTTCGAAAGGGGAAGCGTTGTTCGATTTTTCTGGGACCAGCCCTGAAGTTTATGGAAATTGGAATGCACCAGAAGCAGTCACTGCAGCAGCAGTCATTTACTGCCTACGGTGTTTAGTGAATGTAGATATTCCTCTTAACCAAGGTTGCTTAGCTCCTGTGAAGATAAATATTCCTCCTGGCTCTTTCCTATCTCCAAGTGATAAAGCTGCTGTTGTGGGGGGTAATGTCCTGACATCTCAAAGAGTTACCGACGTTATACTTACTGCATTTCAGGCTTGTGCTTGTTCTCAAGGTTGCATGAATAATTTGACGTTTGGGGATGATACATTTGGCTACTACGAGACAATCGGAGGTGGAAGCGGAGCAGGGCCTAGTTGGGAGGGAACCAGTGGAGTTCAGTGTCACATGACAAATACCCGTATGACTGATCCAGAGATTTTTGAGCAGAGATATCCAGTTTTACTGCACCGTTTTGCATTAAGAGAGAAGAGTGGAGGTAGTGGAATTCACAGAGGAGGTGATGGGCTTATTAGGGAGATTGAATTTAGGAGGCCTGTGGTTGTGAGTATCCTTTCAGAAAGGCGTGTCCATGCCCCAAGGGGATTGAATGGAGGAAACGACGGGGCTCGTGGCGCAAATTTCCTCATAACGAAAGATAAACGGATGATATATCTTGGAGGTAAGAATACAGTTGAGGTGGAGGCTGGCGAGATTCTTCAGATTCTAACTCCAGGTGGCGGCGGATGGGGTTCTTCAGTTCAGTGAATAAGATTGAGTTCGTTTGAAGAAAAAGAAGAGATTCAGAATCTTGTCCAGATCATGTACCCGTATTTATCGTACTGAAAACATTGTTATGTAACTAGCATGACGTTTTTTGTTCCATGAATTGTGTTTTTGAATTCTCTCCAGGCTCAAATCAAGAATCAGTTTTTTTTTTTTTTTTTTTTTTTTTTTTCAAAGAATGAGGCCGAAACTTATTAATCTACTCTCAGTATGACTCGAACTTAGGATTTTCATGCTTCTAAGTGCCCGATATGATCTGCTATCCTCAGTGGATCAGCCTTTGAAGGAGGGTTGCGAAAACCAACTTTGCTGGAGGGTTCACCAACTTCACCTAAGCGTGGGTTATATTAGATTAGCTTTCAGAAAGGAATTAACCAACTTCACCTAAGGGGGTTAAACTTCCCCAATGTTAGCTCAACTACCTTTCTTTTCAGAAAGGAAATAACATCTATATGATGTATATATGCAAGGAAAGTAAACTCCGAATTGGAAGTAGATATGGCATTATGCTTTCAACCTCAAGGACTAAACCTTGAAGATGATTCAGCAATACTTTTCTCCACTTCCTCCGACTCCCATGGAGGATCCTCCTCTGATTCCTCTTCTTCTTCTTCGCCAACTACTAATCCATCCTCCAGTCCAAATTTAGCCTATCAACTCACCGCAACAAAAATATCCTACACTATTAACAGCCAAGGAAGGAACTCATTTTTTTTGAGGAGAAACAAGCCCACTGTTGAGATATTGAAATCAGTCTCTTTGACTGCAAAAAGTTGTGAATTATTGGCAATAGTTGGCCCAAGTGGAACAGGCAAGTCTACCCTTTTGCAAGTTGTTTCAGGCAGGGTGAAAGAGAATCATTTTGAGCCAAACAGTGTGTATATTAATGGCCATGCAATATCTAGTCCTACTCAGCTGAGGAAATTTTGTGGATTTGTAGCACAGGATGATGATCTCCTTCCTCTATTGACAGTGAAGGAGACTTTGATGTTTAGCGCGAAATTTCGGCTGAAAGAAGTCACTGCAAGAGAACTGGGAGAGAGGGTTGAGCAGTTGATGAATGAGCTTGGCCTTATTCAAGTTGCTGATGGATTTGTTGGTGATGAGGAGAATAGGGGAATTTCTGGTGGAGAACGAAAAAGGGTATCGATTGGAGTTGAAATGATTCATGATCCACCAATTTTGGTGCTTGATGAACCTACTTCAGGCCTGGATAGCAATTCAGCACTTGAGGTAATAGAGCTGCTTTCATCTATGGCTAAATCAAGGCACAGAACCATAGTGCTATCCATCCACCAGCCAAGTTATAGAATGTTTGAACACATATCGAATTTCTTGATCCTTTCTTGTGGATCAGTTGTCCACAATGGTTCCATAACATCCCTTGAGGAAACAATATGTAAATTAGGATTCCAAATTCCTGTACAGATTAACGCACTTGAGTTTGCTATGGAGATTATGGATGCACTCAAGGAATCATACACTAATAATCAACAAGACCAGTTGTTTGTAGTGGATCAAAAAGTGGGAATAGGTCAAGTACTTGAACTTCATGGCGGCGGGGGCATGAATCACAAGGGAGTCATGTATGAGATCATGGTTCTTTGCACAAGATTTGTGAAGATCATTTACCGAACAAAGCAGCTATTCTTTGCAAGAACAATGCAAGCTCTGATTGGAGGATTTGGACTGGGAACTGTATATCTAAAAGTTAGGAGTGACCAAGGAGGGATTGCTGAAAGGCTAGGGCTATTTGCATTTAGTCTTAGCTTTCTTCTTTCTTCAACAGTTGAAGCACTTCCAATATATCTTCAAGAAAGGCGTGTCCTGATGAAAGAAGCTTCAAGGGGCGCTTACAAAGTATCCTCTTACATGATTGCCAACACAATCATCTTCATTCCCTTTCTTTTCGTCGTCGCCCTTCTCTTTGCTGGCCCTGTCTACTGGCTTGTAGGCCTCAACCCTTCATTCTCAGCATTCTCAATTTTCCTCTGGGTTGTTTGGCTAATTGTGCTCATGGCCAGCTCCATGGTCCTATTTCTGACTGCCATTTCACCAGACTTCATCTCAGGAAACTCCTTGATTTGCACTGTTCTTGGTGCTTTTTTCTTGTTCTCTGGCTACTTCATACCAAAAGATTGCATACCAAAATATTGGATCTTCATGTACTATGTTTCCCTTTATAGATATCCATTGGATTCCCTTCTCACCAATGAATACTGGAGCCAGAGAAATCAATGTTTCTCATGGACTACTTCTACACAAGATTACAATACTACAGGATGTGTCCTCACAGGAAATGATGTGTTGAAGACTAGAGGACTTGATAGAGACACAAGGTGGCTTAATTTTGGAATTATGTTCTGCTTCTTTCTACTTTATCGACTGCTCTGTTGGATCATTCTTTCAAGGAGGGTTGCAAAAACCATAATCTGACTGACTACAATGCTTGTCTCTGTAGAGCTCAGTGTCAAAAGTTCGTCATTTCTGCCACATTACAAGAAACTTTCATGTATAACTGAAACCATTTTATAATCCTCCAAATATAAGTAAAGTATTGTGTGGGTTTTGATCATTTAAATTTGTAAGAAGAACCACCTGTCCAGAGACAAAATCTGCCCTTAATGATTTGATGGCCTACTTCCAACATGACCATCAACATTACTTATATTGAGCAGTATTTCTTATTTTATCACATTCTTAACTTTTTCATTAAAATTTATATTTTTATTCTCTATTTGATCTTGTCTCCCTTATGGGTGAATTATATGGTGATCATATAGGAACCCCATATATTTTTGTATTCAACCCCAAATAGTAAGTTTTTACTATTTTTAGTCTTAAATTAAGTTAGTTGTTTATTTTGAATTAAAAGGAACCATGCACCTTTTTTTATTTATATTGACATTAGTGCCTTTTTTCTTTTTTTTTTTCTCCTTTGCTGAGTTTGTTGGTGTCTTCTTCGACTGTGGCTTCGTTTGTGTGCTTCGAATCTTATGTTGAAGGTATTGATCTCTGTCTTTGATGCTGGTAATCGACATTGAATGAATTTATTTTTTTTGTTTCTCCGTTATAGTTCTTCATTTCCGAATTTGGTGTGGTTGCGTTTTCGTGCTTCTTATTCTTTGTTTATGGATTTGTTTTTTGCATCTTCGTGTTCTTCTCCGTTATTATTCTGCTTCAGATTGAATATTGTTGCTTATTTATCTCTGTTTTTTTAGTTGCTAATCGGCCAGCATTGAAGGAATTGTTTTCGTTTGTCTTCGAGAATTATGTTTAGTTGCTGAGGAGCTGATCGTTTTGAATCCAAAATCGCTTAGTTTGAATGCGATGGATGTTATAGTTGGTGATGTAGTTAATCGTTTGGAATGTGATTTTGAATCGTTCGATTTTGCTATCCAGAGCGAATCCATTGTATCTATGGGAGAATGTTAGTTCTGATATGATAGTAGGCTACGTACGTTATGGATTATAGATATTGTTGATATGATATGAAGTTATTGTTGATATAATAATACGACATGCATGTATAAAGTTTTATTTAGCAACATTCGTTCTTATTTTCTATTCGTATTTAATGTTAAATAGACATTACGATATGAAATATATTTATGTTTGATATAAAATATGGTTATGGTTGATATAAAAATTTAGTTATGTTTGATATTATATGTATACACATGTCACATCTGTATCATATGAAAATATTATGAGACTGATATGAATTTAGGTTAGGATTTAGCGTGAGGAAAAGTAAAGATCGTAAAACTAAAAGTACCGAAATTAGATATTGTAAAAAATATGTGTGTAATCGATACAGAGCTAAACCATGCAAGGAGAATTTGAATAAGGTTTATTCGAAAGTTGATATATGAATTGGATGTAAAGTTTTTGTTGAATTTAATAAAAGAGAAAATGAATGTTGGGTTGTAACAAGACACTTCAGGAAACATAGTCACGAAATGTGCCCTGCAGTTGAGAGACACTTTTTATTTTTTCAGATGAATTTTGAAAATTCTGCATTACAGTATTTTGATTAATTGAAAAGTTTGGTATTCGTGTATCTGAAGGATATAATATATTGAGCAAAGAGATTAGTGTTTGTTGTTTAATCATATTTGCAAAAAAAAAAAAAAATTGAATTATATAATTGATAGGATATGAAGTTATTTAGTTTTACATGGGATATGATTTGTTGTTGTATATAATATGATATATATGAAATAACTTTTTAGTTGGAGTGATGTATATATTTTCACAGTCTGGAGGGTCTGAATGATAGAATTGATAGAATATGAAGGTATCTAGTTTTATATGTGATATGATTTGTTGTTGTGTATAATATGATATAGTGTCAAATTTATTATTCTAACATGAGCATCTAACCCATAACCAATTGGCAATGGGTGGAGAGGCCCCCTCCTTGACCCACAACACCGCTTCACCTTCCCGGTGAGCCTTCTGCTACCACCACTCCAACCCGACGATGCCTTTCGTAACCGCCGCTCCAACACACCAAGCCGAACAACACATTCTAGGCTTCGGTTTCAATACTAGATATACTGTGAGGTCAGTCAAACAGGTCAAATTTGGCTTTGATACCATGTTAAATTTATTGATCCAATATGAGCATCCAACCGAAAACCAATTCGCAATAGGTGCAGAGACCCTTGGGGCAATCTCAACATATAGTGTTATGTGTTATATGAAGTAAATGCGTAGTTGATATAATGTATATATTTTACAGTCTGGAGTGCCATCACAAGTTGGTTATACCATACGAGATATATATAATCATTTGGAACAAGAAAAGAGGATGACTCTTGATGGTTGCGATAATAATGCTTTGATTAAGATGTTAAAAAGAATATCTATTGATGAGAATGATTTTTATTATAATTTCTATTTAGATGATGAGTGTTCATTGTGTAGTGTATTTTAGAGGGATGGGAAGATGAAGGTAGATTATAGTATATTTGGTGATTTGTTGGTTCATGATGTGACTTATTGAACGAACAAATACCACATGATATGTGGATCTTTTGTTGGCATGGACAATCGTTGTCATAATGTAATGTTTGATATTGGTTTCATAAAAGATGAAAAGGTGGTGTCATTCATTCAGTTATTTAATATATTTTTTAGGGCAATGGACAGCAAGCAACCAATTACATTGATGACATACCAGTCTTTTTCAATAGCAACTGCTATTCGTATGGGTTTTCCAAATGTTCGGCACCATCTTTATGTTTGGCATATTGGGACAATTATAAGAAACATATAGGTGCTTTGCGATGACAGAAAGGTTTTGTAGATGCGTTTCAATTCTAGCTGACACAAGTTACCACAGAAGCTGAATTTAATTATCACTGGAACATGTGTGTTTTATATATTTAACGTATTATGATATCAAGTTTTATGTTATATGCTAAATTGCTTTAATTAATATGATAAATATTGTTTTGTTGATAATGTATTTATGTGCAAAGTGATTTTGTATATTGTTTCAGTTCAAGTGAGCTATGTTTTTATATGTTGTTTTTGCTTGATATGAATGTATATGTAACGTGATATGATATGAAAGTTTACGCGATATGATATTACATTTAGTTGATATTTGATATTAATAAATTTTTAGTTGATGCTATCAGTTTGATGGAGGCATTCCAATGCAAAGAAAATAGTTGGTTGATAAAATTATACGACATAAGAGAAAAGTGGTGTCGTGCATTTAGCAAATAATATTTTCTGGAGGAACACTTTCTTCTCAAAGGTGCGAAACAACCAATCATTATGTTTCAAGAAAGTTGTCAAAGAAATCTACTTTGTGTGAATTCTATCAGCGATTTCTTGATGTTGTTAATGAGTGGAGAAATAAAGAGAATGCAGAAGATTATAGATGTACAGGAATTGTTGACGATGTAGTTGGAGATTCATTAATGCTTAAACACGCTCTTGAGATTTATCAATAGAGTTGTTATCGGTATTCGAGAAGCAGTATGTGAACATATTATGTTACACTCATGTGCAGACCAATAATAAAAATAGGGTGTATCAATTTGAGTTATGGCGTCCAAAAGTTGATTTGTTTCATCATGTAGTTTGTTTTGATGAGAATGAGTATAACGTCACGTGCACTTGCAATCTCTGAGGTCGGGGTGTTATGCTCCCATGCTCTTCCTGTGTTAAATCTGAACTGTTTCCAAGTATTTGTTTATCCCAACTTAGGTTTTTATGTTGTTGCTAGATTTATTTGATATGAACTCATATTGGTTTTGATATAAAATTTTCTTTATGTTAATGGAACAGAAGTTATATCACTGATATGTTGTTGATATGTTCATGATGAACTTACTTTTCTTTATATTTTGTAGACAATTCCTGCGAATTATATAATGAAAATGTGGACTAAGAATGCAACTAATGACTATTATAGCAAAGAGGATTGTTTGTGGACACCAAATAGCTACGAGAAAAATTCAGATTCCGTTTGGAGAGTTGAAGCAAGTAGAAAATATTTGGAATTAATTAGACGTGCCCATTTTAGTTATGTTGAACGTTGTATTCTCGACAAGTACTTCATTTTGGCTAGAGGTCCTATCATATTCGAGGTTGGTCCATCCTATGTTGGTGACAAAGAAAAATGTTCGAATATTTCTAAAATTAAAGATCATAAGTAGAGAAAAGAAAAAGGCATTAGAAAGATTCGACCAAAAAGTGTTGTAGAGAAACAGTGGAATAGAATGAAAGGAAATAAGAAAAATGTTGTAGAATCTGCATTGTAGTCTAGAGAAGGTGTCACATCAATTTTGATTGAAAAATGTGGGGTTATTGATAGTAATTTTTGTTTATCCTGTAGTAAATAAGTTGTAATTCATATGATAAAATGTGTTGATTTGATATAACATTGTTTGCTTTGTTGGATTTAAATACTGAAACTTTGCTGGTATTAAACTATTTCCCAGTTGTATATATCGATTAAATATTTTAGTTAAATTGTTTAGATGTTTTTTGCATATGTCGTCCATTTATATTATGTATTTAGATGATGAGGTGTCTAGTGTGACACAGTAGATCTTATCATTGGTTAAAAGACATAATATATAAATGAGGTTCGTGACCGAGACAGATTTTGGACACACTGTCAATTTAGGTTATTTTGTGATTTGAAAAATTAGTTTGTCTAAACTAATTGAATCATATAGATATGCCCAGGGCATATTGAACTTGGCCATTTAAGATGAATTGTCTTGTACTGATTTAATAGACTATTCATTCCTAGTATTCTATCACTTAATCCCTAGACTTGAGCAGGGATGAGGATTAGACATAGTGTACTTGATCTGCCAAAGGGTGAGGTCATTTGAGACCAATAGTCTCGGCAGGTTGGGTGCGCGTGTTTAGTTGCTTGGTGTGTTGTTGCTTGTTAAAAGGAAACCATGTACCGGTACGTCCGGGGTGATGGTGCTCCAGAGATGAGCTCGTTATGTTTATTATACTAAACCTAGCTGATGGACTTATGTCTGGTATAGTAAAAAGGTCGAATAGTACTAATATTGGATTATAAGAAGTTAATTAATTAATTTTTCAATAAATTAATAAATTAACGAGCACTATATCTTTGATGTGGGGAGATTAAAGAATAATTAATTTAGATGTTCCGGAAGCAATTCTGGTGTAGGATGGTAGTGCCATAATTAATCCATTAGTGGTATGATTAATTATGTAGTGGGTTAATTGATAAAATAGAATTAATTATTTAATTAATTATTCCTAAGGGTTAATTAAGTAATTAACAAAGTAAAATTATTTAATTAATTAATTAAGTCTTAAAGTTCAATTAGAATTAGAAAATCCTAGAGATTAGGAAATCTATTTGGATTTGGAAATCCTATTAGATTTGGAAACTAATTGGATTTAGAAACTAAGTAATAATCCTAAACCAATTAGGAATGCCAATCCTAAACCAACTTGGGGTCTCTCTTGTAACTCTATATATAAACAAGAGATTTGCAATTCACAATACACAATTCATTAGTTTTCAAGACAACAAAACTAGAGAGAGAAAAATCCTAGAGAGAGAATTAATATTTTCTCTCAAAGTCGGATTCTCCAACTCCGTGCGGCAACTCAATTCCCGAGGAAAGTCCAGCGTTCTTTTCTTCTTGAATCAGGTGGCGTGTGGGGGTTGAGTGGCGGCGCGTTAAGAGTTTCTCGGGTAGGCGGCAGCGTGTGGATTGCACGCGCAGGCGGCGGGTCAGAAGAATTTTTTTGACGAGCTTTTGTGGTGGATTGCTGATCGTTAGTTCGTTGGTTCGTTGCCCACACAACGTAGGAGCTGGTCTTGAGTCATACAAACGATCACCTAAGTACACGCTTCAAGAGGTAATTCTTAAACTCCCGCTTTAATTAGAAATTTATGATTGCATAGCAAATCGAACAAGTAGAAGCTAAGATCCAGCGCAATGTTATTTCAAGCAAGGATTGGAATAGCGATTGTGCTAGAGCTTAGGCCTAGTCAAGAGTTCTAATGTTTTACGCAGTCTTGCTTTTGAGGTGGAGGATTCTGTGAGCTCTCTATCCCGCCTATAAGTTATTTGTCCTTTGTAAATTTCCATGTGGCTCATTGTATAAATGCCGTAGTCAGTTCTATTTTCATCATCTTGCCAAACAAGACTTTTATATCGGATCTCGTATTGATTGACATCTCCAAATGTTGTTTCTGCTCTTGTTCCTCTTATTGTTTCAGCAAAATATAGCCTCTGCAATAATGTTGAGAATAATACATGTTATTGTTTGATTATTAATATAGAAGATTAAATTATTCATATTAGATGACATAAAGGATTCATATCAGACTAGTAATTTATTCATATTAAATTATAAAAGTATTCATATCAGATTACATATAGGTATCATAACAGAGCACATAGAGGATTCATTTCAAACCAGAAAATGATTCATATCAGATAATAAAGTTGTCAATATCAGACCTCATAAAGGAATCATATCAAATAGATAGAAAAAAATAAACAGCTACTTACAATCCTTTCAGGCATCTTTTTGTACAAAATCGGTCTTGAAGTTTTGTTGTTTAGGACTACTACGGTTTGAATGATTGCATTTATATAGGCAACATATAAATGACTCCTCTGAAGTATTGTAATGAACAGCTGCTCAAAAAATATTATTCACAAGTTAATATTGTTATATTTAATTCAATGAATAGAGGTATTCAAATTACTTACAAGTTTTGTACGGAATGTAACTTTGTTTTTGTTGGCACGACGCAGGTCATCAAAAAATTCTCTAGATACATTTTCAGAATTTTTTGGTCGAGCTTGATCTTATCAACCACTGGTGGTGGTGGATGTTGAGAAATTTTCTTAGTATTTTTCTTTAGTTCTCTCAACGTTGTCCTTTCTACTTGTTAAGATTGTCTCAATCCCACATCAGTAACTCACAACACTTGTGTTTAATATAAATAATTTAAGAGCCTCTCCACCCATTGTCAATTGTTTTGGGTGGATGCTCATATTGGATCAATAAATTTAATATGGTATCAGCGCGGGTTTGGGCCTGTTTGATTGACCAGGCGATATTTTCGGTTTGTTCGCCTATAGTTTGGGTCTGTTTATCTGATTCGGCAGTATATCCGGCTTGTTCACCCATAGTTTGGACCTGTTTGACTGACTTGACAGTATATCCAGTTTAAACCCAGAAAAAGTCCAAAGCGTGTTGTAGGTTAAAGGAGGGTGTTAAGATTGCCCCAATCCCACATCGGTAACTCACAACACTTGTGTCTAATATAAATAATCCAAGAGCCTCTCCATCTATTGCCAATTGGTTTTGGGTTGGATGCTAATGTTAGATCAATAAATTTAACACTTCTTCCAACCTCTGTTGAGCATGTTCCATATCTTGCACAACTCGAGTTTAACAAAATAATATTTGAATTCATATCAAATAAAAAAATGGTTCATATATTAATAAAAGATAGCTCATATGAAAAGAAATATGGATTTATATCTTACTGCAAATCTGCATGAGAGGAACATCATGGATGGATCATTGTGGTTCATATGCAACACTTATGCATTTAGTAAAGAAATCGATATGCATTTTTCTAGAAACATGGTCTTAAAGTCTTGCCTGTCTATTGCATAGTGGGAACTACCAGCGAAAAGTTGTTCACTGTATGTGATTGAAAAGTCATTATAATGTGTATTGGTAACATACTTTTTTTTTTTTTTTTTAGAATTTGAAATATGTACTTACTCGTTATCAATCCCTTTTTGCTTATCCTCATCCATAAATGCATAATATGTGAAGATTTTCTCTTTCCTCGAGATTGTCAGACGTGGTTTAGGGATAAGAGACAGAAAAATTAGATCTCAAAACTACAGGTATATCCATGTTCTTGTGCTTGATGTTTGGGGTTAAGATGACGTTCTCTTCTGCATTATCTGGCTCATTGTTTATCTTCCTACATATAAAGTTCATACCAATAAAAACTGTGTTTCGTCTCAATCAGAAAATGATATCATATCAATAAAAACTATGTATAATAAAGAGAGTTCATATCAATGAAAATTGTGTTTCATATCAATCAGAAAACGATATCAAATTACTTAAAATTGTGTTTACTTACTCTATAAGCTCCTTTATACTTTCTTCTGGTTGTATATATCGAATACATGTTTCATCATTTACCCTTTCAGTTGTTTTATATTAAATGTGTTAAAGTTAATATTTTTAGCATTTCTTGATGATAGTATGTAAATATATTTGCGTATTTTGCAAGTGTAATATAAAATTAGCTCCGTTTTATATGTTGTGAATGTCAAATTTGTAGCGTTTTCGCATACAAGAATGTAAGTATTGGTACGTTTTATATATAATGCATGTAAAATTTGAAGCGTTTGTGACATTTGAAATTTAACACTTGTGGCGTTTATTGCGTTATGCATCGTTAAAGTGTTGCATTTTTGCTATGACAAATTTAAATTTGTGTGCATTTTTTGTCTATGAGAATCGTTAAAGTGTTGCGTTTATACTATTACTTATGTAAATTTGAGTGTGTTTTTGTCAATGAAAATCCTTAAAGTGTTGTGTTTTAATTTATGTGTGTATTTATATACAGGATGACGATGATGAGTACGAGTAGGAGGATGAGGAGGTTTATCAGGAGCAGGAGGATGAACAGGAGGAAGAAAAGGATGATGAGGTGGAGGAGGTTCAGGGAGAGGCTGTTGAACTTCAGGTTGGAGCTGATTTGAGTGGTTATTTTCAGATTGATCAAGAGTTTCACACTATTATGCTGCTTTGAAACATTGCTAGAAAATAGCCAAACGTTTTAAGTTCCTCCTTACAAAGAGAGGGGGGCAATCAAGGCTTCGCCACATATTACTTTTCGTGCAAGCGATGGAGAGATCCATTGAAAGCCCATGTCCCAACCAAACGAAAGAATACCAGAAGGAACGGATGTAATTGCGCCTTCAGGTTGACTTTTAAGAAAATTGACTTGGGACATCACAAGGTGTATACAAATCCAGGAGCACCGTCAATGCACAATCAGTAGGTATTACATTATTCGCGTGCCATAGTAATGAATTTTTTTGATGTTTAGCATTTATGTATATTAATATGATACAAATTTCAGGTATAGTGCATCCATATGGGCATAGACAGCTAAGACATTTTACTAAAGATTCAAAGTCTGTTGCTGAATTTATGCTTAGGGTGCATGTGAAGTCAAAGTGTGTTTGGGAAGCTGTTAATAAACAGTTTCCCAATACCCAGGTACCAATCAAATCCATATAGAATTTGAAAAGAGATATGAAGACAGCTAGGTTGGAAGGTAGAAATATTGGGCAACAATTTTTGCACTTGGCTGAGTAGAAGTAGTATAATGTTAAGATTCTCAATGATGCAAACACTAATAAGATCACACGTGTCTTCTTTGCGCATCCAACATAAATTCAGATGTTTCACAGATGGTATTAGGTGGTCGTGATTGATTCAACGTACAAGACCAACAAGTACCAAATGCCCATCGTCGAGATGGTAGGTATGACTCCTACCAATAAGAATTTCAATATTGCATTTGCTATTGTTAGAAATGAGACAAAAGATACCTGAAAGATTATCTGCCCGTACCTAGTCAGAAACTCACTTTTGTGCTATGCATTCCAGAATCAGAATCTCTGGCCAGTCCTAGACGCTAGCACAATTCTATTCCAACCCTTTTGAAATAACATTGCACAGGATCTGAGTTCGCACTTATTCGATTTACCACGTAACAAAAATTTCTAATTAAAAGCGAAACTTTAGAAAAATACCTTTGAAGCATGCACTTAGGTGACTCTCTTGTATGCCTCAAGACTTTGATTTCACGTTGTGTGGGCAATGATTAAGAAACCAATTGATCAGCTAATCACCACAATCCACCTGCCAGAAAATTCCAGCACCGCTGCACCTGGCACGTACTATAAACGCACCACCCAGAGAGAGAAAAAGCTACACGAGCAACCAAATATTTGAAGGAAAATTCGGCAGCCCCAAAGCTTGTAAAATTTGAATTTTAGAGAGAGAATTTTCTCTCTTTAAGTTTTCTTGTCTTGAAAACTTATGAATTGTGTATCTTGAATAGCTAATCTCTTGTCTATATATAGAGTTACAAGAGAGACCCCAAGTTGGTTTAGGATTGGCCTTTCTACTGGGATTCTGTTTTCCTTCAATCCTGTTCCTGGACTGATACACATCCAACTGATACAGGGATTCACTTATCCCAATCCAGTTCCTGATATGATTCACAACCAACTGATACAAGGATCCACTTATCCCAAACTAGTTCCTGATATGATTCACAACCAACTGACATAAGGATTAATTAATTACTTAATTAATTAAATCTACCTTTGTCAACAACCAAATACATAATTAATCGTATCACTAACGGATTAATTATGGTACTACCATCCTACACCAGAATTGCTTCCGAAATAACTTAATTAAATTATATTCATAATCTCCCCACATCAACGATATAGTGCTCATTAATTTATTAATTTATTGATAGATTAATTAATCAACTTCTTTAATTCCGATACTAGTACCACTCGACCTTTTTACAATACCGGACATAAGTCCACCAGCTGGGTTTAGTATAATAAACATAACGAGCTCATCTCGGGAGCACCATCACCCCGGACGCACCGGTACATGGTTTCCTTTCGACAAGTAGCAGCACACCAAGCAACTAAATACGCGCACCTAACCTACCGAGATTATTGGCCACAATTGACCTCACCCTTTGGCAGATCAAAGTATCCTATGTCTAATCCTCATGCCCGCTCGAGTATAGGGATTAAGAGATAGAATACCAAGAATGATTTGTCTATTAAATCAGTACGAGACAAATCATTCTTAATGGTCTAGTTCAATACGCCCCGGACATATCTATATGATTC
This sequence comes from Knoxia roxburghii, assembly GCA_030378225.1. NCBI lineage: Eukaryota > Viridiplantae > Streptophyta > Magnoliopsida > Gentianales > Rubiaceae > Knoxia > Knoxia roxburghii. The sequence goes on along the minus strand of CM059415.1, from coordinate 19,528,106 downwards.
AATTAGTTTAGACAATCCAATTATCCAAATCACATAATAACCTAAACCGACAGTTTGTCCAAAGTTGTCTCGGTTACGAACCTCATTTATATATTATGTCTTTCAACCAATGATGAGATCTACTGTGTCACACAAGACACCTCATCATCTACTTACATAATATAAATGGACATATTATGCACAACAAGATATAACCAAAACATAAATCGGTATATTACTGGGAAAAAGTACAATTCAAGCATAGCTTATGTATTCAACTCCAACAATACCTACGATTGGGTGATGAGGAACTTGAGGTTTTTGCTGCCTGCTAGTTTGGTACCTAATGTGATTGTGACAGATAGGGAGCTGGGGTTATTGCATCCAATTAAGAATCATTTTCCAGCTTCACACCACTTGTTATGTTGGTGGCATATTGCGCGTGATGTCAATGCTTGGTTGGAAAAAAATGTTAGGAGAAGAAATAAAAACTTAGCATGTGATATCCATGAAAACTGATGGAAAAAAACTATTAAAGCCCCAACTGTAGAAGAGTATAACCTCTTATTGCAGTAGTTAAAGGTTAAATACTCTCTAATAGAGCCTTTGGCTGTTGATTATTTTGATACCACATGGCTCATTCACAAGGAAAAATTTGTTCGGACTTGGACAAATCAATTTCTCCACTTTGGGAATACTGCCACTAACAGGGTTGAGGCTTCTCATGCTGCAATGAAAGATTGGCTGAATTCTTCCTCCATTTCTCTTGATACTTTGTTCACTAAGATCGACTCTCATCTCAACCACCTGTACCCTCACATTGGGTGAGTTTAATTATTTAATTGTTTACGTATTTGAATTCACTATAGTAATATTTAATTACAATTAATTAATTGTTTATTTAATTGATTTTACTCTTATAATATTTAATATTAATTTTTTATTTGCTGTAATTTCACACAATAACAATGAATCGCTTGAGTATTCAATTTTCACGACTCAAACTAGTATGCAGGGATTTGCATGCTGTTATTTGAACAAGTATGTGTCACACCATTGTTTGAAGTTGGTGAGGAAAGAAGTTCGAAGGAAGAATAAGTTGGTCGGTGTCATCCTTGAGCAATGTGGATGCGTTGCCAAGGTGACACGTGGGATTCCGTATACTTGTGACATATTCAAAGCACAGTCATCGACGGACTATCCCCTACTCCCATGCGTACATGAGTTCTGGAAGAGGTTGACCATTGTACCATCTCAGGGGGATTTGAATTACATTGTTGAGGACATCAGGTACTTTTAATATATGTGTTTCAATAATGAAAACTTGATTTCATCTATATTAATGTTTATAAATTATTTACATTTATTATATTTTCTTTTTAAGGTATTTCCACGAGACTTTCGTTCCTAGAGTCTCAACCAGTTTGTCCTTTTTGGTCCGTCTGTTAAATAGGGCGTATGTAGATGAGATACACCCTAATAGGTCTAGTGTTGGAGAGCCAGGTGTTTCAGGGCCGTAAAGGGGGCAGCCACCGAATAGATTACACCATTCACTAATGCGCGAGTGGAGTGCACGAGATAGAGAGACACGTGGACAACGTGGTAGGGGTCGTTCAAATTCAGCCGGGCGCTCAACTGGTCTCTCATCCAATAACGAGACAGGCTCAGATGGTCATTCTCCGCTACGTAAAGGTAAATATGCATTTTGTTATCTTAAATTACATTAGTGCAGTTGCATATTACTTTTTTTGTATATTTAAATTTTGCAGTTATGTTTATTACTATTAAATTAATTGTCAGGTTTTGGAGCAGTTGTTCCTTGCGTGCCTGATTTTTTTCAGCCTTACTGTACTGGCTGGTCGGACGTCATTGGGGATGGCCATTGTGGTTTTCGAGTCATTTTTACTTATCGTTTTGGCCACGAGAAATATTAGAAATTGCTTGCAAAGCATTGACTGGAGAGATTATGAGCCATCCGGACAGGTATCGAGGTGTATTTGAATCTTTGGAGACAATGCCTAATGATGGTGATCACATAGTTGTGGTACTTAGGCGAATAAGTTTTGAAGGTACAGATTGTGGTGAGGGGTATTGGATGGCTACACCTACTGATTTGTTTTCCCTCACCACTTATACAAATGCACTGATAATCCATCTCAGCAAAACTCGACCTAATGCAAATTATTCTGTATTACCTTTGTATGCCTCAGGTGGCGACGCACAACCTGACAGGGTGATAGCATTCGCCCATGTAAATGGGAATCATTATGTACATGCAGATGTGGTGGATGATTGCCCTATCTCATCGTTGAGCTTTGTTTGGCAACATCAGTGTCGTGCTGAAACTGTGGGAGATTGGTCAAACAATTTGAATGTGAGGTATGAGCAATGGCTTAGGCTTCGTGATGGCTAGGAACTACATGGTTATGTGACATATTGGTTATTATTCATATTATTGTACTAATTTTAATTTTATTTGATGTTGTGAACTAATTTGCCATTTACTTGAACTAATGTACTAACTTTAAATTCATTTGATGTTGTGAACTAAGTTGATTATGTAGTAATGTAATAGGATTGGTTGTGATATAATAGTAAATAGGAATATATACAACCTAACATAAAACACAACAATGAATAACATACAATCCAATCCACAAACATATATCCAAAATAAAATGCATATCCAGTATGATCAGAATCAGATATACAGTACAAAACAACCAATCAAACAGACTGGTCAAACTCCTCATCGATATTAGCAGTGCCAGAAGCAAACTCAGTGTACAGGTCTGGTACTCGCTCCCTCACCGCATCAAGCAAAGCGTGGTGATGTTATCCATATCGACTCATCCACTACAAATATTTAAGCAACAAAATTAAAGTTTAATTAATTGAATTTCACAAATTTAAATTAAATAGTAACAAATATTTACAAACTCTGATGTGGCCCGACGAGGTCTAGATGGCTCTGTATCATCCTGGGGACCAACTGGGAGGATGTGCGGACGTTATCGCTCTCTGAACCACTGGAGGTAGCCATCCACACACGCACTATGGGGAACGGCCCCACCTGTAGGCTGCTGGCCTATAAGCAATATCCCGGTAGACGTCGTCCCAAACTCCTCCCACCCTGACTCTACGTACTCCACTACGTGTCTAACCATGTATGGCCTCCCAGTGTAGCTTCGGTAAGTAACCCTGCCAGGACCCAAGAAACGAACGGGCATCCAATGTACATATCCGAGCTGGCGCACACACCTATCTGGCATGTATGGCTCAATGTAATCCATGTACGCAATCAGACCTCGGTACAGGGTCCTCGGAGTCCTCGTTATAGCATCGCGACCGTATGGCATCCTGGTAACCTATAAACATAATTTGAAATTACTTAAAAAAAAACCATATGAAGCATATATTAAACAAAATGATAATATTTATATTTTAAAAATAGTTACTTACCATATCATCGGTCATATCGTCAAGCGCATGTCTAATAAAGGTCAACCGCTACTCTGTATCGCGGTGGGTGTCGACTGCACACCTCAATAAACGAGCCTGTGAACCATGCAATGGGAGAGGCATCGGGTGGGGTCTGAAATCTGGGAAGTGCTCGTATATCCATGACTGTAGCAAAGTCATGCACCCAACCATGCTCTTTATCTCATGTTTACTAGCACAACCTAAGTGATAGTACAGATATGCCAGTGTCACTATGCCCCCTCCTGTCCCACCTGATCCATCCCTTCATCACTTGCACTATAGGGGCTGGCATAAACTTATTGGAACTCTTGTCTGTAAACAGACAAGTCCCAATAAGACTCCACACAATAGCAGCCACATCGGAATCGTCCCTGGCACGCTCCATACACCTCTCGATCACTCTCTGTGTCGAAAAACCACCATTGGTGTACAACTCCTTCTCCAGACGCTCCTCTGAAGGAATCTCAAGCAAACCCCTGGACCAAGAAAGTATGGTGGATGACGGTGTCACCTCAGTGATCAAGCAACCATCTACGGGGATACGCAGAATCTCCCACACATCGTGCAGTAAGATGGTCATCTCTCAGAATGGCATGTGGAATGAATTGGTGTCCGGCTGCCACCTCTCTATAAAAGCATTGATGAGAGGCTCATCAATGCTCCTATGCATAATGCGGGGAAGGTGTCCAAGCCCCGTTTGGCTCAAAATCTGTGCACCCTCGGCTGTCATGGATGCAATCCACCGCTCAAACAAATCATACATACTACCCCTATTGTGGCACCTAAGATAGTATCTGGTTGGCTTGCCCTCCTGCCAATACCTAGATATCACGTGCCCTAAAAAGCTAGGGATCAAACTATTATCTATAGGGACCCCAGTAACAACCTCTGTAACCAACCAACTCCTGTCATCCTTAATGCGCTTCCTAGGATGAACTAAATTTACAAAATATAAAACTCATAAAAATATATATACAAAATAACTAATTTAAAAAATAACAAATTAAATAAATAATCAAATTAAATAACAACTTTAAAATTAAATAAATAAACAAAATCGCTAATTAAATAAATAAAAAAATTAAATAATCAATTATCAAATTAAAATCAATTAAGAAATTAAATCAATTAAAATAATAACTTTAATATTAAATAAATAAAAAAATCACTAATTAATTCAATAAACAATTAAATAAGTAATTAAATCAAATAATCAATAAAATAATATTAATTAAATAAATAAAATCACTAATTAATTTAATAAATAATTAAATAAGCAACTAAATAAAATAATCAATAAAATAACAACTTTAATATGAGTAAATAAACAAAATCACTAATTAACTCAATAAGCAATTAACAAATTAAATCAAATATTAAATTCAATAAAATAATTAATCAAAATTAAATAACTAAATAAATCAATATTTAAATTCATTTATCGTAATCGAGCATGTACCTATAGCAGGATCGACCTGCTCAAACTGTCCATCGTCTGGATTCCTATAACGGATGCTCCTCTCAACGTGTGGGTGAGCAGGGTCACCTCCATACGTATCCCCCTCACCCTGATCATCGTGTGGGTGAGCACTCTCCCTCACCTCCTCCTGCTGCGGCTGCTCCTCCTCCTCCTGTAACTCATGAGACTCTTCATCACTATCATCAGTATCATCGGAATCAAAAGTATCATAATACTGTTCATCCCTCAACTGAAATGAGGAGTCCACTATCCCTTCATCTCCATCGCCACCTCCTCGACCTCCATCTCCATCGCCACCTCCTCGACCTCCACCTCTACCTCCACATCCTCTTACCTCCACTTCCTCGCCCTCCATCTCCAATAATGATACCGTTGCCTGTCCCTTGGCCTCCACGAAAACCTCCGTCTGTCCCTCTACATCCTCTCCTCACTGGTACCTTCTGTCTTCTAGCAGAAAATGTGAGACGCTGTCTATCCACGGGCGGCTTTAACTTAGCGCCACCCTAAAAACATTTAAACATAAACATTTATACTATAAACATATTATGTGAAATTAAAAATACAAATAGAAGTGAAATTCACAGAAAATTAGAAAACACACCATTTAAATGTTTGGAAATAAGTAAAACGCTTGGCTTTAATGTTTGACCGAACCAAAAACGCAACTGAGAAACGTTTCTCATTCGGTCAAACGTGTAAACAGAGCGTTTGACTTAACCAAAACCGCAAAAGTGATACATTTTGGTTTTAGCAAAACGTCATGGCACGACATTTTGTTTAATCCAAATGCTACGAAAATGCGTTTCGTTAAACCCATAACATACCACTTTTGCATTTTCATTTTGTCTAAACGCACACTATAATGTTTAAGGGATATCAAAACGCGACATATAACGTTTGTACACTGAAGAAACGCATCAAAACTGCTACTTCTGACATATCTATCGCATATCGACAGCGTTTCTTGCATAATAAATCGCTAATTCGGTACGTTTTTTATAAGGAAAAAACTTGCGCAAAAAATTTGGCGAACTAAAGAATTTTTACCTGGTTTATCATTGGACCTTTTCCCGCGCTATGTCTTTGCGATGATTCGCCTCCTCCTTTGCCCATTTCGTGCATTTTTTGCCAAAAAATCATTTGAAAATCGCGTTAATGGCCTTCGGTTGCTAAACAACTTTCGGAAAATTTTTTGGAGAATATGAAAAGTGATGTGTTTTGCTCATTTTCTTAGTTTTTAGACTGAAATAGTAAAAAAGTACCATTTTAACGAGTGAACCATGATGAAAATGCACCATTTTAACGAGCAAGCCAGGGCGAAAATGCTTCGTTTTAACGTTTGCTCATAGTTGGAATCGTAAAAGTGTTGCATTTTGTTTTCAATAAATTTGATGTTTTTAACGTTTTATGTATGTTGAAATGTCATCGGCTATAGTTTTTGTATGTTACAAACATTTTTTTAGCGTTTTTGTACATGACAAAAATGCAATTTCATTACGTTTTTATCGCCGTTTTGGTGAATTTCTAAATTTTCTGTTCAAAAGGCCCTTTTCGTCATTTCAAAAATTTTTGATTTTTTTTTGTGATAAAAATAGAAATTTAGTTATACAAATAGCAATCCAGGATTCATATTAGACCTCAAAAGATGTCAGTCATATCAGGTTACATATTATAGAAAATAATATAAACAGTAGTTATTATATATCAAGAAGAATACAAATTCATATCAGACTATTCAAGTTATTATATCATAAAACATGATGATTCATATCAAGCTATAGGAGAAAATAAAAATAACTTACAAGTAAATAGGAAAGTACTAAAAGGAATATAACTTACAATTAAGAAAGTAAATGATCCACAATAGATTGTAGTCCTTGTGCCATCTAGTCAAAAATATTTTCCATGTGAATCCAATAAGGTTCTGATTGTGTAGTTGCACCAATTGAGCTACCTGATATTTTCCATGGTGTTCAAGGACTTTAACGGACGATATCTGATGTTGTCCCTCACATAATTGTTCAGGAAGCTGCTGACAAGGTAGATAAGGAAATCTTGGATGAAGTAAATATCGTGGTACTCTCTGTTGTTGAGAATGTAATCCTAAAGCTGTTTTGTTGTAGGTCTAACTTGTCTTCCATTCCTTGTATTGAACTGTTAAAGAGTTTGTTGGTATGATTCTTCATTTTTTTTTTTCTCCTGTTTCACACTCTTCCACTTGAACTGGTCCTCTTGGGAAGCCCAGAACCAATTGCACATCTTGTTCATCAAATTGGATGAAATCATCCTGGAGTTGTAGCCTTAACTTGAGGGGGTTGAGGTTGGTAAGGAGGTATTCTCCCAATTTGTTTGGCAAACTATTGTACCTCATGCCAAGAATGCTACCAAATCCAATATCTCTAATAGCATCTGCTTATCTTGCTGTCAATTTTGAAACCAAATTGCTTAAACCTTTTAGAGAAGTATGGCTTAAGAATCTTCTGGTTTTCCCATCAGTTAGTTTCTCCATTTCTGTTTCCATTTCCTCCACTTTTGTTTCCACAACCTCCTTCTTTCCTTTTTTCCTCACTGGTTCGTTTTGGAAACAAACTTATTTTCTTTCTCCTTTTTTGGTTGTGTTTCACAACAATTTTCTTTTCCTTATTTTTTTCTTCTTTTGCTTTTTCCCATTCCTTTTCCTTTTTTCTTTCTTTTTCTGCTCTTTCTCATCATTTCCCTTATTTTCTTTCTTCTTTTTTCCTTTTTTCATCCATTTATTTCTTTACCTTCTTCACTGGTTGAAGTATTTCCTTCTTTTTCTTCGTTGCTGGTACTTTTTGCCTCTTTGGCTTGCTTTGCGAAGGCTGATCTTCTTGTTCTTTTCTTTTGTCTCCCAAATTAACTTTGTATGTATGGATTAGTTCATCACTCTCTATTTCAAAATTTGAAGCATCATCCCCTCTGTATTCTACAATCTGCGTGTTGTTATCAGCCATTTTTTTTTTTTTTTGTTTCCTGATATTTTATCAGTGAAAGAGGTTCATATCAGTAAGAGTATAAGGTTCATATTAGAGGACAAAATATATCATACAAGACAATATAAGGATTCATATCGTACCACATAATAGATATAACCATAAAGCAGAGAATATATTCATATCCGACAATGAAGGATTCACATGAAATGACAAAATATATCATATCAGACAACATAAGGATTCATATCATACCACATAACATATCTACTCAGGAAGCAGAGAATATATTCATTTTGGAAGTATTCATATCATAGTACAGAAGATATCATATAATATGAAATAACATACCTAATATGAGAATAAGAAATATATAATAAGAGCATACAACGATTCTTATAAGAGCACTGAAGATATCATATCATACAACAAAAGGTTTCATATCATGAAAGTACTATAAATAAAAATTAATAGATGTTTATTTCAAAAAATTTAGGTTTTTGTACTAGATAAAAGAAAAAAGGATGGCTTCGTATCAGAAAAAACAAGAAGTTTGCATCAACAAAATCATATAAGAGAATATAGAATTTCATATAAAAAAAATATACAAATGGAGTTTTACAAAAATATCAAAATGTCTCACTTGAGGTGGCAGAATGTTGATGTTTTGAATGCGAAGGAGTAGTCTTCATTGGAAGTTCACAGTTTTTTTTCGGATTTGGAGTGGTTTTATAATCTCCTACAATTGATTGGTTGAATGCTTCGTGCGGGTGGTTTTTTACTATTTCGTGGCGGAAGTTATGCGATGATTGGGGAACGTTGATGCATTGTAACTATCGTTGTAGTAGATTGAATGCAAATGGAAGTTAGTGCTAGGACGTGGGTGATGGATTGAAACCGTTCTGATGATGAAATGCAAAATGACGACAATAGAGGAAGAAAAAGCTACATAACGAGGGTAAAGAGAAGAAGGAGGGTAAGGGTTTCACTTAAAACATAGCACGAACACACGCACGAAAAAAAAAAAAAAAAAGTGATTTTTGTTTCTTTGTCAATAGGAACAGCCCAATCCGTAAATGGTAGTCAAAATACTGCATTGTAGAATAATTTATTGACAAATGACAAAATTATACTAGTTAGAGGGAAAAATAATAGGCATTAAGGGGACCCACAATACTAAATGATTATAAACTCTATACAATAGGCTATCTTGCATAATAGTCCATGAACTATAAGAATTCATTCAAAACTTATCACAAATTTAGCCTTTATTTTAATTTGATGATTAGACATTGTAAACTCAAATTTCTTTCTATTCATTGTTTATCTTTTATATTGTTAATTTTATTCTTCTTTTGTATCCTATTTTAATTTACTCTTATTTATTATTTATTTCATAATACATTTAGATAGTCATGGCTTATCTTAAAAAGAAATTAACTTTAAAATTTGCCAATTTTTTACACAACCTAATTCATTCATTTAGGATGTGTTGTTTATTTTCAGGTAGGGACTTGCTATTTGTATCACAAATTTGCTATTCGTATCACAAAAAAAAAATAAAAATAATTATAAAATGACCAAAAGGCCCTTATGAACAAAATTTTTGAAAAATTGACAAAGTTTTTGTAAAAAAAGTCATAAAAATGCGTTTGCGTCTCAATAAAAAATGCATAGAAAAACATTTTTGACGTTTTAAATTTAGCTATGATGACATTTCAAATAATAGACAACGCTAAATCTGTGCGATTCTTTTAATAAAAACGCAATACTTTAACGATTAATCCGTCGTTAAAACGTTAAAATTGGATGTTTCCACCATAGTTCGCTCATTAAAATGGTATGTTTGTATTGGTATTGTATCGTTAAAATGTTGCATTTCAACCATGGTTCACTTGTAAAAATGGTGTGTTTTTGATATGTACACATGTCTAAAAACGTTTACATACATTCAAGTGAAAAGTAGAAAAAAATGTGACGTCAAATATAGCACTTGACTACAAAACAACTTTCCAAAAACCAAATCAAAACAAATTCTTAACTAAAAAAACATTAGGGCTATCATTTTGTTGATGTCGAAAGAAGATATAGCACGAGAAACATCACGATATGGTAAGTTTTCGAATCGTAAAGTAATTTTTTTCTTGGAAAAATGTAGTATGAAACACGCAAAAATGACGATTAGGAAGCATATAAACGCTGCACTTTTGCTATTGTACCATGGTTGAATCGTTTTTTTGCTGCGTTAAAAACAATTATTATATAAAAATTGTTGCATTTTTTAATTATGTTATGTAAAAAGTGATGCATTTTTTATATGTATTATATGAAAAGTCCTGCGTTTTTATGTACTGATCATAAATCTTCAGCATTTTTAGGTTCAAAAACTAAATCTTACTGCGTTTATTGTGTAAGGAATCGTGGAAATGATGCGTTTTATTTATAAATTATGTAAAATATATTGCATTTTTTTATTGTATGAATCGTAAATGTGCCGTGTTTTTGGTAGAAATAATTGTAAGAATTCCTTTTTTTTTTTTTGATAATGGTTAAAATGTTTCATTTATACTGTTGCGTATGTAATTTTGCCTATTTTTGTGTATAATTGAATATTAAAAGTGTTTAGTTTTAATTTTTGTGTGTACTTACATACAGGATGACGAGGATGAGTACGATTATGAGGAGGTTTATGAGGATGAAGAGGATGAGGATGATGAAGAGTCGGATGAAGATGACAATGAGGCAGATCATGCTCAAGAAGAGGCGGTGGAACTTGAATCTGGCGCAGATTTGAGTGGATATTTTAAGATTGACAGAGAGTTTTGCACTATTAGTAAAGCTTTGAAATATTTCCAAAAAATAAGAGGCTGAAGGTCCTCATTACAAAGAGGGGGGGTAATCAAGGCTTTGCCACGTACTACTTTTCATGTAAGCGATGGAGAGATCCTGCTAAAGCCCCTCTCCCAACCAGACGGAAGAATACAAGAAGGAGCGGCACGAAATGCCCCTTCAGGTTGACCTGTAAGAGAATTAACCTGGGACGTCACAAGGTTTATACAAATCCATGAGCAGTGTCAACTCACAATCACACTGATATTACATTATTTGCGCATAATAGTAATTAAGTTTATTGATGTTTAGTATTTATGAATTATTAATGTAATTAAATGGGATTTACAGGTATAATGCATCCATATGGGCACAGACAGTTGAGCCATTTTACAAAATAGTCAAAGGCTGTTGCTGAATTTATGCTGGGGGCGAATGTGAAGCCAAAGTGTGTTTGGGAAGCTGTTAATAAACAGTTTCCTGATTCCCAAGTACCAATCAAATCAGTGTACAATTTGAAAGGAGAGATGAAGACAGCTGGGTTGGCAGGTAGAAATATTGGGCATCAATTTATGCATTTGGCTGAGGAGAAACAGTATTATGTCAAGATTCTGAAGGATGCGAACACTGATGAGATCACACATGTCTTCTTTGCACATCCAACCTCAATTCAGATGTTTCACAGATGGTATTGGGTGGTGGGGATTAATTCTACCTACAAGACCAACAAGTACCAAATGCCTGTCGTCGAGATGGTAGGTATGACTCCTACAAATAAGAATTTCAATATTGCATTTGCTATTGTTAGAAATGAGACAAAGGATACATACGATTGGGTGATGAGGAACTTGAGATTTTTGCTGCCGGCTAGTTTAGTACCTAGTGTGATTGTGATAGATAGGGAGTTGGGTTTGTTACAGCCAATTAAGGATCATTTTCCCGCTTCACATCACTTGTTATATTTGTGGCATATTGGCCGTGATGTCAATGCGTGGTTGGAAAAAAATGTTGGGAGAAGAAACAAAAACTTAGCATGTGATATCCATGAAAACTGGTGGAAGAAAATTATTAAGGCTCCGACTGTAGAGGAGTTTAACCGTTTATTGCAGAATTTCAAGGTTAAGTACTCTCTAATTGAGCCTTTGGCTGTTGATTATTTTGAGACTACATGGCTCATTCACAAGGAGAAATTTGTTCGTGCTTGGACAAATTAATTTCTCCACTTTGGTAATACTTCCACTAAAAGAGTAGAGGCTTCGCATGCTGCTATGAAAGATTGGCTGAATTCTTCTACCAATTCTCTTGACACTTTGTTCACAAAGATCGACTCCCATCTCAGCCACTTGTACCCTCACATCGGGTTAGTTTAATTATTTAATTGTTTAAGTTATTATTTCATTATTAGTTCATTTCATTCAATTTTAGTATAATACTATTTATTATGAATGTTTTATTTCATTTCATTTTACTTCACACTATAACAGAGGCTCGCTTGAGGCTTCCATTTCCACGACTCAAACAAGTATGTAGGGATTTTCATACTGTTATTTGAATAAGTATGTGTCCCACCATTGTTTGAAATTGGTGAGGAAAGAAGTTTGAAGAAAGAATAAGTTGGCCGGCACAGTAATCGAGCAATGTGGCTGTGTGCCCAAGGTGACACGTGGGATTCCCTGTGCTTGTGACATATTCAAGGCCCAGTCATTGTCTGAGTATCCCCTACTCCCACATGTACATGAGTTTTGGAAGAGGTTGACCATTGTGCCATCACAGGGGGATTCGAATTACATTGATGAGGACATCAGGTACATTTTAAATATATGAACTTTAATAATAGTCATTTGCTATCACATTTAAAGTATGTTACATTTAATATATTTATTTGTTAAGGTATTTCAACGAGACTGTCACCCTACAGTCTCTACCAGTTCGTCTTTTTTGGCCCGTCTGTTGAATAGGGCGTATGTAGAGGAGATGTACCCTGACATGGCCAGTGTTGGAGAGCCAGATGTGTCGGGTCCCCAAAGGGGGCGTCCACCAAGTAGATTACATCATTCTGTGATGCGCGAGTGGAGCTCAAGAAAGAGAGCGACACGTGGCCGACGTGGGAGGTGTCATTCAGGTTCATCCGGCCGATCGACTGGTCGCTCACACCGCATTCATACAGGCTCCGATGGTCATTCTCCATTACGTACAGGTAAATAAGCATTTTTGTTATGTCTAATTACAATTTTGTAGTTGCATTTTTTAAAAAATATTTTGCGGTCGTGTATATACATTGTGCAGTTAAGTTTATTCCAATGAAATAAAAATACTTGACAGGTTTTCGTGGAGACATTCATTGTGTGCCAGCATTTTTTCAGCCTTACTGTACAGGCTGGTCAGATGTCATTGGAGATGGCCATTGTGGTTTCCGAGTCAGTGCTACTTATCTATTTGGCCACGAGAAATATTGGAGATTAGCTTGCAGATCACTGAGTGGAGAGATTACGAGCCATCCGAACAGGTATCGGGGTGTATTCGAAGCTTTGGAGTTGAGGCCCCCTGATGGTGATCACGTGTCTATGGTACATAGGCGAGTAAGTTTTGAAGGCATAGACTGTGGTGAGTAGCATTGGATGGCTACACCTATGGATTTGTTCTCTCTCGCCACTTATGCAAATGCACTGGTAATACATTTGAGCGGAACTCATCCAAATGGAAATTATTCTGTATTACCTTTGTATTCCTCCAGTGCCGAGACACAACCTGAAAGGGTTATGGCGCTTGCCCATGTAAATAGGAACCATTACGTACGTGTAGATGTGGTCGATGAGTGCCCTATCCCACCGTTGAGCTTTGTTTGGCAACATCAGCGTCATGCTGAAAGTGTGGGAGATTGGCCACGAAATTTGGAAGCTAGATTTAATGCTTAGACTGCACTACGTGATGGCTAGAATCTATATTGTTATGTGAAATATGTTGTATTATTCATATCATTGTAGTAAAATTTTTAACTTCTTTTTTTTTTTTTTTTTTTAAGTTAGTTGCTGTTCTTCAACAAAATTTGTATTATTCTTTTGGGACGTGGAATGTTCAAATATATAATAAATTATATGTGTGAAGAATACAAAACAATATATGGATGAAATATAGAATAAAATAGATGGATCAAATATAGAATCAAATATATGAATCAAATATACAATACAATATATGGATCAATTATACAATAATAATCAACTATCATATAGAAACAAAGTATGAACGTATAATAAATAATAAACAACAATTATATAGATCGGTCGAACTCATCCTCTAAGACTGCAGTTCCAGGTGCGAACTTCGCGTACAAATCTGGTGCTCGCTCCCGCACTGCATCTAATAATGCATGATAATGCTGTCCAAACCGACCCATCCACTACAAATATTTAAACAATATATTACAGTCAACTAAATTGAATTGAATTTAATAAAAATAAATAATTTAAAAATTAAAATAAATACTTACAAACTCTGAGGCGGCACGACGGGGTCAACGTGGCTCTATAACAGCTTGAGGATCGACAGGAAGGACTCGCGGACATGAACGCTCTCGGAACCACTGTAAATACCCGTCCACGCACGCACTTCGAGGAACAGCCCCACCGATCTGCTGCCTCCCTATGAGGGAAATCCCCGTGGATGTCGTCCCGAACTCCTCCCAAGATGACTCGGCATACTCCACGGCATGTCTGATCACATCTGGCCTCCCAGTGTAGCCGTGGTAAGTATCCCTGCCGGGACGGATGAATCGAGCTGGCATCCACTGAACATATCCAAGCTAGCGGATGCATCGGTCGAGCATGTACGGCTCAATATGATCCCTGTAAGGAATAAGTCCTCGGTACAGGGTCCTCGGCGTTCTCGCTATGGCGTCGCGACCGTATGGCATCCAGGTAACCTTTGAAAATTATTTAAAATTACTTAAATAATAAACTATATAAAACTTATATTAAACCAAAATATAATTTTTATATTTACTAAATATTTACTAACCATGTCCGCGGTCATCTCGTCCAGCGCAAGGCGTATGGAGCTCAGGCGCTGCTCTGCACCACGGTGGCTGTCGATGGCCCACCTCGCCGCACACGCCTGTGTGCCATGCAATGGAAGGGGCATCGGATGGGGTCTAAAATCTGGGAAGTGCTCGTAAATCCATGACTGTAATAGAGTCATGCATCCAGCGAAGCTCTGTGTCCCGTGGCGACTCGCGCACCCTAGATGGTGGTACAGCAATGCAAGTGTTGATGTACCCCATGCCTCCTGTCCAACCTGATCCATCCCCTTCCTAACCTGTACAACAGGGGGTCGCATAAACTTATTGGAACTCTTGTCTGTAAACAGACAAGTCCCAATAAGACTCCATACAAGAGCGGCCACATCTGAATCGTCCCTGGCCCGCTGTATACACCTCTCGATCACCCGCTGCATAGAAAATCCACCAGTCTTGTACAAATCACCGTCTAGTCGCTCCTCTGGAGGAATCTCTAGTAAACCCCTAGACCATGATAGCATGGTGGAAGAAAGTGTAACCTCAGTGATAAGTCGACCATCTACGGGAATCCTCAAAATCTCCCACACATCGTGTAGGAGGATGGTCATCTCTCCAAAGGGGAGGTGGAACGAATTCGTATCCGGCTGCCACCTCTTCAAAAACGCATTGATGAGAGGCTCATCAATGATCCGGTGTATAATGCGGGGCAAGTGTCCAAGTCCCGTCCCGCTCAAAATCTCTGCACCCTCGACCGTCATGGATGCAATCCACCTCTCGAACATATCATACATGCTACCCCTATTGTGGCATCTAAGGTGGTATCTGGTAGGCACCCCCGCCTGCCAATACCTAGATACCACATGTCCTAAGAAACTAGGGATCAAACTATCATCTAACCAAACTACCACATGTCCTCAACGGGCCATGTAACTAACCAACTCTGATCCTGCTTCACGCGCTTCCTAGGATGAACTAAATTGATAAAATATAAAACTCATATAAATAAATATATAAATTAAATAAACAACTTAAAATAAACAAGTAAATAACAAATTAATTCAATTTAAAATTAAATCAATTAATTCAATGTAGTTGTCCAGGATGTGGTGATACGTGTTTGTTGGAAGTGTTGATTGTTGATTCTGTGCTTGGTGCTAGGTGTTTTTGAAATTTGTTCTTTTTTTTTTTTTTTTTGAACGTGATAATAGGTGTTTTTGGACGTTTTGATAGTTAATGTAAACAACTTAAAATAAACAAGTAAATAACAAACTAATCCAATTTAAAATTAAATCAATTAATTCAATGTAGTTGTCCAGGATGTGGTGATAAGTGTTTGTTGGAAGTGTTGATTGTTGATTCTGTGCGTGGTGCTAGGTATTTTTTTGGACGTTTTGCTAGTTAATGCAATTAATAATCTAAATCAATTAAAATAAATAACTACAAAAATAAATTAATGTAATTAACAAATAAGTAAAATAAGCACATACATAAGTAATTAAAATAAATAATGAACTATATAAAAAACACACAACTAAGTCAATCAATACACAAATTTTATCAACAATTAAATTAAAACAAATAATTATTATAAATAATTATGTAAATAAATTGAAAAATGTACCTGAAGCTAGATCGACCTCCTCGAACTGTACGTCGCCCAGATTCCTATACCGGACGGTCCTCTCAGCGTGTGGGTGAGAAGGGTCACCTCCGTATGTATCCCCCTCACCCTGCTCATCGAGTGGGCGTCCACTCCCACTGGCCTCCTCCTGCCGCAGCTGCTCCTCATCCTCCTCACGGTGCGGCTGCTCCTCCTCCTCCTATAGCCTAATAGACTCGTCCTCACTATCATCAGTGTCATCGGAATCAGTAGTATCATAATACTCATCCCTCAACTGAAATAAGGAGTCATCGCCACCTCCACCTCCTCTACCACCTCCAACGCCACCTCCACCTCCTCGTCTACCACCTCTTCGTCCACCACCACCTCGTCCTCCACCTCCACCTCCTCGCCCTCCCTCAGAAATAACAATACCTCCTCCACCACGACCTCCACCGGTCCCTCTACCTCCTCCTCTCCTAACAGGTACCTTCTGCCTTCTAGCAGAAGCTATGGGACGCTGCCTATCTACTTGCGGCTTTAACTTTTCGCCACCCCAAATAAATAAATAAAAATAAGCTATTATATTGTAAACTTCAAATGTGGAAGTAAATTTAATTAAATGGGTACAAATTGTATAAACCACACTAAGAAACGCAACCTATTAACGTTTTCACTACTAAGAAACGCATTAAATTAATTTTTCTGTCAACGTCAAACGCTATTACTCAGCGTTTGACCTAATCATAAACGCTGAGCAATAGCGTTTTCAAACTACCAAAACGCCATCGGCTGGCATTTGTGGCAGGAGAAAACGCCACTGATTGCGTTTTCCATAGGCCTAAAAATCAGACATTCACGGTCATTGCCACCAAAATCCCTACAAAACTACGTTTCTACAAACCTGAAACGCACCAAAACAGCGATATCTAACATAATTAACGCAAAACAGCAGTGATTCATGCAACTAAAAATGCAAAAACGGGACGATTATACGCAGAAAAGCAGAAAAAACAAAAAATTGCCGAACCAAACTATTTTTACCTTGTTTATCATTAGACCTTTGCCCGCGCCGTGTCTTTGTGATGATTCGCCATCTCCTCCGTCCATTTCTACGTTTTTTGCCGTCAAAACCTAACTAAAATCGTGTTTTGAAAGAATAATTTCCCGAAACTATCGCAACAATGATGCGTTTTCATCGTTTAACTGATTTTTAGATTGTGATAGTCAGAAACGTGTCATTTTAACGAGCGAACCATGGACTAAACGCACTATTTTAACGAGCGACCCATGATTGAAACGCTGAGGTTTGACGTTTTGTTTTGCCAGGAAACGTTATATTGAGACGTTTGGAGTTATTACTATCGTAACGTTTTAACGTTTTTGATCTTCCAAAACGTCATCGGCATTATATTTTGCATGTTACAAACATTATTGTCTGCGTTTCCGAACATGGTCAAAACGCAATTTAGTTGCGTTTTTGTCCAATACTTAGCAATTTCTAACATTTTTCATTCATAAGAGCCTTTTGGTCATTTTATTATTTTTTTATTTTTTTATGATACAAATAGCAATTTAATTATACAAATAGCAATCCAATTTCAGGTATCAAAGCCAAACTAAGTGCATTAGAGAGTAATGATAAAACGTGTGGAGGACACAGAAATCATCCAAAATCCATCATCAAACCTCTGAAAGCCAAAAATGCATCACAATGCATGATTCACAAGTGAATTTACAAATACATTAATCACAAACAACTAAAAATGTCTGTTCTCACAAATCGAGTCCTCAAATTCCAGCAAAGCTGTTTCTGACTATGCTTACATGATTTACATAGCTCTGGCAGGAGACTTATGTCTCTAGTTTGAGTAGAGAGTTGAGAGAGGTGCTATTGAATCGCTGCGTGAGGCCTCTGATGACAAGGGCAATAACATCTCGAGAATGCCGAGTCTGTACCATCAAATCTATTTCATTCTCACTGTCTACAACAATTCTTAGCCTATGTTGATCATTTCGGTATAGCTCCACCTGCATAACAAGAGTATAAACTTCATTCATTTTCTTTCTCCAGCATGACTGAACTGACACTACAGCTCATGTCTCGCGAAAGCAACATCTCTAGGCGCATTCTCCATCAAAAGTTACGCGGGAACAAAATTCATCAAAACCCATTATTTGTTGTCATACATTTCTGTCACAAAAATCAAATATACAAATGCAGCCATATGCAAGATGCAATTTTCTTTTCTTAATCCGCTCACTCAAGTTTTTCATTCCATAGGATGAGAGAGAAAACACAATTGTGCCCTCTGAATTAGATCTTTTAAGATTCAGTACCATAGTATTTCAAAGTGAAATGATTCCAGTATTGAAAAAAACACTTTCATCAAGTTCATCATCTCAACCAAAATCTGTTAGGCATGATATCCCGGAAAATATCTGTAAAACATATTAATTAAAGAAAGTTGATCATCATCAGCTTTTATCAGAAAAGATTGTTGTGCTATTCTCCAAGACTGTAGTGCTATTCTCTAACAGAAGGTTTATGCACCTTAAATATTCACATAAAAAAATAATCAAAGCAGAAAGCCTATTTTGTAAACATGGGCTCTGTTCCATTATTTCCAGGGCATAAACTTTTGTAACAACCATTTATATAACACCCCACGAGATTAATATACTTACATGGAAGGGTGGGGCATAGCTTCCCCGAATTTCAGTGGTTGGGAACGAAGTTTTGGAACCTGGCTTTACAACCTTGACTCTTTTTCTGTTTACCTCCAAAACTCTTCTCTCAAGATTTCCAAGTCCAGGAACCTGCAGTTTATAGATGTTAAGACAATAATAAGCTTTCTCCATTATTATCAAAGGTGATGAAGGCAGACGGAATGCAGGAATTGGAGATATTCACCTTTTTAGAAGATCGATCCTTGTCACATAACACCTGGTAACAACAAGGTGTAAAATTGTAAGATCTTAAAAGAGACCAATAACCCACATCCTCAAATTCTCACCAAAATAATAAGGCCTTGTATTTGTTTGAATAACAGCAGTACGCAATAACATATCTAAAAGTGGTATGCATCAGTTAAAATACTGCGAAACCAAATCACTAATCACAACAGATAAACCAACTTACTCTTAGCACAACACAGAAAGCCACAATTTCACTCGAAACAAAAGACCAACAGGATGAATGTAATTTTTCTCATTGCCAATACAACAGGCTAAGTTTTGACTGGTTTCCCAACAATCATTTTCCACAGGTAAAAACCTGGCCATCTAGAATGAGTGAAAGTGGCCTATCAAGATGGCATCAGATCCCAATCAGTCTTAGAAATGTCAAAATTACTGTAGTTTCATGAAATGTTATGATCAACTACTTAAGATGTGTGACCAAATAATGCCACAACAATGAACCATGGGACTAATCTAACCTATCCTAAATGTGAGAAAAGTGAGTGTGGTAATATAGTTCAAAGCATTAATATTTGCCAATAACCTAAGTAAGGCAGAGGAAATTCAACTCAGCAATTGTAACACACAAACAAGTTAAATGTTAATCCAGTATTGCATTTAGTAGCCTTTCCACCAGACAAGATGCTAGACGCCCTAGTAGTTACAGGTAAAGATACATCGTCAACCAATTAATGTAAATTGTAGGTACCCATACAACAGCTTCTATTCATAAATCCACACCCGTCTTTATACAGTTATAGTTTTTGAAACCAGAATTAAAGTCTTTTAGGCCCTTATCGTCATGGGGGAAAAATAGGACCATTTGGAGGAGTTGGGGTCAGTTAAAATAGTAGTCATGGAATTGATTAACAATACTGCCAAAGCGCATGACGCGTATTCGTATTGCTTAACAATAGGTCCAGTAGAAGAATTCCAAATTCCCTAATTACTCAATGGAAGAAAACTCCAAACAGAAATATATGTTTAGTGTGAAACAGGGAGAAAGGGAAATTGAGAACGGATTAAGGCAGTATAACCTTTTTCTCCAACTTGAATAACCATATTAGACAATATATATTTGAAATATTTAACTAGTAACCAACAATATTTAATAGTATAACACTTCTCATCACCCTCAATGCTACACAGTAGGATATGCACCAAGCCTTTTACAAATGAAATTCATTAGGCACTCCAGAATTACTAAAGAAATTGCAACAAATCCGCTACTTACTCTCTTGTTTTTAATATACGACTTTCAGATTGTTGCGTGCATTACCATTTTAATTATAAATTGACTAGGTATCTCAATTTGTTCTGAATCTGAAAGATGGGATTAGAAGCCAAATGAAGAGCTGCTTGCTTATCACACAACAGATCCATTGGCTAATTATCACCAAAACCAAATTCTTACAACAAACCTTTTGGCAATGTCAACTCAAATGTAGGCTATGCCATATCCCTAACCAGTAGACCATCTAGCATGTTAAAGACCTGTTCAATTAGCGTTAGTATACCCTCAATGTGTATATCACCATTGTTTTGATACAGTAAAATCCTGCAAGATACACGTTTAAGATATTTGAAGATTCAAAGACTAGCCCTTGGGGAGTTTAGAAAGTGACTCATCTGTACAAAGTATCTGCAGTATCAACTTCAGTAACAGTAAATAGTTCACTTTTTCACAAATCACATGTACTTCCCAGTATCTGTCAATGTTTCTCAATCAGGAAGATGTTTGACACATGGATCTGCTGGGGCATCAATAGGCTTGCATCAACATGGCCAGTTTAAACAATGAAGTTCATCAAGAACATATCTACCCTGTCAATGGACTAACATTTTTCCTGATATCCCACTCTCACTAAGTTTATAAAAAATAGAACTCTTTGCGGGCAAAAGACTATATCACTTGAACAGAAGGAAGCTTCAATGCCTAGGCAACCTTTTAACTTGCCCATATCTTTTGTTTGGACTCATTAAGAATCAATCCGTGTGGTTTGTTTGACATAGTTGTAGTCTCCCCCTTTGATTGGATAAACTTATGACATATAATACCATAGTATTAGTCAACTAACATTGTTTATTAATCTTTTGAAAATCCAATTTTCTGAAAATCCAAAAGTACACTTCAACACTATATATATATATATATATATATATATATATGCAAGGGGACTTAAAAGCCAATTACACTATACCTACTGTCTGGGTGTCCCAACATTAAAAGCCAACCACTTTTCCTGATATCTGTTTTGGCGTGAGGCTATAATGGAAATAATGTCTTTCTGACATTCTAATGGTACATTCACAATTGGTTCTTCTTCCTCCAATACAGACTACATTTGTTGTTGTTGGGTATATACATTTAAAATTCATTCCAATGGCGGTGTGGAATAACAAATACGACGCTTTTAACAAAAATGTGAAGAATTTCAAAAAGGTTCTTTGCATCTAAATAATCGCTAAATCATCAGAAAAAAACTAAACATCTGAGAATCGATGTTAGCTGATAAATATTTTCAATTTGTATTTGCTTTCACTGTTTGTTATTCTGTTCACATCTACTATTGGGGTTATAAACACGAAACCCAGAGATATATGTAACTTTGCAAGAAGAAAAATGGTCAACAGTGTCCAACTGAATATTTGAGGTACTGCCATTGATTTTGTGTCTTCTGTGCTGATGAGAATTAATGATTCCACTGTGTGTTTATATATATATATATATATATATATATATAAAATATGACGAATAGTGTAGAAAAACTAATGAAGTCAATTAGGACATAAAAGTGTTCCCAGTATTCGTATCATTGAGATAAAAGGCAATAAAGCAGAAATGTTGTCCAAATAAAGGTTCAAATGATCCCAGATGAAAACAAGAGGCTGACTGCATTGACAAGTATGATTCT
Organism: Knoxia roxburghii; assembly: GCA_030378225.1. Classification (NCBI taxonomy): domain Eukaryota; kingdom Viridiplantae; phylum Streptophyta; class Magnoliopsida; order Gentianales; family Rubiaceae; genus Knoxia; species Knoxia roxburghii. The sequence goes on along the minus strand of CM059415.1, from coordinate 19,505,890 downwards.
ACACATTCCAATTATATGAAAAAGAAATTGGCAAATATTAAGATAAAAGTAGAGCACGTGAAGTACCTCAAACTTTACCGATCCTAGATCAAGATTCAGCTTCACTTCTTTGAGAACGTCAGGTTCTACAATGAGAGAGAATATTATCATCAGCAGAGAGTATTTCCAGTCCTTCAGACCACTTCAAATTCAATAAGTAAGCATCTCTTCTAAGAGTTAACAAGACTTAAACAACTTGAAAACATGAACAAGAAGTACAACATGGGATAGGAGGATATGAACTACCTGAATCACCAAGGGTAAAATCAGGAGTTCAGAATAACTCCATCAAAACATGAAAAGAAGAGACCATAAATTCTTCTATTCACATCAAAACATGAAGAAAGCAAAAAGAAATATGACTACCTTCGCTACAGGTAGTAAAGTTATGACCACTTCGCTTAAACAAACTGATCAGCTGAGGATAACAGTATGAAGTTCAATTTTCGAAAAACACCACCATTCTGGGAATGTGCAACCTGTTTAATTTTCATAAGACCTTCTTGACTGCTATTCAAAAGATCTCCTATTTATTATTTTTTTTTAATTTTATCACTGCAAAATATGAAATTGTGCCAAGGAGGGTGGCGATGCCGTATGCAAAACCATGGGACTTAAGGAATGATAAAAAAAGAGAGGAATCTCTATTTTTTAATTTTAATTATATCTGTACGGGTACCGTTATCTTGATGTAGGTCTGCAAAGTTGACTCTGGCACTAGTCAAAGAAAAGAGAGAAAATAGTGTTAAAACTTACCAACTGCAATGGGCTCTGTCGATACTGAAAATGGATGCCCTTCAACCCCGTCTTCTCTAACTGGAGTATAAATTGCCACCAGCCTGTAGCCGACATCATCAACATTAGCTTCATACATCCTTCCCGTCTCCCCTGAAATATTATATGTATCAGTCAGACACCCGCTGCCAAAGAAAAATGGTCATGTTCCTGTACTCCACCTTTAAAGCAAGCATAACATGTCCATTATATTTATCTCATTCTCCTATAAAAGTGTTGTCCATTAAAATGTACACTCGCAGGTGTTTTAGCCACACAGCACCCAACATAACATGCCTATAGATACCTTAAAGTACAAAATGATACATAGAATAATAAAAACCACCATTCTTTTTAGTACATTGAAATGGCAATTAGCTAATTCCTGCATGGAGAGAGAGAGAGAGAGAGAGAGAGAGAGAGAGAGAGAAGCTTAAAGATCATATTCATATGGTGACCTGCCTAGAGAAATTAAAGGCCTACTTCTCTTTGATCTTAGTCGAACACCCAACATAGTAGCATACGATTTTATGTACATAAATATTATTTTTTGTTTAACTTATAGACTCAGGCATTTGTTCCTAGATTGTAAGAGAAATGCCACTAAAGCCAGAGAAGGGGGGTTAGGTCTACGTCTCCCCCCACGGACCTCTTTGTATTTGATTTTTGAAAAAAAAGAAAAAGAAATTCTGACTGAATAATAATCAAGGTTGACCCCTTTGCTAATGACCTGACTGAGTTACGCTTTTAGAGGTTCAGTCGTTCCATTTCCAATATTATACATCCGTATATAACTCTTTTACAAATATAGAGGAAATTAAGAGACTTGACATCTGGATCATGTTCTACTCTAGATCAAAGTGAATAAATATAAATGTTGTAGTCTGTATTGGAGTGGTTGACAGGACCTAACTATCTAAATTGAAACAGTATCACTGATCCAGTTTCTGATGCCGGCTTTTTTGATATCGCATCATGCTATGAATTAGAAATGATATTTCAAGATCCAATAACAGAAAATAATTTGATTTTATATTTCCAAGTTTGTTGATGAAGGACATGTTTATTCTCTAATCCAAGTTCAGAAATTAGCTCCAGGTGTTGAACTGGTTTGATGCAATCACATCTAAACTAAAACATCTACTGCCCAATACAGGCTTTTGCTTGACATGTCAACCACTTACATTTTATAAGCAACAAAAAGATTTTATTTCATGATAAACACAAATAGTAATGAGGTCAGGGCGGTGCATTAAAATATATGCATGTATATCTTAGATATATACATATATTTCTACAATATATATAAAAACAGCAGAGACATGGATATCTATATACTTACTTTCTATACATACTTGCGCGTGCATATATGTACTGCATACACGCACACATATACAAGATATTGACATACTAGATAGATAGACACAGATAGATAGTAACAAAACAAAAATGTAAAGGAACAAAAGAATAAATAGCATCATGTTACCATTAATTGTAATGAGGTCAGGACTTCCAACCATCGACCTAAGCCACTGGATTTTACTTTTTCCTTCCTTTCCTCCGCTATAAATGCCACGTACAGCATACAAATTGGTATGATAACCTCTCCCTTCAATCTCCAGCTTATCCACTCTAGGAATCCCTGAAAGGATTAGCCAAACTAAATTAATATTAAGGAGAGAGAGAGAAACAGAATAATCCATCACAGGACAGAAAACTTAAGGCAAATCTAGGACAAAATGATTGAAGTCAATTGATGGGAACAAAAGGTAAAGGGTTAGGGAAATGTACAAAAGAAAATGTAAAGAGGATTCTGAGGCACAAACCTTGATTTGGCATAGTTTGCATGATAGGGAAGCTTGGCAACTTGAGTAACTAGCAAAAAGTACTCTAGTGAAATCTTTAGGTGCAGGAATCTTATTTTTTGCTTTCATTTTTTTTTTTTTTTTTTTTCCTCTCTCAACTATCAGTTGTCAATTGTATTTCAGTAACATTGTTCCCTAGCATAAATATCCTGAATTTACACTTGCTATTTTTGAATATTTGCATGTCAGTTTAGTATGTGTCACCTTTTTAAATTTGAGTTTAGATAGAAAATTCATTCCTCACGAAAGTGTGATAAATCCTTATATAAGCTGGTTTTAGTTTTATAGTCTACAAATAATACACCATTGTAAGGAATTCCATTTCAATAAAAATTCCAGTGACGGTTTTGTCTTCTTCAAGGTTTGTGCACTGCAACTTAGACTAAGGTGAGATGCCTAAGGGTACAAGGTGAAACTCCTCAGGAAAATTTTCAGTTTTGCTGTGATTTTCTCATAGTTTTCAGTTTTTAAACTTGCTGTCTTTGTAAAACCGTTGATTGTGTAAAAAATTAGTTGAGCACACGCTTGTACTGCGTCATTAATCCATAAGTCTGTATTTGCTCCCTTATCACAACCACAATGTCAATTAAAGAGGCAAGAAAAAACTCTGGGATTATATAGTCCTACATACTACATGGTTCGGTTGACATATCTATTATCGTGGAACCAAAGTTATCAACACCCTTGAAAAATATAAAAGTGATTGGAGGAGACCAGCCATTGCGATATGGGTAACTACTGTATTCTAACTGTAAACATGACTAGTACTCACAAGGCTACCCATAGTCACCTATCATAGGTCCAGTTAAATCCTTCTTAGACCTCCACAGATAAGGTAAGTTAATTAGCCAATTGAAACATGGATTGTGCACGAGATATTGGCCTTTTTTTTTTCTAACAAGTAATCAAAGAAATAAAAATTCCACTTTGAAATGCTTTAGTCCTGTAAATTGGATCAAAAGCAATAAGCACCACTACCTCACTGTACTGCACAAACTAACCTTAACCAGGAAATCAAGGAAAATTGTTGAGCAAATAAAATTGAAGTTGATAATCAAAACTTGGTGTCTGCTAGTGATTCATATTCTACAACAGCTTTTCAAAGTACAATTTAGAAACTCACTTGAGATTTTAAAGTATTCATCTTCAAAAATTTCACAAGCTATTGATATTGAAAGAAATCAACCCCAATGTTCGGTATGTGTTGCGAACACTTATCTTTTTAGCCTCTCATTTTCTCTAGATTACTACTCTCGTGTGGCTTCTGTTGGCTTTAAAAGAGGATGTATGAAAACCAGATCATATTATGTCAACAGAATTCACTGCAAATGGCCTGAATTTCCATATTTCATTATTCCAAACAATGGTTTGAAAGAATATGAACACTGTATTGTGCAGTAAAATGATAGCTTCAATACCTGGCACAACATAATCTGTTTCAGCGTACATCGGTTCACTTGATCTTCCAAACACATCAAACACAATGCACTCACACCTCAGACAACGACCAATGTCTTCAAATCGTACTTTATAGGAGCATGACTGCTGTGATGGAAGTGGTTCAAAGGATCTACTATTCATCATTTCTGATGAGCAAAACCTGTAAGAAACCTTTAATTAGGTAAGAATAGCAGCAAGACATAATTGCAAAATGTAAGCTAGCTAAACAGTCAAAAGTTGGACTAAGTACAGGAGGTGACATAGAGAACAAACTAAAATTCAGTATGTTCCATGCAGCCTTTTACAGGTAATATAAACATAGGCGTAGAGAGAATAAAACCATGCTAAACTCAGGTCATAGGGCCCTACAAATCACTAAAGCTTAGAATGAGGTAAGCAACAAATGTTGCTGAAGTCCATGTGAGAACCACGTTAGTATTCAGCACATCACAGACTATTCATTCATTATTTTCATTTCTGAATTGTGAAGCACATCAAACTTTCCTGAAGAGTTAAAATGCAGTCAAAGGTAAAGGAGCAGTTCCCCAAAATAAGACCGTGTCTCAGATCATATAGGTTGCAAGAGTCATCGAGTAATTCATGTTCAAGTTTTGGTTAGCTACTGTAAAAGTGTGATCGGACCATACCATTAATTTGTGCTCATACCAGTGACCGTAAATATTTTCAGCATTGTAGCAGCCAAAAGGATAATGATAGAAAAGGTATCAACAGCTGAGATAGGACTTAGTACCATCGGTATCTGACGTCTTTCTTGTACTTTGCCCACACCTTCTGTTGACTTTCGCTCTTTGCCACTACTTCGATGGCTGTTAGAAGTTCTCCTTCAACAGCTTTACCAGTCAGGACAAGCATCTCAATAGTTGGAAGCTCTGACATGTAATTGAATTATATGTGCAATAGCAGATCAAGTCAAAAAGATAGTAGCATTAGTTTTTGTCTATTGTCCATGGGAGAAACAAGTATAACAGGGAAACATCAAAAAGAAATAGGAAGAAAATAAACAAATAGAATCTTTTAGTGTAGTCAACAATATAGAGGAAAGCTGAAACAAGTTTGAAACAAGAATCATACAGAAAAAGCAAATGAAATATAACGAAAAGAAATTATTATAGCCTTCCAGTGCAACCAACAATATAGATAAATGCTGATGTGTTCAATCTTGAGCATAAGTTTGTTGCAAAGACCTCATGCAATATATTCATAACATTGCTGACAGCAACAAGAATAATTGGCTAAACAATGGCAGGAAGTTCCTTTTTGAATAATTAAGATACAAGGAGCCACATTATTTCTGTAAAGATTACACTTGTTATAAGATTGAATGCCATGACCCAACACTCAGCAGCAATAGTGACAGCTGTTAATACAGCATCTTACTTTTTACATATGAAACATATAAAGAACATTGTTCAGAGAAAGCAAAACATACATTTCTGAGCTTCTTGCTTGCAAAATCAGCTGCTCTCATATATCAGGAGCTAAGTTAAAAGGAAAACATTGCCTAGGTTTTCATTAGCAGTTTATCAAAACTTCTGATCTAGTTTTATAAATTAATGCACAATGGCAGCTGGAGATCGGTTTCACTGAATAGTACATAACAGAATAAACAGCTAGAAAACTAGAACAAAACAAAACCTAAACTTACTCTAGCTTTTCTAGAAAGCAAAAAAGGTAATTCAGATATCAGACCATCCAAATATTTTCATTTTAAGAGAAATTTTGAAGAAGTTTCTCATTTAGTCTGATCACGAGACATGCTTAAGCAATAAAAAGAATTTTCATTTGGATGTCAGAAATGGATGGAATCATCTAACAGGTTGAGTGCAAAGTTAGAGCTTACTCAACTCAACAATTAAGTAGAATGCCAAAAAATTAAACAAATGACAGAAAAATAAGATCTAGTACCAGGGAGAACCACATTTGTTGCCTCAGACAATCTAAGTTCTCCAACAACAGAATCTGAACGAACCGGTGTGTACCTGAAAGTTAAGTGAATCATAAAGACGATGGAATGCAATTTCTTAAAATGAAGAACTCCACCATCAAACCAACTATTCATTCAGTCAAGACTGGTAACACCAAAAAAACAAAAAGAAACACAAATCCAAAAAAAAAAAATGAAGAAAAGAAAGAAAGGAAGAGAGGAATGAAAGGGAAGACTACTGACTCATAACAAGACAAGAAAGTCCAAAGAATAACATAGTTCTTGGGGCAGAGTTGATATATCTACCCAAAAGCTTACAAGCAGTTGATATATCTACACAAAAGTTTACAAGCAAAAGCAGCCTGGCAAGGAAGGAAAATGAATCAATACAAAAAGGGAACAGATAATGTTTTTCTTCCTTTTGCAAGGCAGATAATTCAGAGATGAACCAAGCTCAGCAACCTAAAACTAAGGAAATTCTCATGTCTCACAAAAGTACTAACTCACCTCAACAGAAATTAAGCCAAGAAAATCAAACCCATAATCAACCTAGGAAAATGATTTCCAACTTTCACTTCACAAACATACAATAATCTCGATCATTTTCTTTTTCAAATTTTCTCCAGCTTTGGAGCTGCCGAACTCTCTTCTCACAACCAAATCATTCTCATCTTAGTTCAATCCCACTTTTCTTTATTGCAAATCCATCTAGTTCGAGAAGAATGTTGTATCTATTGTAACGCATGTAACTGTCGCGTTAAGCTAAAGTTAACAAATCACTAAGCTATATAAATTGCATTAGGTTGAGGATTCAGACAAAAGATCCGGTAAAAACTATCATGAAAATAAATGAAATATAAAAGTACTTCCTTGGTTACAAATAAAAATAAAAAGGACTCAATTGAAAATTTTAAAGATACTTTTGCCCCATCGCTCAACATGGGTGCAAAGCATGATTATTTGTATATTCAGTGGGAGTGAAATGCAACTTGGCTATAACTGGAGGTGGCTTGAGGCGTTGCTGTTTACGCTCTAGGAAACTCAAGGATAGCCAAGAATGCTTTAGTGGACAAACAAGCAAATTTATTTCCTTTCATAATTTATTCTATTTCTTGTTTCCCCTTTTCAGCACTTTTCAGTAGTCCTCCACAGATATCAACATTTTTCATCATGCTTCAGTTTCTCCTAAACATCTTACTTGGAGATGTAGTTCAGCTTATATGGCCTTCAGTCAAGGGGCCTCAACCAAAATGAGAAAAAAAAAAACTTGCCTACTTGCCTTCTAGCCACTTGCGAGTTACTTAAAACATCTTTGAGCAATTTATTTTATGCACCAAATAAAATAATACAAGGTTCTAAAAATGGTTACCCAAAAAGGAGGCAGCAATTGTAATCTTCATCTGTGACTTCATAAGTTTTGGCATTCGCTCCATTAATAAGAGTGATTGTTCCCTCCTCGGTTTCTCTATACCAGCTAAACAAACTCACTCCTTCATGTCCGCCAAAATATTCTCCTTCCCCGAGATAAATACCAGAGGAGACCTCTTTCACATGAACATTGGAAACGACAGGGAAAGCTGTCACATATTCAACAATGAACTTAAAGAATTGTTCTCTACAATAATTAATGGAAAAAGATAGTTGATTATGCTTTCATGAAAGAAGAATATGAAACTATAATGCTTCAGAGTACAAGCCAAAATTCAACTACAGCCAGTAAAAAAAATAAAATAAAAAGATTTCCTGAAAAAATAAATCCAGCTTCGTATATAGCTTATTATACTTGGGGAAAAAAAAACTAGTAACTAGGAGCATCCCAATATACATTTTGCCAATGCTGGCTTGAGATGGGAATTTCAGCAATGTTAAAGTCAATAAAATACAGTTTACCTGGCGAAACAGGAGAATCACAAATTGACACTAATGGTTTTCCAAATTTGCCATCGAATCTAGTCGGCAGCCAATACAAGGCCAAATAGGCTCCTACATCTTCAAGTGATGGAGTATACAATCTGCCATAAAGTAAGAAACTGAGTACACATTGAGCAATTTGCACACAATCGTCATTAGAGACAAGCAACTACTTACAATGTCTTGCCACATACACAAATATCATCACTACCATCAGATATGTCCATGAGAGCAGATACATCCAGCTTTTTCTTAGTTCTGTACCAGATATACTGCCCTGTACCTTCTTTTCCTCCAAAATATCTCTTCTGAGGGACTACAATCTCAGCCTCACAGCAATCAGGAATTACCAAGTCAAAGCCGACAGGCTCCCCTTTTAGCAAGAAGTTGAAAAGAAAATATTAGAAAACCTAATTAGAATTATGAGGCCGACAAATACAATCTAAAAGACCGGGACAATGTCCTTCATGGTCACATTACTTGCAAAAATCTAATCATCATGCCAAGTAACAAAAACATGAACAAATTTATAAACTTAGAATGACCCATTATACCTTCCTATTAAAACTTAATGTTGATGTTCAGGTACTTAATTTACCATGTAATTTAAATTAATAAATAAAGAAAACGAAAATATCTATACAAAGTACAAATTGGAAATTATAAATTGAAGTAATCTAACTTGAATTCAAATTTATGTTATTAGAGTGACAAATTAATACAAATATTCTAGTATAAACATAGAAGAGTAACAATTTTGTTCCTTTAAGAAAATACTTTCATTCTTCTAGTTGATGAAGACAAAACTCAACTTGGGAAAGATCATTTTCTGCAAACTAAATGTCACAGATCAGTTAGTTATTACTTGCATTGCAAGTTAATGTAAGCGTATGCTTCTCAATCATACAGTAGCATGTATTTTTTTATGCTCGGAACTTTTCTTTCTTTTCTTTGTTTTATTCAGAGGGACTTGGTATTTGAGTAGAAAGGATAATTAATAGCTGCACAATCAATCTCAAATTTAGCTTTCATATCAAGGTGCTACTTTTTTAAAATGTCAAAATAGCTCTAAAAATTTCACTCTCTTTTTAATTATTTAGAATAAAATAAGGTTCTATTAGGGTGGTCAACAGGACTGCAACAGTTGGACAGTGAAGACCACCTGAAAATGAATCGCAAATCACTTTTGAAATTCTTATGCAATAAAAATTATTTCTAATAAACTTCAACAGTAGATGAAAATAAGCGAATGCTTTTTGAATGGAACATTTTGAGATAAAATAATGAGTTTTGAAACAATGCTCTACAGCAGCATTCCTTTAACAGGGTTCAATGCATGACAATATGCTAAAATAACTGTAGATTCTTCATGGAAATTACATACATGCAAAATAATAACTTATCACCTGATAGGAAAAAGTTAATTAAACAAAATTTGAAAAACAAGTAGCTCAATTTGTCTTGAATTGTAAGGTAGAATGACATCTTAAAGTAAACCTACCAGGGGCAATTGGACTGGACGTCAAACTCTTGGGGTTTCCTTTAGTACCATCATCCCGCACAGGGGTGTATACAAGTTCTATGTGTTCTCCAACATAATCAAAAGTCAAATCCAGAAACTCTGGCCAAAAAAAGTTACATGCCAAGCAATTAGACTCTGATAAGCAGAAGAAATTTATACAACAGAGATTATACTACCTCCGGAGTTTATTTTTTTTCTAACACCATCACTTTTCACTCTAAACCACTCAGACAAGCACCTTCCCTTTTTCCTGAAGGATAAATTAATGTTTCAGAACAGCAAAGCAGAAAAAGGATAAATTAATGTTTCAGAACAGTGAAGCAGAAAATATACTAGACTTCATTATAGCACTTCTCACCCCCCACTGTAAGAAGCAACATAGCTCAAGCGCTCCCCTTCAACCAGCGAACCAAGAAATTCAAGTGAGTGGCAGGTTGGTGGACCTGCAACAAAAATTTAGCAACTAATTAACCAGAATTCATTATCACCCAGGGAGAGGGAGAGAGAGATCAACAAAACCCCAAATCGAAGACAAAGAAAATGAAGCATAGCACTGATGCCCCAGAGGAAACAAAGAGAACACATGTATTTGATCAAACTCAATTCAGAATTAGTGCAAAATATCTGCAATACTTGCCAGGAACAATTGGTCCAACTTTTTCAGAGAGCATGGTAGGACCACGGGCCCAATCACTTCGCACAGGCTCACATGAAACTGATAAGAAATAACCAATATCATCTACTGATAGCATGTATGACGGGGTAGTGGCACCACCAATTTCATTGCTAACTCCATCTGAACTAGTCTGCCACCGAAAGTACCAGCAATTATCCATAAGTGTCCATTCAAATTTATGTAAATCAGATGAGAACATGAGAAAGGAAGCACTTCTTGTGGAATAAGTAACATAAGCAATTCAAACAGTTCCATTTTTAAAAATGAAAATGATTTCACGTCAGCATCAAGGAAACAAACAGAGAAAACTTTTGATCCCTTTGGTAGTTAGCTCATCATCCCTATTTTTGTTCACAACAGTTTTTTTCCCCGCGGTGCTTTTCAGGAAGAAATTGACTCGAGAGAAAAATAATTGAACTAACTTCTCAAAAAGTCTTAAAATTAACCCAAGATGGCCTGCTATCACCATTAGTTCTAAATAACAGGTTATTCTAAAATGTAATCATCAAAACTGTCATAAATTACTATTACACAATAGGTCAAGCTGATTAGTAAGTCATTTAGTCACATCATTACGAGAGAAGAAAGAAAGCTCATTAGGGGGAAAATGGAGAATATAAATCAGTGATATGAATAACTGAACAACTTACTCCGGCTCACCGCTCAAGCCCAATCCCTTAGGTTTTGACTTGCAGATTCAATCAAGTGACTAAATGTGTTCCTAGGAGCTTGTGAGTTAATGTGATTAATTAACCTCCTGCAAATGCGATATTGGTATTTTTTCAAACAACAAGGTTTGTTTGGTAGTTTAATCAAACTTCGAGGGTCGTAGGTGTAGTGTGCCCTATTTTATTTATCAGGATTTGCAGAACACAAACGATACAAGCTTTTAATACTCTCTTGTCAAACTCGATTTCTAATCTAAAACACAAGGTCATTCAATAACACTTAACCATAACCATGAAATGTTTTTGTGGGAAGGATTGAAAACTTTACGTCATTTCTTGCTTTTGTAGCTACTTTCTATTTTGAGCATAACAAAAAAGAGAAAACTGCACAAGAATTTAAACATGCCAGATTACATTACCCGGATCCAGCGGTATACAGAATCTCCCTCATCACCACCCCAATATTTCTTTTCGACATTTAGCATGGTGCCTTCAATAATTTGTCCTGATATTTGCAGAGAAAGCAATCTTGGGCTTCCTGAAAGACAAATATATTTGGAGACCATGCGAGAGATGTTATGAGGCAACCACAAAATAAAGAAGAATTTAGGATACACAAGACTTTTAGTAAGAGAATGCTGGAAATTTTACATGTCAGAAGAAACATGCCAAATTTGGCGTTCCTGTCAAACAGACATACTTGGACATTTCAGGAAAAGTCTATGGGACAACCACCACAGAAAGCAGATTTCAGTAAGAGCATGTATAAAATGGACAGAACACATGCTAATATGACACTGAGAAGCATCAAGGATCAAAAGACATATACTGGGAAAGGGAAGTGATCGATTATGAAATTGCAGAAAAGTTCAATGGTGTATAATTAGAAAATAGTAAAGACTGGCATAACAAAGTCTAAGAAGCATCTGTCCTATAGTAAAGCTGAAGGTGAAAGTCTCCATATGTTGATATTATATGTCAAACAAACGGTGGAGAAATTAGACCAATAGCACATCATCCAAGAGGAGACTCATAGCATCTCCTGATTGCATTCTTCAGATAATGCAAACCAAACGACTTTGACAATACAACATTTCGACTCTAATCTCTTATCCGTGCAAACATTTGCTTCACCAGTTCAGGATTCTTACTCTTTTTCAACAAAAAGATTCATTTATATTCCATACGAATTTACCTTAGTCCAGTTTAACATTAGAAACAAAGTCTTACTAAGGCTTACCCTCTTCATCCCATTATTATTGACATACTTTCCGCTCTGGCACCTCTCCAAAATCACGTGACCTTACATTGAGTTCTTCAGATTCATAATTTACGCAATAAACCTTTTGTGAGAGTTTATAGTAGGTCCTACCAAAACTTTTTATTCAAAACACAGTTCTACCAACTAAATTCTGCAAGAGCATCAACCATGCTTTTACTCAGTTCACATGGAAATGGACCTTGACATTCATGACCCCAAAAGATAAAAACTGAGACTTCATGACAATGAATTTGTGGTACACATTTAATAAGGCTAATATTGTAACTTTAATCCGTCAAACACTAACATTCTCAGAGCAGAAAATGAGGTGGAAGCAACAAAAATCTAAAGTTTTTGTATGGAGGACAAAATTGACTCCCGTTAATCTCTAGAGAATTGTTATGTACTTACCAGGACGTACTCGCTCCTGGCCTAAGCAAGTTCGTGACTCGCCCAATACTCCATCATCGCGTAATGGTGTGCATTTAAAAGATACAAATTTGCCAATGGCATCTTTTGTGATTCGATACTGTAACTGACCAGAGAGCTCAAGTATGACAGAGCCCAGATCATTTTCAGCCTGAAGCGATCAAATAAAGATTCCAATTTACAAATTCTCTTTTGCAGAAAAAGCAAACATTTATTAAAATAAAAATAGATAAAATTTGAAACATAAAAACTCAAGAAAGTGACGTTTCACTTTATCGTTTTAAGAAACCAAAGGGTACTTTTGTGCTCAGTAGCTCATATTTAATCTCTTTGGTTCTTACAACATTATATACTTAATCTAGCCTTATGAACTCAAAAAACGTTGCTGACTTTGCATAAATCCTAAAGATCAAAGGAAGTGATCGTCCACCACAATATCAAATGCCAGACTAAGTAATCAGTTCATTTTCAGAAACATTGCATTGTGATAGAGATTTCCTAAGTAACAAAAATTAATCGTTTGGATGACTCTATTGCCTTCTCTGCTCTCTAAATTCAAATGCTCAATTATCAACCAATGCTTTGAGCCTACACACAGACACACATTCAGAGAGGATAAATGGCCAGGGAGAACAAAACAAGGATCTACTATGAAGTTAAGACCTAAAGGAGTTCAGCATAATCAATATAAACTTATGTCGAGGTTATGAGCTAAGGAAGTTTACAGATGCTGTGAAATTTATACAGATACTGGTTCTTTGCTAGAGGAAACTAAAACCAAAAACCTCTGGAAAAACGGATATTTGCTTAACTAAAAAGAGTTCAGCATAATCAATATAAATTTATGTCCAGGTCAAGGTCTAAGGAGATTAGATCAATGTTGAAGAAGCAATCATTAGCAGAGACTGCAAATACCATTTTCCAAGCACAAAGGAAGTTGTGAAATTCTTCTAAAAAGAAATTCTTTTCTCGCTCAAAGGCATGTTCTGCATGCGTGTTCAGGGGAAGTTTACTTGGCATACCCAAGATTGATGGATGAAACATGAGCCATTTACAAAAGGTTGAATTCCCAGAGGCATATCATTGTATTCTAAACCAAACAAGGATACTGACATCACTATCCCTTGACACCAAAACTTGTATTTTCATTGCATGCAAATTTAAATTTTAGCAACAACAAAACCTTTAACACATGATGTGGAGTCAGCTATATGAACCATATCCCAGCATCATGTTGTAACACATGATTTGATTTTTATTTCAAATCCATGATGCCTTTTCTAAAAGTTTAATTCCAAGTCTTGCTAGGGCTTCCCCTTCCCCTATTAATTTGTGTTGATAAATCTTTATTTTCTATCCACCACATTAATGCATCTACAGGTCTGGGAAACCCATGTCCAAAACACCTTATGCGTGATTCTCTCATTTGTTACAACTATTAGGGCTCCCCACTTTCTTTGTAATGTATTATTAAATCCTTATTCTATCTAGGCTAATGTGGTCTGAATGGTAAATTGTAGCTTCTATTGGAAAAAAGAATGTACCTCGTGAAGATACCAACTATAGATACTTTTTCCTTCATGACCTCCTACATATCCATATGACGCTGTCAATATGCTGTCTTCAGAATACTCACCAGTGATGGACAAGAAATTTAGACTGGGAGGAAGGGCTGTACACATCAACTCACATTAGTTTGTCACTTCCGCTACAGATTTAACCCACATTCCAGAAGGAAAGAAAGAAATTCTAGTGAAAGTACTCACTTTCAACTGCTTTTTCAGCCATTACATAAGCTGGTTCACCTGCTTCACCGTCCGGTGTCATTGGAGTGAACTTTGCAACAATGTAATATCCAACTGCTCCTAGTGGAATCCGATATGCCTACAGAAAAGCGAAGAACACTAAATGATTAAAAACAAATTAAAAGAAGAAAAAAGAAATGGCAGTAACAAAATCACCACAATGAATCCTTTTACCTTGGCAATTTTGGAGGTACTTAAAGCTTCAAGAACTTGCTCACCCTCAAATATGGCAGATTTTGTTTTGAACCACTGTACTCTGCTAGACCCTTCAGTTCCTCCAGTCACAATACCACTTACGGTAACCTTACTTCCTTCCTTTAGTTCACCAATTATTTTCACATTCATTACTTTAGGGGGAGCTGTGATTTTGATCAACATAAAAATGGGACAGTTGAATACAAGATGAACATACAATAAAAGAGTACATCACGAATAGTCTGTGAAAGAACCAATACTACCCCCCATTCCATAATAAAAAATGTTTTAGAAATTTTCTAAAGTTTTGAAATAAAGACATAGACTTTCAACAAACATTTAACTATGTTTTCCATTCTCACCCTTTCGATTATATGTATTAAGAGAGAATATTGTGCGGGTAGTAAAATTTAAGATGGGTGAGATTTTAAAGGCTATGTTAATTTAGTTACTTGTCCAGAAAAAGTTAAATTTTTTGCCACAAAACTTACTATCAAACACGAACCATAATTTAAATTTGAAAACTTACCATCCCTCCAAAACTTTCTCACATTATTTTAAAAATATTAGCCTCGGTTATGATTAGGGTCAGTTAAGTAACTTTAAATACTTAATTAAAGTTTCATTAATCTGTGTGAATCTCTAAAACATGTTTTATTATGGAGCAGAGGGAGTAAAGGTTATGGCCATCTGCTGTTGCTTTCTACACAATCTATTATTTTATTTGCATTCTCCATGAAGCAGTACCCTCATCTATTGAGAATAAGCAGGCTCTCTATCATTTCTATAAGCCTGAAAGAAGCATACCCTGCTTGACAATCTGGGAAATAATTGACATAGATTTTCCTTCCTGCCCTGCAACAGAAAACGATGAATAAGATACTACTAGTTGAATAGAAAATCGTCATATGACATAAGCAAATAAGTTTAACAGCAGTTGAACAGATTTAGTTGACCTTCAAAGTTCGCTGGTATATACACAAATGCCAAACGCCGACCGATGTCTTCTTTCGTTATTGCATACTCATTAGTACCAGTTGACACCGATACAAACTCCCTATTATTGAAACAAGAGAAAACTATTCATACGACAAAATTGTTATTAGCTTTAGCACTCTTCTACCTAGCAGAGAGACAAAAGCAACTAGTCAATTGGGTAAGGTAGATTCATACAGAAGGAGTAACATTAAAGAAACAAGAGGAAAAGTTTCCATTCCCATTAACATCTACTAAGTGCTTAAACATTGATGGAAATTTCAGAGACCTATGGAAGAATCAGGAAGGATGCAATGACATTGCCTGTTGGTTAAAATGTCCAAAGACTATCAATTTATAGTTAATCTTCATGGTATGACGTGCTAATATTTGGAGATCATTCAACATCCAGAAGAAAATAGATCAGCTAACTCATGAAATTAAATAGAAATGACACTACTAGTTATATACAAGCTCACAAAACTAGCACATTAAATTATTCTGATTATCAAGAAGCATTCCCTCCACAACAGAATAAACAAATTAATTGACAACTTAGGCTTTTTCCTTGAATCAGATAGAGAATACTATTTGCCATAACCAAGATATATAGCAATTCTTCGTCCAAGATTACAGTCTAGAGTTTTTTCTAGATTTGACCAAACTTAACAATGCCGTTACTACAAACAAATTAGAAAATTAGTCAACAATATTCATCGAGAAACACAAGCCTCTAAGCATAACCAAGAAAAATGCACTAACCCAGTATCCTTGTCCTCACGCAACCACTCGAACTTGCTGGGACCTTCTCTTCCTCCGAAGTATTCCCCTACTCCTCTGATCGTATTTCCCTCAACAGCTTCTCCAATTATTTGTACATTGTTTACCGATGGAGGAGCTGCAAATAGGAGACTGAAAAAATGAAAAAGTACGAAAAAAGACTTAACTGTAACTTAATTGGACAATCAAGAAAAAGCGGACAGCTTGGATTACATTGCAAATCAACCAATTTCAGATGAAAAGTGGAAGTAACACAAGCAAGATATACTAATTTTGTAGAGTTCAATCTCAATAAAAACAAATAATAATAATAATAACAATTTTGTGGCTTTCATCAGCATAAAATTAGAGAAGGGAAGTCAATTTTACAATTTCTGCAATTAAGCTAATAAAGTTACACTTCTACTTTTACATCAGGAATAATTTTACATCAGGAAATCAAATAAATGTGTTCACCTGCTTTTACATGATCAGTTATTGCATACTGAGCTTCCCCTTTAGCACCTTCTTCAGTCACAGGAGTATACATATAAACCAAGCAAGAATCAACATCATCAAGGATCAAGCAATAATCGTTGCCTTCTGCACCAACTATAACCACAGGGCTGCTATTCCATCTTCTTCTCAACCAGCTGGCAAACATGATGCAAGAGTTAGAAAATTCATCTTACCTCACACACCAAGCTCATAATCAGAGGAATACTGTGAAGAATGGAAGCCAAATCTCACCTAGAAACTCCCTTTCCTGGAGTTCCACCACACCATGCAATCTCAGCATATCCCCTGACTGTGTTTCCCTCTACAAGATCTCCATCTACGTCAATCTTTAAGACCTTCGGACACCCAGTTCCTTGACAATAAACCAAAACAAACCAGTGAATTCTCATAAATGACTTGCACAAACCAGACAGAATTTCATCATGTGACATATTATAATTTCATGGTCTTTTCCTGCATCTTTACCATCCTGCAAACCCTCAAGATGTGAAATTAAAATGGTAGAATAATTTTTTTATTCCCTCCACAACAGACTTTCTTGACGAACCTTTTCAAAGAACAGAGTGCACAAAACACCTGGCCTCAGACTTTAACTTATTTTTTTCTGGTGGTGTGAATAATTAATTTTTATCCAATATCCAAATCAAATTACGATAAACTTGCATACAAGAATGTACTTATAAAACAAAAATAATTCCTAAGTTCCACTCTATTAAGGCTTTTGCATTTCATTAAAACCCAGTTTTAGCTTACCATTCTGTCACCCTAAAGTTCAACAGAAGTGAATACGGATTTACGACGATCTCTCCTGAATAAAAAGAGCAAATCTGAAGCTCAATAAGGAGAAAGAGCATACTTAAAAAGCAAATGTATGACCAAAATGATGCAGGATGATACACTAAAAGGAAAAAGGGAAATCTTTGGGAACTTAATGGTTTAAGGGAATTTGTATTTGATAGAAAGTTATAGTTTTCAAAATATTGAGTATTTAATGCATTCAATTTTAGGAATGTAGCTTGTTTGGGAAATTTGTAGGAGCAGATTGAATTATTTCTCTTCTTTTACAGTGTTTAAAAATTCAGATAAAGAGTCTATGTTTTAAGTCCTCAGGGCCCTTTCTGATGAAGAGTTCTAACGCTAGTGCGAATTCAAGGAGAAGAGATTTGGGAGTTCATAACGAAATTCCAGATTGCTCAAAAGTTCTTCAGAAAACTCGAATTTCATCATAGAAAAGAAATTTGCTCAGATGGATTTGATGATGATTTGGTTAAGCAAGAAATTGGAAGTAATCTCCTAAATCAATGACATTTACCCATATCATGATCTAGTTGATGTTTTCCTGATGCTCATCTCTTATCTGCATCAATGATCAAGAAGAGGAAACATGTTTCCAGTTTGAGTAATAATACTCATAGCAACAAATCTTAGCTCCTTTGCAATAGCCAGTGAGCTATCATGCATTCATTGGTTGATAAATTTGATAATTACTTGACATAACTAATTATCAACCAAAGAATGCATGACACCTCACTAGCTATGGCAAAGGTGCTAAGATTTGTTGCTAGGAGTATCATTTTTTCAGTTTTTGGGTGAACTTGAATCCCGGGCTAAAAGGATAGAATATCAGTCAAGTTGGGCATGATTTTATTTACTAAAACAACTGATCTTGATTCTATTCAGTCCCTGAATAAACCCCAGTGGAAGAAATTTCAAAAGTCAAAATTGTCCATATCAGCCAGTTATTTATGCTTGGTAGAGGAAGCATGACTTATGATGAAGGAAACCTCCAATCAAACACCAGGACAAATAATTCGTGTAGGAAGAATATATTTTAAAAGAAAAAAAAGTTATCAGGAAACTCATTGCTTTATAAGCGTAGGAGCAGCCATTTAACTACAGCTTGTTTAGAGGATGATTAAAAATTCATAGAAAGTGATCCCTATTTTCTCGTAGGGCCTCTATCATTTAATTTGTCTATATTTCTGCTGCACAATCAAGAAATCAGATGTTTAAGATGCCAACGAGAATAAGAACATACCAGGAGAAACAGGTGAAGATATTGCAAAAATTGGGGTATATTCAGTGTCGCCTAAGATGGGGGTGCACTCCACTTTCAGTACTCTACCGATGTCCCCACGTTTTGGCCAATAAACCTAACACCACATTTTACGACATATTCAAACAGATTATTTTATGAATCAACTGAAAGAAGGATGCTGGGAAAATGGAAAGAAAGAAATAACTGCACCAAATATACCTTTTGAGTTGCACCAGTAATTGGAGAGAAGTTTGAAGGAGTTTTATCTCCAAGAAACCACTGGTACTTTAGAAGCAATTCAGTATCACAACTTTCAGTTTCATCTTTGACAAAATCAAAGTTGCAACAGCATGCATCTTCTTCAAATGGTTGATCAACAGATGCCTCCTTCAATAGATAACCTGGTGGAAGTTGTTGTTTCCAGTGTTGAAGCAAAAACTGGAAAGTTGAATCTGGAAATAAAGAAAAATTTTAGGCAGCATAAAGGGGAAAAATCAGTTGAAATAAGATTGAAAACCATAATGTGTTTCAGACATACCCAATGCCTGGTCTGGACGACACAAGTCCCATCCAGCCCGTATGCAGAATGCTGTATGTGCAGGATAGTGTTTGGCAATCTCTACTTCCTCACGAGTAAGATCTACAAAAATTTTCCAGGAATATACAATCTAAATGTCTGTGGATACCATGAGACTATTAACAGGACTAAAGGAATAATTCAAGAAAGCTTTTATGGTATACCTCTGTCATTGAATTTTTTTAACGTAGGGCCAACTAGCAAAATTGAAGCTGCTTCTAGATGAGGCATTTTAAGAATAGGGTTCTCTTCCACACGCAAATGCTACAGTCAATTTGGAAAAGAAAATGAATCAGTATACATAACATCATCACCATGTCTGACAACATTTGGGCATATATCCCCCACTCACTGCTCTATGAATCATCTCTCTCAGGGTCTGTTTGATAAACTAATTCAGTACTTATTCTAAATAGATTAAGTACTTAATTGATTAAGAGCGTTTGATAACTCAACTTGTTTCTGACTTAATGAATTAAGAACTTTTTTAATTAAGTACTTAATAATTAAGCGCGTTTGATAACTATAATTCAAAGTCTTAAGAGATTAAGTGGGTCTGAATTGCAAGTACAATTGTTAGCCTAAAAATAAGTGATTGGCGAATCACTTAATTGCTGAACCGAATTGGTTACAAATTTTTTTTTATTTTCAATACTTATTATTCTTTTTAGTTTTTTCTTTAAATAATTTGTATTTATTAAATATTTTTTAAAAAAATATTTTATCATTTAAATAAATAAAAATTATATTTATGACATGGATTTTTATTTTTTTATAATTTTAATTAATATGTGATATTTATTTAATTAATATTTTAGTTTTAAAATAATAATAACATTCTAATTTATTATTAAAATTTTTTAAAATATTTTGATTAGTAAAATTTCATAGTATTATGTAAAAAATTACACATCTTAAAAATTATGTTATATAAAAAATATGTTTCTAATATTTTTTTTAAAAAATAAGATGATTTAATTTAAAATTTAAAATTTTATAAACTTATTTTGTAATTCAGACTTCATAATTCAGACTTCAGATTCAGACTTCAGATTTCAGACTTTAGATTCAGACATATTTTCTAATTTTAACAAACAAAGCTAACTTAATGGATTCAGACTTCAGAATTCAGATTTCAGACTTCAGACTTCAGACATCAAATTAAGTTTTATCAAACGGAGCCTCAGTCATGCTCTGTCCAAAAACATGTAAATTTCTTTTTAGTTCTTCTCCTTCCCCATTTCATTTGAATTATCAGGTGTCTAACCATCTCTTATGAATATGGGCAAACCAAATTAAGCATTTTTTTTTTTTTTTTTTTTTTTTGGATTGATCTATCAATCTGAACACATCCAAACTATTTTGATCCGTTTCAATCAAGATTGGAACAGGTTGTGTAAGGATCAAAACAGTTTGGATTCGATCCGAATGATCCATTTGCCACTTAACCTATAATGGTTAGCCTAAAAAAAACAAAAAAGGTTTCAAATCAGATTTGATAGTAACTAAATAAAAAAACAATTTTAAAAGTCAAACGGACTGAGCCATTTGACCTGGGTTGACCCAGCTAAGAATTAAAAGACCTAGGTCAGATTGGGTGAATCATGAAATTAATATTAAATAAAACAAAAACTTTTAAGTCAAATAGACCCAGCTAAGAATCGAAAACCAAAGGTCAAATTAAGTGAATATTGAAAAAAAAAAAACACAATCTTACACTAAGATTTAATAATAAATAAAACAAAAATTATAAAGTTAAATAGGTCTATCAATATGACCTGTGTTGACCCAACTAAAAATAAAAGGACCAAGGTCAAATTATGAAAAAAAAAAAAAACACAATCTTTTATTAACATTTAATTAGTGAATAAAACAAAAATTAAAAAGTCAAATGGGTCGACCTATTTGACCTAGGTCGAGGTTGATCCATTTGGCCTCAATTGACCTAGCTGAGAATGAAAAATTCCAGGCCAAATTGAGCGAATAGTTTTGTAAATAAATGAAAAATAAAAACTAGACCGATCCCTGTGACTTTGCTTCTAAAGCATTTACTATCATTAATATCCAATCTAGATCCACAAGTATTGCTAGTCTTATGGCTATTTTGTAAATTTTTAATCTGAATTTCAGGTGGACTTTTGTGATGATGATGAGAAAGATAGAGGGACATATTTCTCCATCTTTTCCAATTCCCTTCCATTCTTTGGGGACAAATATTATTAGAGAATCAAAACCTTTAGATACATTTAAGTCATGCTCACTAATTTCACACTTACTGCATAAAACGTTAAAGATTTAAAAAGGAAGGAAGAAATAAAGGCAACCAAGTGAAATGTGCAAAACAAACCTCAAGAACTGGCAAATGTGGAAACCCCTTTAAAGTTGATACTTTGTTCTTGCTAGCAGCTAATACCTGCACAGTATCAAACATATATATAATATGCAACTACCACACACACACTAAAACCCAAACTTTAAATAAAATAACAAACCTGAAGTCGAGGCTGACTTGCCATTTCCAGGGATTTTAATTTGTTTTGTGCAACAGAAAGGAACTGAGAAATAAAGGATAACAAAAGCAACAAACACTAAGCCCCAATTTGTATCACAAATAAGTATCAAATAATGGAATAAACCACTTAATCAAGAAACTTGATTAGAGCTCACCTCCAAATTAGGTAACTCGGGGAGACTAATTAGTGATGTAATCTGGTTCCCTGCAAGATATAGTTGCTACAAGGACACAACATATCAGAGCCTTATAGTGCAAAAGGCAAGAATCATAGTGCATCAAATGCCAAGAGAATGTTTACCTGCAAAACTTTGCAATTCTCTAGTGGTTCAAAACCAGGTCCCTTAAAATCGTTGAAGCTCAAATCAAGAACCTGAATAGGCCACAGGAAGATAGCTATAAGCACAATCTCAATGAGGGATTGGAAGTGAATAATATAATATAAACTCCAAAATAAGTAATTGATAGCAGTGAGCAAGTGACTAAAGAAAACGGCAGAGCAAACTCTCTTTACAAACCTTCACTCGATTCAGTATTTCGATGCCTTCCAATGTAGATAAGAGGTTATCTCTCAAGTAAACGAACTGGCAAAATGGAGAACCGATTGATTAGTGAATTTAGTTAAAGCTGGTGCAAAGGAAGGTTGATTTTTCATGGGTTGAACTGATGTTGTGAAAAAGGAAGACCAGCATACAGACTACCACAACATTCACTTGAATTACTTGAAATTCAACCAAACAGCAATTCAAATTCAGTCATATACTAACTGTAAGTGCTTGGTTCAGCAAGAATGAAGTTGAGAATTAATGACAAACTGTGATTCTCTTGACATCAGGTTTATACAAACTTTCACATCAGATAACAACAAATTTCTAGCACTTCTAAGAAACATTTATAAATGTAGAAATAATGCCTCCGATCCCATATCGAAATTTTCTTCTTAATAATATCATCACAGCTATTGATTATGAAGTACTTTTACATAACTGCTTACATTAGTACATTTCAGACAAAAATGGGGAGTCAACATATGGATGGGGGAATTAATTCTTCACATTGTTCAACTTGTGAGCAAACAAGTGTTTTAACTGCAGATTATTCAGATAGTACAATTTGCAGTATTCATGAACTGTTTCTCCACAGCAATGCAAGAGAAATTCACAAGACAAATAGATGAGGACTTAGTTCAAAATAAAAACTATACAAAGCAGAACGCATACCTCCAAATTAGGGGAGAAGTTCAACCCACTGCTTTTGAGATTACGTATCCTGTGGCCCCTAAGATCCAATCTCTTGACAGCAAAAGAGATTTCAGTAAGTGGAGGAACAGAACTTCTAGAAGATTCTTTGACACATTATCAGCAAAAACATTTAACAAGGAAAGGAAATTAAGCAGAATAACAAGTAACAGGATTATAGTTTACAAGAGAATACATGGAGCAGATGAGATATTTTGCAAGAACAATATAAGAAATAGGACCTTATAAAGAGAATGAAATAGGAAACTTGCCATCAAATGAAATGGAAAACTGCAGGTAGCATGTGGAACCTTAACATGAAACTAGAAATGAGAAAAGAAAATGACTAATCTTTGTTTTACATCTGATAAAAAATTATTTAACTAGTGAAAACACGAGGAACTATTCTTAACACCTATAAAGTCAATAGTTTGAGTTTAGAAAGAAAAAAGGAAAGATATATCTGTTGAAGGCGTATCACTCTTAGTACATTAGATATTCACACTCACACACATTTGCTAATCTATAATTTTGATTAGTAGCAAAAGAACATTCAAAAGCAGCACTTGCTGTATCCGGGGACATAGATATAGTCCCTAGAAAAGAATATAACCATTCTCTTATTAAAAGACAGAATCCTTTTGCTATAATTCTGATATAGTTCTTATCTATAGGTTCAAGACAATGCATCTCACACATTGGTAAACTAAGGCCATTTGTCTCATGCGATTCATAGTCATGTATTATACGGGATAAAATTTCACTTCAAACCACCCTATTCTGTCTTTAGATTTGTATGATAAGATAAATTCAATGACTTCTTCTGTTTTTAAATATGCACAACATAGTCCAAGGGGCTGCAACTCATACCACATCATCACCAGCTTTGATCTCCACTTGAGGAAGCATAATAAGGCGAGAATCTCGACTTTCAGGAGTCCCAGCTTTCCTTCGGCTAGACATATTGGAACTCCTATCCATTGATGTTGACAATGACCCACTTTTTGACCCGCTAGAAATTGATGGTGCCTTAACAGATGGAGAAGTAGCCTTTCCAACCACCTTTCTAACCACAGAGCTGCTGCCAGTGCTGTCAAGTGATGTCGAAGCAGCCCTCTTTGAAGAAGAAACAGAAGGCGGAGATGGCCTTACAGTGCTGCTACCTGTACTGTCAAGTGATGTGGAAGCAGCCCTCTTAGCAGAAGTAACAGAAGGAGCAGATGGCCTCACAGGTGTTTTTTTCAAATAATCAGGCTTGCTTACATCAGAAGATGATGAGCTTCTCAGAGTTTTACCGACAGGGGAAATAGGAACAGACTTCTTAACATCTGAAATGCTTGTTCTACTTGCGGGTCTGTTACCAACAGAAGGCAATGAGTTCATCCTACCCTCAGGGAGGGACCTCCTTAAAGGATCTCCTAAAGTACTGTTCTTTTTACCAGGCACTAAACCAGTAACAGCATCCTGTCGTTTCGTAACTGATATGGGGACTTTTTCGGTTAAGCTGCCAGTGCTGTTTCTTCTAATTACTGGAGCTGAACCTGAGCTCCGTGAAGCACTACTTATGGTGGATTTGGTCGAAGTTGACCTCCCAACTGAATTGGCAAAAGAACCACTCTTGATATCTGTTTTCCTTTTTGTTATCCCAGTACCAGCAGTGTCCTTGAGCAATGTTGAACCATTTGGCTTGGCACTTTTGGATGTCTTCTTAACACTCTCGGTAGAAGATGACTTGGGCAACTCCGAACTTTCAGATTTTTCCGGTAAATCACTAGCCGACAATGTCTGCTCAGGCTTCCCATGGGCTGGGGGCTTTTCCACTGAATCTTCAGTGGATTGTACAGATGATTCCTCCATCAGAAACAAAATTGAAGCTCCTAACAGCTGAAAACCAAGTTTTTTAGCATTCGAGACTGAACAAAATTGGAACAAACAGAATAACTGCATTATCATTCCTATCTTTTTGTCAATTTTCCCGAGAAGTTAAACATTAGAGAAGTATGAAAAGTTTAGCTTGCCCTTCTACTTTTTTAAGCAATTAATCAATCAAATATAAAGCCAGAGATATTTACCACATAATCCTATAATGTCCCTCGATTCCCAGTTAAATTTCAGAAAATGCAGCAAGAAAATTATCCTTAAACCTAAAAAATTTGAACTTGAGAAAGACAGAGTAACAAGAATCAAACTAAAGGCGTTTTCAAAAACAGAATTCAGGAATTCCATAATGCAGAACAAAAGAAAATTTCAACGCAGAATAGTGTAAATTTTGGACTTTACCAAAAAACCCAGAGCATTAAATATAAAATTTGACGTTATACACCGACAAAAAGAGCACCGGTTAGATCTACCATAGAAATGTGCCCAGTTCCTTTCACCCAAAATTGAAGCCATTCCACCACATTAAAAGAATCCCCTTTAACACAGCAAACTGAAAAAGAAGAAGAAGAAGAAAGACGTACAGAGAGAGAAGGTGGAAAATGCGGTGGTTACAAACGTGAACAATGCACGATAGATCTGAAGCAGGAGCGACCAACGAGTTGAAGAAATAAAAAGAAAGCTGTTGGTGTACCACACTGGAGACTGGTTTCCAGTTACTTGAAGGGGTTCTTCACTGGTCTCATTTTCAAAGTCAAACAAGAAAAGAAACCGATGAGAAAACAGTCACACTCAGAGTCAGTCCCAGTTCGAAATTTAGGCTTGAATTGCTGGACTTTACGAAAGCCTGAGTTGCAGAGGAAAAACTGAAAAAGAGAGGCAAAGTACGAGAAAAGAGAGCATAAAAGTAACAGCGGATTTTAATGCTTCAGATGCTCTTTAATGGTTCTTTTATCTGAAACGCTATTTGTAGCTCAAAAACGCTATTTGTAGCTCATAAAAAGAGGTAAAATGACTAAAGTAACCCCGAATTAAGAATAATAAATTTTTAACAGACAAATTTCGGAAAAATTCACTCGACCCATGGATGTCGCGACATGAATTTAAGTAATAACCATGGTACAAACTTTAAAATGGGACGCAAATACCATGGTAGGAGAGATAAAACCATGCGCCCGGCCATGGTGCCGGGCGCATGGAGGACGCGTCCGACCATGGTGCCGGACGCATCATCCATGCGTCCGGCCATGGTGCCGGACGCATTAGTTGTGCGTCCGGCACCATGGCCGGACGCATGGATCATGCGTCCGGCCCATGGCCGGAGCGCAAAAAATGGGCGTCCCAATTTTTTTAATAATTTTTTAATTATATTAATTTTAATTGATTAATAATTGTTGTTAATGTTAATTTTTAGGTACTTTTAATTATTTCAATTTGTATCGTAATAATTATGTGTGTAATGTGTATATTATTTATTTGTATAATTTATCAATGTTTGTTTTGGTTAATTTTAATTATTTAAATTAGCATTAACTTGTTTGAGTTAATTATTGAATTTATGTGCCTAATGTTAAAATTATTTATTTGCACATATGTTATTTGTTTTTTATGGCTAATTTGAATTATTTGAAATATTGTTTAACTTATTTCACTAATTTTATACCAATTTAATTTAATTATTGTTAACTTAATTTTTGAATTATTATTTGTTTTGTAGGCTCCGGATGCACCTGCACCACGACAGCGGCCTACTGCTTCGTATCGGAAGCAGAGAGCAAATAGGGGTAGCTCATCCCAGCATTGGATGGATGAGCAGCAATACGAAGGAGGTACGGATCATGACATACACGGGGAGGATTATATCATGCCCAGTTCGGATTACCTCACTGGTGGTGAGCAGTACATCCTAGGCGGGCATGATTTTTTCCTCGGCGGGGAGGAGGAGCACATAGGCGAGGAGGACGATCATAGAGGTGGAGGTGGGGAGGAGCAGATGGATAGTGAAGAGGATCAGGAGGATAGTGGAGCGAGTGGGGATGATCAGGGCGATGATGTGCATATCCGCGAGGAGAACGTCTCTCAGATTCGCAGCAAATCTGATGGGCGGTTTACAGTTAAAGGTACATGCTTAAAAATCTATAACTATTTAGCGTTAAAATTGAATTACTATATTGGAATTTGCATTCGTAATTTATGCATATTTACTTTTTATTTTACTAAGTGTCTTTCATATATGTGACTTGAGATATGTTTTTTCAACATTTACATATTTAAGTTTCTTCCACATGCCTTTCACGTCGGACCTCAATTTCTCATCGCGAATCTTTTTCCTCAGCATGGCATCAACATCGCGGTCTATGTGCCAGCTCGAACCGTAATTCCTTAGCTACTTCATTGCAATGCTCAAAGGCCTTTTCTTCAGTAGCAAAGTATACAGGCGAGGAAAAAAGTGCGCTCAAATCTTGCGACAAATCGGGAATTTCAACTGGATCCTGCATAATTTATAACAATAACGTAAGTTCAATTTTTCAATAATAAAAAGTAAAAATACAAATGAATAATTACAATATTAACACTGACGAATACTACGAAATAATATATAATAAAATATTCTTTAAATATAGCAAACATGGTAGAAACGCCATTTTGGGCGTGTGTTCCATGGTATCACACGCCCAAAGTGGGCGTTTCTGCCATGGAACAAACGCCCAGCGTTTGTTCCATGGTTCAGACGCCCACTTTGGGCGTTTCTGCCATGGAACAAACGCTAGGCGTTTGTTCCATGGTTCAAACGCCCAAAGTGGGCGTTTGAACCATGGAACAAACGCTGGGCGTTTGTTCCATGGCAGAAACGCCCACTTTGGGCGTTTGAACCATGGAACAAACGCCTAGCGTTTGGTCCATGGCATTCCCACACATCTTTCGGTCCATGGTGCACACGCCTACTTTTTCGGTCCCTTCCATGGTATCCACGACCACATTTTTATTCCTTACCATGGACGTCACTACTTCTTTGGGCGTTTGCACCATGGAAAATGCGCCCAAACTGGGCGTGTGTACCAAGGAATTCGCTAACAAATCGAACGACAAAAAAATACGTCAAACACGTACCATTTTCCCGAGAATCTTCGATCAATGCGTTCGCTTCAACGTAAATATACGACGATTGTGACGTTTTCTGCAATATTTCTCTTTTATTTAGGGTGTTTTTGGATTGTGAAATGAATTTATAATATGTTTTGAATGAAGGATAAAGTTGGAAATTTACAAAATTTTTTGAGCTACAAATAGCGTTTTTGAGCTACAAATAGTAACACCCTTCTTTTATGGATGTTTTAAAACCGGACTTATTCAATACGACACAGACCGTTTTAAATTATTGAATTTGATAATAGTAGGCTCCTCTGTTCCCAGCAACGCATTTTTGTATGTATTTTGAAATTTCAGAAGCATAATTTATTATGTAAATTTTGTTTTTTCAATTGTGTGTCACGTCACATATTATATGTATTTATGGGGTGCCCACTGCCCATTAACTTTTACATGCTGTTTGGTTTACCCATTCCAGTACTCATTCCCACCCCCTATGTTTTGGTTGAAAAAAATAGAAATGGGGAATGAATACGAATTTTTTACCAAAAGGGCATTGAAAAAAAAAAAGTGTGAACTGAAAAGATTGAAAATTTGAAAATGTAGACATATAGGGGCCTTTTGGATTCTTAAAATCTGAAATTTGGATAATTCAGAAGAGGTAATTAAAAAACTAATGCGCTAATTAATTAAATTAACAAAATTCGAATGTTAGAAATTCGAAACTTGAGGACGTAGCGGGACGAAGTTTGGCGTAGCTGGATGTGGTGCTTATTGTTTTGGACGTATCGAGACGTGGTAGACTATGTTCTGTGAAAAATTCAGCTAAAATTCACATGTTTGGATGTAAACGTAGTGATAGTTGTTTTTGACGTAGTGCTAGTTGTTCTGAGACGTGGTGGACTATCTTTGTAAAAAAAATCAGTTTAAATTCACATGCATGGATATAGATATTTTTGGACGTGGTGCTAGTTGTTTTGGACGTAGCGAGACGTGGTAGACTATGTTCTGTGAAAAATTCAGCTAAAATTCACATGTTTTGATGTATACGTAGTGCTAGTTGTTTTTTACGTAGTGCTAGTTGTTCTGAGACGTGGTGGACTGTCTTTGTAAAAAAAATCAGTTTAAATTCACATGCATGGATATAGACGTTTTTTGACGTGGTTCTGGTGGAAGTTGTTGTTTCCATAGTTTACTAATTCAAGGTTCAACACAGTCAGATCTTCATTATCATTAGTAAGAATAAGTGAAATTATTATCCAGGGATCCATAGAACCAGAAGGTGATGAGTCCAGAAGGGAGTAAGTTTTAAATTAAAAATAAAACCTTTTATTTCCTGGTCTACTATTTCTTCTTTGTGATTCACTACTCTCTTTACTTCTCTGTTATTAATTGTTATTTATGTCTTCTATTTTTAGAAATTTTTCTAAAAAATCAACAGAGGCCTCATCGAGTAGGTCTTCAACCAATGTTCTTCTTAAAGAAGAAACAAATTTTGAAAATTTATCTCAAGATTGGGATAATTGGAAAATACCCAAGAGACCAACTAATGACGTTTATAAAGATAAATAGAAAATGGTTTCTGATTTTTCAGTAAAAACAGTGGAACAAGCTTTTCCACTAACAAAACCTGTTGAAACAATTCAACTTCTATCCTCTAAGACTATAGAAAACCATAGGAAAAATGGTTATAATTATTTACATTTTGGTTTTGTTCAAATAGCTTCTAAACCTCTTAATAAAGATGGCATGAATTCTGCTTTACTTCTTGGATTAAGAGATTGCAGATTTTTAGATTTTGAAGATTCCTTATTAGGAATGGTAGAAACTAGCCTATGTGAAGGCCCAATTTACTTTGATTGTTTTCCTAACTTCTGCGTTTCCTTGCAGGATAAAAACATTTTAGATACTTTAACTTTAAATACTAAAGTATTTAATATAAAAGCAAAAGAAGGATCAATTCCTGTTACAATCTTATATAGGCTTAGATACAAAGCCCTAATCTCTGCCTTTAATACAGGTGCAAGAATGGTTTCAAAGAAAGGAGAAACCATCTTGTTTAAAACAGATATGAATAGATCTAGATTATCTATTCCACAAAGTATTAAATGGAAAGATGTTTCTTTACCGGATGATTGGCTTTTAGAAGAGACAACACCTCCAGATCCGGTTAGAAGTACTGTCCCAACAAAAATTACTCAATATGCTAGTGGAACTGTGAAAATAACATTTGACAGGTCACTTAGTATGAGAGATGAAGCCGAATCATCTAGGTCTACTTCTTTTTCACATTCTAGAAAACTAGAACAACCCCCTAGGCATTCAGTCTCGGCGGTAAACACTAGCTTGCATGATTTAGATAATTCATCTAGAATTCCTCAGGCTAGATATAGAGTAGAAAATCAAGAAGAATCCTCTGACAGTAATAGTCTTCCTAGATCTCCTACTTATTCTACCATGACAGAAAACATAGGAGAATTAAATATGATAAAATCTGAATTTAAATTTGAAAGAGAAAAATTACAAAAAGAATTTTATTCTACGAAAAATAGAATAAAAGAGAATGGTTCTTTGCTAATTATCAAGGCAAAAATAGAAAACAGGTACAGGAGGAATATTATAATTTCCTTAGTAAAAATAAGGTTAATGTAGTATTCTTTAAATGGTTTGATTATTATGCTTCTAGTCATAATATAGAATATCCTTTTTTACAAGAAAAAGAGATTTGTGTGGCAAAAAATTGGCAGGTTATAGATGGTGAAAAGGTAAAGTCAGAGATGCCTCCTGAAATGCCTTTTACCACAACTTATAAGGCTGTAAAAATTAAAGCAGTCCCATTTAAACAAAAAGATCCCATACATTTGTCGGAATCAATCAATGCCAAAGATATTCAGAGTATCTTTGAACAAAACAATTATACCAACAAATACCTCCAAACCATAGGAAAATACTTAACTACTAAACCCCAATCTTCTACACCCACTCATATATCTGAGACATTTGATAAAAAGCCCCTGTTCAAACCTCATGAAATTCCTCAGAGAATAGCTAACCAATTAGCATCCCGACCAATGAATGAGCTAGAAAAAAGACTAGCCAAAATTGAGGAATCCTTTGCCCCTAAACTCAAACAGAAAGCTAGAGAACCAGACTCTGAATCAGGATCGGTCTCCATAAATCAAGGAATTAGAGTCCTAAGCAAGATTTCTGATAATGAATCAGGAGAATCCTCAGATAGTGATCCCCAAATTGCTAGGATAGGACCTTTTTCAGGAAGAAGACAATTATCCACCTGGAGAAGACCAATCCCACAGAGAAGGTTTCCCCGTCATCAGGAAATCCGAAACCTAGGATTATAACCTGGCCCAAATGTTATACAAAATAGTTATAATGCTAATAACATCTACGAATGGTGTGTAGATGGGCAGCCAGAGTATAGCATTATGAAAATGTTACAAAACATGACTATGGTTGCCACAGCATATAGAACAACACAGGGTAGTAATGACTTAGCTACTGCTCATATTTTAATTGCAGGATTCACCGGACAGTTAAAAGGATGGTGGGATGAACATCTTACTGAAAATGAGAAGAATAGTATTCTTTATGCAGTCAAAGTAGATGAAGAAGGAGAACTCATCATCCAAAATGGTGAAACTATTCCTGACTCTGTCTCAACCTTAATATTTACGATTGCTAAAACTTTTATTGGTGATCCAGGAATATTTAGAGACAAGTCTTCTGAATTATTAAACAACCTTAAGTGCCGAGGCCTAAGAGGGTTCCAGGAATACAAAAATGTTTTCCTATCAAGAATTTATGATAGACCAGATGGTAATCAACAATACTGGAAAGAAAAATTTATAGATGGTCTTCCTAAGTCTTTAAGGAGATTAGTTAGAGACGAACTTAGGGAAGAATTCAAAGGAGTTGTTCCTTATGAGCAACTTACTTATGGACAACTTAATACTTTCATTCAAAAAGTAGCAATGAAAACTTGCAGGCAAGATAACATGATGAGAGACCTTGCCAAAAATAGAAAAATGTTAGGATCATTTTGTGAACAATTTGGTTTACCAAGTTGTTCTAAAAAGAAGAAGTATAAACCTGATTTTCAAAAATACAGGTCAGAACCCCAACTCAAACCTTTTCATAGGAAGAAAAGATATTCTAAATTTCAAAGGAAAACCCCAGTAGAACAAACTAATAAGCCTAGAGACTTATCAAAGGTTGTTTGTTATAAGTGTCAAAAATCTGGTCATATAGCCAGATATTGCAGATTAAATAAGAAAATTCAGGCCTTAAATTTACAAGAGGAGGTCACTAATCAGCTCAATCAGCTTCTCATAGGATCAGAGGCTGATACAGACATGGAATCAAGCAATGATAATTATATCCAGCAGTATCAACAGGATGATATTAATTCATCACCATCTGAAGAAGAAGCTATAAGAGATCATTCTATTAATGTTATTACTAAGGAACAAGATCTTCTTTTAGAATTAATAGAAGGAATAGAAGATCCTAACCAACAAAAACTTTATTTAAACCAATTTAGACAGACACTAAGAGAAAAACCCTCTACTTCCTCCATACCAAATCCTATAGGAAGTCACCCAAAATTACTTAATACCTACAACCTTACGGAGATCCTCAATAGGTTCCCTAAGAAAACTCCCAGTCTCATTACTATTAATGACCTACAAAAAGAGTTGGCCAAAGAAGAAATTAGAGAAATTAAAGCTAAGCAGGAGCTTCATGGCTTATTAATACAAAACCTAATTGATAGTCAGAACCCAAAGCCTGTCTTAAAAAATGAAGAAGAAACCTTCATTGGAGATGAGATACCTCAATTAAATTCTATAACAACCTTCCAAAGGCATGATGTTAGAATAAAATTGGTAGTAAAAATTATTTTGTCTTAGAAACA
The DNA here is from genome assembly GCA_030378225.1 of Knoxia roxburghii. NCBI lineage: Eukaryota > Viridiplantae > Streptophyta > Magnoliopsida > Gentianales > Rubiaceae > Knoxia > Knoxia roxburghii. The sequence continues at coordinate 19,472,844 of CM059415.1, read as the reverse complement.
GACGCATTATGGGATACAGGAGCTGATTTTAGTTGTATCCAAGAATGACTTATTCCTACAAATTTTTTTGAAAAAAGTAGGGAAAGATTAACCGCAGTCAATAAGACAAAACTTGGAATCAAGTTCAAATTATCAGACGTAGATGTTCATTTTTCAACAACCAAAATTACAGTTTCATTTCTGTTGGTAAAGGAATTGTCCAGACCTATTATATTAGGAACAGATTTTATCATTCAGTTAGTCCCTTATTTGACTACAATGGAGGGAATTCATCCACAGGAACTAGGAGAAAACATTATTCTCCCATTTTCAAAAGAACCAATTACTAGAGAAGTTAATCCTTTGACTTCGAAAATCCAACAAGTCAATTTCCTAAATGAGGAAATAGAATTTAAAAGGATTGAATCCCAACTACAGCAACCACAAATCCAAGGAAGGATTAAACATTTGCAGCAAAAAATAGAAGAACAAGTATGTTCTGAACTACCAAATGCATTTTAAAAAAGAAAACAACATACTGTTCTTCTCCCTTATGAAAAGGATTTTAAAGAACAAAATATCCCTACCAAAGCCAGACCCATCCAGATGAGTGAATTAATGAAACATTGTAAAAAAAAAAATTAATGTTCTTTTACAAAAAGGGATTATTAGCTCCAGTAAATCCCCATGGAGTTGCCCGGCATTCTACATCAACAAAAGTTCAGAAAAAAAATGAGGAGTGCCTAGATTAGTTATTAATTATAAAGTTTTAAATCAGGTTCTACAATGGATTAAATATCCAATTCCAAACAAAAAGGATTTATTGCAAAGATTATTTGCAGTAAAAATCTTTTCTAAATTTGACATGAAATCTGGATTTTGGCAAATACAGATTCACCCCTCTGACAGGTATAAGACGGCATTCACCGTACCATTTGGACACTACGAATGGAATGTAATGCCTTTCGGACTAAAGAATGCCCCGTCTGAGTTTCAAAGGATTATGAACGATATTTTTAATCCTTATTCAAACTTTATTATTGTTTATATTGACGATGTTTTAGTTTATTCTAACAGTCTTGACCAACGTTTTAAACATCTAAATATTTTCTTGCAGGTAACAAAAACAAATGGATTAGCAGTCTCTCAGAAGAAAATAAGCCTCTTTCAAACTAAGATTAGATTTCTTGGACATTATATTTACCAAGGAACAATTACCCCGATTAAAAGATCAATTACTTTTGCTGATAAGTTTCCAGATCAGATTTTAGAAAAAAGCAACTACAAAGATTCTTAGGATGTTTAAATTATGTTGCTGATTTTATCCCTAACTTAGCACATTTAGCTAAGTTACTACATGAGAGATTAAGAAAGACACCACCTGCTTGGACTGATTTACATACACAATCGGTTAGGAAAATAAAGACTTTAGTTAAGTCTCTACCATGTCTTGATATAGCTAATCCTACTTTAATGAAAATAGTAGAAACAGATGCTTCTGATTTAGGATATGGTGGAATTCTAAAACAAGTTCAGGGAAAAAATGAAAGAATTATTTCCTTTACATCTAAACATTGGAATAGCACACAACAAAATTATTCCATTATAAAAAAGGAAATACTTACTATTGTTCTCTGTGTCTCTAAATTTCAGTCAGATTTATTAAATCAAAAATTCTTAATAAGAGTTGACTGTAAGTCAGCCAAAGATGTCTTACAAAAAGATGTAAAAAATCTAGCATCTAAACAAATTTTTGCTAGATGGCAGGCTATATTATCTGTATTTGACTTTGATATTGAATATATTAAAGAAGAGTCTAATTCTCTTCCTGATTTTCTGACGCGTGAATTTTTGTAGGGAAAATAATGCCCCCTAGAAAGAAGAAAGAAGAAAGACCCCAGATGAACTGGTGATGGCTATTGAAGCCATCAATGTAAGCAAGGAAGGAACTCCTTCTCCCAAACAATCAATTGCTGAAGCCTCAACTTCGAAGCAGATGGTGGTGAAATCACCAAAAGACTATGCCTTGACTCCAAGGCAATTCCAAACAATGGACAACCTTGCTGCTGTCCAACCAATTTCGCTCGTCTCCCCAAAGACATGGGCCGACATGGCGGAAGAAGATCAGATTAAACAGGCCCAACTGGAATCAATCCAACAATGGGCTGCACAATCAGGATTTTCTTTAGTAAAATCCCCTCAACCAAATGTTGTTCCTCAACCCCAAGTGGTGACTAAAGTAGTGAGTACTCATCCCACTTCTTCAAACCAAGTGGTGGTCCCAAACCCCACAACTCAAAATAAGGTGGTGATTCCAAATCCCGCCAATAAACAAGTAATGGCATCAAAAACGATCCCTACTGGATCAAAACCCTCTATTTCAACAGAGTACTTAAAATGCCAGACATCTCAACTAGTAGTCCAAACAGAACCAGAGTTCTTTACCCCAAATCCTTATCAGGTAGCCCAACAAGTCCTACCACCTCAAACCAATTTCATTCCCCATTCTATAAACAAAACCCAAAAATTCTATGAATTTATATTAGTGGATTCAAAATCTGTCATATTCAAAGCCTACTTTTAAAAAGGAGAGAATACCCATTCAACGGCCCAAATTCTCTCTGTCATGACTCCATCAGATTGGAAAGCCAATTTGAATAAACCAAGAAACTTTACTCAACCATTTTCTCCTCCCACTTATACTTACTGGGACTATAGACAAGCCTGGTTTAACGCTTTCACTGTACAAAACCAAGCATACAGGCATTCTTATCTTTTTTACTTCAAAAGAGGCAATCAATATAAGTTTCCAATCTGGTTTATATCGTGGTGGAACATTCACGGACCAAACCCTCAAATTTTACCAGAATCAGTACGACCTGGTTATAAACTATTTTATGAAAAATTTACGACACCAAACACTGTGCCAAAATTATTACACTTTTATTCCATATTTTCCTTATCTTGGATTTATGCTTGGAAATTCGAATTTTCTAAGTAAGAAAACATGCCACCAGCCTTAGTCCGCCAAGGATATTCCAAATGGTGGAAAGAATTCAAAACAGCAGCCGTCCAACCGGATATGATTGAAGCCTGGTTCCGGCAGAATCCAGCATACTTACCACCTGCCGATCATCAAACAACTGTCTTCTTACAACAAAAGACGTTGGCAGCTTCCAAGCTAGCATTAGTATCCACCCAGGAGGATTATATCAAAAACCTGGAAAGTATACTCAGCCAGCTCAAAAGTGAAACAAGTTCCCAGAGCAGCCGAGGAACTTCAATTAAAGAGGAAAATGAAGAAGAATATCCCCTTATTGATATTCTAAATCAAGATGATCTTCTCAATGAAGATGACTGTTTTGGTATTTTCTTCCCCATTCCGTAAGTACAATGGGGAATTAGAAAAAAATTATTATTTAATAGTTACACGAAATACTGTAGCAAAGCAGCAATTTTGTCTATAAATAGACAAAGAAAGACCAAAGGAAGACACACTTCATTTTGCCTTCCTAATTCTCATCCTTACTCTCTCTCTCTAAACCATTTCTCCTCCTTCTCTCTAAAACAACCCTTCTCCTACTCTTCTCTTACTCTTCCCAACTCTCTCTAATCTTCTTACAATCCTCTCAACTCTCCCAACTTCTTCTACACCTCTCAACCCTCTCAACTCTCTCCACTTCCTCTACTTTTTCATACTTTTCTTTCTTTTCTTCTACTACTTTTCCCCTTTCCTTGCTCTTCTTTTCTTTTACAACCATTTCTTAGTTGTAAATCTTTTCTTTTCTATTGTATCCCTATAATATAGCTTCTTTTCCCCCTTCACCTTCTTAGATATATTTTTCATTTTTGTACCTAAGCTTTGGAGAATTTATAAGTAAGTGATGTACCCAAAGCAGTGAACTATTTTTGGAGTTTATATTGTAAAACTGTAATGTTTTAATGTATGTCATTTCTTTTTATGCATTTAACCTCTAACTTCTAACTTTTATTTTCCTGCATCTAACATTTATTTTCTGCACTACTAACAATCTAACATTTAATTTCTGTATCTAATTATTTCAGTGGCAGTCCGTCTGCGACCCACTTTCCATACTGTATTTCTTTTATCTCTTTTCTAATCTTTTAGGGACCAACCTCCTTTCTGGTATTAATTCGGATTTGTGAAATTTGAATTAATTAATTAATTCGAATTTGCAAAATCTGAATTAATCAAATTCGGATTGTCCGAATTAAATTGAATTCGGATTAGGGTTTAGGTTTTAGGGTTCAATTTTTATTCGGATTTTCATTATACGAATAAAAAAAAAAACAATTCTACCTATTCTATATACCAAAACATCAATAACTCATCAAAACACAAATATGAAGTTCAAAATTACAATTCTACCTATTCGATATACCAAAACATCAATAACTCATCAAAGCACAAATCTGAACTTCAAAATCACAATTCTACCTATTCCATAGACCAAAACATCAATAACTCATCAAAACACAAATCTGAACTTCAAAATCACAATTCTACCTATTCCATAGACCAAAACATCAATAACTCATCAAAACACAAATATGAACTTCAAAATCACAATTCTACCCATTCCATATGCCAAAACATCAATAACTCATCAAAACACAAATATGAACTTCAAAATCACAATTCTACCCATTCCATATACCAAAACATCAATAACTCATCAAAACACAAATATGAACTTCAAAATCACAATTCTACCTATTTCATATACCAAAACATCAATAACTCATCAAAACACAAATATGAACTAATAATTTATAATTCTACCTATTACATAAAATAAAAATTAATAACTCAACAAAACATCAAAAGATACATCAAATAATATCATCAGAGTCATATAGTCTACCAAGCCTTGTTTGATCTACTCTGGGATGTGAGACGAGACACCTTTTGGCTCCATGTGATCTACTTCCACATCGCGTCCTGACTGTATTCATACAACTCCGCACCTACTCTATAAAAAAATAGCTTAAATTCACATAAATGGATGTAGACTTTTCTGGACGTGGTGATAGTTGTTTTTGACGTGGTGCTAGTTGTTCTGAGACGTGGTGGACTGTCTTTGTGAAAAAAATCAGTTTAAATTCACACAAATGGAAGTAGATGTTTCTAGACGTGGTTCTAGTTATTTTTGACGTCATGCTAGTTGTTCTGAGACGTGGTGGGTTGTCTTTGTGAAAAAAATAGCTTAAATTCACATGAATGGATGTAGACATTTCTGGACGTGGTGCTAGTTGTTTTTGACGTGGTGCTAGGTGTTCTGAGACGTGGTGGACTGTCTTTGTGAAAAAAATCAGTTTAAATTCACACACGTGGATGTAGATGTTTCTGGACGTGGTGCTAGTTGTTTTTGACGTGGTGCTAGTTGTTCTGAGACGTTGTGGGTTGTCTTTGTGAAAAAAATAACTTAAATTCACACACATGGATGTAGACATTTATGGACGTGGTGCTAGTTGTTTTTGACGTGGTGCTAGTTGTTCTGAGACGTGGTGGGTTGTCTTTGTGAAAAAATAGCTTAAATTCACACACATGGATATAGACGTTTCTGAACGTTGTGGTAGTTGTTTTTGAACGTGGTACTAGTTAGTCTGAGACGTAGTGGGCTGTTTTTATGAAAAAAAATTAGTTTAAATTCACATAAATGGATGTAGACATTTCTGGACGTGGTGCTAGTTGTTTTTGACGTTGTTCTAGTTGTTCTGAGACGTGGTGGACTGTCTTTGTGAAAAAAATCAGTTTAAATTCACATGAATGGATGTAGACATTTCTGGACGTGGTGCTAGTTGTTTTTGACGTGGTGCTAGTTGTTCTGAGACGTGGTGCTAGTTGTCTTTGTGAAAAAAATAGCTTAAATTCACATGCATGGATCTAGACGTTTCGAACATTGTGGTAGTTGTTTTTTGGACGTGGTGCTAGTTGTTCTGAGACGTAGTGGGTTGTTTTTGTGAAAAAAAATCAGTTCAAATTCACAAGCATGGATGTAGACATTGCTAGACGTAGTGATAGTTGTTTTTGACGTAGTGCTAGTTGTTCTGAGACGTGGTGGACTCTCTTTGTGAAAAAAAATCAGTTTAAATTCACATGCATGGATATAGACATTTTTGGACGTGGTGCTAGTTATTTTGGACGTGGTGCTGGTTGTTTTGGACGTGGTAGACTATGTATGGAAATTCGGATTTCAAAAATCTGAATTTATTCTTCCGTTTTCTTTTTTTTACCTTTTATAATATATTAATTATTTAATAATTCGGATTTGTAAAATCCGAAACTCTTAATTAATAGAGTTTCAGATTTTACAAATCCGAGAGGCCCCTTTCAGTCCACACATCTATTTTTTCAATTTTATTCAGTCCACACCCTAAATTTTACCCCCTTTCGGTCCCGGCCCCAAATGAAAACAAAACTTATGGAAATGAATATAATTTTTTTTGATTTTTAGAATTGTGGTGTTCAGGGTGGAGAGGATGAGGAGTGGGCAGGGATGGTGGTAAAGAAGAGGAGGAGGATGGACGAGAACGGTTGTGTAAAGGAGAAGGAGCGACCGCGAAGGGGAGAGAAGGGGGATGGTAAATGTATTTTTTTATTATTTTATAATTTTAAAGGTTAAAACAAAAATATATTTTATTAAGACAGAAATGCCCCTGATCGAGACAAGTAAAAAGGGGTTTTGAACCAAAATATTCTAAATATGTAATGTAAACGACAAAAAACATGGGGTTTGTTTTTGTAATGGACGAAAATCTCATTTTTTTTCAATATGTAATTGACCAATTGTAGGGTAAACTCTATTTTAATAATTTAATAAAATTAGTATTAAATATCGTCCATTTGTTTTATTCATCACACCATATTTCTAACAAATCCTTAATTTTTTTAAATATCGCCGCCTAACTCTTATCTCAACCCCCTTAATGTTTATCTTCTGCCCCTCCTATTATTACAATATAACTCTTATTTTTCTTAACTTTCATGCCCTCAAATCTTACATACTGTCTCATTTAATTACCAATATAACTTTATAATATTTTAATATTTTTTATAAAAAAATTAAAAATACTAATATTTTAATAATTGCATGAATTTGAATTTTAGGAGAAGGTAATTAGGAGGAAGGTGAATTGGTGAGGTTGGAGACTTAATTGATGGAATCAGGGACTTTATGGTTAAATTAAAGAAGTATAAAAAACTTGGGACTTAAGATGCAATTTCCTAAACTTTAACCTAAAAACTAAGGGTAAGTATTCGGTTGAGGATTGGGTTATTCGGTTTGAGTTATTTGGGTATCCTACCCCAGCTCACCCGACCACCACCCGAACCAATTAACAAATAACCCAAACCGAAAAACCGGATAATGAATTGGGTGATTCGGTTTGGGTTATATGGTTACCCAAATAACAAGCTTATTTCCAATTTTTTATTAATTAAAATAACAAGCTTAAATTTGTTAAAAAAAAAAAACTAAGAGTTTAATTCATGTCAAATCCACAAATTCTACTAAACATCAAAGCATTAACATAATTATAAATAAAAATTAAATCCACACTTCTAAATAAAAATTCTTCAACAAAACAACAATCCATAATCCACCAAAGCATCAACAAATCCACAAATTAGACTTCAAAATTTCAATGCCCAATATTAGGGCTGGCAATTGCTGACACAACACGATAACCCGACACGAACACTACACGAAAAATAGCGGGTTAGGATTGAGATTTTCCACACGTATAATAAATGGGTCAGGTTTGGGTTGACACGTTTAAATAGCGGGTCAGGTTTGGGTCGACACAACGGGTTGACGGGTTGACACGTGAACTCGTTAAGAAAAAAAATTTAAATTAAATTTTATAACCTTAATAATTGAGGAAACTTCCAAATTCTCAAATCAAAAGTTCAACACCACTTCCTATGATGGTATTTTGTTATTTAAACTTTCTAATTGTAAGTACCTTTGGATTATATTTATTTTGATTGGATTGAATTGGATTTTGGTTGTATTAGGAAGAATTTAAATTGATGAAATTTATGTTGATGTGATGTATAAGAATGTTATGGTAAACTTAAGTTGATGGATTTGAATTTGATAGATTCAAATTTTAGATGGTGTTATTATAAATAAACATGTATAATTTAGTTTTTTTTGAAAAATTTAGTCCCCTTTTTCTGTGGCGAAAACTTGGACTGAAAAATCACCTATCAACAATTAAACGGGTTACGCGAGTTAGGTTCGGGTTGACACGATTATAAACAGGTCGGGTTACGGTAGGAGTTTTCGACACGATTAGTTAAATGGGTTGGGTTTGAGTTGGGGGTTTATCGACACACCAACACGCCAACGCGAACACGATAACACGAACACGACACGAATTGCCAGCCCTACCCAATATCATATCTTGAGGAGAGTTCCAACCAACTTCCAATTTGAAATATATAAACAAACATTTAAAATCATAAACAACAAAATATTTAGTAAAATATAAAGAATAGTTAAATTACTTACAAACTCATCAATGAAAAACATATGATTCTACAACTTTAACTTTTGTTGCCACCAACACCATCCTCATATTTTGCATAAATAGATAAAAGAAAATGATTAAAAAAGTTACAAACTATTAAAAAAAGAATCAAAACTTCAATAATAAAAATCTAACCTTCTTCCAATTGTAGAACATCATCACAAGCTTCTTCAACCTCCATTGGAGATGAGTTCACACGAAGCCAATCTTGACAACATATCAATGCTTGAACCAATTTGGGAGTCAAAGAGCTTCTAAAAGCATCTAAACCCTTCCACTAGTACTAAAAACATATTCAGAAGCTATAGTGGAGACTGGAATTGCCAAAACATCACGAGCCATCAAAGAAAGAATAGGAAACCTTGGACTATTAACCTTCCACCAATCCAATATGCTAAAGTTCTCAGACTCTTTCTTAACTTCCTTTTTCAAGTACTTATCCAAATCTGATTTGTTTTCCATGAAACCACCTTCTTCTTTTCTCCTCTTCATCTCCAACCTAAATTTGTCCTTTAACACTTTCGAAGGCTTCATATCAGCTGAGGAATTCCTTTTCCCAGAATGAGAGGAAGAAGAGGAAGGCATAATAGAAGTGACAACATTAGAATGAATTCTCACATAATCATCATATATATCTTGAACAACTTCTTTAATTAAACCAAGCTTAAAAGAACCATATACTTTGCCATGCAACTCAAGAAGTACAAGTTCTATATAGGCATACTTGTTTCTTGGATCAAGTAAAGAAGCAACAAAAATCAACATATTATGTTTCTCTATCTTTTCATAGTATTTATCAAACTTAAATCTCATCAAGCCAGCCATCTGAATAAGATTCACATCATCACTTTCATTCAAACATTTTCTCAAAACCACATCAATACAACAAATATTATCCAAAAGAGTATTCGAAGTCACAAATTTGGTCATAGAAATTTCAAAGTTACATCATAAAAATGTTCAAAAAACCCAGTCAATCTTCTAACATTAGCCCAATCAGTTGCATTAGGTTCTCCTATTTTTGAAAGATCATCCCTACAATCAGAATCATCATTGGCATATCTTTTAAATGCCCTTTTATAAACCCCAACTGTATTCAACATCAAATAGGTGGAATTCCACCTTGTAGAGACATCAAGAACCAAATTTTTTAAAAAACCACATTTCTCATATTCAGCACACTGTCTAAACAATTTGATTCTTTGAGGAGATTATTTAATATACTTAACAGCAGCCCTAACACACTCCACAGAACTTCTAATGTTACTCAAACCATCTTGAACAATCAAATTAATACTATGGGCAACGCAACGAACATGTACCCATTTCCCTTCCAAAATGCACTTATCATAATTCACCAATTGAGATCTCAAATATGCCATAGCAGTATCATTAGCACTAGCATTATCAACAGAAACTGTAAACAAATTATCAATCCCCCACTCAATCAAACACATCTTAAGACATTTTCCAATCTCAACTCCTCTATGAGATGATATAGTTTAAAAACTTAAAACCCTTTTTTGCAAATTCCAATCATTATCTACAAAATGAGCAGTAACACACATATAGTTAACCTTTTACAAAGAAGTCCAAGTATCAGTGGTCAAACAAATTCTACAAACATTCTCTTTAATTAAGACCCTCACTTTCTTCTTTTCTTTTAAATAGAAAGAATGAATATCTCTTGCAATAGTAAACCTTAAAGGAATTTGAAACAAAGGCTGGCACACACTTAAGAAATGTCTAAAGCCTTTCCCCTCAACTAATTTGAAAGGAAGTTCATCAACTATGACCATATGTGCTAATGCTTTCCTAGTTGCTTGTTGATAATACTTCCAAGCAATCAAATTAACCTTTTTTTTTTTTATCATTTTGAACCATTAAATGGGTCTGTCCAGATTCTTTATTTTGAGGATATGACACACAAGTATTTAAATGATTCAATAAAGTACGTGTCCCATGTCTTTTAGTTGAAGAATGGTATTCTCTACCACAATATAGAGAAGTACTTTTTTCCTCACCCCCATCAGTAACAAAAGAGATATAGTGATCCCAAACCTTAGATCTTTTGTGAGAAGCTCGTTGTTTCTTTGGCTTCTCCTCCACATTTGTTTGTTCCACCACCACATCCACATTCTCATCAGCTGCAATGCCAGCATCCACATCATCATCCTCAAAATCAATATCCAATAAGGGGTCTTTCGATTGAGACATCCTTGAATTGAAAAAAAAAAACAAAAAGTCTAAAAAAATTATCTTACAAGATTATACTAAAAAACTAGCAAACATAACAGTTTCAATAGATTCTCAATTATAAAACAGCAAATAAAACAGCAAGCAACATAACATAGGTGTAAAAAAAATATAAAATCAGCCATGGTCCGTGGATAGTTCAATTTTTTTTTTTTTTTTGTCCAAAACCAAATATGGAATTAGTTAGAAAAGCAACCTGAAGTATAAAAAGGAATAAAGATTGGTGTTGTCTGATTTGTCAAGTTAATGCAACTATTGAAAGTAGCTTAAATGATCACTTGAAAGGAAAAAAACACAAGTTCAAGGAAGCTGCTTTGGATGCAGACAGGAAAGGCTGTATTATTGGGTTGGTGTTGTACCAAAGAATAAAGTGAAGCCCGATGTGGAAATTGAGGATGTTTCGAATCCAAAAACAGAAGGGCTAAAATTAGGGGGAGAATAGCTGGAAATTGGCCAAAGTGAACCTTCTTTGTTGGATATTGTTCCTACAAAAGGTTTGGATGCAAATAGTGTGCCAATGTTGCCAAAAACAAAAAAGAATAATAAATCAAAGAAGAAAAAGTTGGTTGGAGTACAGAAAACTGCCAAGAAAAAGCGAAGGGAAAATAAGGACTTCGCAGATTGGTGTGAGATGTGCCAGGCAGAAGCTAACAGTTTCAACACAACTCAAGTCTCAAAAAAAAAAAAAATCTAAATCTATCATTTCAATAGATTCTAAACCAACCAAGTTTGAGCAATAGATTCCTACCTTATATGCGTTGAAAAGAAATTGCATGGCAAGTTGTTCAACTTCCTTTGGCTATGTGGCACTCCAATAAAGATTTTTACAATCTTGACGAATCTGCAGCAAGTCACATGTTCAATTTTTAATAGCAGCTCAAAAAACATGCATATATTTTGCTATCAAGAACAAACCAGTGCCTTGTAAATGCAATTATGGAATGTATGCTTGAAATTTTTCCAAATATCATAACAGTAGGTACTGCTGTAACTGTAAGACCCTCATTTTCCATTTTTTTGCTTCCTTTTTTTTTTTTTTTTGTTGGTTCAGATAAAACTACTCTAGAAAGCTTCAATTTTTATCCTGTTCACTTGCTAATACTAATTTCTCAGAGATCTTAGCTGAACACAAATAATAGATTGAACGAACGGTTTAAAAAGCTCAAAGCCATATGCTTTTTTTAAAAACCCAAACAGACTACCTACCTTGCTAGCTAATTGAACATGCTGGAGCGTGAGATTGACCGATCTAAGGCGTCGCCGTGGAGGTGACCAATCTAAGAAGTCGAGGACTCCTATACCACCTACCGAAACCAAGGGATGTAGAGGATGGTGGTGCCGACCGAGGGATGTAGGAGGAGGAACGACGTTAATGATGAGTGGGCGGCGGCGGGTTCGATAAATCCGATAGCTGATGATGAGCCACGAGTGTAGTGTAGGGTTTTTTCTTTTTTTGCTCAAAGTGAATAAACGGCGCAACAACATAATAGAATGGGTGAAGTGAATGGCCAAATAAAATAAAAAAAAAACCCTAAAATTTTTTTGAATAACCCATCTAATTCGGGTTTCGGTTGGGGCCTGATTAAAAATTGGAAAATCAATACCTGCCTAAAAATCAACTTTCTTATTCGGTTAATCACCTGAATTATTGGAGTTGAATACATAAGCTATGCTTGTATTGTACATTTTCCCAGTTAATATATCGATTAATGTTTTGGTTATATTTTGTTGTGCATTATTTGTCCATTTATATTATGTAGTTAGATGATGAGGTGTCTTGTGTGACACCGTAGATTTCATCATTGGTTAAAAGACATAATATATAAATGAGGTTCGTAACCGAGACAGCTTTGGGCAAACTGTCGGTTTAGGTTATTATGTGATTCGGATAATTTGTTTGTCTAAACTAATTGAATCGTATAGATATGCCTGGGGCGTATTGAACTTGACCATTTAGAATGATTTGTCTTGTACTGATTTAATAGACAATTCGTTCTTAGTTTTCTATCTTTAATCCCTAGACTTGAGCGGGCATGAAGATTAGACATAGTGTACTTTGATCTGCCAATGGGTGAGATCAATTGTGGCCAATAGTCTTGGTAGGTTGGGTGTGCATGTTTAGTTGCTTGGTGTGCTACTGCTTGTCGAAATGAAACTATGTACCAGTGCGTCCGGGATGATGGTGCTCCCGAGATGAGCTCGTTATGTTTATTATACTAAACCCAACTGGTGGACTTATGTCCGGTATAGTAAAAAGGTCGAGTGGTACTATCTCGGAATTAAAGAAGTTAATTAATTAATTTATCAATAAATTAATAAATTAACGAGCACTATATCTTTGATGTGGGGAGATTATGAATATATTAATTAAATTGTTCCGGAAACAATTCTGGTGTAGGATGGTAGTACCAAAATTAATCCGTTAGTGGTATGATTAATTTTGTAATGGGTTAATTGAATAGGTAGAATTAATTAATTGATTAATTATTCCTAAGGGTTAATTGAGTAATTAACAAAGTATAATTATTTAATTAATTAATTGAGTCTTAAGTTTCAATTAGAATTAGGAAGTCCTAGACATTAGTAATCTAATTTGAATTTGGTTTATCCTATTAGATTGGTTACCTAATTGGATTTGGAAACTAATTATCTAAACCCATTAGGAAGACCAATCCTAAACCAACTTGGGGTCTCTCTTGTAACTCTATATATAGACAAGGGATTAGCTATTACACAATATACAATTCATAAGTTTTCAAGACAAGAAAACTTAGAGAGAGAAAGTCCTAGAGAGAGAAATAATTCTCACTCTAAGAATCGGATTTTTAAGACTAATAGCTGCCGATTTTTTCTTCTATTTGGGCGGCTGAATTTTGTCCAAATCAGCGCCGCGTGTAGCTCCTTTCTCGGGTTCCAGGCGGCACGTGTACATCAAGCGCTAGGGACAGGTGGTTGCAGAATTTTTCAGGTGACCCAGTTGTGGTGATTATCTGATCAATTGGTTGCTAGATCGTTGCCCACACAACGAGCAATCAAAGTCTTGAGGCATACAAGAGAATCACTTGAGTATATGCTTCAATAGGTAATTCTTATGTTTCTGCTTTAATTAAGAATTTTTGTTGCGTGGTAAATCAAATGAGTGCAAACCCAGATCCTGCATAATGTTATTTCAAACAAGGATTGAAATAACGATTGTGCTAGCGTCTAGGCCTGGCCAGAGATTCCGATTCTGGAATGCGTAGCACGAAAGTGAGTTTCTGACTAGGCCCGGGCAGATAATCTTTCACGAATTACCCAAATAACCCGAATAATCTAACCCAATTAACCCGAATCACTTCGGTTTTGGGCGGGTTAATTGGATGACCTAATAAGTGCACACCCCTACTAAAAGTTATCTTTTCCCTTCTATCTTCTTCTCACTCCAGACAGAACCCCCGTGCATAGAACAACCCTTCCTTCCGCCACGAATGAAATATTCCCTTTCTAAACCCATCCCTCATCTCTCTCCTCTCCTCACATTTTCCCTCTCCCCATTTTTAATTTAGTTTTTCACCCCGTTCCCTCTCTTCTGAGCTTTCTCCCATTCAAAAATCACTTCTCAAAACACAAAACCCAAAACTCTAAATAAGCATTTATATCCACACAGATGGATTCTTATCAATTATATACACATGTTCACCCACAAAAGAATGTGGTCAAAGAATAAAAAAAAAAAAAAAAACTTAGATAAGAGAAGGCGTGAAAAGGAAGAGAACCCACGAACTAGAATACTAAAAGAATTATTTTTTATTTCTTTAAACTGTAATAATCATGATTTGGTTGCAGTTTAAACACGGAAGGAATGTTTTAAAAAACATGGGTAAATTTCAGAGGCTGATATCATAGAGTGGGCTCAGGGTCCTGCGGTGGCGATGGTGGGGGACCGTTGATGACGCTTTCCGGTGAGAAGATTCAGTTTCCTTCAGAGTACACTCATGGCCTTTTTAACGTTACTTGTCTCCGACATCATCTATCACCAAAATCTAGTCATACATACATGATATTTTTAATAATTAAAGTAAAAAATGTAAATACATTTTTTAATGGATATTTTTTGTAAATTAATTAAGGATATATAAGTAATTTAAGATATTATTTTATTTCAACTCAAAAAAATATATTATTTTATTTTATATTTAAATATTATAATTAAATATTATGATTGATATTTCTTAACTTGTCAGGGACAATTTGGGTATAAAAATGGCGCGAAATAAGAAAAGAGCGGGTGCAAAACCTTCACTAATTATTAATAGCTTAAAGTTCAAAACTTGATTACTTCATAATCCTTATATTATACTCCAATAGAGCCTTCAGTTAATTCAAATTTAAAAGCAACCTCAAACTCATCACAAGCGTGTGTCCTATGCTATTCGGATCCGTATACTGTAGGACTATAGGAGTAAAATTCATCATACTCCTACTGTGCCACACTACATTAACGTGCTCTATATATATATATATATTTTACGCACAGTCTTTTTTAAAAAAATATTTTTTTAAAAAAATAATAATACAGTAGACATCAGGTCAGCAGAAAATAGATATCATATCACAAATATAAGAGAAATCATCTCATAGAACTAAAACATGCTTAACAAGGGGGATCAAATCATAATTATATAGACATTAGATCACAAAAGAGTAGACATCAGATCAGCAGACTATAGATATCAGATCAAGAATATAAAAGAAATCATACAATAGAACTAAAACATACTCAACAAGGGGGATCAACTCATGATTATATAGACATCATATCACAAAATAGTAAACATCAGATCAACAGACTATAGATATCAGATCAAGAATATAAAAGACATTATACAATAGAACTAAAACATAGTTAACAAGGGGATCAAATCATGATTATATAGATATCAGATCATTGGAAAACGTATATCATATCACAATATATAAAATTAAATAATTATAATTAAATTAAAAAATATTTTTAATCATTTTTTTTAAAAATTCAAAAATGTAGAAAAAAATTACTGAATTGTTTTAAAAAAAAAAAGGATGGAAAAAAAGTTTCAGTGAAGAAGAAAAAAAAATCGCCCAAGATATGCCAATGAAGAGAGATAAAAGAGAAACTACAGATGATATATTACGTACTATTGTGAAGTAAAAAAATCTGGACGAGCAGTAACGCGTGCGGAAAAAAAAAAAAAAAAAAAGAAACCCTAGTGTTTAATCTATTAATCCTATTCCCAAAAACTTACTATTTTTAGGGGTACGAGTAAAATTGCATGGTGATCCTATAGGACAACCACATAGATTACCATGCTCTTCCCGCCCATTTCAAGCGAATCCACTATAATCTCTAACTATTTTTCATTTATTTTTTTAAATTTTTTTCCTTAATGTAATTCACTATTTTTTTTTAAAAAAAAGGTCTACTTTATATCATAGCATACCAAAAATGATTTCATATCATGCATATATGAATAAAACACGAGTTCATATCATTCAAAACTTGATTATATCTCATATCCTCACATAGACAAATTGTCTTTTTGCAATCCAGAAAATATTATCCACAGTGCAAACAAAAGCCGAGAAAACACAGTACAAACAAGAAAATACCAATGAATTCAGAAGCCAAAGAAAAAAAAACCATGATAACAGAGTAGAGAAAAGATTAAAAAATAACAAAGAAGAAAATGAAGAGGCGGTGAAGATTGAAAATTATAAGTCTTCATCGGAGGATGACGATGGTGCCGGTGAATGATGAGGATGGAGGCGAAATCTTCATCTGCGGATGATAATGACAACTATAGATGATAAGGATGGAGACAATAGAGGTGAGTCACAGGCGGCTGCTAAAGATGCTGAAATGAGGGTGGATAATGGAGGAAGTGTTGTGTGTAGGGTAAAAAAATAAAATGTAAAAATATTTTTTTTTTTTTTGAGACCCATCTAAAATAATACAAAAAGAGGGCGGGTACACCAATAAATGGTAGTCTTACGAGACTCGCAAATTATATCGTAGTACTAGAAGATACCTTGTAAGCAGGCCCGTTGATGGCCCAGTGCAAACAGACCTATTGCACTGGGCCTCAAATTTTCAGAGGGCCTCAAAATTTTTTTATGGTATTATTACTAGGGTCCAATATGTAATATTGGAATATGGAGCTTCAGTCATTTAGGAGAATTGGCCAAAAAAAAAAAAAACCCAAGAAAATTAATTTCCAAATGCTAAGGAAGTGTGCCTGATTTTTTAAAACCCTAATCCTACCGTTTATCTCTATCTCTCTCTGGCAAAACAAACAAACGTGCTTGGAAAAAAAAAAAAAAAAAGGGTCTTACTTTCATTTTAGAACAGGGTATCTCATATTGATTAGACGGCCCTGCTTGTAAGGTATCCCTAATATTTTAATAGAAATAATCTTTTGTCATTTAATATTATGTTCCCTGAATGTCCATTGTTTTCCCAATCGTTATATAGTAGTACTAGAGCTATATTGCAATGTGTCCTTAGACAAATAATAACGTCATATTGGCTAAGAGGGAAACAATGAAAATTCAGGGGGCCACTGCATTAAATGATAAAATATTATTTTTATTAAAGTGTTAGGTGTTTCATAGGTGTACGATATAATTTGCCTTGTTTCCCTTCAGCCAATGTAGTCACGCCATTTGTTAAAAGATAATTTGCAATGTAACCCTACAACTACTTTATAATTATTGCCACCTCACGCATCATACATCCCACGAAAACACGTGCATTATTTATTTATTTGCATTTAGTTTTTCTTTCATTTTGTATTCTTTATTTTTTTCACACAATTTTTTCTGAACATATTATTTTATTTGCATTAATTTTTTTTACATTAGTTTTTTCTTTTATGATTATTTAATTTATTTCAAAATTTTAAAAAATATTCCAAAAAAATTACATTACTTATTTTATTTTTTATATAAAAAATGTTTTCAAATTTTTATAAATTTTTTTAAAAAATTACTTAAACTTTTAAAAAGTATAAACATCTTAAATATTAGAATGTGTCATCTAAAACATGATAATGTGTCAACTATAAAAGGAGAATACGTATCTTTTCAAACTAGGATTCTATTATTTATTTTATTTTTTTCATAATAAAAACTGTTTTAAAAATTTTATAAAAATTATAGACATTTTAATTAACTTTTAAAAGGTATAAAAATAAAATATTAGAAAAAATCACCGTAAATATTAGAATACGTCACTTACAACACGAGAATATATATCAACTTTACATGAGAATATGTCAACTATAACATATAGATACCTCACTTTCTAAAGTAGAATTCTATTACTTATTTTTTTATAATAGAAAATATTTTTAAAAATTTATAAAAATTATAGAAATTTTAATTAAATCTTTAAAAATTATTTAAAAATAAAATATTAGAAAAAATTATCTAAAATATTATAATACATAACCAAAACATTACTTTAACTTGAGAATATGTTTTCAAAGTAGGATTCCATTGCTTATTTTATTTTTTCGTAATAAAAAATATTTTAAAATTTTTATATTATAGAATTTTAATTGAACTTTTAAAAGTATAAAAAATAATACATTATTAAAAGAATATAAAATATTAAAATACGTCACTTAAACATGAGACTACGTTATTTTTCAAAGTAAGATTTTATTACTTATTTTATTCTTTTAATAACAAAAAATATTTCAAATTTTTTATAAAACTATAGTAATTTTAATTAAACTTTTGAAAAATATAAAAGGTAAAATATTAGAAAAATTACCTAAAATATTAGAATACGTTATTTAAAACATGAGAATATATCAACTATAACATAAGAACATGTCATTTTTCAACGTAGAATTTCATTACTTATTTTATTTTTCTATAATAAAAAATATTTTTAATTATAAAATGTAAAACTCTTAATCAAACTTTAAAAAAGTATAAAAAAATAAAAATAGGAGAATACGTCACTTAAAAATGTGAGATTATGTCACTTTATCATGAGAATATTTCACTCTAAAAGTAGGATTCCATTACTTTTTTTTTCATAGTAAAAAAGGTTTTTAAAATTTTATTGAAATTTTCATTAAATTTTTGAAAAGTATAAAAAATATAATATTAGAAAAAAATACTTAAAGTATTAGAATACGTCACCTAATTATCTCAACTTCAACACGAGAATACATCAGCTATAACAAGAGAATGTATCACATTTCAAAGTAGAATTCCATTACTTATTTTATTTTGTCATAATAAAAAATATTTTTTAAATTTTATAAAAATTATAGAAATTTTAATTAAATTTTTAAAAAAGCATAAAAAACAAATTATTAGAATACGTAAAACATAAGAATACGTCAACTTCAACATACATCACACTTTTCAAAGAAAGATTCCATTACTTATTTTATTTTTTTCATAATAAAAAATATTTTAAAAATTATATAAAAATAATAAAAATTTTAATTAAACTTTTAAAAAGCATAACAAATAAAATACTAGAGAAATCACCTAAAATATCATAATAGTCAACTTAAATATGAGAATACATCAACTTTAACATGAAAATACGTCAACTATAACATGAAATACGTAACTTTTCAAAAAGATTTCATTACTTATTTTAAAACTTTCCATGGTAAATAACACAAAAATTATACAAATTTTAATTAAACTTTTAAAAAAATATTTAAATTTTATTTTAAAATCACCTAAACTATTAGAATATGTCATTTAAAACATGAGAATGAGTCAACTTTAACATGAGAATATGTCAAATATAACATTAGAATATGTCACTGTCACTCGTTATTTTTTTTCATAATTAAAAATGATTTTAAAATTTCATAAAAATATAGAAGTTTAATTAAAATTTATATAAAATGTTAAAAAAATCACTTAAAATACTAAAATATATTACCTAAAATATGAGAATACGTCAAATATAATATGAAAATACGAAATTTATGAAAAGAAGGATTCCATTTAAATTTACGATAAAGCTAAACTCTCCCTTTTTGTTTGAATTCCTAGCATCTTTCAATCGCAATATTAATCCAACTCCGTCCGATCGAATTTTGTTTAATTCTTTCGGAAGCTTCCCGTCCAATCGATCATAGAGTGTTGAATCGGTATATTTTTTTATTTCATTTAGTTTTTTAATTATTATTTTATTTATTTTAAAATTAAATATAAAAATTTTATATAAATTAAATAAATAAGGGTTATAAACTTGGGAGGTCACTAACTTATTCAATAGTATATTTTTAGCCACTGAACTTTTCGATTTGAATAATTGGCCATTAAACTCTATTAAACTCTTAAAACGTAACACTTGTCATATTTATATTGGTTATCCATGTTTGACCCAATGAAAATTTTAATTTATGCAAAATCTATTAATTTTTTAAAGCGTAAAAGTGGAATATGAACTTTGAATTTTTTTAGAAAAAAATTATTTTCTCATTTGTTCTTCTAATCACCAGCAGCCACAATAGCACCGCCACCCCCCTCTTCCTCCACCTCTCCACCAGCCATCACCGTCTGCAAGGAAAATGTAAGTCTATAATATACTTAACAAATTAATTAAGTGAAAAGCATCCCCAAGATCTGTCAAACTCTCAAAACAGATATTGTCCAATGCCTAAATACAGCGATTCGAACGTCCAACATTAATAAAAAAAATACAACAACTAAATATTTAAATTGCTTGTAACAAAAATCAAGCAAATGCAAAATCCACAACAGATTGTTGATTCTAGAAGGCTTATGATGGCTACCGGAGAGGTGAAGAAAAAGGAGGTGGCGCTGACGGTGAGGAGGAGAACAAAGAAGAAAACCTAATTTAAAAAAAAAAAAGTTCATAGTGAATATTCCATTTTTATCCTTTCAAAAACTAATTGATTTTGCATAAATTAATTTTTTAATTAGAAAGTATGACAAATGTTACATTTTAAGAGTTTAATGACCTATTAGTCAAACTAAAAAGTTCAGTGACCAAAAGTATACTATTGAATAAGTTTAATGACCTCACAGGTTTTCAACCCAATAAATAAAAAAAGAGAAAAATAAGATAAAAAATATATTTTGATGTGTTCTAAAAAGAAGAAGTTGAAAAAAATAATTTTTTTTAAAAAAACTGAAGATTGCTGAACTAAAGGAAGGAATAGTGAAAACCAGATAAAATTAAGAGGAGATGACATACGCACATATAGGAGAGTGAATGAGAAAAAGTCAAAAAATTAATGAAGACCACATAAAATAAAAATCCCCAATGGAGTATAATATAATTTTCCGGATGCACTTAATTGGTTAGAGTTGTATATATTATGCTAGATATCTATACAAGAGAATTGTTAGGTGATTATGAGAGGTATACCTAGATTAGTTATAAATTATAAACATTTGAATAAAATTTTAAAATGGATCAGACATCCTATCTCTAATAAAAAAGATTTATTAGATAGATTATATGATAGTCTTATATTTTCTAAATTTGACTTAAAGTCAGGATATTGACAAATTCAGATTAATAAGTCTGACAGGTATAAAACAGCATTTAATGTTCCTATTGGACATTATGAATGGAATGTAATGCCATTTGGATTAAAAAATGCCCCTTCTGAATTTCAGAAAATTATGAATAATATTTTTAATCCCTATAGTACATTTATAATTGTGTACATTGATGATATCTTAGTTTATTCAAAAACTATTGAGATGCATTTTAAACATTTAAATATGTCTAAATCAATTGTTATTCAAAATGGTTTAGTTATTTCAAAATCAAAGATGATTTTATTTCAAACCAAAATAAGATTTCTTGGTCACATAATTGAAAAAGAAAATATTATTCCTATAAATAGAAGTATTGATTTTGCAGAAAAATTTCCTGATAAAATTACTGATAAAACAATGTTACAAAGATTTTTAGGAAGTTTAAATTATATTGCTCCTTATTATAAAGACTTGGTAAAAGATACAACTATTTTATATGATAGACTTAAAAAGAATCCTAAACCTTGGACGGAAACTCATTCTGAGGTAGTCAGAAGAATAAAAGAAAAAGTAAAAGTATTACCTTGTTTAATGATTAGTAATCCTAGCTGGGAAAAAAATAATTGAAACAGATGCTTCTGATATAGGATTTAGAGGAATTTTAACTCAGAAAAATCCAGAAAACAACCGAGTATATCTTGTTAGATTTCATTCAGGTAAATGGAATGAATCACAGAAAAATTATGCTACTGTGGCTAAGGAAATTTTAGCAATAGTTAAATGTGTCTTAAAATTCCAAGATGATTATATAATCAGAAATTTCTTATAAAAATAGATTGTAATGCTGCAAAATTTATGTTTCAAAAAGATTTTAAACATGATGTTTCTAAACAAATGTTTGCAAGATGGCAGGCTCATTTAGCCCCCTTTGATTTTGAAATCATTTATAAAAAGGGAGAAGATAATAATCTTCCAGATTTTTTAACTAGGGAATATTTATCTCCATGACAGGTATGAGTTCTCGCGGAAGAGGAACTCCCTCTTATAGAGGAAGATGTACTGGTAGAGGATATTCCTCTTATGGTCAGACCTCATATGGTCAAAAGAAGATTCCAGAAGTTTTATCCCAATATGGGAAACAAAAGCTAATTGCTATGGATTTGTCTAAAGACAAGGATTATCAAGAATTTTTGAACTTTAAGAAAAATCAGCAACTTGCTGCAGAAGGTACTAATGCTGCAGAAGGTAATAATCCTTCTTATGCCAAAGTCATTGGAGAAGAGGAAACTGAATCCAATAATATTAGATTTTCAGAAAATAAATAAAGAGAAATTATATTTCTCTTGGAAGAAAAAGATCTCAAATGGAAAAATGATCCATGGACCTTAATCCAAAGGTATATGGATAAATTCTTTATGCCTACCCGCACTTATAAAACGAGATAGTTTTATGAACAAATATTAATCCAAAGTGGTTCCTGTGAAATAACACATTTCTTTGGAAAAAATAAAGAAAATTATAATTTTAGCAAAATTATTATTAAGAAGGTTATATCCGTTGATGATTGGGGTATTTCTCCCATGAGAGAACGAGAGATTAAAATGAATACATCAGCAGTAGTCAAGTATAATTATTGGGACTACTGTGATGCTTTTATCAAAACATTTTACTATGAAAATGAAAGGCACAAGCACTCCTGGTTTATAAAGATATGTGCTCAGGTTTATAATATGGAGATACAACACTGGTTTATAAACTGGTTTTATTGTTTTGGCCCAACTTCGGAAATATTACCGGAATCAATGAAAAAATATTTTGATAGGTGGGTAGAAGTTTCCTCCCAACTTCTTAAAAAACAAGAAAATAAATTTTACATTGATGGAATAGTCTCATGCTTTTTCTTTATTGAATTTTCAATCCCATGGATATGTAAATGGAGTCCCGAAGTTGATCATACCAAGACAGGTATTCCGTGTCTGAAAAGAAAATTTTTTACCAGATTTTGGGAAAAAATGATGCAAGAAGAGTCATCCACCCAGGAGATCTTGGCTCAAGACACTTTGGATTTGATGAAGACACAAATTGATTTATATGAGAGTCAACAAAATAATATTGAGACTCCATCCCCTTTTGATTATATCTCTAAAAAATTCAAAATGAGATCTGAAAATTTGACCAAGCAACAAATGATAGCTGTTTATGTTGATGAAATGAAAAAAGACTTAATGTCTCAATTTGAAGAAACCAAATCAACTAAGTCAGATTCGACCATGGCATCGGAATATATGCATGATGTCCAAGATGATGTGCTTATTGATGATATCTTTGAAGTAATAAAAGATACCTTGGTGGAAAATATTTCAAAAAAGATCAAAGAAGCATCTTCTTCAACTCAAAAAGATAAAGGCAAAGCAAAGATAGATGCTTGACAAGAGGTGGTGATCAATAATGGATGCTGACGGAGCTGCTGATGATATTGCTGCCCAATAATGATAATGGACCCAATAATGGATGCTGACGCAGGTGCTGATGATATTCCTCCTGTAATAATGATTGATAATGACAGAATGTATAGCTATTTTCTTTTCTTTCACCTTTTTTTTAGTGCGGAGAATATTTGCAAATAGTTCTTACGCCTTTTCATTTGTATAAATAAGGGATGAAGACTGAAGGGAGGGTATCATCTTCTCTGCTTCTTCATACTTTCCTTTGTATGCTCATGTGCTGAGCCTTTTCCTTCTTTTGTAAATTATTTTCAAAGTAAATAAGATTCCATAATTTGGTATAAAGGAGCTGAGTAGCTCTTGAAGACTGGTGGTCCGGAATCGTAAGTTTTCTTGAATTTTATTTGTTGAATGATGTTTAGCCTTATAGGCTAAATTATTTGTGTGTTGACTGATAACTATTCATGCTAAACATGTAATCGATCTTGTTTATTGCTTGAGGTATTAATTAGTTAGATAATTTTAACTGACCTTAACATAAAATTTATATCGTGTTTGACATCTGGCCTGATAAGTCTCGATTAAGCCATGGTTAGGCGTTTAGGGCAGTTGGTATGAAGTCTTTTTGGGTAGACTGTTTTATGAAAGGATGCCGATTATATTATGTTGTAAAACTTCTATGTATACCCGAGCCATAGATGGTATCAGAGCCTGGTTAGCATGTTTATGTTATTAGTTAACACACAAAACTGTTAAGCATGAATAAAATGAATATAGTTCATAAAAAGAATAATATGAAAAATATAAAGAGTGAGGAGTATGATATCCCACAGAATTTAGAATTACTGGACAATTCCTAGAGTTGAACCTAAGTTAATATATCAATTAGGGACTTTTGAAAAATTTGGATTAAAACAGGTAGTAAAAACTACTGAAGAGTCAATTTCATTAGATGAAAATGAAATGATAATTAAATTATTATCCGATAAAGATATAAGTCCTTATAAAGAAACACATAAGTTTTTACATATAGGATTAGTGCAAATTGCATTTAAGCCTTTAACATTAGAATGTTTACCAGAAAGCTTTATGGCAGCTTTAAGAGATGGAAGAAACAGAAATTGAAAAAAATCTTTAATGGGAATTATACAATCCAGTCTGGCACATGGACCAGTGTATTTTAATGTTTATCCTAATTTACAATTATCTCTGTCTGATGTAAATATATTGGATGCTTTGACATTAAATGTTAAGACTCATGGTTATGATTATCTTGCTGGAACAGAAGTAATATGCCTCTGTTATAAAATATATTATAAACCATTATTTATATTAAATCCTCATTGTAAGATAATGGATAAACATAAAAATGAAACTATAATAATTGAAACTAATTTTAATAGGTCAAATATTAGTAGTAGAAGACCTATCAAATGGGAAGAAATTACTTTTCCAGAACATTGGGTAATAGAACAAGCTGTTCCTATTAAACCACAGACTCAGGATCATAAGGATATAATTGATATCATCCAGAATAATGAGGGAAATGTTAATATTAGATTTGATAATCAATTAAAACTGTTATCATATCCGACAAGTAAATCAATGAGATCATATATTTCACCTATAGATTATAGGGTTGAATCTCCTATGCCTTCCCGGGCATCTACTTCTCAAGATTATAGGGTGGAATCTCCTATGCCTTCTAGGGCATCCATTTCTCAAATAAGAGAATCAGATATTTCCACTCCCTTAGCAGAAAAACTGTATATAAATAGAAATAATATAGTAAAAGAAAGTAATACTAATCATACTTATACTCCTAATAGAAATGAGTTAGACCCGACAATGTCAGATATGGAATTTCCTATTTAATGAATATAAGTGAAATTATAGATTTTAGCCCTGGTTCTCCAGCGAGGAAAATAATTTCAGAAGAATTTAAAGATCCAGGTTATAACCAGTTTAAAAAATAGTTTTCTGAAACTTTTACTCAAAAAGAAATGTTACATTTACAGGATGAATTTTATACATACTGTAACATGATAAATGCATTAATACCTTTTGTTCATTGGTTTATACATAGGTATGTGAAAAATTATTTTTCAGTCATTGAAAGAGATTATAAACTTACAACAGGAAGTATTTTTAAAGGGATATATCCTCCAAAACAAGCTTTTCAAATAGAAAAGAATGGAAAGATTCATCACTTTTCAGCATTTGTAAAATTAATTGAAAATGATACGTTAGCTATTACATGTAAACATATTAATAATATGTTTGAACATCAAAATTATACAAATTTATTCTTAAATGTTTAGGAGAACAGATGCAATCACTTCATAATAAAATAGAAATAATAAATAAGACTATTAATAAACTACAACCAACAGTGATACAATTAACTCCTGAAGCTAAAGAGATTGCTCCAAGTTTTCAGCCACCTCCAAGTATATCTAATTTTAAGATAAGACCTATATTAGAATTAGATAAACTCTTAGAAGAAAAATTTAATAAATTAAGTATTAAAACCTTAGACAAGGAATTTCAATACGAGGTTATTGAAAATACTGATCAATCCATTATAACACTAGAAAAAATAATATTACCATAGCATATGAAAACAGTTAGGACAATTCTGTCAACAATTTGGATTAGAAAATCCTAGCACTAGTAAAACTAGTAAAACTCATAAAAAACATGATAAGGTTTATAAAGCTAAAAAACGAAGACCTTCTCCATATTATATTGAATTTGATCATTATAATATATTGAAGACCTTCTCCACACAACCAACCTGCAAATACTTTGATCATTATAATAATTCTTAAATGGATTGATCCTCAAATTATATCAGGTTTAGAGTCAATTAAAATTTCAATATAATATGGAGTCCAGGGATGATTAGAAGCCACTGCGTTAGCTCCGGCTAGATCATACGACAAAGAGGAAGAAAGCTTGATGACCAAGAAAGCTGCGCGAAAGGGAACCCTAGAGAGCACCCTTCGGAATAACTTATAAGGTACTATTAAACACGTAAGTATAATTGAAATTGAATTTATTGAATGTGTAAAATTTTTAAATGACACGTAATCAGGTGGGGGTTAGTTGTTCAAGAAATTTTTCTAAATGATACATCATCAGGTTGGGGGCTGGTTGCTCTATAATTTCTTCTGTTTTAGTATATTTAAGACTAGTAGTAAATTTGCCTAAATACTTTAACTTCCTCATCCTTGTTGAATGTATACGCAAGCATATTAAATTATTAAATATAATTATAATTAAAATATTAAAAATAAATATAATTAAATTCAAATAATATAAATATTTTAAATATTAAGTATCGATAATATAACTATAAAATAAAAAATTAGTATAAATAATTAAATATGATAATATTTACTTGAACAGGTTAACACATCTACGTTGGTTCTGAACCTGTACGACTTTCCTCGAGTGCAGAATATTCAGGCAAATAATATCACAAATTTTGTTAAATATAATATTGCCACTATACAGGACTGACGTTATGTGTCAGATTTTCTTAATTAATTTATACTGGAAAATTTTCGATAAATTAATAAAATGCCCTATTCCTTTAAAAAGAAAAACACATTTGAATATTCAGTCATTGAAACTCTAGATATTCATACTCAATTTTCTAGTTTTTTGGGGTCAATTTTCTCTCTTAAAAATATGTTTGCACAATTTTGTAATAAAAAATTCTAATTTTGAAAATTTTAAAAATATAGATCAACTATGAAAATGAAAACTTAAATATAGTTAAATACTACACAATTGATATTTAGAATATATTTTGCAATAACTTTTTTAAAAAAAAGAAGAACTTGAAGGAGTTCTTTGCAATTAACTCATCTTTGAATCATTCCAAAATAAAAAAAAAAAAAAAATCATTTAAGTATCATGAGTGATAAGGACAGCCGAGCGGACATGGATCTGGAGGACCGACAAATGCAGGAATTTTGGACGTAGCAGTATGACTTTTGCTCCACAATGTTATGTCAGCACAAGTGCAATCATTGGCCCATCCCGTCGTGTATTTTTTAAAGGAAAAAAAAGTAAATACACAAATAGTTTGGAAAAATTGTAATTTAGGTCCCACATATATAAACTCCCAAAAGTATTCATTACCTATAAAATTTTAAATACTTTTGATATATTAACCAATTATAACATGTTTTTGTATAGGTAATTTGGGCCAAATTTAAATTTTAGTAAATATTTAGGGATATTTTTAAAATATTAAAAATACTCTTCCATCTTCTTTTTCTTACTCTTACATACTCCACAAAAACAATGTTTCTTGTTTTCCACCAGCTTCAATCAAAATCAGCTTTCCATCTGATAAGTGCTCCAGCTTCATCATCAACAGAAGAAGGTGAAGCAATTCAAAAACATAAGCATAAGGAGGGTCAAATTCGACGGTCTTCTTCCCATCTCTGCAATACTTCTTTTGCGAGAGAGTTGGGTTTGGGTAACAAGGAGAGGGAGCGATTTCGGTTGCTCAGTGGAAGCGAGAAAGGAGGAGGATAAAGCGATGGTGGTGTGGCGGCAAAAATGGAGGAGGAGGAGGATGCAATGGTGGTAGGGCAAAACGAAGAGGACACAGGGTTTTCTTTTGTCAGCATATTTTAGTTTCTGCTTTTTGTTAATTACAATGTGGTTTGAAATATTTTGTTAGCGTAAAAGTTGCCTCTAAATATTTTTAAAAAATTTCAAACACACCATTTTTGACTTTGTTAACTAATATATTTTACTTATTATTATCGATCAAAAGTTTTTTATGGACAAAAAATGTGACGTCTTTGTAACCACGTTAGTGACTTAACGTCCTTTTACTCTTGCGAGAACATTTAATTGAGTCTAAATGAGATACAAATTAACAAAAATATCGTTTTTAAAAAATTTTCTAAATAAATAATAAAGTCCAAACTTTGAGAGGAAAATGAGACCAACTCTATTAGTGGAATTTAAATGAGTTCCAAAACCGGCGTCCAACATCCCTTCTAAGAAGCCCCCATTAGGATTAATAAAAATACATAATTCAAAATCCAAAATTCCAAATCCAGAAGTGATTAATACATCACTAATCAAATCCCATTAAAATTATTTCAGAATCAACACATGATAAAGCAATTCCTAAATCGATCCACAAGACAACAATGACATATGACATGGCCAGACTCTCATTCACTTCCTTCAGACTCCAGGTGTAATCCATCAGCTAACCTTTGGTCTTCGGAACCTAAGGGTAGGGAGAAACTGTATGACAAAGTGAGCATGTGTGAGGTCTCTCATAAAGTACTGTATTGATGGCGTAATTAGAATATTTTCGTAACAAAATATTTAAGTCTCCCGTTTTATTATTAAAAAGTAACAACTAGTATTATAACATAAAATAATTAACTAGAAATCTATCTAGTTAAAAATAATAGCAAACTATGATTTTATAAATTGAGGTTAGGCAGTAAATTAAGTAAGATAAGATTTTAGAAAGGATATAATTAAACGGCTATTTTTGATGTTGGTATTATTAAAGCTAATTCTGCATTAGTTTTATTATTATATTCGTTATTGGAGTGCGGAAAACACATGAAAATAAAAACCTAAAATCCGCACTAAAGGATTCCAAAACCCCGTCGTGAAGTGTAATAGGTGTCGATCCCACAGAGAGCAACTAAGCCATTGCGAGATTTAATTTTCTTTTGATTAATGGGCAGGGGAAACATGTATACACGGGCTATCAATTCACAAATCACACAAATAAGCAGATTGAGAAATAGGGTTGAGTTTGAGGAGGAGATTCGACCACCATTAAACTTCAGGTTGTGTTATATTTACTTTGGATATGTGCGATTAGACAGGATTAGTTCCCAGACTGTCGTTT
This sequence comes from Knoxia roxburghii, assembly GCA_030378225.1. Taxonomy (NCBI): domain Eukaryota; kingdom Viridiplantae; phylum Streptophyta; class Magnoliopsida; order Gentianales; family Rubiaceae; genus Knoxia; species Knoxia roxburghii. The sequence goes on along the minus strand of CM059415.1, from coordinate 19,443,183 downwards.
AACAAGTGTTTGCAGTTTGCGAGTCTTAATTTCTCTCCGAGAAGAGAAAGAATCCATTCTGATTGCGCTCACTTAAGTGCACAAACTCTGTCTAGCTATGAACATGCAAGGTAGAACAACTACGGTACTAAAAGCCAACCATAAGGAAGCAACAACCATCCGCAATATATATAACTAAAGGATTCAGACAATAGTACAACACTCAGTACTGACAACCAATAAGGAAACTACCGTGTGATTCAGCGATGAAGGAGCGACGACGGATCAGCGGCACACTTTCAGCGAATGACGGTCTCTTTGGCTGGACTACAGTCAAGATGGAAAGTGCTACAATAGAGTTCGAATCCACTAACCTTAGCTCATCCGGGGCTTCCTCTCTAAGATGGAGCTTAGCACTCCATCGATCTGAGCTCAAATCCCAGCAACAGTGAAACCCTAGTTCGAGGAGTACTTAAGAAGTTTTACAAATTGGCCGAGGTGAAAATGAACAAAAGATGCCCTAATGGCCTTGTCTTTCGGGTATTTATACCCACTACTTTTAGGGTTGTAATTAACTACAAATGCAAGGAGAAATTGGTAATCTTCAAGAAATGGTTGGTCTTCAAAGTGTCTACCAGCTAGCTTTTCTCTCCAAATTGACTTTTCTAAAGTTTTTAATTACCTCGGCAGCTTCAACAATGTTGTCTCAGACCAAACTTGTGCATAGATTCATCACTTTTACGCGTCTCGCCTGCACTGTACAGTTAACCACTATAAGTCTTTAAAAATATTAAAATGCAGAGAAATTTGTAGTCACATAAATGGATTAGATCATGAAAACTTGTGATAAAAGTGATGAATTCGGTGCACTCCACCACACTAGGCTTAAAATCTTGCTTGTCCTCAAGCAAAGTCGCTTAAAATCTAAGGAAATTCAAGCAAATGATCAGTAGTTGTGCTCCAGGGGTTTTAAGTACTTCCATGTGCAGATTTTCAAAACAAGGCAAGACATTCCTTCAGATAGTATTAGCTTAGGAAGATATATAAATGCAGTTTAAACATGAAAGAGTTCCATTAGAAATATTTTATGACCCAGACATCCTCTAACGGTAAGCTCAGAAGAGCTGCACTCATTTTCAGGAGGTTATACTGTGTGTTGGGCTCTCAAGATTCCTACCAAGAAGTATCAACCATATGTTTGGGAAAAGATCACATCCTTACAATAATCCTTATTATGAAATATCAATCAAAAAAGTACATAAAGGGTTAAAGTCAAGGTTTAGGGTAAGAACAAAAAAGATTTAAAGCTAGAAATTGGAGGTTTACAACCCAAAGCACTTAATCATAATTTAATCATTTCATTGAGGATTCTATTTCAGATTCTTCTATTACACACATATGAGGGTACTAGGCTTTGATGTCCATCACTTCCTCATTCCCAGCTTTTATATATATATATATATATATATATATTAGAGGTTCAGGGTTTTGAGATCCCCCACTTCTCTAATGTATAGCAAGGGAATCAACACAAAAGATAATCACATTAAGAATCCACAAAACATACATTAACTATTTCCTCATGTTTAAACCATAACTAGGAAATTTCAGAGGTTTTACAAATGTACAGGCCAGAAAAGAAAGGTATTTCGGGTAGGATTTTGGGTGCATAGATCAAAGAATGGTTAGAGGCTCAAAAAGATTAATACTAAAGGTGAATGATGTTTGTGTGGGAAGAGAGGGTCAAACATATATGTTTCTACTTACTTTTCAATATCTCGACATTTCACATTAAAATCAAGCAATGACATGCATACTTTTCGCAAATTCTAGATACTCTTCTCAGTAGAAATCATTCATTCACTCAATCAAAAGGGTAAGCAGTCAAAGAATTACTTATAGAGTTCAAGCATGCTCACTTAAACGAATTCATATATGTAATGAATGAAGCATAAAATAATTCGTAGATCTCATTTCACATTCAACATCATCCCTTCTAAAGCAAGTTAACACACTTTACAAGTTCAGTCTTATCACCAAAAAAGTACTGGAAGCTATTTGACAGATTTTGAATAAAATACACCCTGAAACAAAACCAAGTAATCAGCTGCACAAATTTCTGAAGACTACAGAGAGTTTATTGACTCACCTGGGATATTGTTCACACAAGATTTTATCTGCAAATCACCATTTTCCTTCACATTTAAAGCTGTCACAATTCCTACTTAGTATAAGTATCAACATGCAAAATAGGAGAGGTGAAATACGCCCCTACTTGGAAAATATGTGGCAAAAACACTCATCCCTGATCCTAAGTGTGTGTTAAAATAGATGTCAAATTTGCACACTCAAGCAAAATGGAACAAGTTAAAGTTGAGAGTGCTCCTGATTACTGTGTTCAAATTGTGTCCCATGCACTCTCCTCCTTCAACTAAGCTCCTGCAAAACGGTCACTGAGATCACTAACATTTACAGGCATGGAACTACTTAAAGGGAATAAAAAGACGTACTAAAAATAAAGAAGGCAGTAAATAATAAAAAAATAAACTATTTGTTGTTGGGGTGCCCTCCAAGAGCACTGTATTTGCAGTCTTCATCTCGACTCCAGATGTGTGAAGGTTCAAGATCCCTCCAGGATCCTCTTGTCCCCCACACAGAAAAGTGCGCAATTCTTAGGCATCCGTACTATGCTTTCCTATGCAGGGCGGCCTGCGCCCTTCGGATGCCTTTATGTTATTTTTAGCTCTCTTTCTGACTGGTGATGACTTCTCCTTTTTTAACTGTGCTGTTTTGCCTATTGGAGATTGGCTGTTCCTCATAGTCTGAGGTTATGGACACTGTTCAATGCATTTTGCCACCATTGACAAATAGGTCTTACTATTTGTAGCTCAAAAATGCTATTTGTAGCTCACAAAATTTTATAAACTTACAAATTTAGCCTTCATTCAAAATATCTACAAATTTATTTAACAATCCAAAAACACCCCAAAACAAAGAGAAATATTTCAGAAAACCTCATAATCGGCGTAGATTTGTGTTGAAGCGAAGTATACATCGAACATTCTCAGAAAAATGGTACGTTTTTTAAGTATTTTTGTGTCGTTTGATTTTTTAGCGAATTCCATGGTACACACGCCAGTTTGGGCGCAGATTCCATGGTTCAAACGCCTATAGCAGACGTGCCTTCCATGGTAAGGAGTGAAAATGTGGTAGTGGATACCATGGAAGGAACTCAAATTGTGGGCGTGTGCACCATGGACGGAAAGTTGTGCGTAGAGGCCATGGAAAAAATGCCTAAAGTGTTATCCATGGAGTCACATGCCCATTATGGGCGTGTGAACCATGGAGAACACGCTAGGCGTGTGCTCCATGGTATCACACGCCCAATATGGGCGTCTGAACCATGGGACAAATGCCTAGCGTTTGTACCATGGTATCACACGCCCATAATGGGCGTTTATACCATGAAACAAACACTGGTCGTTTGTTCCATGGTGCACACACCCATAATGGGCGTGTGACTCCATGGATAACACGCTAGGCATTTTTTCCATTCCATTCTCGGTATATTTCGAAAATATTTTATTATATAATATTTTTTAGTATTCATAATTTTTAATATTATAATTCTTCATATTTATTTTTTTATTATTTAAAAATTAAACTGATGTTATTTTTATAAATTATGCAGAATCCAATCGAACTACCCGATTTGTCGCAAGATTTGAGCGCATTTTTTGCCTCACCTGTATACTTTGCTACTGAAGAAAAGGTTTTTGAGCATTGCAAGGATGTAGCTAAGGAATTACGTTTCGAGCTTGTTTACGCAGGGTGGAATCCAAAAAGGAATGGGGTCACATATCGTTGCGCACGATTCAAAAATCCTATTCCGCAAGGCCCTGCACCGCAACAAAGGCAGCATACAAAGCGCAAAGGATGTGGTTGCCCGTTCAAGTTATATTGCTTGCAAGTGCCGAATTATGGTTGGTGGATTCGAGTATTTCCTGGGTATGAGTCGACACACAACCATTCTGGTATAGTCTATCCAGAGGGTCACAGGCAATTTAGTTTCCTGAGCGATGATGCAAGGGTTTTGGCTAATCGGTTGGATAAAGCAAATGTGAAGCCAAAAATGGTGAAGGCAATGATTGATGCGGAGTTCCCCAGAGATAATGTGACAATCAGGCATATTACCAATAACAAGTCGCAGAACAGGAGATCACATTTGGAAGGTAGAGATATTGGGGAAGAATTTGTTCGTTTGGCTAGTGAGAAGCATTATTTGGTGCGGACTCAGAAGGAACCTGGCACTAATGTGATCACTCATGCATTCATGGTGCATCCAGCATCAAACCAGATGTTCAACCGATATTATTGGGTTATTGTGGTTAATTCAACTTACAAGACAAATAAGTACAAGATGCCACTCTTCCAGATAATAGGTATGACTCATACCAATACGAATTTCAATATTGCATTTGCCATTTTGAGAGATGAGTCAAGAGATACCTATGATTGGGTGATGTCGAATTTGAGGCTTTTGTTGGATGAAGACAAAGTACCAAGTGCAATTGTTTCAGATCGAGAGATGGATTTGGTTCAGCCTATAGCGGATCATTTTCCACATTCACACCACCTGTTATGTTTGTGGCACATAGACCACGATGTTGATGCCATGCTGAGGAAAAAAATTCGTGATGAGAAATTGAGGTCCGATGTGAAAGGCATGTGGAAGAAAATTATTAATGCGCCAACAGTGCAAGAGTATGGTATGTTATTACAGCTTTTCAAGGATAGTTACTCAACTCTTGCGCGTGCCGCTGTCGTCTACTTGGAGGGTACATGGCTTTATCACAAAGAGAAGATTTGTAAGGCTTGGACAAACCAAATTCTCCACCTTGGCAATACTAGTAGTAATAGAGTCGAGAGTACTCATGCTTCACTGAAGGATTGGATGAATTCTGGGACCCAAACACTGGACATGCTGTTTGGTGTGATTGACGCCCATGTCATGCACCAGTTATCCCATATCAGTTACATTCATTAATTTTAATGAAACCCTATTTATTTTTACAATTCCTTAAAATACACATTTTTTATTTTTCCGTGCCTTTAAATTTACACCCACACATATATATTGTTTTAGGGGAAAACTTGAGGAATCCATGTCGACGAAACCAACTGACAAGCTGCATGGTACATATGATCTGTTGCATGGTTATGTGTCGCACCATTGTATGGATTTGATCAGTAGGTAGGTTGATAATATGATTAAGTGGGGCAATCACGTGTTTGAGTACTGTCGGTGCTTCTGCAAGGTGACTCATGGGATTCCCTGTGCTTGTGACTTATTCAAATTAAAGGAAGCGAACGACAAGGTCACAGTCGACATGGTGCACGAATTTTGGCAGAGATTGCAGATCGTACCCTCTGAAGTGGGCTCGAATACTATTTCTGCGGAACTCAGGTATGTTTGTTGCTTCGAATTTAATATTTACAAAATATATATATGTTGTTTCTATATTTATATTACATTTATTAGCAGGTATTTCCGTGAGGAAATCATTCCAAGATTTGAAAGCAGTCCAGCTGCAATGATGCGTCAGATGCTTCTCTCAATGGAGGGTGCAATGTTTCTTGACAGGAATAGTGGTTGTGAGCCTGATGTCTTGGCAACATCTCGCGGTCGGCAAAGGTTACATTCATCTGTGATGTGAACACAGAGCACCTTCGAGCGAATGACACGTCGCTCAAATGCATCGGGCCGTTCGATGAGCCGTAGATTGCATTTTGATGATGATATGTGATCTGAAATACTTTTTTTGTGAACTAATATATAGGTGTGTTTAATTTTATTATAGTCCTATTTTATTCACTGCGTCTTATGTTGGTAGAGAAGAGGTTCAGAGCTTTCCCCTTTTGTCAGGGTATATTCACCCTTATTGCACTGGGTATTTGGAAGTAAAGTCCGATGGCAATTGTGGTTTCCGTGCTGTGGCACATTCTTTATATGAAAACCAGGAATTATGGGCAACAGTTCGGATGGTGGCAACGGTGGAAATTCTCAGTAATCAAGCTAAATATAGAGATATTTTTGCGGCATTTGCACCGAATAAGATTCCAGATGATCAGGCTATAGAGTGGGCAGTGAATAGGATATCTCATCGGGCACAATCATGTGGGATGGACTATTGGATGCACACACCAGTGGACTTATTTGCTATCGCGACGTTTGCAAACGCATTGGTCGTCCATCTCAGTGATTCTAGTCCAACTGCTTGTTTCTCTGTATTACCTGTGAGGGAGGTAGAAGGTGCCGTTCGACCGAACAAGGAAATATGCATTGCGCACGTTCGGAATATTCATTTCATTAGTGTAAGTTTGATTCCTAATGGTCCTATTTCACCCTTGCTACGCATGTGGCATCGTCACCGTGATGATAGTCTAGCTGCTTTTGCAACGTCAGATGAGTTTGTGGATAGGATTACAGCATGGGATAGGATATGCCCATGATTTTGTACACCTAACTATATTGATGCAATTAATTGTTATTTTTTACATTTTAATATGTGCATGTGTAGGGGTTATATTATTGTAATAACAAACACAAACATATCAAAAACAACCATGCATGTGATTTTAAGCTATTTTTTTTCACAAAAACAACCCATCACGTCTCAGAACAACTAGCACTACGTCAAAAGCAACGTGCACCACGTCTAGAAACGTCTACATCCATGCGTGTGAATTTAAACTGAATTTTTTTCACAAATACAATCCACCACGTCTCAGAACAACTAGCACCACGTCAAAAACAACTAGAACTATGTATACATCTAAACATGTAATTTTAGCTAATTTTTTCACAGAACATAGTCTACCACGTCTGGCTACGTCCAAAATAACTAGAACCACATCCAGATACGTCTATATACATTCATGTGAATTTAACCTGATTTTTTCCACAAAGACAGTCCACCACGTCTCAGAACAACTAGCACCACGTCAAAAACAACTAGAACTACGTATACATCTAAACTTGTAATTTTAGCTAATTTTTTCACAGAACATAGTCTACCACGTCTGGCTACGTCCAAAATAACAAGAACCATGTCCAGATACGTCTACATACATTCATGTAAATTTAACCTGATTTTTTCCACAAAGACAGTCCACCACGTCTCAGAACAATTAGCACTACGTCAAAAACAACTAGAACTACGTATACATCTAAACATGTAATTTTTGCTAATTTTTTCACAGAACATAGTCTACCACGTCTGGCTACGTCCAAAATAACTAGAACCACGTCCAGATACGTCTACATATATTCATGTGAATTTAACCTGATTTTTTCCACAAAGACAGTCCACCACGTCTCAGAACAACTAGCACCACGTAAAAAACAACTAGAACTACGTATACATCTAAACATGTAATTTTAGCTAATTTTTTCACAGAACATAGTCTACCACGTCTGGCTACGTCCAAAATAACTAGAACCACGTCCAGATACGTCTACATACATTCATGTGAATTTAACCTGATTTTTTTCACAAAGACAACCCACCACGTCTCAGAACAACTAGCACCACGTCAAAAACAACTAGCACCACGTCCAAAAATGTCTACATCTATACGTGTGAATTTAAACTGATTTTTTTCACAAAGACGTTTCTGGACGTGGTGTATGTTGCTTTTGATGTGGTGCTAGTTGTTCTAAGACGTGGTGCACTGTCTTTGTGAAAAAAAATCAGTTTAAATCCACACACATGGATGTAAACGTATTTGGACGTGGTGCTAGTTATTTTGGAGGTAGCCAGACGTGGTAGACTATGTTCTGTTAAAAATTCAGTTAAAATTCACATGTTTGGATTTATACGTAGTACTAGTTGTTTTTGACGTAGTGCTAGTTGTTCTGAGATGTGGTGGACTGTCTTTGTGAAAAAAATCAGGTTAAATTCACATGAATGTATGTAGACGTATCTAGACGTGGTTCTAGTTATTTTGGACGTAGCCAGACGTGGTAGACTATGTTCTGTGAAAAAATTAGCTAAAATTACATGTTTAGATGTATACGTAGTTCTAGTTGCTTTTGACGTAGTGCTAGTTGTTCTGAGACGTGGTGGATTGTCTTTGTGAAAAAAATCAGGTTAAATTCACATGAATGTATGTAGACGTATCTGGACGTGGTTCTAGTTATTTTGGACGTAGCCAGACGTGGTAGACTATGTTCTGTGAAAAAATTAGCTAAAATTACATGTTTAGATGTATACGTAGTTCTAGTTGTTTTTGACGTAGTGCTAGTTGTTCTGAGATGTAGTGGACTGTCTTTGTGGAAAAATCAGGTTAAATTCACATGAATGTATGTAGACGTATCTGGACGTGGTTCTAGTTATTTTGGACGTAGCCAGATGTGGTAGACTATGTTCTGTGAAAAAATTAGCTAAAATTACATGTTTAGATGTATACGTAGTTCTAGTTGTTTTTGACGTAGTGCTAGTTGTTCTGAGACGTGGTGGACTGTCTTTGTGGAAAAAATCAGGTTAAATTCACATGAATGTATGTAGACGTATCTGGACGTGGTTCTAGTTATTTTGGTCGTAGCCAGACGTGGTAGACTATGTTCTGTGAAAAAATTAGCTAAAATTACATGTTTAGATGTATACGTAGTTCTAGTTGTTTTTGATGTAGTGCTAGTTGTTCTGAGACGTGGTGGACTGTCTTTGTGAAAAAAATCAGGTTAAATTCACATGAATGTATGTAGACGTATCTGGACGTGGTTCTAGTTATTTTGGACGTAGCCAGATGTGGTAGACTATGTTCTGTGAAAAAATTAGCTAAAATTACATGTTTAGATGTATATGTAGTTCTAGTTGTTTTTGACGTCTGTCCATGGGTTTGTGAGATAGACAAGAATTTTGAAAATTTTTAATATTGAAGATAGTGAAGATTGAAATGAATGGAGGGTTTATATATATTTATAGTATGGACGCCTGCATTTTTGCCTTTGACCATGGCCGGACGCATGGATGATGCGTCCGGCCCATGGTCAAACGTGTCATCCATGCATCTGGCCATGGTGCCAGACGCATGGATTTGGCTCTCATTCCATGGTTGTTGCGTCCAAATTTAAAGTTTGTACTATTGGTTGTTACTCAAATTCATGTCGCGATATCCATGGGTCGAGTGAATTTTTACGAATTTTGACAATTACAAATTTGTTATTCTTATTTCGGGGTTATTTTAGTCATTTTAACTCTTTTTATGAGCTACAAATAGCATTTTTGAGCTACAAATAGCGTTTCAGTTGACAAATTCTGATATGATACTCCTTAACTCCCAGCTTCAGAGGTAGAATCACTCTCCAGGTTGCTGTCATCAGTTCCAATGTCAACACTGCTATCTTTTTCTGAGCTTGAGTCTTCTCTCTCCGAAGCGACCCCCTTTTCTGCCTCTATCACTGTGCCCTCAGCTGTCTCAAGAGATTAATTTTCCCCCATCCAATCCTGCAGTTTTCCTTTTCTTAGTGCATTTAGTGTCCTGTTGGTGGTCCTGGGGCTCTCTAGTCTGGTTAACATCTACATCTTTCTTATGATTTTTCTTCCCTCCAGTGCTGTTTGTACTGGCCATTAGTACTACCCCGATCACCTCATCATATGGCCTCTGCCCTTGCTCATCAATTTTGAAGGCGTATTTGGTTCTAAATACATTAAAAGTTATCATCTAATCTTTAATCTTTAATGTCGTATCTCCAGTAGCTAGGAATAGTCTTCCCATAATGATTGGTACCTCACCATATTCTTCCATATCCACTATGATGAAATCAACAGGCAAGATTACTTGATTCATCTGCACCATCACATTCCCATCATTACCTTTGGCATAACCTTGGACCGGTCTGCCATTTGCAAAGTGAGGTTTGTAGAAACCATGTCTTTAATAAGTCCACATGATTTAGCAGTCGAATACGACATCAGATTTACCCCAGCACTGGGGTCACAAAAAACTCTTGAGAATTTCCTGGGTTCAATCTTGCAAGGAATTGTGCACACGCCAGGGTGGTTATTAGCTTTGGATGGAATTTCTGCGGGCATAACACTTTCCATAGATACAGTAAGAGCGACTAGTTCATAACTAAACTGACTTTTCTTAACAAACAGTTCCTTTAACAGTTTCACATATTTGGGGGCGTGCAAAAACAGGTCAGCCAAAAAAACTCTCATATGAGCTTCATTCATTAACTCCACAAATTTTTGTTTTGTCCTTGCATCCTCAATTTTTACTGGCTTCGTGTAAGAAAATAGAGGCTTATAAGCATTTTTCTTGACAGCTTTTCCTCTATTATAATCTTCCTGTTCAACCAACGGTCCCTCTCTGGCCTTAACCTCTTCCTTAATCTCTTCCACTGAATCCTCATCATTTTTAGGCTTCTCATTTTTTCTTGATCCAACCCTACTGTTCTCCAGTACCTATCATACAGTGATTTGTGTTAGCAGGGTTCTTTTCAGTGTTACTTGGAAGGTTCCCTCTCTGACAATTGGCATTGTTGCTCAAAAAGGTCCCCAATACATCTGCACATCCTTCATTACTCTTTTGATCTCATCAAGCTCTTTCCTTGTACTTTCCAGGTTGTTTGACATGTCATTCATCCTGATGTCCCTCCGGGAAGATCCTGTTCCACCACTCAGCCCCCAATGCTGATTTTGCTATGGTTGATTCCAACCTGATTAATTACTCCTCTAACTATATCCTTGCTGAGGTCCATTGTTTTGAAAATTCCCAGCCGATGGATTTTCTCTATTTTGATTCCCCCAGTTTGAGGAACCTTGACCATTTTGTCTAGCATTAGGGTTGGGTCTACTGGGGCACTCGAAAGCTCTGTGTGGTCCTTGGCAGTTCCAGCATGCCATCACAGTTGATTCTCAAGCAACTTGGTATACCTCTATACATTCTTTATTTGGCATGTCCTGCTCATAGGCTACGGTTGCCATCTGCCTTCCCTTGGACAACATTCGCATATATTTCATTTGTGCTTATTGGACAGCCAAACGATTTTTCTCTTCATTCATCACCTGTACATTTTTCACCATTTTTTTCCTTTTTTCTCGCATTGTGGACGTTCATAAGCCCATTCATTAGTGGAGATTTCCATGTTTTCGTATAATTCTTTAACTTTCTCCACGGTATTGTGTGTCAGGCTTCCTCCAGCACTTGCATTCACCATATCCAAAGTGTGTGAATCCAAACCTCGGTAGAATATATATAGTTCTCTCTCGACTTCTATTCCGTGGTTAGGGCATCTTCTCATCAAGTTTTGGAACTTTTCCCATGCAGCAGCAAAAGATTCTCCTTCTTTATGCTTTAACCTGTGTATTTCATTCATCAATCTCTCAATCTTGGAAGGAGGATTGTACTTTCTCAAGAACTTCTCCTTCAGCTCAGCAAATGTCCTGATCGAATCATCTGGCAGGGCATTCATCCAGCTACTGGCATTTTCCCTAAAGAAAAACGGGAATAAGACCCTTCTCAACTGGTCAGCACTAAGGTTCTGCACTTTAGTTGTGTTGAAGATAGCAAAAAACTTTCTCAGGTGGTCATTGGCGTCATCATCTTCCGCTCTATAAAAATGTGATCCACTTTGAATCAAGGTGATCAAATTCGGCTAAATTTGATACTAACCACCACTTCATTAGTACTACTGAAGTTGGGGGAAAAGAATTGCCCAAAAGTTTGTCTAGGTGGCGGGGGTCGCTGTTGTTACTGCTCCTATTATTGTTGTTCCTGCTAAGGCTGTTGCTCAGCCATTTCTTCTTTCACTCGTTCCTTGTTTCTCCTGGTTCTTCTCAGGGAGTTTTCCAACTCCAAGTCTCTTTCTAACAGCCCTCCAACACCAGTAGACCTGGTATGAACCATACACTACTCAAAAACACCTGCACACAAACTAAGAGAAACTCAAATCGACACAAGGGATACCGTGCTCTCTGGAAACGGCACCAAAAATAAAGTGAGGAAAATACATCAAAATAGAAACCTAAAATCCATACTAAGGGATTCTAAGACATCGTCGTGAAGTGTAATATGCGTCGATCTCACAGAGAGAAACTAAGCCATTGCGAGATTTAATTTTCTTTTAATTAATGGGCAAGGGAAACATGCATACATGGGCTATCAATTCACAAAGCACACAAATAAGTAGATTGGGAAATAAGGTTGAGTTTGAGGAGGAAATTCAACCACCATTAAAGTTCAGGTTGTGTTATATTTATTTTGAATAGGTGCGATTAGACAGGGTTCATTCCCAGATTGTCGTTTAACCTGTGTTTGTAGTTTGCGGGTCTTAATTTCTCTCCAAGAAAAGAAATAATCCCTTCTGATTGCGCTCACTTAAGTGCACAAACTCGGTCCAGCTATGAACATGTAAGGTTGAACAACTAGGTCCTAAAAGCTAACCGTAAGGAAGCAATAACCATCGGTAATATATATAACTAAAGGATTCAGACAATAATACAACACTTAGTACTAACGACCGATAAGGAAACTACCATGTGATTCAGCGATGAAGGAGCAGCGACGGATCAGCGGCATACCTTCAACGAACGGCGGTCTCCTTGGCTAGACTACGGTCAAGAGAAAAAGTGCTACAATAGAGTCCAAATCTACCAACCTTAGCTCATCCAGGGCTTCCTCTCCAAGATGGAGCTTAGCACTCGATCAATCTGAGCTCAAATCCCAGCAACAGTGAAACCCTAACTCGAGGAGTACTCAAGAAGTTTAATAAAGCGGCCGAGATGAAAATGAAAAAAAGATGCCCTAATGGCCTAGTCTTTCGGGTATTTATACCCACTACAATTTAGGGTTATAATTAACTACAAATGCAAGGAGAAATTGGTAATTTTCAAGAAACGGTTGGTCTTCAAAGTGTCTGCCAGCTAGCTTTTCTTTCCAAATTGACTTTTCTAAATTCTTCAATTTCCTCGGCAACTTCAACAATGTTGTCTCAGACAAAACTTGTGCATAGACTCATCACTTTTACGCATCTCGCCTGCACTGTACAGTTAACCACTATAAGTCTTAAAAATATTAAAATGCAGAGAAATTCATAGTCACATAAATGGATTATATCATGAAAACTTGTGATAAAAGTGATGAATCCGGTGCACTCCAGCTATATCCTATATATCATTGATAAAAGTTCCACCACAGTATATGAAAAATCCCACCCAAAAAACAGAAACTCCAACACAATAATAGCAACTACCAAAAGGATAAATAATCAAATATGGATAATTAAAATTTAAAAAAATGATAATGACAACTACCAAAAAGATAAGGAACAAAATATGGATAATTAAAATAAAAAAAGATAATTACAACTGCTAAAATGATAAATAACAAAATATAGATAATTAAAATTAAAAAATGATAATGACTACTACCAAAAAGATAAATAACAAAATATGAATAACAATGAAGATTTTGATTGACAGGAAGAAACGGTTACCATACAAAATGGAATCCATTATTGATATGATTTTGGAAAAATTTGGTAATATTCCATAAAATATGGAAAGATACGACGTGCTCTTGTCGTTGTATAAGTTGTGGTCGAACACTCAAAATAAATATAAGCTAAAACCTAAACACCTCTCAACTATAGTACTTAGGGTTTCGTTCCCATATGATAGTTGTCTTGAATGATAATTGTGTGTGGGTACAATTCCTCACTTACTACAAATCTAGTCGTTTTAACCTAAAAACTAACAAAAAGAACAAAAGGAGGAAGGTAGGTTAATTCAAGTGTAGTCATACAAGTAGAAAAACTAAAACCAAAAGATAATAATAAAGATATAAGCGGAATCATACCACCTCAAAATCCAAAGGACTACTGACAAACAAATAACATGCAAATGTGGATAGTTAGTACTCACTAGAAAAATTCCTTATGCATTACACTCATTATACCTGGGGACCATAATCCATCTTGTCAATGAGTCCGTTTTTAGGTGAATTATAAGATTGCTTAACACCTAAAGATGAACCATTAACTAGACCCTCCAAATCTATGATCGAGATAGGGTCGTCAATCCTACTCCATCATCAATACTCTACACAAGTACCTCAAATTGATTGAAAATATACTTTGTTACTTGGCAATTTGACATGAAAACCACTAAGCCTAATACAAATTAAGCCCAATAAGCACACATCATTCACACATGTAACATAGACAATTAACAGTTCAATAAGCCATGAGTACATTCATCCACAAATAATATGACAAACACTAAATATATCAATCCATTCCAAGTAATAACTCATTTGCATGAAACCCACTTGCTAATATACATGAAAAACCATTAAAGAGAACAAATTGAACAAGATCATGATTAACTACTCATAAAATAATTCCATTCATAAGAAAATATATGAGTTTTATCAACAAAATATGATAATAGCACAACATCCAATTCTTGAACTCCATGCTTAAAGAGCAATTTCTCTCCATTAAATCCATAAACTTGTTCTACATCTTTGGATTTTCACTACCCTATATCACTTAGAGGGGTAGAATCCCTAAAAAAGCTCTTTAGAACACCATGGTTCTAGGAGAAGACATGAAGTGTGTGTAGAGAAAGGTGTTGAAGTGTGTGAAAACTTTTCCACTAAGCAACTATAGAAAAACTAACTAAAGGTGTGAAAGTATGTTTTTTACATCAGGTCTCGGCCATTAAGATAGATGTCTCAAGGCTAAAAATGGTAAATTACAATTTAAAACACGCCTAAGAGTAATTTTGGACTTTCAGCAGGTTTCCGAGTGGCGGTTTGGCGGGCACCTAGCGGTCGCTGGTGGTTGGCAGCTCATAAGTTCCAGAACCTGTGTGACATCGTGAGGAGGGAACATATACAGGGCAAGTACCACCTGATACGAGACATCGTGAAGAGGGAAGACGTGGTCGTGGCTAAGATAGCATCAGAGGATAACCTTGCAGATCCGTTCATGAAAACATTGACCTCTAAAGTCTTTGAGGCTCACGTGGAGGGCATGGGGATCAGATATCTAGAAGAGCCATGATAGTTTTTCTAGATAGATAGCAGCAGATTGTATATGATTGTATGTAGTTGTATACTTAAAGCACAGCTTAAGTATTATTGGGAGATTGTTGGAGTAGAATACATAAGCTATGCTTGTATTGTACAGTTTCCCAGTTTAATATATCAATTTGTGTTTCAATTATATTTTGTTGTGCATGTTTATGTCCATTTATATTATATAAGTAGATGATGAGGTGTCTGGTGCGACACAGTAGATCTCATCATTGGTTGAAAGACATAATATATAAATGAGGTTCGTAACCAAGACAGCTTTGGGTCATGATGATGCAATTGGCTCAAGGAGAAAACAAGTAATGGGATTTTTGAAAAAGCAATTTCAAAATGTGATCTATAGAGCTAGTAGAAATACAATTTCTATTAGTGGCATGGAGGCACAATTTGAAAAAATAGAAGAAAAAATGAAAGCTATATTGAGGGATTATGAGATCCAAAATCAAAGAAAAGTGGTAAGAGAAAGAGTTTATGCTACTAAACTTCCTTTGAACATTCAAAGCATGCCCAATAATGATTATGTGGATGTAGATTCTTTAAGGAAATATGACCAC